>JAVSCE010001358.1:0-600000 GCA_032199065.1 Smutsia gigantea | reverse complement strand
ACTTGCATCTGTTATGGGTAAGAATGCCTTAAAAAAAATGATTGACTTGAAACCACATAAAAAGCTTTTTTCCCCTTTATGTAATCATTTATACTAGAGTCATGGGTAGTCATGGGTAGTGATTAGAACATAGTTATTTTAACTAAAGACTTAATTTGAATTGTGAACTTTTCTGACCTTCAGAATGTATTTGGAATGAAGGCTTGGATTTTAGTACTAGCTAATTTTTTTCTTGTTAGTGGGTAGTATCTATAACCTTGCAAACTTAGAGGTCTTTTTTTTTCTTTTTTGATTGTTAAATAGATAATAATCTGTGAAGCACCTTAGAAACTTCAAAGCCTTCTATAAAGAAACTCTTTAAAGGGGGTGAAATCAGCACAGTAAACAAAACTGCTCTTTTCATATTTGAATGAATGGGTTTATGAAATATTAATGGTTGCATTAAGATCACTTTTATCAGAATGAGGAGGGTTTTTGAATGATAAGTCAGAGAAATTTTGACATGAAAATCACTCTTGTTAGATTTTTTGAAGACAGTTATTAATCAGATCTTCAGAAAATCTGTTATCTTTTTATCAGCACTTTAAAAATAGATGTGACACTGAACTGGCTCTATGGAGTTTTTGTTCAGAGCTAAGAAGCTTTTATTGCAGAAAAATGGCAGTGCCCTTGGATATTGTTTCATAAAAAAAGTCTGACATAAGCTCCAAGTTCTGGGAAAGGTTGAGCAATGTAGCTGATGCCAGATGTCTTACAACTGGATATTAAGATAGAAATTGACTGTCTTTAAGTTACAGCTAAACTTGTGATTGATTGTACAGGGCTTGTGATCACAGCTGTTAGCCTAATATGAGTAGTATGGTAATTAATACTTTGTTGTAAAAGTTAGAAGAACTTTTTTAACTTAGCGATAAATCTTTGTAGACACTTTGGAAAAAAGTGTAGACCCTTTTTTAAATGCATAATTTAATTCTTCCTAAATTGGGATCTTACTATAATTTTGTGATTTACTTTTCCGTTTCATACTGTATTTCCCTATGTGATTAATCTCTACAACATGGTTTTTAAGGTGGCATGCAGTACTACGTAACTAATTCCTCTTTTGGATTTGGGTTATTTCTTGTGAAATTGGTTGAACATCCTCGTTGATAAGATTGAAGACACATCAGCAAATCCATTCAGAGAGGTTTTACCCATTTGTTCTGTCACGGTTAGAGTTAAGTTTGTGCTTGTTTTGTTCACAAGTGGATGTTGTTTAAAAATAAATGCTAACACATAGGTAAAAATGGGGATCTTACTGTTCATTTGCATTTCTTTGATTACAGTTGATACTGAAATTCTAATATAACTAAATGAAATCTTTTTGTATTTTTGTATTTGACCATCTCTCAGTGTTTCTTTTACCGTTTTGTAAAAGCCCTTTTGCACACAAGACTGTCTCTATAGCTGCTTTTTAATTTTGTGGGTTTTTTGGAGAATAGTATACTTAAAAAAACATTTAAAGTGGTTTCATCTGAGTCTTTTCCTTAAATTGACAACTTTTCAACTTAATGCTAGTTTCTTCTGAATCTTTAGGTATGCTACTGGAGGGGTTTTTTGTTTCTTAAAAACATTTTTAACTGTTTTAAATTCTTTGTGAGATATTGATTGTTTATTCCTGTCTTTTTAATGCCAGAGTATGGAATCAGTGCCCAGAGGGGTAGTAGATGTTCCAAGTTTAGGAGCTGGATTCAAATGCCACTATCACCAAGCTTTAGCTTCCTTAACCAAAAAAAAACCCGCTTTAGAAACTTTAGGTTAAGACAATGTTTTAAAAGCTCTTGGTATGCACTGAGTATAAAAAGAAAGTCATTATCCCTCCTCTTCAGGGTAAAGGAGAACCCACAAGAGTTGGAATTAGTTTTCTTTTGGGAGTAAAGAGGTGGAGAAGGGCAGGCACAATAGAGGACCATACTTAGACAAAGAACTAGCTTTTTTTCTCTTGATGTTATCTGTTGGCATATTGAGCACTCACTTTATAAAAGGGATTTTCAATTGCTTGAAATGAATTCCTACCTAGAAAAGTATAGGACAGATCCCTGTTCTGAGCTTTCATGAAGATGGGAAATCAGATCTTATGCATGTTTGAGAGTAAAGTCTATCATTAAGTTTATAATTTAAGAAGTAGAATTACTGTGTGCTAGAGTTGTTAAGGAAGACTTCGTGGAGAAGGGTCTGCTTTGTCAGGCTTTGAAGAATGAGTGGGGGGTCTTAGGAGTAAGAAGGTATACCACTTTTTTTGAAAATAAAAAGGCAGTATGTTGGTAAACTTTTTAAACAAAATAGTTTAAGCACTGGTCCCTGCTTTCTAAGAATTTTTCTAAAAGAGATGCTTAGAAGTATTTAAAAGCAATTAGATAGAGGCAACTGAAAGATCAAATGTTAGAGCATGTTAAAAAAAAGGATTATGGGCTGTTTTCACGTAGCTGAGTAGAGCAAATAATTGATTTTAATAAATGGATAATTCCTGGAAAACTGTCAGAATAGACCCAAACGTGACTTTGTAAAAACTGTGGAGATATGTTCCCTGTTCCCCTCATTTTTGAACATGTGTATTTATCATAAGAAAATCCTGATGTATGTATTAAAACTGCCAAACTAGGGAAAGGACAAAAGGAGAGTATATGAGAACCTCAGACTTTTATCCCTTTTGTTTCCTCAAATTAGTCACATTTTATCTAGCTGGTAGGATGTTTTATCTTTTTTGGGGCACTATTCCCTTCTTTTTATAGCTGCTCTCTTAGTAGGAATTTTGCCTGTCTTGAGCCAAGTCTGGGATTTGAGTGTATATTTTACTTCTCTTTCTTTTTTAAAACTGCTGCATAACGAGCCATCTGAGGTAGAGAGCTGTGGCAAAGTGGAACTTAGTGCCTTATATCCAGAGTCTTGGCAGAGACCTATTTGAGATTTATCATGTAGACTCTATTCTAAATTTAAGCATGGTTCCTTCTTTTAATTTTTATGTGTGATTCCTTTGCTAACTGGTTATCCCAAATTTCAATAGCTCTTCTATGGGTTTAAAAATTTTTAACTTATTACAGAGTTAATTTTGGGGCCAAAAAGCAAATGATTAAACTATCTGCCTGAGTCAAGGAACCTACGCTGATTTTGATGGATTCCTGATCCCTGTGTTACCCTTGGAGTCACTGTACCAAAATACATTTGGAAATTGTCACTTTATAAAGGCTTATAAGAGAATGTCCCTATTTAGAGAAAATATGGAATATTTTGGTGTTATCTGTTGCAAAGCCGAAAGAAGGATGTTGAAGAACTAGCTAGCTCTTGCATGTATTGCTTTCCATTTATAGTCACCTTTTGCTTTGGGCTTCTCACCTTATTCTCAGGCTCTTCCAGTTTCCTTATATCTGATTTCCCTGTTTTTAGACTCATTATCCTTCTTACTCATCACTTTTGGTTTAGAACACAGCTTTGATCTTATCACTGTTCTGCTTCAACATTTTCCATGGCTTGCTTCAGGATAACGCCCAGCATTCTTAGCCTAAATTTTTAATGTTAGCCTTAATCTGATTTTCAGCGCTCAGAGAAATGTACCTTCTCCAGTATGTCTTCATTGATAACCCTAGTTTAAATAATCCAATATAGTGCTTTCTTTATACTGTCCTTTTTTATTCTTGTTTGTGTTAGAGCCTTGAGAGTAAGGACCATTATTAGCAAATTGTGCTTATCTAGTATCTAGCCTAGTGCCTTGCTTTCTGATTACCAGCTTGAAGTAGGTGTTAACCAGTCTGAGTTGGTTCTCCTCAGTTCTGTCCTCAGCAGTAAAGAATTGAAAGGCAGAGACACAGTAGCGAAGCAGAGTGGAAGTTTTGTTTGAATACACTCCAAGGGAGGAGTGGGCCACAATCAAGGTGGGCAAAGGCCCCTATCCCTTAGGCCGGAGACCTTTATATTACTGTTTAAGAGGCATCTCTCTCTGATTGACAAGGTGAGGTTATTTGATTTACAGGTCCTTCTGTATAGCCATCCCTCTGAGTGAGCATGTCCTTCCCCATGATGAGGTGTGGTTTGGGCAGTTCTTAGTTCTGTTCCATTGTGCTCACATTGGGATCTGGTTGGGGAGGAAGTTATCTCCCTGCAAAGCCTTTGTTGTCTTCACATGAGTCCCCCTACCTGGGCAGAGTTTGGTGGTTTTTTCTTTGAACCTTATCTTCTGCTCCCCCAGCTGCTCATGCCTATCTTTCTATCTAACATCCCAAACATAGGTAGGGTGGGAGTCCTTCCTCAGTTGTTCATGACACATTATATGGGCATACTAACATCGTTCGAGTCAGTGAATATTGAATATAAATTTTACATTTATCTGCATGTAAATATATATGCATATCTTAGCAAAGATGGACAAATATAATTAAATTGCACAGTTTGCAATTTAAAATTTGCCCTTTTTGAAAGCTTGTGAAGAAAAAAAATGTTTCGCAGATGTTAGGTGACTGTATATAAGTGATTTGCTGACTATAAATGATAAAGTTTTGATAAGGATAAGTTTAGAAAAAATAAAGGGAAAACTAGTCATATGCCATGATTTGTTATAAGGATGAGAAATAATTCCCTTTGCTTTTTTTTCCCCTTTTTTTTTTGAAAGACAAAATGCATTTTTGGTAACTTTCTTAGCCTTCTAGAAATCTTGAGCACATGATAATTCAGCTCTGTGTTCAACAAAAGTGTTCATTTGGCATATGGAAGATGAAGGATTTGATAATTACAAATACCTGGGTGTGCATGTTGATTTGATTACTTACAAAATATTTGTCCCTGCAGATCGTTTAATCTGAGCCTCAGTGTCTATCCTTCTTTATACAAACAAGGGAACTCATAGCTACCCCACAAAGTGATTTCGAGGATTAAAGTTATATTGCATAGTTATTAGCAGAGTGTAGGTAGTCTAAATAAATGTTTCTTCCTCTTCTACAGTAAAAGGTACAACACCTGAAATTATTTCATACAGTAAATTATTTCAAGGAATGAGAATGTTACTAATAATGTTTTCGCCTCTTCTCTCAGCCACTTCAAGTCTCTGCTCAAATGTCTCCTTATTAGAGAAGACTTGCCTGACCATTCTTTTATAAATGGTAATCCCTGTTTCTGTTTCTAACATGCTTTATTTTCTCTGTAGCTCTTGACACCAGCTAATGTCATATATTTTTTTCCTATCTCTCCACTTTTAGGATGTAATAAACCTCCAAGAGCAGGTTTTTGTGGTTCATTACTGAATTGGCAGATCTTAGAACCATGTTGTAGGTTCTAAGTTCATAAAGTTGTTAGTTTAGACACCATGTTCAGTGAATATTGAAGGAGTAAAGGCTTACGTACCCCCCCACTTCTAGTCCTTTCACCACCTACATCAGCATTATCTTGGTGGTTGCTAATGGGGTGCTTGTTACAAATATAGATTCCTAGATCCCATACCCGATCAACTGAATCAACCTTGGAGGTGAGGTCCAAAAATCTGCAGTCCAAGCAAGTCTCCTAAGTGGTTCTTAAGCTTTAGTGTGCATGGGACTTACTGTTTTATAGTGTGACTGAGGCTAATGAAATATTACCCACTATTGGTTGTAGACGCATGCCTGACCAGGCTGCTGTGGCCTAGCATGCCACCAGTTAAATTGCAGGTGGATTGGCCATTTTGTAGCAGACGGGACTTTTTCCTTGTTGATTTGCTAAGGAATATTTTCTTTTATTTGTAGTTTTGATTATTTTGGTTACTCTAGTTTTTGTCCAAAAATCCAGATTAATCCAGAACTTTAAGGATCTAGAAGTTTCAAATACTAGATGCTCATCAGTCCACCTCTTCCAAACAAAATCAAACCCTTTAAACCCACACATAATCTGTACATGTCGTTTTTTCTACTTATAAGAATAGATGAGCTGATATGAGGGATTAAGCATTGTTCTAAAATACAGGCTGATTTGAGTCTCTTTTCTATGTCTGTACCATTGGGGTACAATGACTGATCTTTATAAGAATTATCCTGTAACACTGAAAGGCATTTTGGTGTAGGGGTGACAGTGTGAGCATCATGTAAAGATCTAGATAGAAGTCTTGATGCATAAACTACTTTTTAGCTGTAAAATCTTAAAGATTTTTTTTAAACTTAATGTGCACATTTCTTCTCTCTGAAATGGGGATCACTGTTAAGTCATAGGGTTGTTGAGAGGATTCCTATCACAGTACCTGGCATGAAGTCATAGAGTCACTCAATAAATATAAGTTCCTTTCTCTGTGGAAGCAAATTGTGAAGCTACTTAAAATGTTTAATTAAAAAAAACTGTAACATATTTCAAACTTATAAAAATGACAGAAAATGTAATAGATGTCCCAAGTGCCCATTGCATAGTTCTAATATATAGCATTTGCTGTATTTGTTAACATTACTCTTTTCTTTTTTAAGAGTAATGTTAACTGTGTAGTCGAAAGGCTCTCCCAACATCTCTTCATCCCTTTCTCATACATCTATCTAGAAGTTGGTATATATGGTTCCTGGTTTTTTTTTAATTAAGGTATCATTGATACACAATCTTATGAAAGTTTCACATTAGCAACATTGTGGTTACTACATTCACCCATATTTTCAAGTCCCCCCACACACCTGATTGCAGTCACTGTCCATCAGTGTAGTAAGATGCTATAGAGGCACTACTTGTCTGCTCTGTGCTTTACTGCCTTCCCTGTGACCCCCTACATTATGTATGTAATCATAATGCCCCTTCATTCCCTTCTCCCTCCTTCCCCGCTGCCCCTCCCCCTTCTGTTTGGTAACCCCTAGTTCCTTCTTGGAGTCTGAGTCGGCTGCTGTTTTGTTCTTTCAGTTTTGCTTTGTTGTTACACTCAACAAATGAGGAAAATCACTTGGTACTTGTCTTTCTCCACATAGCATATTTCACCGAGCATAATACCCTCTAGCTCCATCCATGTTGTTGCAAATGGTAGGATTTGTTTTCTTCTTATGGCTGAATAATATTCCATTGCGTATATGTACCATGTCTTCTTTATCCATTCATCTACTGATGGACACTTAGGTTACTTCCCTTTCTTGGCTATTGTAAATAGTGCTGCGATAAACATAGGGGTGCATGTCTTTTTCAAACTTGGCTGCTGCATTCTTAGGGTAAATTCCTAGGAGTGGAATTCTTGGTATTTCTATTTTGAGTTTTTTGAAGAACCTCCATACTGCTTTCCACAATGGTTGAACTAATTTACATTCCCACCAGCAGTGTAGGAGGGTTCCCCTTTCTCCACATCCTCACCAACATTTGTTGTTGTTTTTGTCTTTTTGATGGCGGCCATCCTAACTGGTGTGAGGTGATATCTCATTGTGGTTTTAATTTCCATTTCTCTGATGATTAGCGATGTGGAGCATCTTTTCGTGTGCCTGTTGGCCATCTGAATTTCTTCTTTGGAGAAATGTCTGTTCAGCTCCTCTGCCCATTTTTTAATTGGCCTATTTGCTTTTTGTTTGTTGAGGTGTGAGAACTCTTTATGAAATTTGGATGTCAATGCTTTATCAAATATGTCATTTGTGAATATATTCTCCCATACTGTAGGATGTCTTTTTGTTCTACTAATGGTGTCCTTCACTGTACAGAAGCTTTTTAGTTTGATATAGTCCCACTTGTTTATTTTTGCTTTTGTTTCCCATGCCTGGGGAGATATGTTCATGAAGAAGTTGCTCATATTTATGTCCAAGAGATTTTTGCCTGTGTTTTTTCCTTAGTTTTATGATTTCATGACTTACATTCAGGTCTTTGATCCATTTTGCATTTACTTTTGTGTATGGGGTTAGACAATGATCCAGTTTCATTCTCTTACATGTAGCTGTCCAGTTTTGCCAATACCAGCTGTTGAAGAGGCTGTCATTTCCCCATTGTATATCCATGGCTCCTTTATCATATATTAATTGACCATATCTTGGGTGTATATCTGGGCTCTCTAGTCTGTTCCATTGGTCTATGGGTCTGTTCTTGTGCCAGGACCAAATTGTCTTGATTACTGTGGCTTTGTAGTAGAGCTTGAAGTCAGGACGCATAGTTTCCCCCACTTTATTCTTCCTTCTCAGGATTGCTTTGGCTATTCGGGGTCTTTTCTGGTTCCATATGAATTTTAGAACTGTTTGCTTTAGTTCATTGAAGAATGCTGTTGGTATTCTGATAGGGATTGCATTGAATCTGTAAATTGCTTTAGGCAGGATGGCCATTTTGACAATATTAATTCTTCCTATCCATGAGCATGGGATGTGTTTCCATTTATTGGTATCTTCTTTTTTTTAATATAATTTATTTTATTATCATTAATCTACAATTACATGTGCAATATTATGTTTATTAAACTACCCCTTCATCAGGTCCCCCCCACCAACCCCATTACAGTCACTGTCCATCAGCGTAGTGAGATGCTATAGAATCACTACTTGTCTTCTCTGAGTTGTACTGCCCTCCCCGTGCCCCCCCAACATTACATCTGCTAATCGTAATGCCCCTTTTTCCCTCTTATCCTTCCCTTCCCGCCCATTTTCCCCAGTCCCTTTCCCTTTGGTAACTATTAGTCCGTTCTTGGGTTCTGTGAGTCTGCTGCTGTTTTGTTCCTTCAGTTTTTTTCTTTGTTCTTATACTCCACATATGAGTGAAATCATTTGATACTTGTCTTTTTCGGCTTGGCTTATTTCACTGAGCATAATACCCTCTAGCTCCATCCATGTTGTTGCAAATGGTAGGATTTGTTTTCTTCTTATGGCTGAATAATATTCCATTGTGTATATGTACCACATCTTCTTTATCCATTCATCTACTGATGGACACTTAGGTTGCTTCCATTTCTTGGCTATTGTAAATAGTGCTGCAATAAACATAGGAGTGCATCTGTCCTTTTCAAATTGGGCTGCTGCATTCTTAGGGTAAATTCCTAGGAGTGGAATTCCTGGGTCAAATGGTATTTCTATTTTGAGTTTTTTGAGGAACCTCCACACTGCTTTCCACTCTTGGCCATCTGAATTTCTTTGTAAAAGTGTCTGTTCAGATCCTCCGCCCATTTCCTGGTTTCTTTTTATAGTCCTATAACATCCATATATATTTTTTTTCATAAACAATATATAGTACTGTATTTTTTAAATTTTTGTTAAGTGGCTTAGCCTACATATATTTGTAACTTGATTTGTGTTTTCATTTGACTTTGGTTTTGAGGTTTATCCATGTATATGTATTTAGATCTTATTAATTTCAATTCTCCTTTATGGTTTATTTATCCATGGATATTTAAGTGCCATTTTTTCTTTTAGTCACAGACAATACTTAACGGGACAAAGAACCTTGAGTTTCTTCCTGTGCATATGTATAACAATTTCTGTTCCAACATATAAACAACTTACCTAAAAATTAAAAAGTTTTAGTATTGTGTACTCTAATTCTTTAAAAATTTCAACCACAGTACAAGAGTATATCTTCAACTCCAAAGAAAAAGTACTTACGAGCAGATGGAAGACCCTTCAGGTGAGTCTGGTGAGATTTTCTGTAAGGCTTCCCTTTAGAAGAAAATAGAGAAGAACCTGAGTGAGGACTCTTAAGTTGCAGAACCTAAATAGGATTTTGCTGAATTTCTGTCTTGTTGTTCCAAGTCTCCTGAGCCATTATTTATTCTAGCATCTCTTAACTAGGCAACAAAATTGACACTGTAACCTCATTTAGAATACCTAATTTAACTTCAGTTGAAGGTTTTTTTTTTAAAATTTCAAAGTACACTTATATTCAAGTGTATCCTTATGAACCAGTTACTATTTGATGATAAGCTTTGGGAAAAATACTTTTGGATTTATATGTTTGTAGTCTATTTTACATTTTTCTTTATCTATTTAGATAAATGCATAAAGGCATTTTTATGCCTCGGTATGCTTTAAATTGGAACAGCACAAGATCTATGACATCAGTGCTGGTTACTATGGAAACAGTAGATTTCAAGTAGAAAATGTGTGAATCTTATAGGAAAAAAAACTTATTTCCTGATTTGATAGTAATGGAGGAAGGAGATGAATTTTACATTATTACTCTTTAAAGCATGTGAAGCTGGTGATTTAGCAAAGTCTTGTTGGCCAAAGGGGCAAAGCTATTGGGGGAAAGTATCTGATATCTGACAATGTTACTAGGTCCTCTTCTGTAGTCCTTAAATTTTTTATTTTTGCAAGTTACATTGTAGTTCCACATTTGTATGAGAAGTTTAACTTTACAGGTTCTTAATAACATTATTTAATAGGAACAAATAGTTAAAGCCTTTTCTTATAGTACTTGATTGGCTAATAGTTGCTTCTCTCTTTCAAAAAAATTATTTTATTGAAATCCAAGTTTGTGTCTGTTACTATTCTTATTCCAGGCTGCATCTGTCCAGGGTGGAGGAGGAAGGTCTAGGACTGCTTTAAAGTTCACCCAGGTGACTGATGATGATTTCACATGAATAATTTTCAACCCTAATGTATATCAGGTCAACATATTAAAGTATTTACTACATTTCTACATTTTTAGAGTAGGGATATCTGTGTAGACTTCCTCTTTTCACTTTATACAGAATCCTTAGCTAGGTTGGAGTTGTTAGTTGTGTCAGAGCATTAGCAGTCTCCTAGGAAGAATGGGGAATTATAGTTTAGCTTGAAAACATTTTTCCTTCTGTGAAAACTATTCTATAACATCACTAGAAATTACATGAAATAAAATGAACAGTATTTACATCTGTAAGATAGTGTGATCCTTGGTAATCTTATTATAGTCTGAGGACCAGCAGTTTTGGTATCAGATTAGTTAGTAATGTGCTCTTTTAGGCTTCTCCACAGATTTCCTGAATCAGAATATGCATTTTAAGAAAATAACCCCTGTCATTCATATACATTTAAAGAATTTGAGCAGCACTGTGGTAAATAACACTGCATTAATAAGATGACCTGGCCGAATTCTCTCTCCTAACAGTGAGTTTCTTAGGGTAGGGTTCTTGTTTCCAGATTTTAGGAGGCAAGAATTGATGGCGTGTTTAGAACTATATTTCTGGGGAAATGAATTGAGGGCAATGTTGGAGTATGCATAGAATTTTATAGTCACTTGACTTTGTCTTGTATATTTTGTAATCTTTTTTTATCCTCCATGGCACTGCCCAGTTCTCCCAATCATTAAAATGCTGTGGAAGTAGGAGAAAGGTTGAGAAGCAGTGCCCTAGAATATTTGAGACTTTCTCTTGCTTGTAATAGCATTGGCCTATATTTCTGTCTTTCTGCTTATATCTACTTCATCTTCTAATAAAACCTTTCTTAAGGCTTTTTCACTACTTAAAATAAAACATCTTTCTATTATGGGAATTTCCAAGTATGTACAGAAGTGAACGGAACAACATAAGGAACCTGTGTATACATATCTCCCAGATGCAGAGATTATCAGCATAGTGGACACTTTGTTTTATCTATTCTTCCGTAACTAACCCCTCCACCAGATTGTTTTGAAACAGATGGCAGATTGTATGACTGTTTTGTGTCTTTAAAGGATTAAAGATTAAAAAAAAATAAGGCCATGGTACCATTTTCACACGAGAAAAGTAATTCCTTAATATCAAATATCCAGAGTTTGTACTTACTGATTTTTCAAAATTTTTTGTAGTTGATTTGCTTGAACAAGGCCCACACATTGTATTTGACTGATATACCTTTTAAGTTTCTTTTCTGTAGGTTCTCCTTTTTCCCCTTTGCTTTTGCATTTTATCTGTCCAGGTTTGTCCAGTGGAATTTCCTATGTTCTGGAGTTTTCTGACTCTATCTTTGTGGTGGTGGTGGTGAATGTGTCTCCTTATTTCCTTCTCCATGGTTAGATCTAGAGGCTTGATTAGATTTATGTTTAAAAAAAAATTTTCCCCAGAAGTACATAATTGGCAGCGTTGTATGCTTCCTCATGCATCACATGAGGAGCCACAAACTATCTGATTGTCTCTTTGTAATGTTGAGATTGATTCAAGGCTAGGCTTTGAACTCTCCATTATAATACTCTCCATCAGATTTTCATCCAGTAATCTTAGTAGTAGTCACACATTGCTGCCTTTTGAAGTCCCCATTTCTAGGGATTGAAGACTACCTGGATTCTATTTATGCAAGACCTTTAGACCCTACTACGTAATTGGTTCTTGCGTAAACAGTCTTAAGTCAGATTATTAGTTCCTTTAAGTGTGCATTATTTGTAACTGGGATTCTGTTTTAGGAAATCTGTTCATTCTGTGTCATACTTGATTCTGAAAATAAGTGAAAAGAAAATTGGGAAAGTATTTTACAGACTTTTTTTTGAGAGTTAAAGCCTCAAGGGGTTCTTTTTTTTTATTATTTAGGTATCCTTGATATACACTTAGGAAGGTCTCACCAGAAAAACAGTGTAGTTATTGCAATCACCTTTATTATCGAGTCCCCCCCACATCCCACTGCAGTCACTATCCATCAGTGTAGTAAGATGCCACAGAGTCCCTACTTGTCTTTTCTGTGCTACACTGTGCAGACGTTTTTTAAGAACATAAACTAGATACTCAATAGAAATAGAAATATATTGTTATTTAGTAATGATTATATGCTTAATACTTATGCAACCTTTTGGGGAATTTTTCTCTGTGAACTAGATAGGCTGAATTAATTGAATTGGAACTTCTTAGAGCCACTTCTGAGGCTCTTCTAAAGAGCAAGATAAAGCACAAGTCAGAATATTGGAATTTTCTGTAGTAAGCGTAGGAGGTACATGTTATTCAAAGATGTTATAGTTACACCCTCCGGTTCATGTTTTCCTTGCTGATACTTTAAAAGCTAGCTTGAAGAGCAAATGCTAGAGGAGAAGCGTTTTCCTTCAGTGATTCTTTGCCTTTTTTCACTTTTGAGTGCTTTGTTGCTGAACTATGAGTGAGGATCTAATAATTATGTCAGATTTGCTTTGAAACTATGCATTGCTTTTTCTTGCTTTACTAATGCATTCATTTTCTGAAAAAGTTTTGTCGATAGTGATCTCAAATACTAATTCCTTCTTAATACAGAGGTAACATTACTGGAAAATTCTTGAGTGCATCAGTAATGGTACTTTCCACTGTATTTCAGTGCCAGTCAGTCCTCTTCCTAAATCTCTCAGACCAGCTTTTGAGCTAAAAACTTATTCTTTTGATAGCTCATCTATCCCAATTTTTAAACATTTTGAAGACTGTAGATAGTGTCTCTAAGAAAATAGTCTCTTTGGTTCAGAGTGCTATGGATTTTCTGTTACATATATTCTATCAAGTTTTTCCACCACGTTAATCAGCCTGTCATATTTAACAAAAATTACTGGTAATTGTACTGACTTAGAGATCTGTGCTTCCTTCAGTTGTACACCCATGTCCTTCACAGCTGTGCTTTGCTGAATATGATAGCTTGAACTTTGAAGATAATCTATACTCTTATTCCTTACTTCTGTAGATTTGAAATTCCATGCTTTATTTCTAGAGTGACAATTATTTTCACTTTAAAAAAGTTTGACAATTGGTGATTTACTTTTTTTTGAGATCACAGTTAAAGCAAAAAAGTTCCAAATTTTGGAGAAAATTTATGAAAAGTATGAAGCAGAATGCATATTTGTGCTAAGTACAACTCCAGATTTTAAGCTTGATTATTAACCTCAGCTGAATAGCCAGTGATCCTTAATTTCAAGTTAGTCATAGTGTTTATAGTTATAAATTTGAATTTTGATGCTTATTGTGGGAATCTTAATCATAAGGTCAGGAAGACAGGGTTGGGTATTTAAAAGTAAAGCCATTTCAACTAGAGACTGCCTGTTTGTGCTTATAGACAGGCAGCGATGGGGCCCTACCACTTTGCAGTCTACAGTCTGCGCTTATAGTCAGTTCTAGCTTTTTACCCCTGTTCATTTGAGAGAATTACATTGTTCCTGTGGGAAAAGCAGTTTGCTTTCTAACGTTAAATTGAAAGTTGCATTCCTGATTGAGTGTTCTGTAAGAAGTAAATCATAGATATATATTATACAAGGACATTTATCACAAACATAAACTTTTTGATAGGTTTTCAGCCATTGGATTATATACTATATACAGGGTACTCCAGTATACTCCTAAATATGCAAGCAGCACATATTTTTTTGAATTTAAAAAGCTATCTGCAAAATAACTGCTTAAGTATTTATTTAATAATTTGCTACTGTAGAAGTAAAGTGACTCCTCGGTTGTAATTTATACCCATTCATACAAGAGGAAACAAATATACAAAGAAGAATGGTCAGCCTCAGTCAAGGCCATGCATATTAAAGCAATGTGGATAGTGTGACTTAAGAACTGATTTAAAATTTTATTGTAGCTAATATATATTTTTTAAAAAGTGGTTTTGTCAATATGGATGCAAACATGAGTGGGAAATGATTTTTTGGTATTTGATTCAGTTATTGGAAATTAAGTTAGGAACAACTTATATATGTGAATCTATTTTTTCAGTTGTAAATTTTATGAAATCTAAGTAATTATGTATTTTTGATAAACATTTAGTATCTGAATTGAAATGTGCTATATGTGTAAAATACATAGATTTCAAAGACAATAATGTAGAAGAATGTAAACATTTAAAAATATTGATTGTAAGACTTCCGGGAAGATGGTGGCGTGAGCAGGGCGGCAGAAATCTCCTCCCAAAACCAAATATATTTATGAAAATACAGCAAATACAACTATTCCTAAAAGAGAGACCAGAAGATACAGGATGACACCAGGCTGCAGCTACACCTAAGAGGACATGGCACCCCGCGAGGCAGGTAAGATATGGAGCCACAACCCGGCGGGACCCGAGCACCCCAGTGCACCGGCGGGAGGAGAGGATACAGAGCGGAGAGGGAGTGGAAGCACAGGCCCGCCAAATAACCAGTCCTGGTGATCTGCTCGGGGAGCACTGACACACTTCCGCGGTGTGTTGGAGATTGGAGAGACAGAGGTGCGGATTCCAAGATGACAGGTCCACCCAGCCAGTTCCCTGGGACAAAAGAAAAGTGCATGCTTTTTTAGGGGTCTTAAAAAGATAGGGGCCCAACGGAGGAGCAGCATTGTCCCAGCACACTCAGTGAAGCAGGCTGGGAGTCCTGGGGAATTTCGGTCCCCTTGGACTGTGGCTGGGAAAAACAGATGCATGGACACTTCCCACAGAAATCAGCAGCCTCCCATTCGTTCCCTCCCTGGCCAGAGCCACAAAGGGCCCAGTGGAGTGGCGTGGCTGTGGAATAGTGGAGCAGCAGCGCCACCTACAGGATCGTCACAGAAACTACAACCAGCGGGCGTTTTTTTTTTCCCCCTCTATTTCCCTTCTTTTTTTCTTTTTCTGACCACTTCTATTGCCATGAAAAGACAGAGAAATATGGTAAAAACAAAACTTACCCAGACAACCCCAGACCAGACTACCCTAGAGAGGGAGCCTGATGTGATGGACATGCACAATCTTCCTGACAAAGAAGTCAGAATACAAGTCATAACCATACTGATGGATCTACAGAAATATGCAAGAGCTAAGGGAGGAAGTGAGGAAGGACAATGCAGAGATGAGACAAGCGATCCACAGGCTTAGCAGCAGACTGGACAAGATGCAAGAGACTGTTAATGGAATAGAAATCAGAGAACAGGAACACAGAGAAGCTGAGGCAGAGAGAGATGAAAGGATCTCTAGGAATGAAAGAATTTTAAGAGAACTGTGTGACCAATCCAAACGGAACAATATTCGCATTATAGGAATACCAGAGGAAGAAGAGAGAGAAAAAGGGATAGAAAGTGTCTTTGAAGAAATAATTGCTGAAAACTTGCCCAAGCTGGGGAAGGAAATAGTCTCTCAAACCATGGAAGCCTACAGATCTCCCAACACAAGGGACCCAAGGAAGACAACACCAAGACACACAATAATTAAAATGGCAAAGATCAAAGATAAGGACAGAGTATTAAAGGCAGCCACAGAGAGAAATAAGATCACCTACAAAGGAAAACCCATCAGACTATCATCAGACTTCTCAACAGAAACATTACAGGCCAGAAGAGAATGGCATGATATATTTAATGTTATGAAACAGAAGGGCCTCGAACCAAGAATATTGTATCCAGCACGATTATCATTTAAACTTGAGGGCGGGATTAAACAGTTTCCAGACAAGCAGAAGCTGAGGAAATTTGCCTGCCATAAACCACCTCTTCAGGATATCTTAAAGGAACTGCTCTAGATGGAAGCCCTCCTAAGGCTAAAAAGAGGTCACCAGAGAAAATAAAATCATAGCAAAGAAAGCAGACCATCCAAATACTAACTAAAGGCAAAGAATAAAACACCTAGCATATAAAGAATGGAGGAGGAAGAATAAGAAGGGAGAGAAATAAAGAATCATCAGACTGTGTTTACAATAACTTAACAAGAAAGTTAAGTTAGACTGTTAGATAGTAGAGAAGCTACCCTTGAACCTTTGGTAACCACGAATCTAAAGCCAGCAATGGCAATAAGTACATATCTACCGATAATCACCCTAAATGTAAATGGACTGAATGCACCAATCAAAAGACACAGAGTAACAGAATGGATAAAAAAGCAAGACCCATCTATATGCTGCTTACAAGAGACTCACCTCAAACCCAAAGATATACACAGACTAAAGGTGAAGGGATGGAAAAAGATATTTCATGCAAACAACGAGAAAAAAGCAGGTGTTGCAGTACTTGTATCAGACAAAATAGACTTCAAAATGAAGAAAGTAGCAAAGATAAAGAAGGACATTACATAATGATAAAGGGGTCAGTCCAACAAGAGGATATAACCATTTTAAATATATATGCACCCAACACAGGAGCGCCAGCATATGTGAAACAAATACTAACAGAATTAAAGGAGGAAATAGAAAGCAATGCAGTCATTTTTGGAGACTTCAACACACCACTCACTCCAAAGGACAGATCAACCAGACAGAAAATAAGTAAAGACACAGAGGCACTGAGCAACACACTAGAATAGATGGACCTAACAGAAATCTACAGAACTCTGCACCCAAAAGCAGCAGGATACACATTGTTCTCAAGTGCACATGGAACATTTTCCAGAATAGACCACATACTAGGCCACAAAAAGAACGTCAGTAAAGTCAAAAATACTGAAATTCTACCAACCAACTTCTCAGATCACAAAGGTATAAAACTAGAAATAAATTTTAGAAAGAAAACAAAAAGGCTCACAAATACATGGAGACTTAACAACATTCTCCTAATTAATCAATGGGTTAACGACCAAATAAAAATAGAAATCAAAGAATATATGGAGACTAACAACAACAACAACACAAAGGCACAACTTCCGTAGGATTCAGCAAAGGCAGTTCTAAGAGGAAAGTATATTGCACTCCAGGCCTATTTAAAGAAGGAAGAACATTCCCAAATGAATAGTCTAAAGACACAATTACAGAAATTGGAAAAAGAAGAACAAATGAGGTCCAAAGTCACCAGAAGGAGGGACATAATAAAGATCAGAGAAGAAATAAATGAAATTGAGAAGAATAAAACAATAGAAAAAATCAATGAAACCAACAGCTGGTTCTTTGAAAGAATAAACAAAATAGATAAACCCCTAGCCAGACTTATTAAGAGAAAAAGAGAATCTACACACATAAATAGAATCAGATATGAGAAAGGAAAAATAATGATGGACCTCACAGAAATACAAAGAATTATAAGAGAATATTATGAGAATCTATATGCTAACAAGCAGGAAAACCTAGAAGAAATGGACTTCTTAGAAAAATACAACCTTCCAAGACTGACCAAGCAAGAAACAGAAAAAGTAAACAGACAATCAACAGCAACGAAATTGAATCGGTAATCAAAAAACTACCCAAGAACAAAACCCCCGGACCAGATGGATTCACCTCTGAATTCTATCAGACATATAGAGAAGAAGTAACACCCATTCTCCTTAAAGTTTTCCAAAAAATAGAAGAGGAGGGAATACTTCCAAAACTCATTCTATGAAGCCAGCATCACTCTAATACCAAAACCGGGCAAAGACCTCACCAAAAAGAAAATTACAGACCAATATCCCTGATGAACATAGATGCAAAAATACTCAACAAAATATTAGCAAACCAAATTCAAAATACATCAAGAGGATCATACATCATGATCAAGTGGGATTCATCCCAGGGATACAAAGATGGAACAACATTCGAAAATCCATCAACATCATCCACCACATCAACAAAAAGAAGAACAAAAACCACATGATCATCTCCATAGATGCCGAAAAATCATTTGACAAAATTCAGCATCCATTCATGATTAAAACTCTCAACAAAATGGGTACAGAGGGCAAGTACCTCAACATAATAAAGGCCATATATGACAAACCCACAGCTAACATGATACTTAACAGTGAGAAGCTGAAACCTTTTCATCTAAGATCGGGAACAAGACAGGGATGCCCACTCTCTCCACTGTTATTCAACATAGTACTGGAGGTCCTAGCCACGGCAATCAGACAAAGAAATACAAGGCATCCAGATTGGTAAAGAAGAAGTCAGATTGTCACTATTTGCAGATGACATGATACTGTACATAAAAAACCCTAAAGACTCCACTCCAAAACTACTAGAACTAATATCTGAATTCAGCAAAGTTGCAGGATACAAAATTAACACACAGAAATCTGTTGCTTTCCTATACACTAATGATGAACTAACAGAAAGAGAAATCAGAAAAACAATTCCATTCACAATTGCATCAAAAAGAATAAAATACCTAGGAATAAACCTAACGAAGGAAGTGAAAGACCTGTACTCTGAAAACTACAAGACACTCCTAAGAGAAATTAAAGAGGACACTAACAAATGGAAATTCAACCCATGCTCTTGGCTAGGTAGAATAAATATTGTCAAAATGGCTATACTACCTAAAGCAATCTACACATTCAACGCAATCCCTATCAAAATACCAACAGCTTTCTTCAGTGAACTGGAACAAATAATTCTAAAATTCATATGGAACCACAAAAGACCCCGAGTAGCCAAAACAATCCTGAGAAGGAGGAATAAAACGGGGAATTACGTTCCCTGACTTCAAGCTGTACTACAAAGCCACAGTAATCAAGACAATATGGTATTGGCACAAAAACAGACCCACATACCAGTGGAACAGAATAGAAAATCCAAACATTAACCCAAACATATACAGTCAATTAATATTTGATAAAGGAGCCTTGGATATGCAGTGGGGAGATGACAGCCTCTTCAGCTGCTGGTGTTGGAAAAACTGGACAGCTACATGTAAGAGAATGAAACTGGACTACTATCTAGCCCCATACACAAAAGTAAACTCAAAATGGATGAAAGACCTGAATGGAAGTCATGAAACCATAAAACTCTTAGAAAAAGACATAGGCAAAAATCTCTTGGACATAAACATGAGTGACTTCATGAACATATCTCCCCGGGCAAGGGAAACAAAAGCAAAAATGAACAAGTGGGACTATATCCAGCTGAAAAGCTTCTGTACAGCAAAGGACACCATCAGTAGAACAAAAAGACATCCTACAGTATGGGAGAATATATTCATAAATGACGTATCTGATAAAGGGTTGACATCCAAAATATATAAAGAACTCACGCACCTCAACAAACAAAAAGCAAATAATCCAATTAAGAAATGGGCAGAGGACATGAATAGACACTTCTCCAAAGAAGAAATTCAGATGGCCAACAGACACATGAAAAGATGCTGCACATCGCTAGTCATGAAAGAAATACAAATTAAAACCACAATGAGATATCACCTCACACCAGTGAGGATGGCCAACATCCAAAACACAAACAACAAATGTTAGTGAGGATGTGGAGAAAAGGGAACCCTCCTACGCTGCTGGTGGGAATGCAAATGAGTTCAACCATTGTGGAAAGCAGTATGGAGGTTCCTCAAAAAACTCAAAATAGAAATACCATTTGACCCAGGAATTCCACTCCTAGGAGTTTACCCTAAGAATGCAGCAGCCCAATTTGAAAAGGACAGATGCACCCCTATGTTTATTGCAGCACTATTTACAATAGCCAAGAAATGGAAGCAACCTAAGTGTCCATCAGTAGATGAATGGATAAAGAGGAAGTGGTACATGTACGCAATGGAATGTTATTTAGGTATAAGAAGAAAACATCCTACCATTTGCAAAACATGGAGGGAGCTAGAGGGTATTATGCTCAGTGAAATAAGCCAAGCCGAAAAAGACAAGTATCAAATGATTTCACTCATACGTGGAGTATAAGAACAAAGAAAAAAAACTGAAGGAGGAAAACAGCAGCAAACTTACAGAACTCAAGAACGGACTAATAGTTAACAAAGGGAAAGGAACGGAGGAGGATGGGTGGGAAGGGAGGGACAAGGGGGAAATAGGGGCAGTATGATTAGCAGACGTAATATTAGGAGGGTGCGGGGAGGGCTGTACAACTCAGAGAAGACAAGTAATGATTCTGTAGCATCTCACTACACTGATGGACAGTGACTGTAATGTGGTTGGCGGGGGGACCTGATGAAGGGGGTAGTTTAATAACCATAATATTGCACATGTAATTGTAGATTAATGATACCAAAATAAATTATTTAAAAAATATTGGTTATGAGTTGAAATGACAGTACATAAAATATATTGGGTCAATAAAATGTTATTAAAATTATTTGTTTTTTTTTACTTTTAATGTGACTACAGGAAAATTAAAATTACACTTGTGGCTCATATATATTATGGACAGAGGGCTATTTTATATTTTTATTGGTAATTTTTTGTCTTCTTATTGTATCAGTTATTTAGAGAAGGTTGTTAAAATCTCCTGGTATCATTATGCATTCGTGTACTGATTTAGTTTTCTGAATTTTTGCTTCAAGTATTTTTTAAGTTTTAAATTTATTTTTATTTTTTTATTAAGGGATCATTGATATACAATTTTATGCTCAGGTTTCACATGAGCAACTTTGTGGCTACTACATTCCCCCTATTATCAAGTCCCGACCACATACCCCATTATAATCACTGTCCATCAGCATATGCTTCATGTATTTTTTTTTTTTTTTTAGGAGAGCTAGGGAGACTTTTATTGAGAGATACAGTGAGAGGCCAGACAGAGCTCCTGGCTTCCACCAGGAGAGAATAAGAGAGCCCCCTTCATGTATTTTTAACCTATTTCATGTTGATGTGTTTTTCTGATGATTACCATTTTATGTCTAGTAATACATTTAGTCTTGAAGTTTACTTTGATATTAATATAGCTACATCACTTTCCAATGATAGTTTGCATGATATGTCTCTTTTCTTGTTTACTTCCAAGCTCTCTCTCTTAGAGGGCAGCTGCTATATATAGTATATAATTTTTGCTTTTACTGTCCAGGTAGACAATCTCTGCTTTTCATTGTAGTGGTTAGTCTATTTACATTTAGTGTAATTATTGCTTTAGTTGGGTTTAAGTTCATCATCTTGCTGTTTGTTTTCCACTTGTTCCTTTTGTCTTTTGTTCTTGTTTTTCCTTTTGGGTTAATTGAATATTTCTTAATACTTCATTTTGGTTCCTTATTGGGTTTTTAAAAGTATACCTCTTTGTATTTTTTCAACTATATATTTTTAGTCATTGCTCTAGCAGTAGTCAATTCTCTTCCTTTACCATTAGCTTCTGATGACCTTAGGCCAGTCTGGTACCAGTTACTCTAATGACTGGAAAAAAAAGTCTCAAATGTTTTTTTTTCCCTTAAGGGTGCCTGTGTTTTTAAAAACACAGCAAAACAGATTTGGGGATGATTTGTACTACTTTGTGATATGCCTTTTTCCTACTTTCATAGTGATGTTCAAAATACGCTTGATTTCTTAAATGTGCGTATGTTTGGGTTTTTTTTTGTATGTACGGAATTTTATTTCCTTTATTTTTTGCTATTATTAATGTGCAATTACATGGGCAATATTATGGTTACTGGACTCCCCCTATTATCAAGTCCCCACCACATACCCCTTTGCAGTCACTGTCCATCAGCATAGTAAGATGCAGTAGAATCACTACTTGTCTTCTCTGTGTTATACTGCCTTCCCCGTATCCCCCCCCCACTACATTATGTGTGCTAATTGTAATACCCCCTTTTCCCCCTTATCCCTCCCTTCCCACTCATCTTCCCCAGTCCCTTCCCCTTTGGTAACTGTTAGTCCATTCTTGGTTTCTGTGAGTCTGCTGCTGTTTTGCTCCTTCAGTTTTTTCTTTGTTCTTATACTCCATATATGAGTGAAATAATTTGATACTTGTTTTTCTCCGCCTGGCTTGTTTCACTGAGCATAATACCCTCTAGCTCCATCCATGTTGTTGCAAATGGTAGGATTTGTTTTTTTCTTATGGCCGAATAATATTCCATTATGTATATGTACCACATCTTTATCTATTCATCTACTGATGGACACTTAGGTTGCTTCCATTTCTTGGCTATGGTAAATAGTGCTGCAATAAACATAGGGGTGCATATGTCTTTTTCAAACTGGGCTGCTGCGTTCTTAGGGTAAATTCCTAGGAGTGGAATTCCTGGGTCAAATGGTATTATTTTGAGTTTTTTGAGGAACCTCCATACTGCTTTCCACAATGGTTGAACTAATTTACATTCCCACCAGCAGTGTAGGAGGGTTCCCTTTTCTCCACATCCTTGCCAGTATTGTTGTTTGTCTTTTGGATGGCGGCTATCCTAACTGCTGTGAGGTGATATCTCACTGAAGTTTTGATATGCATTTCTCTGATGATTAGCGATGTGGAACATCTTTTCATGTGCCTGTTGGCCATCTGAATTTCTTCTTCGGAGAAGTGTCTGTTCAGTTCCTCTGCCCTTTTTTAAATTGATTTATTTGATTTTTGTTTGTTGAAGTGCATGAGCTCATTATAATATTTGGATGTCAACCCCTTATCGGATATGTCATTTATGAATATATTCTCCCATACTGTAGGATGTATTTTTGTTCTGTTGATGGTGTCCTTTGCTGTACAGAAGCTTTTCAGTTTGATATAGTTCCACTTGTTCATTTTTGCTTTTGTTTCCCTTGCCTGAGGAGATATGTTCATGAAGAAGTTGCTCATATTTATGTCCAGGAGATTTTTGCCTATGTTTTTTTCTAAGAGTTTTATGGTTTCATGACTTCCATTCAGGTCTTTCATCCATTTTGAGTTTACTTTTGTGTATGGGGTTAGACAATGATCCAGTTTCATTCTCTTACATGTAGCTGTCCAGTTTTGCCAACACCAGCTGTTGAGGAGGCTGTCATTTCCCCATTGTATATCCATGGCTCCTTTATCATATATTAATTGACCATATATGCTTGGGTGTATATCTGGGCTCTCTAGTCTGTTCCATTGGTCTATGGGTCTGTTCTTGTGCCAGGACCAAATTGTTTTGATTAGTGTGGCTTTGTAGTAGAGCTTGAAGTCAGGATGCGTAATTCCCACCACTTTATTCTTCTTTCTCAGGATTGCTTTGGCTATTCAGGTCTTTTGTGATTCCAAAGGAATTTTTAGAACTATTTGCTCTAATTCATTGAAGAATGCTGTTCGTATTTTGATAGGGATTGCATTGAATCTGTAAATTGCTTTTGGCAGAATGGCCATTTTGAAAACATTAATTCTTCCTATCCATGAGCATGGGATGCCTTTCCATTTACTGGTATCTTTAATTTCTCTCATGAGTCTCTTGTAGTTTTCAGAGTATAAGTCTTTCACTGCCCTGGTTAGGTTTATTCCTAGGTATTTTATTCTTTTTGATGCAATTGTGAATGGAATTGTTTTCTTGATTTCTCTTTCTGTTAGTTCATCATTATTGTATAGGAATGCAACAGATTTCTGTGTATTAATTTTGTATCCCGCAATGTTACTGAATTCAGATATTAGATTAGTAGTTGTGGAGTGGGTTCTTTAGGGCTTTTTACATACAATATCATGTCATCTGCAAACAGGGAAAGTTTGACTTCTTCTTTACCAATCTGGATGCCTTTTATTTCCTTGTGTTGTCTGATTGCTGTGGCTAGGACCTCTAGAACTATGTTGAATAAAAGTGGGGAGAGTGGGCATCCTTGTCTTGTTCCTGATCTTAAAGGGAAAGCTTTCAGCTTCTCACTGTTAAGTATAATGTTGGTGTGGGTTTGTCATATATGGCCTTTATTATGTTGAAGTACTTGCCCTCTGTACCCATTTTGTTGAGATTTTTTATCATGAATGGATGTTGAATTTTTCAAATGCTTTTTCAGCATCTATGGAGATGATCATGTGGTTTTTGTTCTTCTTTTTGTTGATGTGGTGGATGATGTTGATGGATTTTCGAATGTTGTACCATTCTTGCATCCCTGGGATAAATCCCACTTGATCATGATGGATGATCTTTTTGATATATTTCTGAATTTGGTTTGCTAATATTGTTGAGTATTTTTGCATCTATGTTCTTCAGGGATATTGGTCTGTAATTTTCTTTTTTTGTGGTGTGTTTGCCTGGTTTTGGTGTTAGAGTGTTGTTGGTCTCATAGAATGCGTTTGGAAGTATTCACTACTCTTCGACTTTTTGGAAAATCTGAATGGGGATGTGTGTTAAGTCTTCACTAAATGTTTGATAAAATTCAGCAGTGAAGCCATCTGTTCTGGGTGTTTTGTTCTTAGGTAGTTTTTTCATTACCAATTCAGTTTCTTTACTGGTAATTGGTCTATTCAGATTTGCTGTTTCTTCCTGGGTCAGCTTTGGAAGGTATTATTTTTCTAGAAATTTGTCCATTTCTTCTAGGTTATCCAGTTTGTTACCATATAATTTTTCATAGTATTCTCTTATAATTCTTTGTAATTCTGTGGTGTCCGTAGTGGTTTTTCCTTTCTCATTTCTGATTCTGTTTATGTGTTTAGACCCTTTTTTTCTTGGTAAGTCTGGTTATGGGTTTATCTATTTTGTTTATTTTCTCGACGAAACAGTGTCTGCTTTCATTGATTCTATTGTTTTATTCTTCTCAATTTTATTCATTTCTGCTTTAATCTTTATTATGTCCCTCCTTCTACTGACTTTGGGCCTCATTTGTTCTTTCTTTTCTAGTTTCATTAATTGTGAGTTTAGACTGTATATTTGGGATTGTTCTTCTTTTCTGAGGTAGGCCGGTATTGTAATAATTTCCCTCATAGCACGGCCTTTGCTGCGTCCCATAGATTTTGTGGTGTTGAATTATTGTTATCATTTGTCTCCATATATTGCTTGATCTCTGTTTTAATTTGGTCATTGATCTATTGATTATTGAGGAGCATGTTATTAAGCCTCCATGTGTTTGTGAGCTTTTTCGTTTTCTTTGAGTAATTTATTTTAGTTTCATACGTTTGTGATCTTAGAAGCTGGGTGGTAAAATTTCAATCTTTTTGAATTTACTGAAGTTCTTTTTGTGGCCTAGTATATCATCTATTCTTGAACATGTTGCACATGCACTTGAGGAGAATGTATATCCTGTTGCTTTTGGATGGGGTGTTCTGTAGATGTCTGTTAGGTCCATCAGCTCTAATACATTGTGCAGTGTCTCTGTCCCTTTATTTATTTTCTGTCTGGTTGATCTGTCTTTTGAAGTGAGTGGTGTGTTGAAGTATCCTAGAATGAATGCACTGAATTCTTGTTCCCCCTTTAATTCTGTTAGTATTCGTTTCACATATGTAGATGATCCTGTGTTGGGTGCATAGATATTCATAATAGTTATATCCTCTTGCTGGACTGACCCCTTTATCATTATGTAATATCCTCCTTTGTCTCTTGTTACTTTCTTTGTTTTGCAGTCTATTTTGTCTGATACAAATACTGCAGCTCCTGCTTTTTTCTCCCTATTAGTTGCATGAAATATCTTTTTCCATTCCTTTACTTTGAGTTTTTGTATGTCTTTGGGTTTGAAGTGAGTCTCTTGTAGGCAGCATGTAGATGGGTCTTGTTTTTTCTATCCATTCAGTGACTCTACGTCTTTTTATTGTTGCATTCATTCCATTTACATTTAGGGTGATTATTGATAGGTATGTACTTATTGCCATCACAGGCTTTAGATTTGTGGCTACCAAAGGTTCAGTGGTAATTCCCTTACTATCTCACATTCTGATTTAACTCACTTTGTATGCTATTACAAACACAACCTAAAGATTCTTTTTATTTCTTTTCCCTGTTTTTCTTTCTCCTCCATTCTTTGTATGTTATGAATCATATTCTGTACTCTTTGTTTATCCCTCGGGTGACATCTATTTAGTCTTAGGAATACTTATGTCTGTCTATAGGAGTCCCTTCAAAATGCACTATAGAGGTGGTTTATGGGAGGTAAATTATCTCAGCTTTTGTGTATCTGAAAATTGTTTAATCTGTCCTTCAAATTTAAATGATAACCTTCCTGGGTAGAGTATTCTTGCTTTGAGGCCCTTCTGCTTCATTGCATTAAATATATCATTCCTTCTGGCATGTAATGTTTCTATTGAGAAATTTGATGATAGCCTGGTGGGTTTTCCTTTGTATGTGATCTTTTTCCTCCCTCTAGCTCCTTTTAAAAGTCTGTCTTTATCCTTGATCTTTGCCATTTTATTTATTATATGTCTTCATGTTGTCTTCCTTGGGTCCCTTGTGTTGGGAGATCTGTGCATCTTCATGGCTTGAGAGACTTTATCTCCTTCCCCTGATTGGTGAAGTTTTCAGCAATTACCTCCTGAGTGACACTTTCTATTCCTTTTTCTCTCTCTTCTTCTGGTACCCCTAAATGCGAATAGTGTTCCGTTTGTATTGGTCACATAGTTCTCTCAATATTCTTTCATTCTTAGAGATTCTTTTCTCTCTGTGTCCCTCACCTTCTTTGTATTCCTCTTCTCTTACTTCTATTCCATTTACCATCTCTTCTACTACATCTAATCTGCTTTTAAGTCCCTCCATTGTAAGTTTCATTTCAGTTATGGAATTTTTTAATGATTGAATCTCTGTCTTAAATTCGTTCCTGAATTCTTGAATATTTTTCTGTACCTCTGTAAGCATGTTCATGATTTTTATTTTGAACTCTCTTTCTGGAAGATTGGTGAGTTGTTTCATTTGGCCCTTTTTGGGGGGTTTGTGAGATTTTGGTCTGAACCATGTTCTTTTGACGTTTCGTATTTCTGTGTGGTGCCCTCAATTGCCGAGAAGCTCCAGTCTCTGGAGCTGCTCAACCCCTAGAGTGAGGTTGGGGGTAGTCAGGGAGTGGAGCTGGTGCCTGGGGGAGGAAAGATCTGTTTCCTGATTCCCGTCTGCCCTGCCTGTCTCCCGTATCAGAGCCCATGGGCCGAGTACACAGGTGTAAGCCTCTGTGCTTGACATCTCTATCTGTTGTAAGTGGGGCCTCCCTCTTGCTGGCCTGATGGCAGAGCAGGGACTGCCTGTTTGCGAGCAGGTGCTGTCAGGCCAGGAGGAAGGCTTCACAGGCTGTATATCACAGTGGGGGGCTTTGGAGCTGAGCAGCCAGTCAGGGGGATGGAGCACCTGAAGCTCCCCAAAGTTCCCAACCAGCCGGACAGAGCGCACCCAGACAACCTTGTCCCCCTCTCCCTTCTCCCATGCAGCAAGCTCTGTGCAAACCCCTCCCCTTCAGCAGACCTCTCGCTGCTGGGAATCCTTTCAGACTGCCTGCCTTTCCCTTGTCCCAGAGCTGCTGGGTATGGATCCTGTCCTCCACAAATGGCCCGAATCTGTCTCGCAAGCACTGTGCCTGTCCCCAGCTCCCCATCCTTCAGAGCAACACACAATGTAGGTTTCTGCTCGCAAAGCAGATCTTCAGAGCTAGGTGTTCAGCAATCCCAGGCTTCCACCCCCTCCCCACTCCATTTCTCTTCCTCCTGTCAGTGAGCTGGGTTGGGGAAAGGGCTTGCGTCCCGCCGGATCAAGGCTTTCGTACGTTACCCTGTTTTGTGAGGTCTGCTCTGTTCGTGAGGTCTGTATGCAGTCTGGTGCAGCCTTCTTTCCTGTTGCTGTTTTACGGTTAGTTGTATTAAGTATATTTTCACACTATCTGTGTTTTTGGGAGGAGTTCTCTGTCTCACCTCTCACACTGCTATCTTGAATCCCCTCTCTCCTGTTTATGTTTGTTTTTATGCTGCATAATATGTCAGTGTGTGGCTACGGTAACTGTTAAACTACTTTACAATTTTGAGGCACTTAACATTAATTTTTGCTATCATAAATAACACTGGTAAACAAATTTGTGTGTCTTTGTTAGCATTTTTGCTTATTTTCTTATAATAAAATCCTAGAAGTAGGTTTACCGTGGTACAACCTTGTTAAGCCTTTAAAAAACATGTGGACTAGAATAAACTTTTGAATACTTAGATACTGTTTTCATTGAGGTTCAAGTACCAGACACCAAAACATTACTTTGCTTTTGCCAAATAGTTAATTTTTGTAAATAGACGGAGTAGACTGAATCCAGGCTACTTTCCATAAAAATTTGCTTCAAGTTTTTATGTAGGGTATGAATAATAACTTAAATATACTTTTTGTTACTGAAAAGTGAATTACTCTTTACTTGATTCTCTTTCTACAAGTTTAGTTTTGGGTTGATGTAATCTAATGTTAGTAACATTTTAATGTAATGCAGATTTAGAGCATCTTTGTGTTGTCCTAGTTTATAATTAAGCTTGAAGTTTGCAGATGGATCTAGGTCAGTCCTGAGGTGCAAATTTTGCTGTTGGGATACATGCTGAATGTATGAATTAGGCAAATTTTAGATAAAATATGATTTAAGCTATTAAAAAGATAGGTGTCTTTTTCTTTTTTTCAATAATTTTATTTTTTAGAGTAGTTTTAGGGTTACAGCTTAATAGAGCGGAAAGCACAGATCTCCCATACTCTCCCATCCCCACGTACCAAAGCCTCACCCTACATCAACATCCCACGCCAGAGTAGTATGTTTGTTAAAATTGATGAACCTTCAGTGACACATCATTTTCACCCAAAGTCCATAGTTTACATTAGGGTTCACTTTGGGGTTGTATATTCTACAGGTTTTGACAAATGTGTAATGACATGTACCTAACTAATATAGCATCAGAGAGAATAGTTTTACTGCCCTAAAAATTCTTTGTTCCACCAATCATGTCTCCTTCATCTCTAAGCCTTGGCAAATTGATCTTTCAAGTAAGACAGGTGTCTTTTAGTAGGCCTTGTGGCAAATAGGATTAGTATATTTAATGTTAAGATATGGAGAAATATTTGAGGATCAGTTCTTCATGGAGGTGTTGAACTTGAAAGATTCATTTGGGTATTGGAGTTGGGGAGAACTAATTTGGGACAGTGAGTCAGGAACATTTGTTGGAGTGCCAGAATCTACTTTCCCACCAATTTCTTGGTGTTGAAGAATGGAAATCACTGTTCTCTGCAGAGGACTTAACTTGACTTTAAAATCTCAGAGTAATGCTAAAATTAAAAAGACTTGCAATTGTAGGCAACACTGAATGTTAATATTTACAGTTACTCTAATGAAATTTAGAATTTCTCTATTATTCAATTGCATATATCAGTGTTTGATGAATGAACTGTTTTATCTGTAGTCCAAATTTGGTGGAGAAATCCTGATGGGGGATAAACTGAATTATGTCATTGTGCTCCATCATACCTCTGAAATATATTTGCTACACTTTGCTTTATAAGTCTGTAGACCAGAAATGGTGACAAATTTGTAGACATGTGCTGCCTGTTTATATGAGGTACTCTCTTTATCCATGGTAATAAAAAGAAAACTGGCCACATAGTAACTATAGTCAACTAATCTAGGTGAAATTTCAAGTTAACAAAGATACTACAAAGTGGTTTGTTTGCTATTGTTATTAAGAAACCAACTGATGGTTTGTTTACAATAAGAACAAGACTGATTGTTTTAACAAAACCAGTAATCTTCAGATGTGGTCATTGTACTGTTTTATCACTTATTAATTTTGAGTTCTTTTTAATTAAAGTGTATTATTATTTGGCAGAACTTCATACTTTTAATTGTAATTTTGTAGTAAATATACTACTCCTGAGTTGCCCCATACTAATTATGTGATTGTCAGATCTGCTAATAAAATAGGTAGGGTCAGGTATAAAATTCCTGAGTAAAATATATAAATTTCATTCATTCAAGAGACATTTATTAAGCACCTGCTAGGTGCCAAACACTTTGTAGGTGCTGGGACATAGAGTTGTTAAGAGGATGATTAGGATCCTTATTTTTGTGGCACATACTGTTCCATGGAGGGGGAGATAAAAGATACACATGTAAACAAATGAAAAAAGATTATTTTAGATATTGAAAAGTTCTATGGGAAAAACCTGTTCCGTTAAAGTGATGGGGAGGGATCTATAATTTTGACTGAGTGGTCAAGGAAAGCCAAACTGAGGATATAACATTTGAGCTGAGACCTGGACGATGAAGAAATAAACCATGTGAATTTCTAGGGACAGAGCATTCTAGACAGGGGAGAACATAGGACAGATTCTACGATGGAAAAACAGGTTTGGCCTGTTCAAGGAAGAGCAAGAGGGCCAGTTTGCAGTGGCCAGATCATACAGGACGGTGGTGGTCATGGTAAGGAACCTTGAGTTTTCTTTTTTTCCCTCTGTTTTCTGGTTACGGTGGGAAATTAATTGAGGGCCTCAGGCAGAGGATTGGCACCCTAGGAAGGGAGACATGTAGTTAAGTACATATATAAATATTCAAATAATGGGTAGATTAAGATTAGGGGAGTATAGGAGGACTAAACTTGGTTAGAAGCCTCAGGGAAGATATTCCTGAGGAAATGTTAAAGTGGAAACTTAAGGAATAAGTATAAAGTGATTAGTGTAAAACATTGGAAACAGTATTCCAGGCAGAATAGAATGATGAGTGCAGTATGAGTCTACAAAGAGCTGAATAGCAAAAGGATCTGACAAAAGGCTGAGTTATCTATTTGTAGTTTATAAAGGGAAGAGTAGCACCAAATAGGGCAGGAGAGATTTGGCAGTATGTACAGGGTCTTATAAGGCAAATCTAGGATTTTAGTGATTAATTCTCTGTAACAAGGATTTTTAAGAGAGTGAATTAATTACATTTACATTTAACTATATTATTTAGTTGCTACTCTGTGGAGATAGATTGGCTTGGATTAGAGGAGGAGGCAAGAAGGGAGACCAGTTTGCTGCCACTCAAAGTGAGGTAAGATGGTGTTGATGGGAACAGGCATGGTGTCAGTAAAGATTTTGAACAAAGACAAACTTAAGAACTTGGTTATTGATTAGATTAAGGGGTAAGAAAAAGGAGACATATATCAAGGACAGCCCCCAAGTTTGTGCCTGAGCAAATGGATGGATGGTGTTCATTACACAGCTGTTCTGATCATTTGAAATTCTCCGTAGAACTTTGGCATTTCAAGGTGTAAATAAAAGCTCCTGCAGGGTTGATTATTTTAAAGTTGCTGTTAGCCTTAATAACAAGCACCTGTAGTGCTTACTGTGTACCATGCATATTTCAACTCGTTTAATCGTGATGACAACTCTGAGGTAGCTACTGCTACCCCATGTTACAGGTGAGAAAAGAGACACAGGGAAGTTAAGTGGCATGCATTTTAGGCAATTCTGCTCCATAGTTCATGGTCTTAACCACTAATTAAGCTTGGAAACTTTTAATTACACATTCTACATACTGTTTTGTCATTTATCTGGACACACCTATTGATATGTTAAATTGGAATTTAACTGTATTGTACCTTTCCTGGAAAGTTTACTTTTTGTGCATTCAAATAGCATACCTGGTATATCTGTGTAGTGTACCTTTAAAACAGGCAGTGGTAATAATCCTTTTTAATTAAATATTGATTTATTTTACTTTCAGAGTTCTTCTTTGAAATTGCTTGCTCTTTAATTGTATGTCACTGTTTGCAGCACATTTTGAAATAGTGTTGATTTTGCCTTGTACAGTTAAAGGTGTCTTGTGATGTGGAAATAAAGGCTCTCAAAGTCTTTATAAATCAAATAAGCTAGATGCTTCTGTCTGTAAAGAGATTTAAAAAATTATGTATATAATCTTTGCTCTGAGAATAGTCATTATGTGGCTAGGTATTATTACACTGTTGACTAATAAGGTTCCACTCCTCAGTGGACAGGCTGTGTCCTGGGAGAGGAGGGACTGATTACATTTGGCACAATAGATACTGTATGTCTCCTTAGATAGGAAACTGGCATGTTGTTGACAGGCTCAAGAGGAGAGTCTCTTAAAAATCTTGATGTAGGAGAGGATAAAGTCCCCAGGAGTAACTTACTGCTTCTGTTGGTAGGAAGCAGTTGGTGGGGAGAAAAGCCAAAGTACATAGCCCCCGAAACTCGCTGGGTGTGTGTGTGTGGGGTGTGTGTGTGGGGGGGGTTTACAGAATAGAAACCTGAACTTCACAAATTTGTCTCTGTTGGTCCATGTGCCTGAGCAAATGGATGGTATTTATTCATCACTAGTGATTCAGTAAAGTTCTTCTGCAAAAGTTACCTTCTTTTGGTGTGTGGGGTGAACAAAGGAATTGTTTATATAGCTGTTTTGGGAGCTGTGTAATTTTGAAGTGATGGCTGTGGTGTTTAGTGAAAAGGTTTCGGAGGTAAATGAAACTCTAGGCTATAACTGTACCTCACTGACCATTCTTGTGTCTTCCATTCAGCATTAATAAGGGAGGCTTACTATTAGGTTACTCAGATTAAATTAGGGACTTGTTAGCTTTTATCATAAATGTCATTTTTGGAAACTCCTTAGGTTGTTAACATAGTCCTTGAAATTTCAGGATGAAAAATAATTTTATAATTCATATATATGTCTTAAACTTTTATAAGAGTAAATTCCACATGATGCCTACAGGGAAAATTGGACTCTGAATTAGTAGGTGAAATTGACACCCCCTCCACTGCTTTGAATCTAGGTTCTGTGTGTGTACAATAGCAAAAGTTGTTCATAGAATAATGTGTTCCAGAACTGCTACTGTTAAGATTTAGCTGTTAAGACCTAATTGAGATAGAGGCTGTATTTCCTATTGCTGTTTATCTGTGTGTATATATATATATATATATATATGGTGGGAAATACCTCACTGGAGACCTTGGTCCTGTTTAGAGAGGGAGTGACAAATCCACCATATACTTAAGTATATCTTTTTGTAACTATTTTCAAATGATCTGCAATCCCAGTGATGTTATTTGAAATACTGCTTCAGTTGTAATCTTCCAGGAAAAGTTTGTAATGCAGGAATTAAAGTAACCTATTTTTTTTTAATTATAGGTGAGAATTATGAAGATGATGACCTAGTAAACTCTGATGAGGTTATGAAGAAACCATGTCCAGTACAGATTGTTCTTGCTCATGAAGATGACCATAACTTTGAGCTTGATGAAGAAGCACTGGAGCAGATATTGCTACAGGAGCACATACGAGATCTTAACATAGTGGTGGTATCCGTGGCAGGAGCTTTTCGTAAAGGGAAATCATTTCTACTGGACTTCATGCTTAGATATATGTATAACAAGGTGAATAGTGTCTTTTAAATTGAACCTAGTTAAAAACAGAAACAACAGCCAACCTTGTTTAAAAATAATACAGAAAAAAACAGTAAGAGCTCTATCTTTAATTTTATAAAAATAAAGTTCTTGGTAAGACTTCGCAGTTAAGACAGTAATATAAGTTTATTTGAGCTCTTGATTCTTCTTCATCTCCATAATTTCTTTTTGCATACATAATCAATGCATATGATTTGAACATCTGTGTTTCAGGTATTATAGCTCTTAACACAGGTCATCTGAGTATACTTGGTCTCTGAATTCCTATTCATCTTTCCTTTTTTGTTCATCCTCACACCCTCCCCTTCTTGATCACCTTTATAACAATGGGTGAAATAGGCTGATAGAGACTTTTGTAAAAATATACCTGTGCTCCTCAAATAAGTCACTGTCAGTGACTACTCCTTATTGAGACAAAGTTCAGTTCCTTAGAGTGGCTTCCATGATCTCTGAGACTCATCTCTTGCCTCTGTAGGTCAAGTACACTATAGTTTTTGTAATTGCTCAAGGGTATCATTGTATTTCTCAAGGTTGCTGTACCTGTAGCTAGTCTCATAGAAAGCCTTCTTAATTTCTAAGACTATGTTAATGTCTTCCTCCCAAGTCTTATGGCACAGGTCAGGTGTTTCATTGGTACAACTTGCGTTACTTACTATTTTTTTGTTAGTTCAGCCTCTGTGAGGAGTGGGCCTTATGTTGGTTACCATATCTCCTGCACTTAGTAGAGTGATCAGCCTGTATAGTAAGCTCTCATTTTATGTTTTTACCAAGAAATCTCCCTTTCACTACATGTTTTCACTTTTTAACAGTACTGACAACTGTTATTCCCTTCTCTCTTGACTTTAACTTCTTCCTTGCAAAAAAGCAGAAAAAAAAAATCACTAGAATCAGGATGTTTTTCTAACATTTGAAAGTTGGGCTGAGGGAATGGGATTTTGATAGAGACCAAGAAGAAGGAATTGAAATTTGGAGTGGAGCACTTGCCAGGAAGGGCTTCACAGCAGGCTTTGGACATTCAGCAGCCACATACAGATGCTGGAACACACTTTAACAGATTTATGTTATTGTCTAAACACCTGTCTGGGTGCTCACCTTAAGTGACTGGATATGCCTCTGCCTTGAGGTAAGTAATAAGGTGAACATTTCCAGTTGATTTTCCAGGAAGCTTTTCAGTCAGTTCTTTTCATAGAGACCACTAGAGGATGTTCAAGTATGCTTGAATATCAAGAATGTAGTTCACGTTAAAGAACACTATTTTACATGTTTAGGTAATTGAGAAATATACAGTATTTTAAGGTTTTCCATTTAGACTTGATCATCTCCCTGAGTTTTACATCTGAAATAGAAAAGTGTATAAATGGTGGCATACTCTTTTTAAGATAAGACCATACATTTAAAGAAGATGAGGAATTCCTGTATTTTGAGGTTCTAACTCCTTAAATTAGCCTGTGTATATTGTATCTATCTGTCTCTGAACTGTTCACTGTAAATGTATTTGATTCCAAGTAGGTCATGGGCAGTAGTAAGTTAGAAGAGGAAGAAAGCTTAGATCACTTGTCTAGCAATGACAGCTAAGTTTTACCTTAGGTGCCATTTCTGTTTCTATCTCTGATCAATTAGTAGTGGCTGTTGAGAGGGGGAGTAGCAGCCCACACATGTCATGAATTTGCAGTCCCTAACACAGTTCCACCCCTCCTGGGGGAGACACTGAAGCCACAGAAAGGTTGTTATAAGGGCCTGAGTGAGGTCATATACTAGTTAGTGGCTTTTAAGCTGAAATATCTTCATTAATTTTCATTCTTAAGGTTTTCATATAGAATTCCTCATACAAGTAATCTTATTCTGTTAATTAAACAGTGTCTTATTTGGGGGATAATATTCTCTACTTATGCTGATTTAGGAGGGGTCATACTTCTCCTAAGAGATGAAAGTAAAAGAGAAGTAATGGTGGGGATAGTTTGGATTTATTTCATAAACCTATATGCCTGCAAAGGTGGGATGCTAGCTGAAGAAGGCAGTTGATGAGTAGTGGCTTATGCTGGCTTTGTATGCCTTCTGTATTTACCTGAATCAGTTTATGTCAGGGCATAGTTCACTGAAGGAACTACACATAAATATTTTTCTTTATGATATAGAAATGAGTGTTTTTATTTTGAGTAGTTGGTAATCATAACACAAGGCTGAATATGAGCTTTTTCTGTTGGTTAAAAACAAAAACCAATATTAAGTTCTTAAAACTAAGAATATTTTGAGATTTTTACCAAACATTTCTAAGTTATGGGGAAATTCTGATTTTTAGGCCTCATTTTCTTATGAAGTAAATAGCTTCTTGTACAGCTTGTATTATGAAAATAGGTTGTTAGTAGGAGGAAAGAAATTAGTCTTTTATAAACTTCAGTGGTGAACTAAAAGTTTTTCTAGGATAAAATTCTCTCATGTCATGTCAGAATTTATTACAGTTAAGCTTATACCATGAAATAATAAGGTACGAGAGGGTCATCGAATTGCTTGTTTTTTGAATTCATTTGCAGGAAACATTTTGAACTTACAAGGATATCCCTTATGATAATCACTCTGAGTACAGTGTATGAGGAATACCATGGTAATTTTTTTGTTGATGTAGTTAATAGTTTGCAAATAAGAGTATTTTTTTATTTATAAAAGTCATTCTTGAAAAGTGACAAAATGAATAACAAAAATTCATGTGAAAATTGTTAGGTCTGTTATGTCAGTATTAAAAAAAACACTATAAAAACAGTATTGTAAAAAAGGGAGTTATACAAGAGATTAAAATCTATAATGAGAGACAGAATTGGTGGTGGTAATAGGAGGGAGGTTGACTTTCAAAATACATGTGTATACCCTTAAGTTTTCTGTGCCTTCTTTCTAATACCGATTTGGTTGTTTGGGTGTGTAGTTCAATAGATGTGTTTTTTCTTTCTTTTAATTTTTCTTTTTTTTTTGAAGTATATTTTACAAACAGAAAAGTGCACAAATTTTAAATGTATAGCTTGATGGACTTTTATATATGTATACACTCTATGTTACCACTACTCAGATGAAGATAAAGAACCCCACTTTGTTATATCCCTCCCAGTTAATATCTACCCCCAAAGGTAAAGGTGACCACTGTTGTGAACTCTCATCACAGACTAGTTTTGCCTGTTTTTGAACTTTACATGAATGAAATCATGTCATCGGGATTTGTGTTTGGCTTACTTCATTAATATCTCTATGAAATGTACCCACGTTTTTGCATGTAGCAATTGTTCATTCTTTTTGTTACTTCAGTATTCTATTTTATTTTTATTTTTCATTTATACATTTCAATTCCAGTGATTGTTTTGGAAGGTCAATACTTAATTTAGTAAAATTAAATTGTATAATGTCTGTGGAAATACTTAGGATATATTGGACACTAATATGTAAGCTGTTATTGAACTATATAAAGCATTTGAATTATGTAGAGTTGCTTCCACTTTTATGTCATTCTCTATTTTTTAACTTTACCATGAAGAAATTTTAACACATGCAAAAGTAATTAATAGAATGAATGCCCATGTACTTAGTTTTTAGCAGTTATCAACTCAGTCTTGTTTCATTTTACCCTAACTTATTCCACACCTTATGTATCGTTTTGAAGTATATCCAGATATCATTTGATTTGTCAATATTTCAGATGTATCTCTTTAAAGATTAGGGCTTTTTTTTTACATTACAATAATATTATGCATAAGAATCAGTAATCCTTTAAGTTATATAATATCTTATAAATGGTCAAATTTGCAATTGTCTCATATGCTTTAATATTTTTTAACAATTTGTTTGAATCAAGATCCAACCAAAAGAGGTCCACATTGTGTTTGTTTTAAAAGTGTTTTTAACTCTATATTTCAGTTTTCCTCCAGCTCTTTTTTCTTGGCAATTTATTTGTTGATGAAAATGATAGTCTTGCAGATTTTCCCAGGCTGGATTTGCTAGTTTTATCCCTTTGGTGTAGTTCTGTGTGTTCCCTTGTCCTATAAATTTCCTGTAAATTGTTAGTTGAATCCAGAGACTTGATCAGACTCAGGTTTGACTTTTTAGTAAGAGCGCTTCATAGATGATGTATTCTTCCACAAAGAGGCACATACCTTTTAAGATAACAGCTTTTGAGTCTTTACTGAATTCTTTGTACTCTGATTACTAAGCATTTATAACAGGTGTTATTTCACTTGGTATTCACAATAACCCTATACAGTAATTTTAGTATTTCAGTTTAGTAGGTGGAGAAATGGGGCTTAGAGTGGCAAGGCTCTGAGATTCCGACCAGGCAGTTTGATGCCAAAGTCTGTATTCTAAAACGTACTGTGTAAAATGATGTTTGGTCCTTTTCCATACCTATGCTGAATTGTTCTTGTATTAATGTCCACTTTACAGTGTTTGCTTCAGAAGTTGAAATTGACAGGTTGAAATATCTTGACAAATTATTGACAACTTGAGAAGTTTTGTCAATAAAATCAACAAGTTAAATGACTTTTCTTGCTGCCCACTGGTATCTGTGTTATTTAATGAGTAAAGAGTTTTGATTCCAATTATAGCATAATTGCTGAAGGCATTTTAAGGGAAACTGTATGTAGTTTTTAGTCTTTACTGTTTAAAGAGCTGATCCTAGAACTACTTCCAGAGATCAGGAGTAAGAACTATCTTTAAGGATCATGTGTGCTGCTACATATAATTGGCCAAAAGCACAGATGTCTCAGAATCAGCCATATGGGATGTTGAAGTTGATTTCACCTTTTTCTCTAGTTCCAACATGTAAGATTTGTAGGAAATGGCATGTAGGAAACCCGTGAAGGAAAACTTGATTTGTTTCATGTTCTTTTCTAAGAAAGAAATGTATTTAGAGAAAACTAAAAAGATTTCTTTCTAGGGTTATTTAAATAAATAACATGCAAAGTGCATAAACCTTACTAAATATACAGCCAGTGATTTTTATGTACCTATACTTCTTTTTTTGGTTGTAATTTTTTATTTTTTCATTGACATTTCAGGATCAGATTAAAGTGGGATTTTTAATATCTGATGAAGAAAAATATTAAACACATATTTCCATGTCAGATAAATATACTGTGGGTATTTTTTTTGTTTATCATTGATATACAGTCTTATATTGGTTTCAAGTATACAACAGTGGTTCAACAGTCACCCATATTATTAAATCCTCACCCCCACTAGTGCAGTTACTATCTGTCAACATAGGAAGATGTTACAGAATCTTTGTATTCTCCATGCTGTACTACTATCCCTGTGACCAGCTTGTATTATGATTGAGAATTTTTGTGGCCCTTTATCCCCCTCACCTTCCCCACCTACCCACCCCAACCCCTCCCCCATGGTAACCACCAGTCACTTTTCTTTCCTTTTTTTTTTTGTTTCTGACATTTAATTACCTGATTGATTTCTGTAACTTAAATCTCAACCTATTGAAAATGATTTCTGTCCATTTTTTTGAAGGTTTCACATGAAAAACATTGTTAACTACATTTCACCCATATTATCAAGTCCCTCCCATACCCCACTGAAGTCACTATCCATCAGTGTAGTAAGATGCCACAGAGTCACTACTTGTTTTCTCTGTGCTACACTGTCTTCCCTGTGACCCCCCGCACACCATGAACCACCAGTCACTTTTCAGTGTCTGTGAGTCTACTGCTGTTTTGTTCATCTTGTTTTGTTTTGTTTTTAGATTCCACAAATAAGTAAAATCATACGGTATTTGTCTTTCTCTGCCATTCTTATTTCACTTAGCATAATACCCTCTAGGTACATCCACGTTGTTGCAAATGGCAGGATATTTTCTTTTTATGGCTGAATAATATTCCATTGTATATATGTACCACATCTTTATCCATTCATCTATTAATGGCCACTTAGGTTGCCTCCATAACTTGGCTGTTGTAAATAATACAGTGATAAACATAGAGGTGCATATATCTTTTTGAATAAGGGATTTTGTTTTCTTCAGGTAAATTCCTAGAAATGGAATTACTGGGTCGTATGGTATTTCTATTTTTAGTTTTTTTGAGGAACCTCCTTACTGCCTTTCACAGTGGCTGCACCCAGTTAACATTCCCACCAGCAGTGTAGGAGGGTTCCGTTTTCTCCATATCCTTCCCGACTCTTGTTATTTCTTGTCTTTTGAATGGTGGCCATTCATACTGGTGTGAGCTGATAATCACATTGTGGTTTTGATTTGCATTTCCCTGATGATTAGCTATGTGGAGCATCTTTTCATGTGCCTGTTGGCCATCTGTATTTGGAGAAATGTCTATTCAGATCCTCTGCCAATTTGTAATTGGGCTATTTGTATTTTGGGTGTTGAGGTGTGTGTGTTCTTTATATATTTTGGATGTTAACCCCTTATTGGATAATATGTACCTATACTTTTGTAACCACTGCTACTCAGATCGAGAAAGAATACTTGCAGCACTCTGGAAGGCTCTCTCTCCTTCCAGTTATTACTACCAGCACTTAGGGTCCATCACCGTTCTGACTTCTATCACCATACATTAGTTTTGCCCACTTTTAAACTTAACATAAATGTAATTATAAAGTATGCCCTTTTGTATCTGGCTTCTTTTACTCAACATTAAGTGTAAGAGATTGATTAATGTTATAACATGTATAAGTAATTGTTATTTTTTATTGCTAAGTGGTATCTCATTGGATGAAGTTACCACAGTTTACCTCTTCTTCTGTTAATAGACATGTGGGTTGTTTGTAGTTTTGTCTCATGAATAAAGTTATCATGAATATTCTTCTAAAAGTCTTGGTGATGTAAGCACTTACATCTGCTGAGTTTATACCCAGTAGTAGAAATGCTAGGTCAAAGGGTAAATGCCTATTTAACTTAGTAAGGACTGCCACAGTACTTTCCATAGTGGTTTTACCAACTTGTACTGCCCCCACCAGCAATATGTAGTTGCTGTACATACTATAGGTGCTATAAATCTTACAGTATTGTCAGTCTTTTTGATTTTAGCCATTCTGATAGGTGTGCATGTTGTTAATTCAAGTCATCATACCCTGTACAGACACATATGCTCGTAAAACTGCTAGATTTAATATAGAAGTTTAGTTTATTAATTTAATTATTACTTCATTTGAATTTGCTTTAAATATTTCACTTAATACAAGTAAAACACTATTATAACTAGTTGCTGTAATTTTACATTCTATATCGTTAACTATTTTTGCCTATGCAAGAAACAGGCAAAATCTGATCAGAAATTTAAGAGTCTGTAAGGAAAATAAGAATTTGTGGCCTTATTTTTGCCCCTGATTACAAGCTAAGGGGTTGGGTGTAGAGTTAGGTGGACTGTGGACTACTTTCTTTCCATTAGCACATTGGATTCCCCCCACTCCGCCACCGCCCCAGATTTTGATTTCTGGACTGAAACTAATTTTCTATGCTTTCACATGCAGGTTTAAAATTAGTGTAATTTCAATTAGAAAAATGTGGCCAAATGTTGCCAAAACTAGAGGAATCAGAAACAGATGAGATGGAAGAGTCTTCAGTATATTGTTCAAAGTCCTTATGTAGTATTTTAGGAGGGACTTTCTGGTTGCATTCCTGAATCTATTCCCTGAAAATGTGTCATTTGTAGCCTTTGGAATACCTTTTCATCTGTAAGCCCCAAATACATCCTGCTTCGTAATATCATCCAAATTATGGTACCTATGTCATCACACATTTCAATTTTGGACTTGAGAGAACATAAATTTTTGTTTCATTGTAGTTTTTCCCATTCTGAAGTCTTTGTTCCTTTAAGTTAAAATGTACTATTTCTAAAGTAATTGATTTTATTTAGGTAATTTATTGAAGAATATTTTAAGTAACATGTTACACATAAGCAACAGTTATTCAAACACCAACTTCAAAACATTTAGGGAGTTGAACAGTCTTGTATACTTTTTTGTACTGTAAGTTCTTTTTATATTAACTATTTTTGGAGGAGAGATAATTTTTAACATAATTAACCCCTGCTTGCTTCCCCATACTCACCTGGAACAATTTGCTGTTCAACTCAAGCATTTTAGTTCAGGATTTCTATGTATTCACTCTTTGAAACATTTTTTTATTACACGTATTTCTTTTTGTGTAACTAATGAGATGTATTTCTATAGATGCCTTGGAGAATATTCACCATAATCCTTTCACCAAGAAGCAAATTGAATCCATAGGATTTATGCCACATTGCACTAGTATATGGGCATTTAATGGAACCTCCAATGTACTTTCCCTTTTCCTCTTTGACTTCTTTAGTGTTGTGGGGTGGGATTTTTATAACTGTGAGTCTTTATTAAGCTTGTGTACTAAGTGTATTTGAATTTTTGTTTTTAGTAGCTTTATTGAGGTATAATTCACATACCATATAATTCATCCACCTGAAGTACACAGTTCCATGGTTTTAGAATATTGTGCAGCTATTAGCATAGTCAGTTCTAGAACATACTTACCACCTCAAAATGAAAAAAGTAAAACCCTGTACTCTTTAGCTGTCACCTCCCTATACCCCTTACTTCCCTGGTTCCAAACCACTGTCTCTAAGGAACCACTAATCTCTTTTCTGTCTATAGACTTGCTAATTCCGGACATACATGAATGAAATGAATGATGAAGTAATAGTTAAATGAAATCATAAGTGTTTTTTTGTGACTGGCTTCTTTCACTTAGCGTAATGTTTTAAAAGTTCATTTATGTTGCAGCATTATTGGTACTTCATTTTTTGAGGCTGAATAATATCCTGTTATAGATATACCACTTGTATTTATCCATTTACCAGTTACTGCACATTTGGGTTGTTTGCACCTTTTGTCTTATGAATAATTCTATAATTATGTGACTCTATAGTAATATCCATTAATTATATACAATATAATGATTAACATTTATTATAATGTGTGAAGTAAGGATCCAGCTTTATTCTTTTGTATGTGCCTATCCAATTGTCCCAGCATTGTATATCGGAAAGGTTATTCTTTTCCCATTGAATGGTCTTGGCATACTTGTTGAAAATTAGTTAATCACAGACATAGGAATTTATTTTTGGACTCTTCAGTTCTATTTCATTGATCTGTATATCTGTTCTTATGCCAGTATAAAGCTGTCTTGATTGCTGTTGCTTTGTAGTAAGTGTTCAAATCAGAGAGTCTTCTTTTATTTTTCAAGATTGTCTATTAGAAGTCCCTTGCAATTCCATGTGAATTTTAGACTTAGCTTGTCAGTTTGTATGGGAGGTTAGCTGAGATGCTGTTGGTGATTGGATTAAATCTGAAAGATAATTTTGGGGAGTATTGCCATCTTAATATTAAGTGTTCAGTACATGAACATGGAATATTTTGCCATTTATTTGGATGTTTTTAAATTTCTTTCAAAAGTGTTCTAGTTTGCAGTGTCTTTACACATTTTTTGTTAAATTGATTCTCTTGCCATTATAAATGGAATTGTTAATTTCATTTCCAGGTTGTTCATTGTAAGTTTATAGAAATGTAAATGATTTTTGTTATTGATCTGGTATCCTGCAACCTTGTTCAATTTATTCATTAGTTTAAACACTCCTTTTGGTAAATTCTTTAGTTTCCTATGTACAAGATCATGTCATCTGTAAACAGGAAGTTTTATTTCTTTCTAGTCTGAGCATTTTTTATGTCTTCTTGGCTAATTGTCTTAGTTGGAACCTCTAGCACAATGTTAGGGGTGATGATAAGAGTAGATATTCTTATCTTGTTAATCTTGAGGGAGAAATTATCTAGGTTCTCACCACTGTGTATGATGTTAGCTGTAGGATTTAGATTAAAAAAAAAATGAAGTTCAGGAAGTCCCTCTATTCCTAGTCTGCTGGGAAGTTTTTTTTTTAAATCACAGTTGGATGATGGATTTTGTCAAATGCTTTTTCTTCATCTATTGATATGGTATGGTTTTTCTCAGCACGTTGATATGATGGATTACGTTATTAATTTTTAGGATAATGAGTCAACCCTTGTATCACTACAATAAATCTCACTTAGTTGTGGTGTATAATTCTTTTTATACATTGTTGGATTCAATTTACTAATATTTTGTTGGGTAGTTTTGAATCAGCATTCATGAGGTAGACTAGTCTGTAGTGTCACTTTTAATACTTTGAACATACAGTTATCTGTTAGATAATTAAAAAATAAAAAAATAAAAGATTTAATTTTTCTTTTTAGTCCTTCTCTGATACTTTCTTTTTATATGTATGTCTGAGTTCCTGATCTATATTATTTTTTTTCTCTTTGAAGAACTTTTAACATTTCTTGCAAGGTGGTTGTACTGGTGATAACCTCCCTCAGTTTTTGTCTGAGGAAGTGTTTTTTTCTCCTTCACTTTTGTAGGATAACTTCCCTGGATACAAAATTCTAGGTTGATGGCTGTTTTTTTTTAAGCATTTTAAATATTTCATTCCACGCTCTTCCTGTGTTTTTTTTTTTCAGTTTCTGATGAGAATTCCAAAGTAATTCTGATCCTTGTTCCTCTGTTGGTAAAATGTTTTTTTCTCTGGCTTCTTTCAGGATTGCCTTTTTGCCTCTGTTTTATTGCAGCTAGACAGTGATATGCCTGTTGTAAATTTATGTTTATCTTTTTGGTGTTCTCTGACCTTCTTGGCTGTATTGTTTGATATCTATCAATTTTAGAACATTCACAGCCATTATTACTTCTGATGTTTCTTTTACTCCTTTGACTCTTCTCCTGGTATTTCCATTATACCCATATTAACCATTTGTAATTATTCAACACATTTTGGATGGTCTGTTCAATTATTCTTATCCTCTTTTCTTTGTATTTCAGTTTGGGAAGCTTCTACTGACATATCTCCAAGTTCATTAGTTCTTTGCTGTGGCTCTTCTTTGGAAAAGTTCATCAAAGGCATTCTTATTTCTGTTACAGTGTTTTTGGTAGCTACCATTTTCTTTTGATTCTTAGAGCTTCCATCTCTCTGCTTCCATTTCCTATTTTTTGCATGTTGTCTACTTACTCCATTATAGCCCTTAACATATTAATCATAGTTATTTTAAATTTACTAATTTATATTCCGAAATCTGGATTATATCTAAGTCTGGTTCTAATGCTTGCTTTGTTTCATCAGTCTGTTTTTTCTTGCCTTTTGGTATGGCTTATAATTTTTTTGTTGAAAGCCAGACATGAACTATTAGGTGTTAGGAACTGAAGATTTAGGCTTTAGTGTGATGTTTTGTTAATCTAGCTAGGAGATGAGCTGTGTTTAATCCCAGAGACTTCAGTTTCCTGTTTCTCCCTCATTGTCTTTGGTTTTCCCTAAGAGCTCCTTCTAAAATAGAATCTGTGTCTTGTGGCTTTCTCAGTTGCAATCTGCAGCTGCCATATTGGAGCCCCATTGATGTGGTAAGGTGTAGGACAGGAAACATTATATTATCATTAAATCTCAGTTTTTTAAGTAGTCCTGATTCCCAGGAGTGTTTCTTAGCTTTTTTTCCTCCTTTTACATAAAACAGGAAAGTTGGAGGGGGCTGGAGTTGGCAAATTGCCCTTTCCCAGGGTCAGATAAAGCTCTCGTAAGGTAGTTTGCTCTGGGGGACAGGCCTTTGCTATGGGGACTGTAATTCAAAGTGGTTACTTTACCCTGTGTGTAGATAGAAATTGTTACTGTTCCCTTACACCTGCTGGAGTCCTAAGGGATGTTTCCTCGTATCTTTCTTTAAAACCTTAGGGAGCTCCTCAAGGTACAACCCAAGAAAGTGGGGGCCTGCTAAGACTAAACCTCTAGGAGTTCTCAGCTAGTCCACTGTCAGCTTCCAGCAGTTCATCCAAATTACCATTTAGATGTTCTTACCAGTTGCTCTGGCAGCTTTTGCTCCTGGTAAAGCTGACCTCATCTTGTGATTCTTTGCCTTTGTCTGTCTTTCCAGATTCTGAGGAAGCAGTTTTGCCCTGTGACCTCAATTCTCTGATCTAAGAAAGTATTTCATTTTGTTCAGCTTTCTTCTTGTGAGGGTGGGTGTGATGACTTCTTAGATTTTTACATGGGAGAGCTAAAATTGGAAGTACAGTGGAAAGAAAAAGTGAAATCTCCATTTCAAACCTTAATTTAATAACTAGAGGTGTTTCCCTTTTCTATTCTGATAGCACTTAAGTACACTCAAAAGAAAATTGTGGATTAAAAAAATGCCTAAAAAATTTTATCATTTTAACTATTTTAAAGTGTACAATTTAGTGGCATTAAATTATTATTATGCAACCATCATATTATTGTGCAACCATCGCCACCATCCATCTCCAGAACTTTTTCATTTTTCCAATTTGAAACTCTGTACCCATTAAACACCCTTTCCTCCCCCACTGCCAGTCCTTGGTCACCTCCATTTACTTACTTTCAATGAATTTGACTACTCTGGGTACCTCATGTAAGTAGAATCATACAATGTTTGTTATTTTGTGTCTTGTTTATTTCACTTAAAATAATGTCTTCAGGGTCAAGGGCACCTTTTAACCAGAAACTTAAAAAAAAAAATTACTCTTCTTTCGTGTGTACCTAAGTTAATACAGTTGTCCTTTGTCTGAGCTTGTGACTTGCTCAGTCATAAAGTAATCACTTTGTCCAGCCCCAGAAGGGAGGAATTGGACATGGGGGTGGTTAAGATGTTAGATAATTTTAAACTGTTCTAATTTTTTAAGAAGCTGATGTTCTTAATTTGTTCTAGGACTTGCAGAGTATCTTAGAAATGAAAACACTTAAATTACACTTGGTGATCAGAATGTGTTATACTACTCTACCTGCTGATTTGGTGGTTGAGTGCTAATAACCTACCTCCTGTATCAGATACTAGTTTATACAGGTTAAGATTTTTCATCTGTTGTGTTTCGTGGGGAAACCTTGCAACTAGAAAGTATCTCCTCTTTAATTGTTAGTGTTACTTTGGTCTTTAATTTCATCCTTTTGTCTCTTTTTTCTTCTAGCTGTGATGAGTTATTACAGCTTCTGAATGGGCCCTAGTTCTCTTCCAGCCTGCCGGTTGTTGGGAGTCTTCAGCCCTGTAGACAGGAATTGCATGTGTTCTGATACATACGGACTTGGCTGGGCCACCTCTCTATCTAGTTAACCTAGCTGGTGTTTCACTTCGTTGCTAGAGAATGTTACCTTTTCCTATGGTGAAATAAGTATTTGTTTCTTACTATTTACAGTAGGTAGGGGTTCTTTATTGTTTATAATTATATTACATTGGTAAGTCTTTTTGGCAAGAGCTTATGTTTAATCACTGTAGTATCAGACTACATTTAAAAGTTCAGGTGTTTTAGATTTTTTGTAATTGAGATTTAGTCTGTAAATCTTACCTTTTAATTTTTCTGCAGGGATATGATTATTTTAGAATTTTGAGTTTGAAGGCTCTCTCCACATTAGTAAATGATACCAGATTACTGTCTTTCAAGTTCTTAGGTTTTCTTTTAAGTAAATTATGACACAGCACATAGTATCTATTATGAGTGAGGCTGCTTCTAGAATTCACTAGAATGCTTGAGAGCGGGAACGTTTGTTCTTGCTCACTGATGTTTTTCTAGAATGGTAGCTTGCACATGGTAGGGGTTCTGTAAATATTTGTTGAGTGAATGTATGAATGTATTTTATAAAAGGTATCAGTATTTAGTATGTTAGAAAAACAGCAGACTTGTTAATTTTAAGTTGTGAAATACCAAAATTTACTAGTTTTGTTCAGCCAGGTTCTCTGATTTACCTTTCTTTCATACTTTTTTTGACTAGTCAGTTGAGTGTTTTCTAAACATTTCCATTACAGTGTAAAGACATGATATATACTCAATAAATTTTTTTTATGCTACACCATTTTTTTTGAAGTTTTTGGAGAGGATAAGATTAATAAAAATGTGTTAGCCTGTGATTTCAGTTATGTGTATTTTTTTAAATTTATTTTTATTGTCTGTGTAATTATGTTCTTTTTTAGGAATAATAAAAAGGATCCTAATTCTTCCATATCTGTTACGCATGCTCAAAAAGGAACAAACACATTGATGCTTAATAGTTAAAACTTTCAGTATATTCATTTATTGATCAAATAATTTTGAGTGCCTACTGCAAGCCAGGCCCTCCCTCTTCTGTGTTCTGAGAAAAAAAGCAAAGAGATAAAACTTCCTTCTTCATGGAACTTCAGTTCTCATAGAGGACATAAAGGGGAAATAAGCTAAATAAGTACAATATAGAAAAAGAACAGATTTCTCTAACTGGGTAGAGTCTTTTAAGTGATTTGTGTAGGTTGGACTTTTAAAAGATAACCAATTCATTAAATAACACTTTGACATTACTGGGGTAGCAGATGCCACATACGAAATCCTAGAACAGGGCAGGGCACTTTGGTAGAGCACTTTGATAAAAATGGAGTTTATAGCCTGTGCTTTCAAGATTTACACAAGAACTGCAGTGCAGAGCTGTCATATACAGATAACCACCTACAGTGTTAATAATATGCTTTAAGAGTTCCAAAAAGTTGGAGTTTTTAACAACTTACATATTTGGGAATAGTGACCTTTTTGGTATGATAGAAACAGGAAAGGGTGTGTGTGTGTGTGTGTGTGTTTATGGGGACTATCAGGAGCAGAGATAAGAAGTGAATTAAAGGTGGATTGTGTGCAACAGATCTCCAGATGGTAAATGGGGAGCTACAGATGGCATTTCAGCAGGACAGTGGCATGATTACATTTCCTGTTGAGAAAAGTAAGTGACTGGGAAGGATGGGTTGGAGGGTATGGCAAGGAGGTGCAAAAGACCTATTTGCAGTATATAGTCTAGGGGCAGGACCACCATTAGGTTTGTCCAGGGATTACCATTAATCCTCTAATACTTGTAAAGTGTGCCTCCTGAAGCGCAGGTCCATACTATATTGTTTGAATGGAACTTGTGCATGTGGCAGCCTTGTGACCAACAGAATGATAACTACCTTAAATTGAAAATACTGGAAAGTGAGGAAGAAGAGAGTCCAAGAGAATTTTGTAATTGATAAGATTGGTAACCTGGGAGTGGGAGTTTCGTGGAATAATAGATGGTTTGAAGCTTAAGGTTGATCTTCACATTAAGTGATGGTCTGAACACTCCTTTGTTTTTCCACCTTATATCTGCTCTTCATAAATTGCTTCATCCCTCATTAAGCCTACCTTAAACACTTTTTTCTCCACCCCTAATTTGAGCTTTGTTATCTGTTTTGGATATAAATCTAAGCTTATTAGAAAAGCCCTTACTAGCCCTGAGGTTTTATTTAAAATACTTAATTATGGAAAATTTTAAACATAACCAAAGGTAGAAGAGTACGATGAACCTCAGTGTGCTAACATTTTGCTGGTCTTGTTTCACCTGTTTCCTTCCCTGCCCTTTTAATACTCTTTTTGTTGGCATATTTTAAAGCAAATGCCAGGCATATCCTTTCACCAAAACAGTTAAGTATTTCGCAGGTAAAGACTCCCATTATTATTCACAATACTATTATCACATCAAAGCAATCAATCATCTTTACCCTAATTTAAAGCCGGTCTGGGTTCAGATTTCCCTTTTGGTTTTGAAAAAGCTTTTTTAAAAGTTGGATTGTTTGCATCAGGTTCCAAACAAGTCTTATAGTTATTTTTGAAGTTGATATTTTTTAAAGAGAAAGTGAAGGCGGTGTGAAAACACAGTAGTAGAAGCTATTAAAGAGCAGTGCTGTTTTGACAGCCATTCTGTTGAGAACTTAGTTTTGCTTTATGTATAAGGAGATATCAAAATAGCTGGTGTCTATTTTTTATGATAATTTAAGCATAGGAAATCTTTCCAAAATGGGGAAAAGTAACTGTGACCCCCCCACTTTCTAAAAGAATAGAGAGAAAATGTGAGAAGATTAGAGAAGGCTCAGGTTTGGGGGAGACCCCATCTAAGGCACCTCAGTTGAGATTTGGGACTGCTTTTGTAGCTGCTTGTATAATGTTACAGTGTATTTTATCTCATCTGTACCTTCCTCATCTGTAAAATATGGCTTTCTTACATTCCTTTTTAATTTTTGTGTTGTGTTTTACACAATTTATGCTTGACAGGATTCTCAAAGTTGGATTGGTGGAAATAATGAACCATTGACTGGCTTTACATGGCGAGGTGGTTGTGAAAGAGAAACAACAGGCATACAAGTCTGGAATGAAGTATTTGTGATTGACAGACCTAATGGAACAAAAGTAAAATTCTGTTTATACTTTCTTACTATTTTTGTCTCCTGTATGTAATCTTTCTTGAGCTATTTTCTGGTATTAAAGATCAAAACAATCCAGACCATTAATGTCTGGTAACTTTAACATATATGGATTATAGTGTTAAAATGTGTGAGGTATTAAGAGTACTTGGCTATTAATTGCTGATTTTGACATTGGTCATTTTAAGTTCTATTTTTATAGTTACTGTAAGTAAATAGTTTATTTGGTATTTTAAACTTTTAAATTTCTAGGTGGCTGTGCTCCTTATGGATACCCAAGGTGCCTTTGATAGCCAGTCAACTATCAAAGACTGTGCAACCGTGTTTGCTCTGAGCACTATGACTAGCTCTGTCCAGGTGAGACATGGGATATTGTGGTATGGTCAGTTCAGATAATCCTAAATCCTACCTTTGCTCTTCCTCAGAATGCCTTTTGATTGAATTAAAAAAGAATTAAAATTAGAGCTACCTACATTTCCTTTGGTCATTTATGTTTCCATGCTTGCTCTTCTGCCTCACAGTGTGAAATTTCATACTTCAGTTAGAAGTAAATAATAAACCAATAGCCAGTCCCTTTGGTTTTTCATCATAGCATCTATACTTTTTTTTTAATACAGGAAAAGATATTATTGTATGTTACCCTTAATTGAATTTATTTGTATGGCTGCCAAATAGAATTAAGGTGTAGAGTATATCCTTATTTTTGGCTGAACCAAGCAAACAAAAAAGTAATTAAACTAGTTTTTTAGTTGATATTTATGACAACTAGTATTTGATTATTTGAACTAATGGAGGTAGAGGCATAAGAATTAATTGATATTTAACTCAGGAAACCTATGTGTTGTTTACATAGTAAACTGAGGACTAAGAGCACCTGTTTCATTTAGAAAGGGGTAAAATCCCTTCTGTTTCTCATTTACCCTGTACCTTAAAAGGTATTTGGTAGTCTATCAAGTTCTAGTCTCTTTAAGCTAGGCCATCTTTTTCTGTACAGTTTAGACCAATTGGGGTGAATTAAGCTACCACATCATTTTGTTTTTCTTTGGTCTCTCTTTTTTAAGGTCATCTGTGTTTGATACTTCTCTGGATAAGTATATTTGCAAATACTAAGAAAAAGTATGTGTTCCTCCTCAGATAAGAAATGTTTCTTATTGATGGTAGATCATAGGTGATGCTGTCACAGTGTCTGGGAATTTTTGTAATGCTTTCCAGTAATATCTGGAGCATATGACCAGTCTTCCTTCCTTCCCAATTTGAAGTATTTAGCTGTCAAGTAGAAAAATGTGGATATTATTATGAGATAAAAAAGTACTTTCGGCCCAGCTTCTCTCTGTTGTAGGACTAAATATATCGGTCACTACCAACTAAATCATGCTGTTGGGGACCCTGAGAGTCTGTTTTTCCCACTTTGCCAGGTGGCATAACTGCCGTTCCCTTGAGGCAGGCAGAAGCCACATCTTTGTGTTTATATTATCACATGATAGCCTTTTAGATTAGGTGGCTCTCTGACTTGCCTTAAATTGTAATGAGGGAGTTCTCTGTCCTAAAACTTGTATCTTGGTGGTATTCTCTTGTTTATTTATTCAACTTCATGATAGCAGGGGTTCTAGTTTTGTACAACTGCTTAAAGCCACTCAGCCATTTTCTTCTCTGAAAAATGAGGATTTTAGCCATCTTGCCTATCTCATCTGGTTATTGTGTGCGGTCAGAAAAAAAATGAGATCTAAATGAGATAATATGTAAGAAAGTGCTTTGTAAACTATAATCAAGATTAGAATTAATTTTTATTATTGCTTTCTGATCTTTGTGGCTGTATTTCTCTCTTTCCATAAGCTATCTTGTCATTCTTTCAACAAATAATTATTGAGCATCTATTAAGTACACTGCAGTATACTAAGTACTAATGATCTAAGATAAATAAAGCCTCTTCTCTCTTTGCTATTTGCAGTCTGATACAGACAGTGAAAGGATCTGAACCAATAGATTGGTCATTCTTTTAGGTTTTAAGTTGAAATCTGGAGTTTAATCAAGTCAGTTATTAATTACTTTTTAGGAACCCTGTTTGGAATTATCTGAGAATTGTCATTTTAGGTTTGTAGGCCTCTATTGACTGTTTATATTCTTGACCTCCAAATAATTCAGCTAGATTATCGCTTTAATTGCTGTTAGAACAAATTGTTCTGTCTTTGGAATAACTGTTTCTTAGATGTAAGTTTTTTCTTGGAGGTGGCATCTGTGGACACCCACTTATCTCCTGTGGTGGCCTAGGTCAACTTTTTAAGGACCTGACTCAGAAGGACCGGACCTAGTGAATCTTTTCTCCAGTTTCCCTTCCTTGAGAGAGTATTTTGATATTCTGTTATTGACTCTGGTTTACATGCCTTGGGAACACTCCTAAAACATTTTAGAAAGGGCAAGAGTGCCACCTACTGTTATTTTTTCAGCTACCACAAACTAGTAAAATTTTCATGTTTAGACTAATGAGTTTAAGTACAGAGGGAATCATATTAGAGTCAATGGTAGTTGAGGTACCCACCTAATATCTATATACTATGATTATATTAAGGAGGAATTCATCTTTGTAGAACCATGCCCCTTAACATTTGTTGACTTAGAAAAATAATTGTGGGAATAATCTTCGTGATTTGAAGATCATGACATAACATTAAAGCAACTTTGAGAAGGAAAAACATTGAAGAAACTTGCTCTGTAGTATACTTTTTAAAAAATGCCACTTTCTAGGCCCCTTATGTGCCATGATTTTTACATAGTTTGCCACCACTGCTTCCCCTTAATGTTTTATCCTGACTGTTGTTAGGAAAAAAGAGAAATCCTTCTCATGTACTATTGATTAAGATTCTAACTAAGTGATTGATTTGTGCTGAGGCAAAAGTAGCCTTCATTTCTGTGAGCAAAGTTATACACAGCTGGGTATTCAAAATAAAATGCTAATAAAAATAAAAATTTGTTTTAATAGGTGTATAATTTGTCTCAGAATATTCAAGAAGATGATCTTCAACACTTACAAGTATGTATATCTCAAAGAGTATGTCCCAAAGTATTGAAAATTTAATTCCCACTTTATTGTGACTTTATACCTATAAGTGTATAATATTGTAAGAAAAAAATAATATATGGTTTTAAACTGATGTACAACTTCTTAACTAGGAAGAATTTTAATATATACTCAGTTTTTCAGAAAATTAAATGCTTGGCTTTCAAGTGATTTTAAAGGCTCTGATACCTGTTGGTCTGATATAGAACAGCTTTACAGATGTCTTCTTTCAGTTTCTTTGGGAGCATTATTTTAAATAACTTGATTTAATAGTTATTTACAGAGTACGGCAGACTTGCAATGGAAGAAATCTACCAGAAACCATTTCAGGTAAATAATTACTCTATCATGTCTTAAAATTTACCCATGAAATGCTGTCAAGCCACAATATCTTGTGACTCTAAAGATGTGAGGATATTACAACGAATTCATTTTTAGCAACAAATTAAGCAGAGTTGAAACTATGGTAATTTAATCAGCTTATTAGTAGTAGTAGGTTAACAGGATAGGAAATAGAACAAATGAATATAAATTGATTCTTGATCTTTCTTAGAGTAAGAGGTAATGTTTCTCTTTATTAGAAATTATTTAACCCCAAAACTTGAGACAGTTCTGTAAATTTCTTTTATACATGACAGACTACCATGAAATATAATGGGTGTCTTTTTTGTGGTATATTACAAGTTGAAGTTGGACCTGTTCTTCTTTATTTTGGTTTCATACAGAAGAGTTCCAGAATTTATTATATTTCTCCCCCTCCTCTACTCCCTCTGTCCTCATGTGTTTTTCATTCCTTTTAAATGCCAGGCACAGAATATTAAGTCAGAAATTAACCTGGTGGAGTTATTTGAGAAACATATTCTCTGCTTGCTTCTGTGGAGTCCTATCATGGCAAAGATTTAAAAAAAAAACTCATTTCCAATAGTGTAATTTACAAGTTGAAATTAGTACTATTTGGTCAGTTATGTTATAGTAGGTGGGAATGACTCCACCTGTTCATCAGTGTTTTGAAGTCCCTCCTTTGTGACAGCACTACTGGTGAGTCTTAATGTTACTGGGTTTACATTGTTTCTCCCTTGGTCTTATCTGGCTTAAGTGATCACTTTTAGGAAATAGTGGGAAGGTTGTACTTCATTTTATATGTGGAAGAGATACTGTATTTGGCCTATATGATTTTTTCTGCATGGGAGTAATTATGTAACTTGGGACATTTGCCAATGTCTGGAGAGATAATTTTGGTTGTCACAGTTTTGGGGGTGGGGGGGGTAAATGCTACTGATATCTAGAGTAGAGAGACAAGCAATGCTGGTTTGTAATGCACAGGATAGCCTTGCACAACTAACGGTTATCTGGCCCAAAATGTTAATAGTGCTGAGGTTGAGAAACCTAAGCATATATCAATAAAATGTTCTGTGAAAAGAATTAGTTGGTCTAACATTTGGTTAGTTGGTCTTCTAGTTATACAATCTTGACTTAAAATTGTGAACTCTGTGTCCTGATTTGCCTTTTGTTCATTTTTTAAAACGCTTGTGCTTATGGTGGCTTTTCCTTTATACACAGTGAGGTTCTCAAATAGAGGAAATGCTTGGTATAGGAATGAAGTAGTACTACTACTTTAAGTAGTCTGTTAATGTAAATGTGTGGTATTACCCACTTGGTTACTATAACTTTTGATAAAGATTGTTTAGGGGAGAAAGGGAGGCTTCAGTTGTTAAAGTACTGATTGTTTTGTAAAATCCTGAAAGAAATGCTTTTTTACTTTTTTTTTTGTCTGTAGACATTAATGTTTTTGATTCGAGATTGGAGTTATCCTTATGAGCATTCATATGGTTTGGAAGGTGGAAAACAATTCCTTGAGAAGAGATTGCAGGTAAGCCCCCATTTCTTGGGAGAGCATTAGCACCAGGCCAGGTGAAAGAGTGGGCTGCCTGGACGGCTGCTTAGACTTCCAATCTCTAAGTGTCATTGGAATAAATTGAGTATCCCAAGTTAGCTCAGATGACTCCATACATAATGATGAAAAATAACTTGGTTACACTCTTGCAAGATGACATTGCCCTCAAACAGAAATTACAGAAGTAATATTTCTCTCCGGAGCCAACTGTCCTCTTAGTAAATAAATATTCAAAGGATTAATGTTAGAAAGAGACTAGTATTTTTATCTACTTAGATTGCATGTATGGCTCTTTCTTGCCCAGCTAAGCTGAACATTTGCGACAGGCTGGATAATACAGTGTGCAGGCATTGAACATAGATGACAGGCGAACCTATCTCCAAGGAATATGAGAGTGACAGCATATAGAACTAGAAAAAGGATCTTAAACATCATCTGATTCACTCTTCTTTTCTAAACATATAAAAAAACTGGAATCCAGAGAAGTGATTGCCTTTGGTCACTTAACTAATTACTGATAACTGGGACTAGGGCCCAAATATTCAGACTCTTGGTCTATGTAATATGTCAACACCAAGTTATTCGTAGAAAACAGCCTCACCAATATGATCCTTAATTTTTTTATTATTAAGTTATCATTGATACAGAGTCTTATGAAGGTTTCACAGAGCAACATTGTGGTCATTACATTTATCCATATTATCAAGTGTCCCTGCACACCATGGCAGTCACTGTTCATCAGCATAGTAAGATTCTGTAGAGTCATTACTTGTCTTCTCTGTGCTGTACTGCCTTCCCCGTGACCTACCTTTATTACGTGTGCTAATTATAATGACCCTTAATGCCCTTCCCCCTCCCTCCCCACCCACCCTCCCCTACCGCTTTGTAACCACTAGTCCCTTCTTGGAGTCTGTGAGTCTGCAGCTGTTTTGTTCCTTCAATTTTGCTTTGTTGTTATACTCCACAAATGAGAGAAATCATTTGGTACTTAGTCTTTCTCTGCCTGGCTTATTTCACTGAGCATAATACTCTCTACCTCCATCCATGTTGTTGCAAATGGTAGGAGTTGTTTTCTTCTTGTAGGTGAATAGTATTCCATTGTGTATATGTACCACCTCTTCTTTATCCACTCGTCTACTGATGGACACTTAGGTTGCTTCCATTTGTTTGCTATTGTAAATAGTGCTGTGATAAACATAGGGGTGCATATGTCTTTTCGAATCTGAGATCTTGTTTTCTTTGGGTAAATTCCTAGGAGTGGAATTTCTGGGTCAAATGATAACTTCTATTTTTAGTTTTTTGAGGAATCTTCATATTGCTTTCCACAGTGGTTGAACTAATTTACATTCCCAGCAGCAGTGTAGCAGGGTACCCCTTTCTCCACATCCTTGCCAGCATTTAAATTCCTTGTCTTGGATGTTGGCCATCCTAACTAGTGTGAGGTGATATCTCATTGTGCTTTTAATTTGCATTTCCCTGATACTTAGCAATGTGGAGCATCTTTTCATGTGCCTGTTGGCTATCTAATTTCTTCTTTGGAGAAGTGTCTGTTCATATCCTCTGCCCACTTTTTAATGGGGTTATTTTCTTTTTGGGTGTTGAGGCATGAGAGTTCTTTATATATTTTGGATATTAACCCCTTATTGTATATGTCATTTAGGAATATATTCTTCCACACTGTAGGATGCCTTTCTGTTCTGCTGATGGTGTCTTTTGCTGTACAGAAGCTTTTTAGTTTAATGTAGCCTCATTTGTTCATATTTGCTTGTGTTTCCCTTGCCCAAGGAGATGTGTTCATGAAAAAGTTGCTCATGCTTATATTCAAGAGATTTTTGCCTATGTTTGATTCTAAGAGTTTTATGGTTTCATGACTTACATTTATGTCTTTGATCCACTTTGAATTTACTTTTGTATATGGACTTAGGCAGTAATCCAGTTTCATTCTCTTACATGTAGCTGTCCAGTTTTGCCAACACCAGTTGTCGAAGAGGCTGTCATTTCCCCATTGTATATCTATGGCACCTTTATTGTATATTAATTGTCTGTATATGTATGGGTTTACATCTCGGCTCTCTATTCTGTTCCATTGGTCTATGGGTCTGTTCTTGTGCCAGTACCAAATTGTCTTGATTACTGTGGCTTTGTAGTAGGGCTTGAAGTTGGGGGGCATAATCCCCCCAGCTTTATTCTTCCTTCTCAGGATTGCTATGGCTATTCGAGGTCTTTTGTGGTTCCATATTAATTTTAGAACTATTTGTTCTAGTTTGTTGAAGAATGCTGTTGGTATTTTGATAGGGATTGCATTGAATCTGTATATTGCTTTAGGCAGGATGGCCATTTTGACAATATTAATTCTTCCTATCCAGAAGCACAGGATGTATTTCCTTTTATTAGTGTCCTCTTTAATTTCTCTCGTAAGTGTCTTGTAGTTTTCAGGGTATAGGTCTTTCACCTCCTTGGTTAGGTTATTCCTAGTTATTTTATTCTTTTTGATGCAATTGTGAATGGAATTGTTTTCCAGATTTCTCTTTCTGATAGTTCATCATGAGTGGATAGGAATGCAACCGATTGCTGCATATTAATTTTGTATCCTTCAACTTTGCTGAATTCAGTTATTAGTTTTTGTAGTTTTGGGGTGGATCTTTAGGGTTTTTATTTACAATATCATGTCATCTGAAAACAGTGACAGTTTAACTTCTTCCTTACCAATCTGGATGCCTTTATTTCTTTGTGTTGTCTGATTGCCATGGCTAGGACCTCCAGTACTATGTTGAGTAAAAGTGGGAAGAATGGGCATCCTTGTCTTATTCCTGATCGTGAAGGAAAAGTTTTCAGCTTTTTGTTGTTAAATATAATGTTGGCTGTGGATTTGTTGTATATGGGCTTTATTATGTTGCAATACTTGCTCTCTGTACCCATTTTGTTCATAGTGTTTATCACGAATGGGATGTTGAATTTTGTCAAATGATTTTTCAGCATCTATGGAGATGATCATGTGGTTTTTGCCCTCCTTTTTGATGATGTGGTGTATGATGTTGGTGGATTTTCAAATATTGCATCCTGGAATCCTTGAAATAATTCCCACTTGACCAGGATGATCTTTTTTGATGTATTTTTGAAATCGTTTTGCTGATAATTTCTTGAGTATTTTTGCATCTGTGTTCATCAGGAATATGGGTGTGTAATTTTCTTTTTTTGTAGTGTCTTTGCCTGGTTTTTGTATTAGTGATGTTGGCCTCATAGAATGAGTTTGAAAGTATTCCCTCCTCTTCTGCTTTTTGGAAAACTTTAAGGAGGATGGGTATTAGGTCTTCACTAAATGTTTGATAAAACCCAGCAATGAAGCCATCTGGTGCAGGGGTTTTGTTCTTAGATAGTTTTTTGATTACCAGTTCAATTTCATTGCTGGTAATTGGTATGTTCAGATTTCCTCTTTCTTCCTGGGTCAGTCTTGGAAGGTTGTACTTTTCTAGAAAGTTGTTCATTTCTTCTAGTTTATTCACTCTGTTGGCATATAATTTTTCATAATATTCTCTAATAATTCTTTGTATTTCTGTGGTGTCCGTAGTGATTTTTCCTTTCTCATTTCTGATTCTGTTTGTTTGTAGTCTCTCTTTTTTTCTTGGTAAGTCTGGCTAGGGGTTTATCTATTTTGTTTATTTTATCAAAGAACCAGCTCCTGGCTTTATTGATTCTATTGTTTTATTCTTCTCCATTTTATTTATTTCTGCTCTCATCTTTATTATGTCCCTCCTCCTACTGACTTTGGGCCTCATTTGTTCTTCTTTTTCTAGTTTCATTAATTGTGAGTTTAGACTGTTCATTTGGGATTGTTCTTCTTTCTTGAAGTAAGCCTGTATTGCAGTATGCTTTCCTCTTAGAACTGCCTTTGCTGCCTCCTATATGTTTTGGGGTATTGAGTTATTGTTTTCATTTGTCTCCACATAGTGCTTGATCTCTATTTTTTTTTGGTCAGTGATCCATTGATTATTTAGGAGAATGTTGTTAAGCCTTGATGTGTTTGTGGACTTTTTTGTTCCCTTTGCATCATTTATTTCTACTTTCATACCTTTGTGGTCTGAGAAGGTGGTTGGTGTCATTTCAATCCTTCTGAATTTACTGAGGTTCTTTTTGTGTACCTAGGGTGTGATCTATTCTTGAAAATGTTCCATGTGCACTTGAGAAGAATGTGTATCCCTCTGCTTTTGGGTGGAGTTTTCTGTAGATGTCTGTTAGGTCCATCTGTTCTAATGTGTTGTTCAGTGCCTCTGTGTCCTTACCTATTTTCTATCTGGTTGACCTGTCCTTTGGAGTGAGTGGTGTGTTGAAGTTTCCTAAAATGAATGCACTGCACTCTATTTTCCCCTTTAATTCTGTTAGTATTTATTTCACATATGTAGGTGCTCCTATATTGAATGTATAGATACTTATAATGGCTATATCCTCTTGTTGGACTGTCCCCTTTATTATCATGTAATGTCCTTTGTCTCTTTTTACTTGCTTTGTTTTGAAATCCTATTTTGTCTGATACAAGTACTGCAACTCCTGCTTTTTTCTCTCTATTATTTGCTTGAAATATCTTTTTCCATTCTTTCACTTTTAGTCTGGGTATATCTTTGGGTTTGAAGTGAGTCTTTTTTAGGCAGCATATAGATGGGTCTTGCTTTTTTATCTATTCAGTCACTGTATGTCTTTTGATTGGTGCATTTGGCCCATTTACATTTAGGGTGATTATTGGTAGATACGTACTTATTGCCACTGTAGGCTCTAGATTAATGGTTACCAAAGTTTCAAGGGCAGCTTCTTTACTATCTGTCTAACTTAACTCACTTAGTATGCTATTTCAAACACAATCTAAAGGTTCTTTTTCTTTTCTCCCTTCTTTTTCCTCTTCCTCTACTCTATATATTAGGTGTCATTTTCTGTACTCTTGGTGTATGCCCTGACTGACTTTGGAGGTAGTTGATTTAATTTTGCATTTGCTTAATAATTAATTGGTCTAGTTCCGGGAAGATGGCGGCATGAGCAGGGCGGTGGAAATCTCCTCCCAAAACCATATATATCTATGAAAATACAGCAAATACAACTATTCCTAAAAGAGAGACCAGAATATACAGGACAGCACACAGCCTGCATCTGCACCTGAGAGGACTCGGCACCCCGTGAGGCGGGTAAGATATGGAGCCGCGACGCAGCGGGACCTGAGCACTCCCCCACCCCAGCGCACCTGCAGGAGGAGAGGATTCAGAGCAGGGAGGGAGTGGAAGTACAGGCCCGCGAAATAACCAGCCCTGGTGATCTGCGCCGGGAGCGCTGACACACATCGCTTGGTGTATCAGATATTGGAGAGCCAGAAGGTGCAGGTTTTGAGCTGGGAACGTGCCTGGGTCCTTGCAGCAGGCTCCCTGGGACAAAAGAAAAATGCTTTGGCGATCTTAAAGAGGCAAGGGCCCAGGATTGTCCCAGAACACTCGGACCAGCAGGCTGGGAGTCCTGAGGAATTTCGGACTCCTTGGCTGGTGACTGGGAAAATGTAGCTGCACTGAAATTTCACATAGAGAACAACAGCCTCCCATTCGTTCCCGCCCTGGCCAGAGCTACAAACAGCCCTGCAAAGCTGCACAGCTGCGGCTGTGGAATAGTGGAGCAACAGTACCACCTATAGCATCCTTACAGAATCTACTCCTGCTGGGTGTCTTTTTTTCCTTTCCTTTCTTTTCTTTTCTTTCCTTTCTTTCTTTCTTTCTCTTTTCTTTCTCTGCCTTCTTGTCTTAAAGAGCCCAGCTGACATACGTGGCACCTACCAGCAACCAGTTCTATCGCCATGAAAAGACAGAGGAATATGATACAGACAAAGCTCACCCAGACCCAGACAACACCAGAGAGGGAGACTGAAGGGATGGAAATGCACAATCTTCTTGAAAAAGAATTCAGAATAAAAGTCATAACCATGCTGATGGATCTACAGAGAAATATGCAAGAGCTGAGGGAGGAAGTGAGGGAAGTCAGGAAAGACAATGCAGAAATGAGACAAGCCATGAACGGGCTTAGCAGCAGACTGGACGAGATGCAAGAGGCTGTTAATGGAATAGAATCAGAGAACAGGAAGACAGAGCAGCTGAGGCACAGAGAGATAAAAGGATCTCTATGAATGAAAGAATATTGAGAGAACTGTGTGACCAATCCAAACGGAACAATATTCGCATTATAGGAGTAACAGAGGAAGAAGAGAGAAAAAAAGGGTTAGAAAGTGTCTTTGAAGAAATAATTGCTGAAAACTTCCCCATGCTGGGGAAGGAAATAGTCTCGCAGTCCACGGAAGCCCACAGATCTCCCAACATAAGGGACCCAAGGAAGACAACACCAAGACACATAATAATTAAAATGGCAAAGATCAAAGATAAGGATAGAGTATTAAAGGGAGATAGAGAGAGAAAAAAGATCACCTACAAAGGAAAACCCATTAGACTATCATCAGACTTCTCAACAGAAACCTTACAGGCCAGAAGAGAATGGCATGATATATTTAACGTAATGAAACACAAGGGCCTCGAACCAAGAATATTGTATCCAGCACGATTATCATTTAAATATGACGGAGGGATTAAACAGTTTCCAGACAAGCGAAAGCTGAGAGAGTTTGCCTACCATAAACCACATGTACAGGACATCTTAAAAGAACTGCTCTAGAGGGAAGCACTCCTAAGGCTAAAAAGATGTCACCAGAGAAAATAAAATCATAGCAAAGAAAGCAGACCATCCAAATACTAACTAAAGGCAAAGAATAAAACACCTAGTATATAAAGAATGGAGGAGGAGGAATAAGAAGGGAGAGAAATAAAGAAACATCAGACTGTGTTTACAATAACTTAACAAGAAAGTTAAGTTAGATTGTTAGATAGTAAAGAAGCAACCCTTGAATGTTTGGTAACCACGAATCTAAAGCCAGCAATGGCAATAAGTACATGTCTATCGATATTCACCCTAAATGTAAATGGACTGAATGCACCAATCAAAAGACACAGAGTAACAGAATGGATAAAAAAGCAAGACCCATCTATATGCTGCCTACAAGAAACTCACCTCAAACCCAAAGATATACACAGACTAAAACTGAATGGATGAAAAAAGATATTTCATGCAAACAACAGGGAGAAAAAAGCAGGTGTTGCAGTACTTGCATCAGAAAAAATAGACTTCAAAACGAAGAAAGTAGCAAAAGATAAAGAAGGACATTACATAATGATAAAGGGGTCAATCCAACAAGAGAATATAACCATTATAAATATATATGTATCCAATACGGGGGTGCCGGCATATGTGAAACAAATACTAACAGAATTAAAGGAGGAAATAGACAGCAATGCATTCATTTTAGGTGACTTCAACACACCACTCACTCCAAAGGACAGATCAACCAGACAAAAAATAAGTAAAGACACAGAGGCACTGAACAACACACTGGAACAGATGGACCTAACAGACATCTACAGAACTCTGCACCCAAAAGCAGCAGGAAACACATTCTTCTCAAGTGCACATGGAACATTTTCCAGAATAGACCACATACTAGGCCACAAAAAGAACCTCAGTAAATTCAAAAATATTGAAATTCTACCAACCAGCTTCTCAGATCACAAAGGTATAAAACTAGAAATACATTTTAGAAAGAAAACAAAAAGGCACACAAATACATGGAGACTTAACAACATTCTCCTAATTAATCAATGGGTTAACGACCAAATAAAAACACAAATCAAAGAATATATGGAGACTAATGACAACAACAACACAAAGCCACAACTTCCGTAGGATTCAGCAAAGGCAGTTCTAAGAGGAAAGTATATTGCAATCCAGGCCTATTTAAAGAAGGAAAAACATTCCCAAATGAATAGTCTAAAAGCACAATTACCAAAATTGGAAAAAGAAGAACAAATGAGACCCAAAGTCATCAGAAAGAGGGACATAATAAAGATCAGAGAAGCAATAAATAAAATTGAGAAGAATAAAACAATAGAAAAAATCAATGAAACCAACAGCTGGTTCTTTGAAAACATAAACAAAATAGATAAACCCCTAGCCAGACTCATTAAGAGAAAAAGTGAATCTACACATATAAACAGAATGAGAAATGAGAAAGGAAAAATAACGACAGATCCCACAGAAATATAAAGAATTATAAGAGAATATTTTGAGAATCTATATGCTGACAAGCTGGAAAACCTAGAAGTGGACAACTTCTTAGAAAAATACAACCATCCAAAACTGACCAAACAAGAAACAGAAAAACTAAACAGGCCAATCACCAGCAACAAAATTGAAGCAGTAATCAAAAAATTACCCAAGAACGAAACCCCTGGACCAGATGGATTCACCTCTGAATTCTACCAGACATATAGAGAAGAAATAACACCCATTCTCCTTAAAGTTTTCCAAAAAATAGAAGAGGAGGGAACACTTTCAAACTCATTCTATGAAGCCAGCATCACTCTAATACCAAAACCGGGCAAAGACCTCACCAAAAAAGAAAATTACAGACCAATATCCCTGATGAACGTAGATGCAAAAATACTCAACAAAATATTAGCAAACCGAATTCAAAATACATCAAGAGGATCATACACCATGATCAAGTGGGATTCATCCCAGGGATGCAAGGATGGTACAACATTCGAAAATCCATCAACATCATCCACCACATCAATAAAAGAAGAACAAAAACCACATGATCATCTCCATAGATGCTGAAAAAGCATTTGACAAAATTCAGCATCCATTCCTGATTAAAACTCTCAACAAAATGGGTGTAGACGGCAAGTACCTCAACATCCTAAAGGCTATATATGACAAACCCAGAGCTAACATCATACTTAACAGCGAGAAGCTGAAAGCTTTTCATCTAAGATCGGGAACAAGACAGGGATACCCACTATCTCCACTGTTACTCAACATAGTACTGGAGGTCCTAGCCACGGCAATAAGACAAAACAAAGAAATACAAGGCACCCAGATTGGTAAAGAAGAAGTCAAATTGTCACTATTTACAGATGACATCATATTGTACATAAAAAACCCTAAAGACTCCACTCCAAAACTACTAGAACTAATATCTGATTCAGGAAAGTTGCAGGATATAAAATTAACACACAGAAATCTGTTGCTTTCCTATACACTAACAATGAACTAACAGAAAGAGAAATCAGAAAAACAATTCCATTCACAATTGCATCAAAAAGAATAAAATACCCAGGAAGAAACCTAACGAAGGAAGTGAAAGATCTATACTCTGAAAACGACAAGACACTCCTAAGAGAAATTAAAGAGGACACTAACAAAAGGAAATTCATCCCATGCTCTTGGCTAGATAGAATAAATATTGTCAAAATGGCTATACTACCTAAAGCAATCTACACATTCAATGCAATCCCTATCAAAATACCAACAGCTTTCTTCAATGAACTGGAACAAATGAATCTAAAATTCATATGGAACCACAAAAGACCCCGAGTAGCCAAAACAATTCTGAGAAGGAGGGATAAAACGGGGAGTTATGCTCCCTGACTTCAAGCTCTACTACAAAGCCACAGTAATCAAGACAATATGGTATTGGCACAAAAACAGACCCACATACCAGTGGAACAGAATAGAAAATCCAAACATTAACCCAAACATATACAGTCAATTAATATTTGATAAAGGAGCCTTGGATATACAGTGGGGAGATGACAGCCTCTTCAGCTGCTGGTGTTGGAAAAACTGGACAGGTACATGTAAGACAATGAAACTGGACTACTTACTGTCTAACCCAGTTCACAAAAGTAAACTCAAAGTGGATCAAAGACCTGAATGTAAGTCATGAAACCATAAAACTCTTAGAAAAATACATAGGCAAAAATTTCTTGAACATAAACATGAGCGACTTCTTTATGAACATATCTCCCCGAGCAAGTGAAACAAAAGCAAAAATGAACAAGTGGGACTATATCAATCTGAAAAGTTTCTGTACAGCAAAGGACACCATCAGTAGAACAAAAAGACATCCTACAGTATGGGAGAATATATTCATAAGTGATGTATCCAATAAGGGGTTGACATAAAAATGTATAAAGAAGTCACGCACCTTAACAAACATAAAGTAAATAATCCAATTAAGAAATGGGCAGAGGACATGAATAGACACCTCTCCAAAGAAGAAACTCAGATGGCCAGCAGGCACATGAAAAGATGGTCCACATCACTAATCATCAGAGAAATGCAGATTAAAACCACAATGAGATATCACCTCACACCAGTGAGGATGGCCAACATCCAAAACACAAACAACAACAAATGTTGGTGAGGATGTGGAGAAAAGGGAAGCCTCCTACACTGCTGGTGGGAATGCAAATTAGTTCAACCATTGTGGAAAGCGGTATGGAGGTTTCTCAAAAAACTCAAAATAGAAATACCATTTGACCCAGGAATCCCACTCCTAGGAATTTACCCTAAGAGTGCAGCAGTGCAGTTTGAAAAAGACATATTCACCCCTCTGTTTATTGCAGCACTATTTACAATAGCCAAGAAATGGAAGCAACCTAAGTGTCCATCAGTAGATGAATGGATAAAGAAGAGGTGGTACATATACACAATGGAATGTTATTTAGCTATAAGAAGAAAACAAATCCTACCATTTGCAACAACATGGATGGAGCTAGAGAGTATTATGCTCAGTGAAATAAGCCAAGCTAAAAAATGAAATGATTTCACTCATATGTGGAGTATAAGAACAAAGAAAAAAACTGAAGGAACAAAACAACAGCAGACTCACAGAACCCAAGAATGGACTAATAGTTACCAAAGGGAAAGGGACTGGGGAGGATGGGTGGGAATGGAGGGACAAGGGGAAAAAAGGGGCATTACGATTAGCAGATGTAATGTTGGGGGGCACGGGGAGGGCTGTACAACTCAGTGAAGACAAGTAGTGACTGTATAGCATCTCACTACACTGATGGACAGTGGCTGTAATGGGGTTGGTGGGGGGCACCTGATGAAGGGGTAGTTTAAGAACAATAATATTGCACATGTAATTGTAGATTAATGATACCAAAATAAAGTATAAAAATTTTTTTAAATAAAAAAAATAATTGGTGTACTTCCTTTACTGTGCTTTAATTTTCTCTGGTGACAGGTATTTAGCTTTGGGAGCAGTTCCATCTATAGCAGTCCCTCCGAGATATACTGTAGAAATGGTTCATGGGAGGTAATTTCCCTCAACTTTACTTACGTGGAAATTGTTTAAACCTGTCTTCAAATTTAAATGATTATCTGCAGGCTGGAGTGTTCTTGGTTGGACGCCCTTCTGTTTCATTGCATAAATATATCATGGCACACTCACTTCTGGCCTGTAAGGTTTCTGATGAGAAGTCTGATTATAACCTGATGGGTTTTCCTTTGTATGTGTTCTTTTTTTCTCTCCGGCCCCTTTTAATACTCTCTCATTGTCTTTGATTTTTGCCATTTTAATTATTATGTATCTTGGCCATATCTTCCTAGGGTCACTTGTGTTGGGAGTTCTCTGCATCTTCCATGACCTCAGAGACTATTTCCTTTCCCAGTTTGGGGAAGTTTTCTGCAATTGTTTCCTCAAAGGCACTTTCTGTCCCTTTTTCTCCTGGTACCTCCGTAATGTGAACATTGTGCCATTGGATTATTTACAAAGTTCTCTTTTTATTCTTACATTCCTAGAGATCCTTTTTTCTCTCTGCTTCAGCTTCTTTGTTTTCCTGTTCTCTAATTTCTATTCATTTACCACCTTCTCTATCTCATCTAATCTGCTTTTAAATGCCTCCATTGTATGTTTCACTTCAGTTACTATATTTTTCAGATACTATAACATAGTCCTCACTGAAATCTTGAATATTTTTCTGTAGCTCTGTGAGCATGTTTATGATTTTTATTTTGAAGTCTTTATGAAGAAGATTGGCGATTTCAGTTTCATTTAGTCCTCTTTCTCGTGTTTGTTGGATTTTTGTTTGGACTAAATTCCTTTGCTGTTTCATAATTCTAATGATTACTATCGAATAAGAACTTTGTGTAGGTGATACCCTGTAGTGCCCAGAAACTCTACTCTCTGGAGGTGCCCAGCACCTGGAGCCATGGCGGGGGTTGCAGGCGAGCATCGCTGGTGCCTGTCAGGAGGAAAGAGTTCTTTCCTGCTTCCTGGATGCAGTGCATGCCTCCAGTGCCAGGTCCAGTGGGCCAAGCATGCAGGGAGCAGCCTCTGCATTACGCCCCTGTAGCTACTGTAGGTGGGGCCACCCTCTGGTTGGCATGGTGTGATGGCCGGGGCAGCAGGTGTGTGGACCGGTGCTGGCTGGGAGGAAGGAGCGGCAGGCTGCGTGTCACAGTGTGAGGCATCGGCGCTGCATTGCCAGCCAGGGCAATGGAGCGCCTGAAGCTTGTTTAAGTTCCCAACCTACTGGGCTGAGTGCACCAGGACAATTTTGTCCACCTGTCCTTTCTCCTACACAACAAGCTCTGTGTAATCCTTGCCCCTTTAATATCCCTCTCTCTGTTGGGAAGTCTTTTGAAGTGCCCACCTTTCTTTTGTCCCAGAGTGGCCAGTTGTGTGTACCTCTTCTCCACAAGTGGCTTGAATCTCAGTCTCTCCATGTATTCTGCCTGCCTTTGCTTTCTAACCCCATATTCTCCAGAGCACCATGTAATGTGGGTTCATTCCACAGCTGTGTGTTTAGCAGTCCTGGGCTTCTACTACCTCCCTGCTCCATTTCTCTTGCTGCTGTCTGTGAGCCAAGGGCTTGGGTCCCACCAGGTCATGGCTTTGGTACTTTACCCTTTTCTGTAAGGTCTTCTCTTTTCCCTAGATGTAGGCAGTCTGTTCTGCAGTCTTTGGGTTGCTCCTTCATGCCTAGTTGTATTTTTGCTGTATTTTTGTGTTATATATGGTTTTGGAAGGAGATTTCTTCCTCACTTCTCACACCATCATGTTTTTCCCGTGTCCTGACCTTTTATTCTTAAAGGGTCCGTGGAGTACTTGAGGAAACCTGGGGTCAGGTACTAGCCATCTACCCACGTTCACAAAAGATACATAAAAGCCCTTTATTCATAAATTGGAGGGTTCTCTCTTTTGGTTAATAAAATTTTGTTTGCCAATGGGATGACACATTTAGTTCCTCAACCACATTCAGAGACTTTGGGTACAATATGATTTTGTTCCCCAGGTGCAAATATAAAAATCCCTAAATTGAGATAAAAACCAATTCTTCATTCTTGGATTATTTGAAAGGCAGTTCTAGTCCTTACCGTTGGAGATAATTTCTGACATCAGAGTTCTTTGGTTTGAAATTAACACAAAGAAATTAACACAAAGCCCTTCAGGCATCCTGACTATACTCAGAATTGTGTACTCCAAAGACAAGGTCTTCTAATGTTTCATTGAAGTGATAAACAGAAACGTGCTCAGATCATAAGAGTGCAGCTTGATGAATTTCTACCAATTAAATATAGCCATCTAATGAGCACCCAGAAGCATCTGCCTCCATCAACTAACCCCCTGAACCCTGCACTACTATCCTGACCTCTAACAAGGCTTTGTTTTTTGTGCTTTATGAAAGGCATCACATGGAGTATGCATTCCTTTGTGTGTAACTCTTTTTTTTGCCCTTGGTTAATCCATCTTCTTACATGTATTTCAGTTCATTTATTCTTATTGCTAGGCAATATTCCATTGTATGAATAGACAGCAGTTTTCCCCCTGTACTCTGGGTGGAGATTTAGGGACTTTCCAGGCTTTGTTGATTACAAACGTTTTTTTTTTTAGAATGGTTCTTGAGAAAAGCCTTTTGGGACAGTATTTGAATTAGATTGGGATAAGTAGTTACTAAAAATCTAAGTTTAGGATTTTTTTCCAAAAAATACATGGCAATCTCTCTTCCCAGAAGATTTGATAACTAGCTTTAATCATAAATAGTCACTTGGATTGAGTACTGAAATCCTCACAAATTTCTAAGGTTCTTTGGACTGCAGTGGAACATTTCACTGTAAGTGTTCTTTAGATCAGGGGCTGACCTTTTTCATTTGTACTTTGGCAATTTAGTACCTTGTTTTTCTCTTTGCCATTCTAAGTACTTTAAGAGCAAATTCTTAATTTATTTACTGGTTTGTAAACCACAACTACAACTTGTTATTATGATGTTAGATACTATGATTAATTATTATTTGTATTTTTTTCATATCCTTGGCAGCTAGCTAACATGGGAAAAAACATCTTTTCTGGTTTAAAACAAAGTGGGGTCTTACTAAAGTGGTCAGAAATGGGTCTTAGTAAAATTTTATATTGTCAAAAACCAACCCATCTGGAGTAGCATCTAGGTTAAGTGTACATGAGTGTATGTGTCTGTTGCCTTAAAATATTTTTTTTCTCCTGTTTTTACCTTCATTCTGTTTCCTTCTGCCCTAGGTAAAACAAAATCAGCATGAAGAGCTACAGAATGTAAGGAAGCACATTCACAATTGTTTCTCAAATCTTGGTTGCTTCCTTTTGCCACATCCTGGTCTTAAAGTTGCAACTAATCCTAGTTTTGATGGGAGATTGAAAGGTGGGAATTCCCATTCTTGCTAAAATCAGAACTTATTTTTTAGAGGCTGAAAGTCTTTTTAAATACATGGTTCCTTAAATTTTCTGTCTTCTACAGGAGGACATTTTGATGTGTTTTGACATGATTGTAATGCTCCATGTGGTCTTTGTACCTTTCTATTGGTTCTTTGCAGACACCTAGCATATTGATTAAGATATTTTGTAATGTGGTCTGTTGCTCAGCACTGATGTCCTAAAAATTCTGAAGGCTGAGAACATTTCAGTATTTCATCTAACTGTAGTCTGCCGTAAAGCTTTACCACTATGTTACATTGATGTAATGGATTTAAGTCTCTTTGTTTCAGGTATAATTTTGTGTGTATATTTTGGGATTATTTTGAGCATGATAGCAAAAAAAGGCTTGAGGATTGATGAAATTTTTATAATGTAGCTGGAAAAGCAAAACCTAGTATTAAAATTTAATACAATTTCATGGCCTGTTTTTTGAAAAGTATAGTTTAGTTTAATACTTAATCTGGAGTTTATTTTGTTAACCCACAATTTGTTTTATTTATTATTTGAGCTGTAAGACTTATTGAAGGATGAGGGAAATGGAGTAGGAGAGAGGGGGATTATATTTTTTTCCTAGGAGATATGACATGTTTGGGTGAGTTTTTTTAAATGAATCTATCTAAGTAATAGGTACTGTGTACTCTTATTTCATGAAATAGAATTTTATGAACTCAGTAATGAGAACTTCTTTACTTTTTTATTTTTTTTGGATAATATATTGACTAATTTCATGTCCACTAGATATTGATGAAGACTTTAAACGAGAGCTACGAAATCTGGTTCCATTGCTGCTTGCCCCTGAAAATTTGGTAGAAAAAGAGATCAGTGGATCTAAAGTCACTTGTAGAGATCTTGTAGAATACTTTAAGGTAAAAAAACTCTTATGTTTAATGACTTTGAAATAATGGCTGACTTAAAACTCATATGTATGGACAAGAAATTTCTTATCTTTATTTTAAAGCAAAAAAGTAAATTCTGCCTTCAATATCAGTATTTTAAGGATATTTAAGGTGTATCAATATTTTAAGGATTTTAAGATTGTAGCAAACAACTTACATCTTCTAGACAGTGCTTTTGTTTACAGAATTGTCCTGCTTTTTCTGCTGTGATATGGAGAGAAGAACCATTCACCGTATTACTGCAATACCATTCATGATACTAGGTATTGGGAGCATTGGGAGCCTACATACTTAGGCATCCTGAGTTCTCACAAAAGCCTTATCTCAGAGTTCTGAGGACTTGATAAGAGCAGCTGAAAGTATCAAAACTGGTTTCTGAGCTCAAATTATTCATAGATTTCCCCCCCTCTGCTCTGGAGTCCTTTAACTTGCTTTCCAGAGTCAAGACCATTGTAGAGGGCTGTCTTTGTTGATAATGTTTGCAGATAGGTGGGAGGGAAAAAACAGTTAAGTAAGAGTGTATTTTTGGGCATTTACTGGACACTTGATCACTTGCATACTATCCTTGTTTAATTATGAATTCAATTTAGAGTCAGTAGACAGTTGAGATGAAAAGACTATACGGGCTTACTAAAAACTTCTATTTTTCCTTCTTACTCTTAGACCACAAATTAGGTCTTTTTTTTTTCTTCTTGAAATGAAATGTAATTTAAGCTGATCAAAATAAATACTGAGTTAAAGTGTTTTCTAACATATTTATTTGAAACATTGGCAACAGGGGAGAATTATGGATTTATTTTCACAAACTGGATGGCATTTTACATATAACTTTTAAATAAGAGATACGTTTATGTAAGTTGGAATTACATGTAGAAATATTTCTCTGAAATGTTATTTAGCGACACATGCATGTGATAGTATTGAGAATAGGGTTAACTTTGTTGGATTGAGTGTGTATGATTTTTAAAGCCTAGACTTTGCTTTTAATAGTGTACATCATTTTTATATTTAATGATTTTCTTTCTTTGGGGATGTGGAGCCAGACTGTATAACCTAGCAATATAATGAGTCTTCTGTATTTTTAGGCTTACATTAAAATTTATCAAGGTGAGGAACTTCCACATCCAAAGTCCATGCTTCAGGTAATGTGTGCATTGTACATTATTTATTTATGAAGGAGAAAATATCTTTGCTTTAGAGATAGATACTATAAATTGTGTGGTGCTTCTTTGCATGGAATTACATTTTCAATATTAACGGTAATACATATCATGGGTCCTGAAGTTTTTTTTTTTAATAATTTATTTTGGTATCATTAATCTACAGTTACATGTGCAATATTATGGTTATTAAACTACCCCCTTCATCAGGCCGCCCCCACCAGCCCCATTACAGTCACTGTCCATCAGCGTAGTGAGATGCTATAGAATCACTACTTGTCTTCTCTGAGTTGTACAGCCCTCCCTGCGCCCCCCAACATTACATCTGCTAATCGTAATGCCCCTTTTTCCCCGTTGTCCCTCCCTTCCCACCCATCCTCCCTAGTCCTTTTCCCTTTGGTAACTATTAGTCCATTCTTGGGTTCTGTGAGTCTGCTGTTGTTTTGGTCCTTCAGTTTTTTTTTTTCTTTGTTCTTATACTCCACAGATGAGTGAAATCATTTGATACTTGTCTTTTTCAGCTTGGCTTATTTCACTAAGCATAATACCCTCTAGCTCCATCCATGTTGTTGCAAATGGTAGGATTTGTTTTCTTCTTATGGCTGAATAATATTCCATTGTGTATATATACCACATCTTCTTTATCCATTCATCTACTGATGGACACTTAGGTTGCTTCCATTTCTTGGCTATTGTAAATAGTGCTGCGATAAACATAGGGGTGAATCTGTCTTTTTCAAATTGGGCTGCTGCATTCTTAGGGTAAATTCCTAGGAGTGGGATTCCTGGGTCAAATGATATTTCTGTTTTGATTGTTTTTGAGGAACCTTCATACTGCTTTCCACAATGATTGAACTAATTTGCATTCCCACCAGCAGTGTAGGAGGGTTCCCTTTTCTCCACATCCTCGCCAACATTTGTTGTTGTTTATGTTTTGGATGTTGGCCATCCTCACTGGTGTGAGGTGATACCTCATTGTGGTTTTAATCTGCATTTCTCTGATGATTAGTGATGTGGAGCATCTTTTCATGTGCCTGCTGGCCATCTGAGTTTCTTCTTTGGAGAGGTGTCTATTCATGTCCTCTGCCCATTTCTTAATTGGATTATTTGCTTTTTGTTTGTTGAAGTGCATGAGTTCTTTATATATTTTGGATGTCAACCCCTTATCAGATACATCATTTATGAATATATTCTCCCATACTGTAGGATGTCTTTTTGTTCTACCGATGGTGTCCTTTGCTGTACAGAAGCTTTTCAGCTTGATATAGTCCCACTTTTTCATTTTTGCTTTTGTTTCCCTTGCCAGGGGAGATATGTTCATAAAGAAGTCGCTCATGTTTACGTCAAGAAATTTTTGTCTATGTTTTTTTTCTAAGAGTTTTATGGTTTAATGACTTACATTCAGGTCTTTGATCCATTTTGAGTTTACTTTTGTGTATGGGGTGTATGTAGTAGTCCAGTTTCATTCTCTTACACGTAGCTGTCTAGTTTTTCCAACACCAGTTGCTGAAGAGGCTGTCATCTCCGCACCGTATATCCAAGGCTCCTTTATCAAATATTAATTGACTGTATATGTTTGGGTTAATGTTTGGATTTTCTATTCTATTCCACTGGTATGTGGGTCTGTTTTTGTGCCAATACCAAATTTTCTTGATTACTGTGGCTTTGTAGTAGAGCTTGAATTCAGGGAGTGTAATACCCCCTGTTTTATTCCTCCTTCTCAGGATTGCTTTGGCTATTCGGGGTCTTTTGTGGTTCCATATGAATTTTAGATTCATTTGTTCCAGTTCATTGAAGAAAGCTGTTGGTATTTTGATAGGGATTGCGTTGAATGTGTAGATTGCTTTAGGTAGTATAGCCATTTTGACAATATTTATTCTACCTAGCCAAGAGCATGGGATGAATTTCCATTTGTTAGTGTCCTCTTTAATTTCTCTTAGGAGTGTCTTGTAGTTTTGAGTATAGGTCTTTCATTTCCTTCATTAGGTTTCTTCCTGTTATTTTATTCTTTTTGATGCAATTGTGAATGGAACTGCTTTTTCTGATTTTCTATTAGTTCATCGTTAATGTATAGGAAAGCAACAGATTTCTGTGTGTTAATTTTGTATGCTGCAACTTTGCTGAATTCAGATATTAGTTCTAGTAGTTTTGGAGTGGAGTCTTTAGGGTTTTTTATGTACAATATGATGTCATCTGCAAATAGTGACAATTTGACTTCTTCTTTACCAATCTGGATGCCTTGTATTTCTTTGTTTTGTCTGATTGCTGTGGCTAGGACCCCCAGTACTATGTTGAATAACAGTGGAGAGAGTAGGCATCCCTGTCTTGTTCCCGATCTTAGATGAAAAGCTTTCAGCTTCTCACTGTTAAGTATCATGTTAGCTATGGGTTTGTCATATATGGCCTTTATTATGTTGAGGTACTTGCCCTCTATACCCATTTTGTTGAGTTTTAATCAGGAATGGATGCTGAATTTTGTCAAATGTTTTTCCAGCATCTATGGAGATGGTCATGTGGTTTTTGTTCTTCTTTTTGTTGATGTGGTGGATGATGTTGATGGATTTTCAAATGTTGTACCATCCTTGCATCCCTGGGATGAATCCCACTTGATCATGGTGTATGATCCTCTTGATGTATTTTGAATTTGGTTTGCTAATATTTTGTTGAGTATTTTTGCATCTACGTTCATCAGGGATATTGGTCTGTAATTTTCTTTTTTGGTGAGGTCTTTGCCCGGTTTTGGTATTAGAGTGATGCTGGCTTCATAGAATGAGTTTGGAAGTATTCCCTCCTCTTCTATTTTTTGGAAAACTTTAAGGAGAATGGGTGTTATTTCTTCTCTATATGTCTGGTAGAATTCAGCGGTGAATCCATCTGGTCCGGGGGTTTTGTTCTTCGGTGGTTTTTTGATTACTGATTCAATTTCGTTGCTTGTGATTGGTCTGTTTAGTTTTTCTGTTTCTTGCTTGGTCAGTCTTGGAGGGTTGTATTTTTCTAAGAAGTTGTCCATTTTTCTAGGTTTTCAAGCTTGTTAGCATATTCTCATAATATTCTCTTATAATTCTTTGTATTTCTGTGGGGTCCGTTTTTATTTTTCCTTTCTCATTTCTGATTCTGTTTATGTGTGTAGGTTCTCTTTTTCTCCTAATAAGTCTGGCTAGGGGGTTATCTATTTTGTTTATTCTTTCAAAGAACCAGCTGTTGGTGTCATTGATTTTTTTCTATTTTTTTATTCTCAATTTTATTTATTTCTTCTCTTATCTTTATTATGTCCCTCCTTCTGGTGACTTTGGGCCTCATTTGTTCTTCTTTTTCTAATTTCAGTAATTGTGTCTTTAGATTATTCATTTGGGAATGTTCTTCCTTCTTTAAATAGGCCTGGATTGCAATGTACTTTCTTCTTAGTACTGCCTTTGCTGCATCCCACAGAAGTTGTGGCTTTGTGGTGTCGTTGTCATTAGTCTGCATATATTCTTTGATTTTGTTTGGATTTGGTCATTAACCCATTGATTAATTAGGAGAATGTTGTTAAGTCTCCATGTATTTGTGAGCCTTTTTGTTTTCTGTCTAAAATTTATCTCTAATTTTATACGTTTGTGATCTGAGAAGTTGGTTGGTAGAATTTCAATATTTTCGATTTTACTGGTTCTTTTTGTGGCCTAGTATGTGGTCTATTCTGGGAAATGTTCCATGTGCACTTGAGAAGAATGTGTATCCTGTTGCTTTTGGGTGTAGAATTCTGTAGATGTCTGTTAGGTCCATCTGTTGTTCAGTGCCTCTGTGTCTTTACTTATTTTCTGTCTGGTTGATCTGTCCTTTGGAGTGAGTGGTGTGTTGAAGTCCCCTAAAATGACTGCATTGCTTTCTATTTTCTCCTTTAATTCTGTTAGTATTTGTTTCACATATGCCGGCACTCCTGTGTTGGGAGCGTATATATTTATAATGGTTATATCCTCTTGTTGGACTGACCCCTTTATCATTATGTAATGTCCTTCTTTATCTCTTGCTACTTTCTTCGTTTTGAAGTCTATTTTGTCTGATACAAGTACTGCAACACCTGCTTTTTTCTCCTTGTTGTTTGCATGAAATATCTTTTTCCATCTCTTCACTTTTAGTCTGTGTATATCTTTGGATTTGAGGTGAGTTTCTTGTAGGCAGCATATAGATGGGTCTTGCTTTTTTATCCATTCTGTTACTCTGTGTCTTTTGATTGGTGCATTCAGTCCATTTACATTTAGGGTGATTATCGATAGATATGTACTTATTGCCATTGCTGGCTTTAGATTCGTGGTTACCAAAGGTTCAAGGGTTGTTTCTTTACTATCTAACAATCTAACTTAACTATCTTGTTAAGTTATTGTAAACACAGTCTGATGTTTCTTTATTTCTCTCCCTTCTTATTCTTCCTCCTCCATTCTTTATGTACTAGGTGTTTTATTCTTTGCCTTTAGTTAGTATTTGGATGGTCTGCTTTCTTTGCTATGATTTTATTTTCTCTGGTGACATCTTTTTAGCCTTAGGAGTGCTTCCCTCTAGAGCAATTCCTTTAAGATGTCCTGTACATGTGGTATATGGGAGGCAAACTCCCTCAGCTTCTGCTTGTCTGGGAATTGTTTAATCCCTCCATCTTATTTAAATGATAATTGTGCTGGCTACAATACTCTTGGTTCGAGGCCCTTGTGTTTCATTACGTTAAATATATCATGCCATTCTCTTCTGGCCTGTAAGGTTTCTGTTGAGAAGTCTGATGATAGTCTGATGAGTTTTCCTTTGTAGGTGATCTTTTTTCTCTCTAGCTCCCTTTAATACTCTATCCTTATCTTTGATCTTTGCCATTTTAATTATTATGTGTCTTGGTGTTGTCTTCCTTGGGTCCCTTGTGTTGGGAGATCTGTGGGCTTCTGTGGACTGCGAGACTATTTCCTTCCCCAGCATGGGGAAGTTTTCAGCAATTATTTCTTCAAAGACACTTTCTATCCCTTTTTTTCTCTCTTCTTCCTCTGTTACTCCTATAATGCAAATATTGTTCCGTTTGGATTGGTCAAACAGTTCTCTTAATATTCTTTCATTCCTAGAGATCCTTTTATCTCTCTCTGCCTCAGCTTCTCTGTATTCCTGTTCTCTGATTTCTATTCCATTAACAGTCTCTTGCATCTCATCGAGTCTGCTATTAAGCCCATCGATCTCTTGTCTGATTTCTGCATTGTCTTTCCTGACTTCCCTCACTTCCTCCCTCAGCTCTTGCACATTTCTTTGTAGATCCATCAGTATGGTTATGAGTTTTATTCTGAATTCTTTTTCAGGAAGATTGTGCATTTCCATCCCTTCAGCCTCCCTTTCTGGGGTTGTCTGGTCGATCTTAGTCTGGACCATATTCCTCTGTCTTTTCATGGTGATAGAAGTGGTCGCTGGTAGTTGCCATGTATGTCAGATGGGCTCTTTAAGACTTTTAAAAAGAAAAAAAAATGAAGGAAGAGAAAGAAAGAAAGAAAGAAAAAAAAAGAAACAAACAAAGAAACAAAAAAAAAACGCCCGCGGGGAATAGGTTCTGTGAGGATGCTCTAGGTGGCACTGTTGCTCCACTATTTCGCAACCGCGGCCGCTCCGCACAGCCCTTTGTAGCTTGCCCGGGTGGGAACGAATGGGTGGCTGTTGTTCTCTCTGTAAGTCTCAGTGTGGCTACTTTTTCCCCGTCACCAGCCAAGGGGTCTGAAATCCCCAGGACTCTCAGCCTGCTGGGCTGAGTGTGCTGGGACGATCCTACTCCTCTTTTGGGCCCCTGTCTCTTGAAGGCTGGCAAACAAAAGCATGCGCTTTTCTTTTATCCCAGGGAACTGACTGCAAGGACCCTGGTGCGTTCAGCTGAGTTCCTGCACCCTCTGTCTCTCCAATCTCTGCTACACCGCACGATGTGTGTCAGCGCTCCTCGCGCAGTTCACCAGGGCTGGTTATTTCACGGGCCTGTACTTCCAGTCCCTCCTGGCTCTGAATCCTCTCCTCCCACCAGTGCCCTGGGGTGGGGGAGTGCTTGAATCCCACCGGGACGTGGCTCCGTATCTTACCCACCTCGCGGGGTGCCGAGTCCTCTCAGGTGTAGCTGCAGGCTGGTGTCATCCTGTATCTTCTGGTCTCTATTTTAGGAATAGTTGTATTTGCTGTATTTTCATAAATATATTTGGTTTTGGGAGGAGATTTCTGCCGCCCTGCTCACGCCGCCATCTTTCCGGAAGATCCTCAGGTCCTGAAGTTTTTATATGATTTTGTTTGTAACTACAGATTGCAGACCTTGCACACATATAGATCATCAGAAATAAGCGTCCTTGGTACTTTTTCTTCCGTTGTTGAGAAGTGTAGGAAAATTCCTATTGCAGAGGATAGCTTAATATGGGCCTCTCTGAACCAAGCTTCTTCTGTTCTCCTAGTCTTTGACAGTGAAAGTGGATTGAAATAAGGCTTATTTCCTCTTGTTATTAATGATTTAGAGCTGCTTCTAGTGAATATAGGTTTTTTTCTTTTTTTTTAAGGTGTTTTTTTGGGGGACAATGTTATTTAAACCTAGTTTGTATTTTTAAAGATTTGCTACTTTGGGCAGTTAGTTTTATAGTGGATTAAACAGTATTTCCTTATAAAATTCACTCAATAAGCAGTTTTGTGGATTTAAAAATGTCTCCTATGTAATACTGTTCATGAGAGAGAGAGAACTGTATGGGTAATTCTTGATTCTTTATATCTGGAGATTTGACCTGTTTTAGGGTTGTTATATATTTAATTCTCTATCATTTGCTGAGTATGTGTGGTATTTTCTATAAACCCATTTTAACAAACCCAATCAAAACAAAATTAGGGAGGCAGTCTTTTAGAGGCAATTATTATATCCTTTATACTGGTGTTCCTTTCTGTTGGAAAGGAAAACTGGAAGTTGATAATATTTTCTCTGGTTCATTTTCAGATTTGTTCACTGTACATAATTTATTGTGTTAATCAGAATTTATAGAGTCATCCGGTATTTTTTGCATAAAATTGGGACATTGTCTTTTATTTTTAGGCAACAGCTGAAGCTAATAATCTTGCTGCAGTAGCAGGAGCAAGAGAGATCTATTGCAAAAGTATGGAACAGGTTTGTAACTGAAATTTAAATTTGACACTAGAATGATATAGAAGCCCTAAATATTTACAACAATTGAACTTATCTGTGCTCCTTATGAATGCACTGTCATGTTACATCATTCCTCAATGCCCCATTATCATTAGCTGGAAATAAGTTAAGAAAATAGTTATGTGGTTAGAGTTCAGGATATGGGTGGTAAGTTATTATATAAACCATACTGAAAATTTTTCTGATACATGATTCAGAGTACTGTTAGTAGTAGCTTCTGATGTAAGTAACATTAGTTTAAGGTGAATAGCAATTTCTATGCTAACCTTGCTAACGTGAACATTAAAGTACCCTTTTGTGTGTTATCTTTTACTCATTCTCTTGCCAGCAGTCTTGTTTACTCTTATGGGTATTGGTGGGTCAGATGAAGTCAGGTACAGATTGCAGGGTAATTTCTCTCATCTTTATTGGTATTATTCATATTTAGAAATTTTATTTTGCTTGAATCAGTTAAATATGTAAGAAATAAATAGGTTATGATTATGTGTGAGGTATTATGAACGAGTTTAAAACTCAACCATGAAGGTGGTTTGACTTTGGAGACTAAAACCCATGAGGAGGGAACTTGTTTCAAGTGTGAATTACATCCTAGCATGTAATCTGTCCTACTGTAATCCTGTCTTAACAGGTATGTGGTGGGGACAAGCCTTACATTGCACCTTCAGATCTGGAGCGAAAACACCTGGATCTCAAGGAAGTGGCGATTAAACAGTTTCGTTCAGTAAAAAAAATGGGTGGAGATGAATTCTGTCATCGTTATCAGAACCAGCTTGAGGCTGAAATTGAAGAAACCTATGCAAATTTTATAAAGCACAATGATGGCAAAAATATCTTCTATGCTGCTCGCACTCCTGCCACACTGTTTGCGGTCATGTTTGCTATGTATATAATCTCAGGACTGACTGGCTTCATTGGCCTAAACTCTATAGCTGTCTTGTGTAACCTTGTCATGGGGTTAGCACTGACATCTCTTTGTACTTGGGCATATGTTAAATACTCTGGGGAGTTCAGAGAAATTGGAACAATGATTGATCAGATTGCTGAAACACTATGGGAACAGGTTGGTATCTGTCTTTTGATTTTTCATTGATTAATCTCATTTCTGTGACTCCCTTGCCTTTCCTCTCCCCACAGTATTTATTCTTTACCTTTATATGAGGAATGTCAAAAGGATGTTGTCTATTTTGTTTGGATGTATAATCTGAATATAAAGTAGGAAGTGCAGAGTTTTTTTTTTCTTCAAAGTCATAATTATAGTGTGCTTTGGTTGGTTTAAATCTGTAATCTCCTTTGGATTGAATCTTATTCAGAGGCCTGATTATTATACCAGACAGTGAGCAGGGCCAGAGTCTCTAAGGATTTTTTTCTTTGAGGAAATAAAATACAATTGGTGAAAAAGTTATAAAGGTAAGGAAAAGAAGTCTGGAAGTATAGTTCTTTAGGAAGACAAAGAAGTTTCTCACTAATATTGGCAAGAAGCAATGCATACTTATGTTCCAGGAAAAATACTCGATGTTCAGGTCTTCGTTGCCTTCCATGAAGACAGTGGTGGTGATTCGCTGAGGTACTGCAATCCCTGTGGGGATTTCCTACACCAGAGACTTTGCCTCTGTGCTATGGAAATACTAATGAAAAAGCAAAGCACCACAGACAGAGAACCAGCTTCTCTTAATCACAATATTTTACCTCAAACCAGAATTCAAAGGTCACGTCTGACAAGTATCTACTAAGGAAAGCCATGATGTATGTCGGCCATCTCTGTGCTGGAATTGCCTGTGTTTAGAAAACTGCATTTAAGGATGTTGTCATTAAAACAATCATCGTTAGATTCTTGAGCATCATGTCAAGGAACAGAATGAAAGCCACAGTTACTACTGATGGACAGTGTAATAGGCATTTTCAGATGCCATTTCTGGGCCAGTGAAGTATTGGGCTTATTCAAAGATCTAGGATACGCAGGTCCATGTTGGTTTTGGCTTTAAATTTAAAGAGTTGAAGAATGAAGAAGTAAACCATTTTTTGAAAAAAGTTGATTGGATGTTGGTTTTTCTTGTAATAATGTCATTATTATTTTATAAAGTGACCCACTCTCTAATTTGGGTTTTGCATTTATTCTTTAGAGAAATGCTCTATTTATTCAGATCTGATTTGGGCATTTGTGTTTGGATGTTTGTTAAATTTAAAATTTTCTCTCTTAAAAAAGTGTCTTCATATTTTTTGATATCTTCTAATAGCAGATGGATTAAAAGCTATCACATCCTCACTTAAAAAAATATTACCTACTTTAAAATTTTGGACCATTACTAATTTTCTGCAATGTGAAGTTCAGTAACTGTACAATGTCTTTTTTTTTGAAATCCAGTTCTCTTCTGTACAGCATTTATTCTAGGATTTTAGGGGTGCCATTATTACAAAACAATTATATGGAAGAATCTCAAGTGCATAAGGTTATTTTGCAGTATAGTTGAGGTAAGGTGGTCACTAGTCAGAGATCTGTGCTCTGTCAACAAACCTTGTCTAAATGTTTTTGCATTTCTCTTTTCTTTTGCTTCAGAGGAGTCCCAGGAAGGTGAGAAACCTACAAAGCCTCAAATTCTTGTAGTTGTAAGCTCTGTAACTTCAAGGCGCTCTAAATCATTTTCCTAACACACCACTCCATGTTTTAGGTGTTTTCCAAACTGTTTGAAGTTACTAGACGTCGAGTGGTTCATCGTGCTCTTTCGTCAGCACAGCGACAGAGACTGTCATCCAACAATAACAAGAAGAAAAATTAGACAGTATTTTTAACTTTTTTCTCTATCTGAAGTGTTCACACTTATACATGTAGGACAATAAGCAGGACCGTCTGGGCCGGTCTGCATAAATGCTGTATACATACCAGATTTGATGCTGCATATAAGGGTATGGAATTGCACATCCATCTCATAGGAATTGTAAATGGTTTGAATAGGAGGAAAATAATTTTTGTTGCATTATAAAATGTCTAACTGCATTACTTGTAGCATCATAACTTCTTTTGGGAGAAGCATCTTTTTATTTCCCACCTTCCTGGTTATTTTCTTCATTGCTTTGAATTAAAATTTTCTATTTTTATATGTAACTCTTTTTTTACCTCATGTTTTTATTTGTTTTGCACATTTCTCATACCACAGGTATTGAAGCCCCTGGGTGATAATTTGATGGAGGAAAACATAAGGCAGTCTGTAACAAACTCTATCAAAGCAGGCCTGACTGACCAGGTGTCTCATCATGCCAGATTAAAGACAGACTGACAGTTCATCTCATGGACTCCACTCTCCCTTTTGTTCATGCTTGCTGTACAATGAGAACTCAAATAAAAATAAACCAAAGTTTACAATCAACTGTAGAAGTAGTTTAATATAACTGGCTTCACAGATGGCTGCCACAGAGTGTGAAGATTATTTGTTGGTTTTATGCATTCTGTTTATGGCTCCTAAGATGTGGAGACTGGCTGAGGAGCATTAGTTTATCATGCACATTGTGCCACGCTTAATTCTTTTTTTCCTTTTTACTTAATCTAATGTTAGTGAAATTTGTCTTATGTAAAAGGATATTTCAGGGAAATATTTTAAGAAATCTATCTAGAGTCTCTTCAACAGTGTCCCATTGAAATTTTGGTTTTTAGAGAAGTTGTGAATCACTGTATCAAGAATCAGATTTGAATACAATGAAGCCTTTTTTGAGCCACTACATTAAAAGTATATATTGCTTTACTGCCTTCAATACCAGTATTACATAAGTGCATGTATCAGAAACTTCACAGAAATTACATGACAACTCTTGTAGCTAAGAAAGTGATTCTGAGGTGTACATTTGTCTTGCCTTTTTAAATTTATAAACCTGCCCTAAAAGGAGATGCATATCTGGGGAACTGAACTGTCTTCATGCAGTTCAGCCTTCATGTACATAAAATATGCCATTAATTTTATTGGGGGATAAATTCCATCCAAAAATGTTGCCTACAGCTATGAGTTAAGAGTGTCTGTACAGTGTGTAGCTTTTATTTTCTAAAATCACAGATAGGGCATGTATATGAATTATAAATATATAAATACAATTTTGTATTAAAAGTTTTGTAGTTTATGGCAAAATCTGGTTCTGTGGTAGGCTAATAGGTACAGTCCCTGTGAAGGAATGTTTGTGGCTCTTGTCAGTGTGTGAATGCATAGACAATTTGGAGTTTTTGATATATTTGTGATATTTATCTTTCTTGAGCACTGCAATCTCACCCCCCAAGGGAATTCAATGGGAATGTTTATCGTGACTTTGTCCTCTGTTGGATTTTAAAGTTATTTCCTGTAATTTATTTTCAGTACATGATTAAAAGTTTGTTGTATATATAAAATGAAACTTGTGATTCTTTTTTAAGGAATCCTTCAAGTATGTATTCCATTGCCTAAACCATATTTGTTTATACTGAAAAGCGCATGAGCAAGAACCCCCCAGGTGAGAGCTCTAAGGTATTGTGCCTCAAAGCTGAGCTTGTAAAAAGTTATTTTTCTGTGTCTCTGTCAGGGGAAACTTACTGTGATTAGTTTAGGTGTAGCAGGGATTAATTTCTTTTCTCTCTTTTTTAAAATTTTTGTGGTATATGTAAGGCTAACATTTTTGCAGTACTTTTGTAGCCTTCTTTATGAACACCTATTAAAGCACCAACTTGGTTTTTAAGTGAAGAAAATTCAGATATTGAGTTGCATGCCTGAAAGCTCTAAATTTACATTGGTTGATATATCTTCTCCCCTCCTTTCAAATCCTGTTTTTATATGGATTGTATTTGTTTCCATCTGTATTAAATTGCTACCAAATCATCTGTTCTTAAACACAAAGATCCACCTGAAAAGTGTCTCTTTATTTCTTCTACCACCCTGTTTTATGAATGCTGTGGACTGTTTTTATGAATGAAAAAATAAAAAGTTGTATAATAGCAATTCTTCTGAAATCAAAGACATAGCTTGCTTTTTTTTAACAAAAGAGTTATAAAATCTAGACTGTTGGATATCTTAGAATTTCTTGTTGGAAAGAGTGTGCTTTCCCCAAAGAAGATAAAATTCTACAAAGGATTCCGAGAAAGCACTTTATTTCAGCTGGAAGATTCTGAACATTGTTAAGCAAGAAGCAATAAAAGGGATTAAAGACAAACTCAAAACTGTTGACTGAAATAACTTTGGTGTTAGTATGTTTTCTGTGGTACAGTTTTTTAGTAATAATATTACAAGTTAGGTTTTTTCAAAGAAATGCTTGACAATTTATCTTCCTAATTGAGACAAAAATAATTTACTTTTGTGCAGGGGACAGTCGTTTATAGTCTTGCTATTGAGTGTGCCTTACATATTTCTCGTGAAGCCAGCTGGTCATCCTTGCTTCATTGAACTTACTGTATTAGAATTGAATGGCAGTATTTCACTCCAGAGGGTTATATTCTCAGGGTACTCTGAGCTGGGCTTGCTTTAGCTATTTTACTTCCAGAATTGGTTACTTTCAGAATTGGGCAGATGATGGACGTCACTCTGACCACAGGTGTGAGTGCTACTGATGTTAGTTCCATTGTTTCATTATTAGGGGATTAAAAAAAAAGTTTTGGATTTGACTTGGCTAAGAACCTATTAAAAACATACAGTAATGATGAAGTGGGGAGTTTAGTAACCATAATGTTGCACATGTAATCGTGGATTAACGATACCAAAATAAAAATAAATAAATAAAAATATACAGTAAAATTTCAGAAAACATTGTGATCCTCTATTAGTGGTCCACAATATGTAAATATAAAAATGGCCTTTCAGAACGTCTTTTTCAGCAGTTGCTTAGCCTTTTAACTAGGGAATTGGCATTCTGATGAACTGCTTGTCTGCTAGCACAGATTACTTGGGTCTCCTCACACTTAAGGCTTCACCAGTTTTCATTCATGGCCTGAATTCCCATACTTTGACCAGAATTGATCTGTGCACCTAAGCACATAGCTGTGGGGCAATGATGAAAATCAGCCTGGAGAGCTGTGAGCTGTGCTGCTGGCAGCAATCTTCTCACCTGGCAGGGTTTACTATTCTCATGGGGTTTACTAGTCAGATGACTGTCTTACTTGGATTCAGTCTGGAGCCTGTCGGAGAGAGAACTTCGGGGAATCTTCTGGTTGGCCTGGGCAGACAGAACTATTTAGTGTATTACCAAGCAGGACAGAGAATTGCCACTTTCTCTACCTAAGTCTTTTATCCTATGACTTGGAATTTCTCCTTCATATTCGCACTTTGCTGGAGTTTAGGCTAGGGAGTTGATTTCCCCTTGACCTACTTCAGTGCAGTACAACTTCTGTTAAGATTTTTTAGGTTTGTAATGTTTGGGGCTTTTCAGAGCTAAAGCTAGTGGTTGACCAGATCAGAAGTACCTAATGAATATGTATAAAAAGGAGGGGGATCATAGCCTTTGTATAGCTCAATAAAGCACTTACACATAAATTAGTACTTTTCATACTCATCACAGTCCTGTGAGATGGATAGGAAACCACTTCATAAGAAAAGGTGTTTCAGGTATCAGGCTTGCAGACCTAGGACTGCCAACTACCTCCAGGAGATCAAATTGGTACGAAGGTTCAGACAAGTAATACTCCTAACTCAGACTGAAAGCTCCATTTTGGCTGCATTCTGAAAAGTGCTAAAAGGTAGAGAAGAGATTTTGTTGATACTGCAACAAGGTAAAAGTCACCCATAATAACATTTTTTTTTCAATGAAAAATTTCCTCTCCTTTAGGTTGTACACTTTCGAGGTAACTATTTGATGTGTCTTATGAAATTTTCTATGCTTAATGACATATATATGCATAAAGCATACCCTTGATGGTTTTTTTAATTAAGGTATTATACACTCATGAAGGTTTCACATGAAAAACAATGTGGTTATTACATTCACCCATATTATCAACTCCCCTCCATACCCCATTGCAGTCACTGTCCATCAGTATAGTAAGATGTCACAGAGTTGCTGCTAGTCTCTGTGCTACACTGTCTTCCCCATGATCCCCCCCACACCATGTGTACTAATCATAATACCCCTCAATCCCCTTCTCCCTTCCTCCCCAGCCACCCTTCCCCACCCCTCCCCTTTGGTAGCTGCTAGTTCCTTCTTGGAGTCTGTGAGTCTGCTGCTGTTTTGTTCCTTCCGTTTTGCTTTGTTGTTGTACTCCACAAATGAGGGAAATCATTTGGTACTTGTCTTTCTCCGCCTGGCCTATTTCACTGAGCATAACACCCTATAGCTCCATCCATGTTGTTGCAAAATGGTAGGATTTGTTTCTTCTTAAGGCTGAATAGTATTCCATTGTGTATATGTACCACCTCTTCTTTATCCATTCATCTACTGATGGACACTTAAGTTGCTTCCATATTTTGGCTATTGTAAATAGTGCTGCAGTAAACATAGGGGTGCATATGTCTTTTTGAATCTGAGAATTTGTATTCTTTGGGTAAAATCTTAGGAGTGGAATTCCCAGGTCAAATGGTATTTCTGTTTTTAGTTTTTTGAGGAAACTCCATATTGCTTTCCACAATGGTTGAACTAATTTACATTCCCACCAGCAGTGTAGGAAGGAGGATTCCCCTTACTCCACATCCTCCCAGCTTATGTTGTTCGTAAGTCTTTTCAATGTTGGCCATCCTAACTGGTGTGAGGTGGTATCTCACTGTGGTTTTAATTTGCATTTCCCTGATAATTAGCGATGTGGAGCATCTTCATACCCTTGATGTTTTTACACAAAAATCCTAGCCACGGTATTTTTTTCCTATAACATGAACATTTTCCCAGGCCATTAAGTAATTCTTTAATGCTTACAGAGTTGCTTTGATTCTTCTAAGGTAGGTGGGCTTTTGAGTAGAGAGCACTAGACCTTGGATTGCTGCTAGCAGTATTTTTTTATGACAATTTTCCCCCTTACCCCAGGATTGGTGAGAGAGTCAGATAGTAAAATGTGAAGGGTATTTAAGAAGCAGGTACTGGAATAGAAAATTTGTACTCAGTCTTGCTTTTCTCAAGTTTCCATCTGCTGGCTTTGTTTGGCTAATACAGTCTGGTAACTACTTAAAGCATGTCCATAGTTAACTTTTTTTTTATGGCTGGGTAGCCATTTGGATTATTAAGAATTATTTTAGACTTTCTGACAAGTTTACATAGTAAACAGCATAGTCACTCGAGGAAAATGGCTCAATAGCCACTGACAAAAAGATGTCACCTAAAAACTTGTGTAACCTGGAACTGGAAGAATGCTTCAATTTCAATTCCAGGAAAAGAGATGGACCTTGGAGTTAAAACCGAGCTTGACCCCCGCCCCGCCACCCCGTGCCCCTTGAACGCGGTAAGCTGGGCAAGCACTGCTGTAACGGCTTCCGCTGCTGCAGCTCTAAAGTGGACGTAACACCTCTCAGGGTTGTCAGGAGGGTGGGATGAGGACGTACGTCAAAATCCTGGTACACATTTTGAATCCTTTTTATGGGGATGATAATTCGGGGAAAATGTATCTTCCAAGTCATATCTACTTTAAATTTTTCTTCCTCTGCTTCCTTGAAAGAAACATGAATCTCGGAGGCAGTTGGTCATTGCTATTTTATCTGTGGAGAAAAGCACTATCAGTACGTTCTTTTCCTGGATTAAATTCCTTGGAAAGAAAGAACCACAGTTTATGCATTTTTTTAAATCGTTCACATCTAGTATTTTTCTGCATGGCAAATGCTCAGCATATTTAAACATGGGCTGGACTGGTTAACTTCATCCCCTCTACCCACCTTCCATACTTAAATACATACCATATGTAGGTGGTTATTTGGCAATTGTGGGCTCCTAAATATCAGTGGTAGGATTTTTTTCCCCTTAGCCTCAAACTGTTAAGGAACATTATCATTAACTAAAAAAATGGTAAAATAATTGGTGTAGGGTAAGGGTAGCCTAATCTTAGAGATTTGGGTTATCCGTAGAATTTTATTGATTTGATCTGATGCAGCTTCTTGTTAAGTCATTAGTTATTCCAAAATTTGGTTTACAGGCCGGTGCAGTAAGGAGTTAAGAGTTCATATATTGTGTATCTTTAAGAACACTTAACATTGCTTAGGAAAGAGAAGATGGAACAGTTAGTTCTTCCTGGGAAGACGAAGTTTTACGGGAGGCAGAAGACCCAAATGAACACATTTAATGTGAATACGGCCAGTGCTGGTGCAGTAAAACCTTGGGGTGGGTCTTTCTACCTCCATTTTGCTGAGAGAAGTCATCTGAGTCTCTGGCAACAACGTGTGCCAGTGGGAGTGCGCTCGGGTTGGAAGCCAGGTCCGGCTTTAGGGTCCAGATACTGTGTACTGCCCACCTATCACTCCGCTGTGAAGGGTAAATAGCCCTGCACAGGCAGAGGAAGGAGGAGCGAAAGAGGTCAACAGCGAGGAGGAATGCAGCACCGTGGTACAGTTTGCGCTAGAGCGTAGGAAGGGTGGTTGCAGGGCGGATATGGATGTAGTGGTGGGAGATAAAAAGTTGTAGAGACGGGCTGCTCAGATTGTGAAGTGCCTTACAGACCATGTAGAGGGACTTGGCTTTCAGACGTAAGGATACATGGATGATTCTTAGAAAAATGTAAGAGCACTGTTAAGCAGAAGTTCTCATCGTCCAGGAAAGTTTCTCAAAATACGGTTTTATTTTTCCTTCAGAATCACCTGGAGTGCTTCCTTTAACATGCGCATTCCTCCCTCCCCTCTGCTTCCCCACTGCCCCCCACCGCGGAACTGCATAATTAATTTAAATCTGTATTTCTAACAGGCCTCTCAGATAATTCTGATGCGTCCTGAAGCTTAAGATCCAGTATTTGAGAAAAGTGTTTCCTAATGGGTAGTAGGATTATGGATTTCTCCTGCTGTTTTTGTTTTAATCCTGACTTGGAAAGCTTTCTGCAGAGAGCTGGAATTATGTTCTTCACCTGCAAGGGAGGTAGGCCCTGTCTTGGGAACGACAATTATCACCAGTAGATTAAAAGTATGCTTTTCCATATTAAAGTGAAATTATCTTTCACAAATTACAGACCCATTCTTAACCGCACACATTCTTTCAAAACTGCGACTGCTTCACAAGCTTTGGACTAATCCCCCAATACTTTTCCTGGAGGAACAGGCTAGTTTTAGGCACAGCTGATCATTGCAATCTTATTCGTTAGGGAAATGTTTAAGAATAAGACACTTCATGGTGTTCCTTGTTTTTTCATCCGCCTTTGAATGCAAAGTAAAGAACTTCAGGGCTAAATCATATACTGTCTTTAAAAGTAGCACAGATTATACCTCCTATCAAAGTATAATCTCCAAAAAATCAAACATGACTATCATACAAATATATAATGAGTATTTATCAAGTTTATTCACCTTCTTAATGAGGAAACCAATAAGATGGCAAAGCTGGTTCAAAGCAGAATTGGAGCACCAGGAGTTACATTTTGAAGTGATGGGCAGAGTGATCTGAGCCCTTCATAGTAAACAGCAAAGTCCAACATGTCTGGATCAGCTAGTCTCAGGCCTTTTTGGTTTTAGGATGCTTTTACACTCTTAAAAACTGAGAACCCCAAATTGTCAATATTTGCTTTACTACCAATTAAAAAAATGTTTAAATATTAATTTTAAAATAATAGGCTTAACTTTTTAATGAAAAATAGCCATATTTGAATATTTTGAGAAAAAAGACATTGTTTTCACTGGTTTATCAAAAGACAGCTGGATTCTCATATCAGCTTCTGCATTCATATGTGGCAATATGTTGTTTCTCCTGAAATATATGAAGAAAATCTGGCCTCACACAGTTAATGTAGTTGGAAAGAAAGGACTACAGAATCCTGCAAGTGTCGGGAAGCCCCAGGGGTCCCCATGTTAAACAATGCCCTAGTATGACTTTGAAAGGACATGCTGCACTGTCTTTTGTGTTATTTCCAAGTTTTGGATAACTTTTTTTAATACTTCAAAACCCATGCATGTCATGCTCCTGGTCATCAGAAACAGATTGGGTCAGACACCAGATTCCACTTGCCTACAGTGGGAGCTGGGACTGTGTTGTAAATCCATTTCTTTAAGATAAATAATACCCACAAACAAAAAACCTTTTTTTCTGTCAATATAAGATACATACAAGAAATTTTTAAAATACAAAAAAAAAATCACCCTTAATACTTTTGCACTTGTCAGAAATAAACACTGATACTTTTTTTTTTGGTATTTCCTGCTAGTCTGTTATATTCGTGTGTACAAGTAAGTATATGTTTGAATTTGATACCATGCTGTACATCATGGTTTTAAAACCTCTATTCTTTATTTAATGTACATGAGCCTTTTCTCATGACAGTAAATCATATTCTAAGCTTTTTTAATGGCTGCATTTTATTTTGTTATAATTTATTTAGTTTCATAATGATGCATATTTGACATTTTCATTTTTGGTTGGTCAACAATACAGCAATGGATAACTTTGTACCTACATCTTTGTGCACGTCTCTGCTAATAACCAGGAGAGTGGGATAAACTCCTAGAAGTGGAACCACTGCCCTCTGCAAGCCTTGTACATATACACCTTCCTGAGCAGTCTTGAGAATAGTGTTCTACCAGAGCTTCTAGGACCTACCCCATCATGCCTCACGACTCCTTTCCACCATTCACCAACAGAAAATAAAGCCACTTAATCTCCACACTGCTTCGTATATCACTTAATCCCGTGGTTCTCAATCTCTTGCGTATCTCTGAGTGCATCTTCCTTTCCTCTCATTTGCTGTGCTCCAGACACACTGACTCCTTAAACACACAGCCTATCTCAGGGCTTCTATGCTCATTGTTTATTCTGCTAGAAACAATCTTTTACCAAATCTTCCTTCTCATCATTCAGATCTCAACTCATGTGTTAGTTGCTCCTCTGAGATACCTTTCTGAACCACCGTTACCCAAGTGTTTCTCGGGCATTCCCCTATTTTTGTATCTTCTTAGCACCTGATATCTCATTTGTTTACATATTATATGTCTTCCATGGGAGTATGTTAGATTATAAAGAGCAGGGGTTCTCTTTGTTCACTGTCATGTTTCCAGCTCTTAGGACAGTGCCTGGTAGAGTCAGACAATATTACTAATTACCTGAATTGTCAGAACTGTAAACACATCTTTGAACATATACTTAACTAATATATGTTTAAAAGGAGAGAGATTCACAAAGGCTATTTGAAATTTGTGAAGTTTTTGGTGAAGCTAGGCTGAGCTGGAAACAGATCCCAGAACCACATGTCAGGTATGACCCTGTAATGGAGCTGAAATCACAACATAGCTTCTGCTGCGGGTGGGTGGTGGAAAGAGCCACCCTCACCACCAGGCTGCTATTGCCACCCCAGCCCAGAGAAATAGCTGCCCTGGACCCTCTCTGTTTTCTTGGAAATGTCACTTCCAAAACAAAGTCTTGCACCTGCATACATGATTGGTAGAATCTAATACACCTTTTGTATTAATTTCAAAATTTCAGTGTACTTGAAAGAAGTTATTCTGCATGAGAGAGGTAGGATTTGTGCTTGGGGAATTAGGAAAGTGAGGAGAGGGTGATGAAAGATTCAGGGCAGGGACAAATGTTCGCTGTAACTTACCCTCTGCTCAACATCAACCTTCTTCCATCCTAAGTCTCCCATCCACTTAACAGAGTGCAGAGTATAGCCCTTATACAGAATATGCTACTGGCTCCTCCAAAGGGGAAGTCCCAAGCTTCAATTTATTGCATTCAGCTTTAAATTTTGTTTTGATGTTCATTCTCCTAATTTAAACACAACCCCATCTTAATGCCCTGTCAACCATGGAAAACTAAAATGAGTCAACAGAGACTGTATAGAATAGTTGGAGAAGGGAGAGGGGAAGAAAAAGAGAATTAGTATACATATTTATATACATAAGTCATAAGGGAGGAGAAAAATAAGGCCATAGTTGTTATTTACTCAATCCATGTTTCCTTCCCCCTCAGCCCCAACTTCATCTGGCTTTACTTGGGGGAGGGACCCAAAAGTCTGTTCCTGAGGGATTTGAGCCTGGCTGGCCCTCGGTTTCTCCTGTCCTGTTAACTTTCACTGTTAAACAAGGCAGTGTACGGAAGGCCTGCTTGTTTTCCAGCATCCATTCCTGCCCATCTTATGCAGCACCAGTCCTATTTTCTCTTAATACCAGGAACCACGACCTCAGCTAAAATGGTCGGCATTCCCCACCTCTGTTTTATCTGCTTGTTTAGAGGTATGGAGTGAGAAACCTGAAATGGCCAAGTGTCGGTCTCAGATGTGGGAACATTCCCTTGGTGGGAACATTTCTCCCTAGGGCACATTCTGCATCACACTCATTGGCACTTAATTTTATCCCCTTCAGAATTGTTCTGCATATACTTATTTGTCGACTCCTCAGTGAAGCCTAGGTTTCTCCAGGGCAGGTACATAGGTACATACAAAATGTCCAAATCTCAGCCCTCACATGACTTCTTTTATATTCAATAAATCTATCTCCAGCTAAAGATGATGCCTACCTTTTCCATCCAATAGAAGCAGGGAGTCTGGAGAAAGAGATGAAAGATAACACAGAGAACTTCATGGTCTCTCAACTCGTTCTGCCATCTTGGAGACAATCAGATGGTATTCTAACCTCAGAAGCTTTTAGACCCTCAACTCTCAAAGATTTATTTCTTGGCAGTAAGATTTAGAAAATTTACCTTTATCCTTAAGTCTGAATAGTCCAATTTTATTACTTTATCAGAGGACATCAGGCATGCCCCTTTGCCACCAATTTATTCTAAACCCTTATTGGGAATTGCTAAACATTTGCATTGTTCTTCTCTTGTTTTGGCCTGTTTGCTCTTGGTATTATGCCTGTGCAAGCCGAGTATGTAAGTTCGTCTTCCTTACCTGTATGTTCACTCGTTCGGCACATATTTATTGAAGGCCTGCTATATTCCAACTGTGCAACCTGCTGGGGACACCGTGGTGAACCACAGCCACAGTCCCTTTTGCCAGAACACCGGTATTCTAGCAAGGGATGCCAGCACATACTCAATGGGGCTCTTACCTGCTGAAGCTCCATTAGGAAGTCCTGTCATTTACCTAGAGTACAGCAGGGGGCAGATGAAGGCCATCTTTCAAAATCATGTCTGGCCGCCTAGTAGTTCAGATGTGGCAGATTAGAATTGTTGCTTAGTTCAGCTTTTGAAGGAACTAGAATCTGGTTTTGCATTTTGCCCATTGCTTACCTGACTTTAGATACTCTGGTGTCAAATCTGGGGAAAAGCCAGGCTTCAGGAGCATTTTATCTTTCCGAGTAAGTTTTTTTCCAGAACAGATGTGAGGAAGCTTGCTAAGTAAAGGACTTCTACTCCAGTGCTTTCAAGAATGAAGGCTATTCAATGGATTTAATATTAAGGTAATTATTTTCTATAAAGCTGAATCTTCATTAGGTGTCTGCTTAAACTGAGCTGTAGCTGCATTTTTATTGTTGCTGAGAAGATGGGTAAAGAAATCATCGTTCTCACTAGTTGGCCTTGTTCCTCTTTCAGCAATAATAGCCCCCTCTTCTCTTCAGTCTTTGAGAATGAATTAAAGGACATTTTAGAAGTGAAGAGAGAGAAAATGCATGTGTGTGTGTGCATGTGTGTTCTGCATATTGTTATGGCCACCAGAATGATATCAGAGGGGCAGGAGAGGAAAGAACCAGCGATGTGGAGTGTTGCATTTTGGGTAAAGACCTCAAGAGAATAACCTCATTTTGGGCTTTTTAATGCTATGTTACATAGTGAGTGTGTCTCACTGTACAGCAAAGATCAAGTATGCTTACTGCCTGCTATAAAATAATCAGGCTCCTTAAACTCACGTCCTTTCCTGTAATCCAACCCCTGCATGTGCCGGTGCCATCTCGTCCTCTTACACGGTCCTGTGGGAACTCAGGCTTAAGGAATCGGCACAAGAATGCTGATCTCTCACTACTGCTGTTGCTATGAGTAATAAACTGTCTTTTGTCTCTGATTCAGGAGTTTTGTGCCAGCATCCATGCAACTGTGGTAAGTTATTATTTAAACTATCCTAGGCAATAGAAAAAGAAATAGCTCCTAAGTAATATATGTATATATATAACAAATATATACATATCACACATATATACATATATATATCACATGTAGATACATATACATTACATGCTACATATATTACATATATAACATACATATTATAGATACATATATTACACATATACATATATATTACATATATAAACACATATATATATTAAAAAACGATAAAGGTAGAAAAAACTAGACCATTTCATTATGAATGTGGAAGCTAAAACATTTAAAAAAAATTAGTAAGGCCAAATTCAGTAGAAAGTAATAAAAAGAATCAAAGTAAGTCAAGTCAAGTTTATTTTGGGTATGTAAAGATAGTTTGAAAAAGGTTTACTATGTTAGATTAAAAGAGAAAAAATATTATTATAACAGTAGATGGAAAAAGGCATTTGATAAAATCTAGTAGCAATTACTAATAAAGGTCCACGTAAAACAGGAATAGAATAAGACTTTTTAAAATATGGTAATGACTATCAAACTATGAAATAGTGGAGCCATTTTAAAATCAGGAATAAATACCATTGACTGCTATTATCATTATTTAGTATTGCTTTGGAAGTTTTAAATAATACAGTAGAGCAATAAAATAAAAAACACTGGAGAAAAACCAAATAAATTATCTTTTTTTTTTGCAGACAAATATATTCAGAATTTAGTGACTTTAATATCCTACTAGAATGAAGAGAAAAATTTGGTAAAGTAGCTGAATATGACAAACAGGAAAATATAGCTTTTCTCTAAATGAGCATATATCCAGTTAGAAATGAAAATAAAACTAAATCCTATTCTTGATAGAAATAAAAACTACATAGAACTTGATAGAAACTAGCTTTCCTCAAAAACAAATTCCAGATGGATTAATGATATGAATCTAAAAATAACAGATTAGAAAAAGGGATAATATCATATAAATTTGGAGCTTCACTGTTTCCCCTCATTCCTGCCCAGGAGTGAGGACTCAATAACCACAGTATTTCTCTTCATGGGCTCAGATTCCCAAGGCCCTGAGGAGCCATCACAGGGAGGGAGTATGGGCTACAGAAAGAGCAGAAAGTTGAGACAAACATGGGTCAAAATCTTGGTGGGACTTCGGGCAAGCTGTTTAATTTCTTTCAGTTTCAATTTTCTCTTCAGTGAAATGGGTATAGTAATAACTTTCAGAGGTCCTGCAAGGATTAAATTCACTACTGTCTTGTAAAAGTCCTAGCTCAGTGCCTAACATATGTTCAATGTTTAGTAAATTCAATAAATGTATTCAATACGTGTGTTTAGTTTATTTAATAAATGTTCATTTCATCCTATCATTTCCAAACTTCTGAGGATTTGAAAGGAATAAGGGTCCTCAGAAATCCAAGAACTTTCAATGCTGGCAAACCAAATTGATAATTCTGCCTTTTACAGAAAAAATCAATAAACATGAGCTCCTTGGAGGCAGGCAAATTACAGGAAACACAAGTTCCACAGTGTTTCATAATCTTATGACAAACACCATCCAAGTTACTTACAGTTCCCAAATGAGGAATCTGTTCTCACCAGGATACCACTAGCCAGGCCCCAAGTTGGCTGTGTGTCCTTCTCCTGGTTCTGCTGCTTTGCTCGTATGATTTGTGTGTACTTTTGGCTATTCCAAGTTTGGTCATCTCCTGATTTGGTGGATTCCCAGCCCTTCAGAGCCAGTCACTCTCCACAGAGGGTCCTGGGAGGCCTTCTGGTCTAGCCACGAACTGCTGGACCTCAGCTCGAGCAATAACATGCAGGCTGAAGCATAATTCTCTGGAACTTCTTTCTGGCTTATGGCTCAGCCTCCTCCTCCTCTCCTCCTTTGAAAGAAGTATTTTGAGTCTCCTCAGGGAGAGGTCACTCCCATCATCAACTTTGAGATTCAGGGTTTGAGCCTCAGGAGAGCCATCGGACCTGTTCCTGCCTCAGGGAAGTGCTTGTGTCTCCGCCCTTACCAGATTCCTTTTCCTTCTCCCCCAAGGTGAATCTGTGCCTGTTAATGAGAGACTGTGTCTTCTTTGTCCAGGGTCTAAATGGAAGATTATTTGGATGTAAGGAACAGATATTCCACCCCCCATCACAGCCCCAGGATTCATGATACAATATCAAGTTACAGCCAGACTGGAAATATGACTGGAATGTCAATTCTGAGGCTCAGATGATCTTTCTCAACCCTACTTCTCTATCTCCTCTCTCTCTCTGGGGGTTTCTTGGAACAACATGGCTGCCCCAGTCATGACTCTACATAACGCTGCAGTTCTGTTACCTACCTTTATCTCAGGACTTTTGGTCTCTGTGGTAGTTCGAAGACTGGAAGAGTCTGATTGGTAGCTTGTTGGCCAATAGATTGACAGCTTTAAGCCCATGGTCAACCTGTGCCCCAATCACCTTTGATCAGAAGGCCGGGCCCTGTATTAGGCATTGGCTGTGGGTCAGAACAGCTTCTCTGAGAAGAGGGATGGCTAGGTGAGGTCAGCTACCCAGGAACTGGCCGGGTACAGTTCCTAGCCCTCCATGTTCAGATAAAACGTGATAGTTTACAAAGCACTTTTACATACACTGTTATTTTCTTGCTTGCCTAATTTTTTCATTTTACAAACATTTATTGACATGCCCTATACCAAGTACAAGAGTAGATAACACAGTACTAGACCCTATGTCCAATATGAATATGTTCTCAAGGCAATTCTATTAGGGGGAGGGGGAGGGGTTAATACATGAGCTGGGAATGTGATATAAATTCACTGATGGAGAAAGTCAGGAGGCTGTGCACATATACAGGGATATAATCTGGATTTGGGAGTGAAGGGAACGAGTCAGCAAGCTTATTCTGTGCCTTGGTCATCTTCGCATATCATAGAAATCAGGACGTTGGCAATACAAGTAAAAATGTGACCTGATTTGAAGGCAGAAAAAAAAATGTAGTGAAAATGCTTGATATCCTGATCTGGGTGATGGTCACATGAGGGTATACACATCAAAATTCATCAGTCTGCATGCTAAGATTTGTACATTTTATTGTGTGTACTTCAGTATAAATAATAATAATGATAATAATAATGTGACCTGATTTGATAGTTGAGATAATGCAGGCTCCGAGGGGTTAGGAGATTTGCCTGACAGCAGCACTGGAATCAAGACTGGATCTAGATCCTCTAGCTTCTGGTCCAGTGCTCGCTTCTTTCCCCTGAGGCCCCGGTCCAGGCTTGTTCTGGTGATGCACTGGGTCTGACTCATCACATTAGTGGCTCAGAGACTTGAGGATTTGGCTTGGTCACCACCTCAACAGCTGGGTGATCACATTCTACAGACCCGAAAGCCTTCAAGGCTGGGGTGCTCCGTGGGATGGGAAAGGGGAGGAGGATCAGGAAGGGAAGGAGGAGCCAGGGAGCCTGTCATCACTTCATCTGGGGTAGGGGGACTGGGACTCAGAATTCTAGCTCATGTGACGGCAGATGTCTGGCTCACAGACAGCAGCTGTGGGGGAGCAGAGGAGAAGTCAGACCCTCACTCTGCCTGGAGCAGGCTGCATCTTAGAGACAATAGGAAGACATGGAAGATCCTCTCTCTGTTCACAGGTCCTCTTTGAGGTGTGATTGGCAGTACTGGAATTCCTGCCCAGAGCAGGCCCAGCTGTGCAGGCCCTGGACGGCCGTGTCCAGGTAGGCAACAGGGCCATCCTTGGGGAGTGACATGATTTGGCCCGGGGAAGGGTTTTGGGAGGAAGTTCTATCATCCTTTCTCTTTGCCCACCTCCTTTCCTTATGACTGGCTTCCCTCTTGACCCACACCCCTCCTTTCTGCTGCCCATATGCAGTGAGGCCCCTGTCATGTGGACAACAGTCCCAGAGAATCACATGCAGTTGCAGAGTGTGCATTCACACCTTTCCTGTTATTAGGAGAAATGCAGTTTCCTGGGTACTCAGCTCACCACATTCCTTGCTCTTGCTTTCTTTCTCCTGAGTCCGTTCCTGTTGTGACAGAAGTAGAGAAGACACTGTTTACTGTGGACGTGATGACCAAAGGCAGCTGGTGCCAGCCCTCAGAGCTGGGGAGGCCACAGGCTGAGTGGGGCCCTAAGAAGACATCCCACTTCTGATGGCCGTGGAAGCCTGCAGCTACCAGTTCTATTTTTAAAGAAAAGTGAGACATATGAATATAAAACAATTCAGCATAAATTTGGCACAAAATTCTTAAAAATACAGACAGAGTGAGCAAAACATGATTTTGTTTGAAAGCAGTTCAGCTTGTAACTTCTAAGCTACTGTTCTTTAAAAAAATCCTCCCTAAGCATTTTTCTTCTGGATACTTTTCCTCAAAACCTACAACTTTAGTGTATTCATGAGAAAACATCTGCAACCCAAACTGAGGGGTGTTCTTTGAAAGACCTGACCAGCTCCCTTCAAAATTGTCAAGGTCCACATGAAGACAGACTGAAAAACTATCACAGATTGGAGGAGACTAGACACGATAGCTAAATGTATGTGGGATCCTGGGACATTAGTGGAAAAATTAGTGAAATCTGAATAATGCGTGAAGTTTAATTGATGGTACTGTACCCATGCTAATTTGAAATTTTTGACAAATGAAAAATGATAATGAAAGATGGTAACATTAGTGGAAACTGGAAGGATATATAGGAACGCTCTGCACTATATTTGCAACTTTTCTGTAAATCTAAAATTTTTCCAAAATCAAAAGGTTGTAAAAAAAACCAAGACTCTTCTGAGCCTGGGATAACCTTTGGTTGGTATCGTTCTGAAAATGAAGCCAGGTTTCCAATTGTCAAAACAAATCCCGTCCCACTGGGGCTCTTTCTTCAACCTGTGAAGCATGCTTAGCACAGTATTGAGCTCTATTATCATTTTCTTTTAGATCAAATGGCACCAAAGACTCCTAAAATGGGCCTGTGGGTTAGCCCAGAAGCATGCAGGTGGTCATGCAACGTGACTACACAAAATAGTGTCTCTCTTCCTGTTAGTATGAGAAGGTCTATTCACGGGCACACACAGCTGCCCTCCCACTCTGCCTGTCCTCCAGCCTCTCCAGACAGAACGTGAAGTTCAGAGGCAGAATTTTTTCAGTGCACTCTGAGGACTGCCCTTTTCCTAAGGATGTGGTGGTTTGACCCGTTAGCCAGGCTGTGCAGCTGGATCATTTTCTACCTGGCTTCTGGCTTTGTGTAGAAGGACCCAGGAAGACCCCAATCCCATTCCCTTTCTAAGAAAACATTCCCAGCGTCAGGAAAACCGGAGAGGCAGAGAGAGGGCTGAAGCGAGCTGTCAGAGTGAGGGGGTGCCAAGCATGGGAGTGAGAAGCCTTGACAAATATTTTCAGCTCTCCAGAGGAGTTCGGTTTCTCCAAATAGTGGTCCCCCGGACTCCACAGGAAATTTAGCACTCTGCAGTGTTCCCAGGCAATCATTTCCTCCTTACAAAGCTGAGCCTCCCCTCTCAGGACCCAATCAAGTGGCCACAAATCAAAGATAGCTTGGACTCATTCCACTAATAACAGCACGGAGAGCCATTAGCTGAAGTTGTTTGAAAAGGGAAGTGGCTCAGATGTCTCTGGTCTCACAAGAAAGGCTTCTGTAGTGTCAGATTATGGTTACCAAATGGCTGAGGTGACTGCGTCCTCACGTTTCTCATAATGAGAGGTTATTTACTGCACCACTGAACCAACACACTTTCCCTTGCTTACTTGCACAAGACGAAGAACCCTTTCAAGTTGAACTAAGTTTGAAAAGAAAAGCAACACGCATGTTCCCGGCTAATGCCTGGGGTTCGCTCTGGTTGCGAGGGAGGGAGTGCGGATGGCTCCCTCTGTGGGTGGCCTGAGGAGCCCTGAGGCTGTCCTTGCCTGGGTCTCTAGTTTTGAGGTTGAATTCACAGGGATCATTCCTTTTGGTTAGGGCACTGTTCCAGAAGCTTTGTTCAAAACGTTAAGAACCTGTACTGTTCGCCATCCTCAACCAAAAAAGAGCCCGTCTTTCCTGGGGGAACCACTTCTCCCAATCCCCTTCCTCGTGGTTCTGAGCCCCGAGCTCTGGTAGGTGGGGTCCACCCCCTCTGGCTACAGTGATTGGTTAAGACAGGGGCACATGACAGAACCTGGGCCAATCAGAGGCCAGTCCTAGTATCGTTCTAAGAAGAGCTGGTGGTGAAGGTATCTGAACTCAGGAAGGTTGGAGGGATGGGTGGGAATCTAGGGTTCCAGAGGCTGTATTTTCCGTCACACAGAGGAGACCCATCTCTATTGGAGAGAAAAAAGCCACGTGAAAAAAAAAGCATCACATGGAGGTAAGGAGAGTAGAGAGACACCGACAGGGGTCCTCACCACCGTGGGGGGGCCAGTTCTAGGCGCTGAGAGCCCAGATGCGTGTGTGGGCTCTCCCATTATCCTTCCAGCAAAGCCCGTTTTAATTAAGCTTCAACTACTCTAATGAAAGAATATTGTGACTACGGCACTCATCAGTGTGCCTGCCTTCCGTGGCTTTCTGGAAACACCGCTGGGGGTGGGCGGGAGGAGGCTGCCCGAGGGCCCGGCTTTGCTGGCACTGGGCCGGCCGCCGAGCGTGGCCTGGCTCCGAGCTGCCAGGTGTTTCTGAGGGTCAGGAGTGGGAGGGAGCTGAGGAAGGAGAGTGAATGAAAACACCTTGGCCTGCTAGCAGCGAAAAACCCAGAGAGAGGGTGGGCTGTTCTTCGGGGCTTTCTTGGTTTGCTCATTGGATTTTCTGGTAAGGTTCTTTTGAAGAAAGAGCTCTGCAGTTAAAACAGTTAGACGTCCACTAGCTTAAAAGATCTCTGCTTGTCTCTGCAGGTCTGATTTATTGTCCTGCTTCCTTAGTCCCCTGGCCTCGGCGGGCGTGGCTTCAGAGGACTGAAAGCTTACGGCGGTCCCGGGAGGGGCGGATCAGGCCAAGGGTGTGGAGGACGGGCGATATGGGCCCCGGGGTTGGAAACGGACCAGACGCCAAGGCCTCCATCCCAGCTCCCTATCTTCAGGCCTCTGCTGAGGTGAGCCTGAAACAGCCAGGCAGGCCGCGTTTCCGTCTCAGGGGGCCGCTGTGGCTCTCTGCTGCCCCCTCCCTGTCAGAGGGGTATGTGCAGGCGTGCAGGGTGGTCTGCCACTCTTCACTCGCGGCCCCAGCCCCGTGGGAAGGCGGCCGTTTGACAAGTGCAGGTGCTGTGAGGCGCGAAGGGCGCTGGAGAGCCTGCTGTGAGTGGGGCGGGATGTCAGGACAGAGGACCAGGCCAGGGAACAGGGGAAGCACGTGGGGGTGGAGAATAATGAACTCCTTCAAGGCTAGAGGCGCTCTCAGAGACTGATTTTCAATTACAAATAATTCCAGATTTGTTCAAAGCTCCTCAAAGGCCCCTAGTGCCCTACAGCTTTGCAGGGTGGCCCTGGGGACTTTGAGAGCTCGTGAATGTGACAACCTTGCTTATGCCTTTGCAGTGACGGAGGAGGGGCTCTGAGAACACAACAGGAACACATTCATCCAACTGAAATCAGAGACCATCATATGTATTTACTGAGCGTTTGTGCAGGTATGTTAACAAGAATGCTGTGTTGTAGTGGAAAACATTTAATTTATCCAGCCGGTCTGCCCAACACCTAATGTGTGCCCACATACCTGGTCTGCACTAGGCATTCGGGTGGAAGGGGAGACATTGAAAAATGTCATTGTTTCTGGGTTCTGGTTCAGTGGGGGAAGCAAACACAAGAGTTAAGATGATGTGCTAGAAGACAGGCCTTGCTCAAATGCTCTAGAGCATTCCTCAGAGCAATGAGGAAGGCCTGGAGGGTCAGTTGCATTTGAACTGGTTTTTGCAAGAGCAGTAGGAGAACTGGACTGGAGGACTGAATTCTGACTCCTGGTGAGAAAGCTTAAGAAGCAATGAGAATCTAAAAGCCCAACACATAGGAGCCATTGAAAAGAAAGAATCCACCAGAGCAGAGGGTCTGGTGGGAGGGCTGTCGTGAGGGGGTGCGACCCTTTCAGTGCCAGACATGAAGCCAGGGGCTGTGGTCCTTCTTTGTAAAGCCTGTGGCCGGTGGTGGCTAGGAGAAAACCTGAACTGCCTGCAAGCTGGGAGAGGGTGTGTTGGTCCCCGGGGTGGGAGGCCCTTCCCCAGTCCTCTGCAACCAGTCCCAATTGGCTTCGCCCCCCCACAGCTGGCCAGAGCCAGTGCCAAAATGCTTTGATTAGAAATACTTTTCAGGCAACTCAAAGAAGTTCCAGAAAACATATCATTTGAAACAGATATCCTTCTAGGGTTTTAATGTAGGTGGAGGGAGGCAGGGTGGAGTTCAAAATCATGTTCCCAACTAACGGAATGAAATGGTACGCAGTGTCCTTTTGCACATTGCTGTGTTTTGGCAGTGCCTTGGGCTTTAGAGCTGTAGGGGAGGGTTGAATTGTCTCACTGTAATTTGAGAAAAAGCATTCATTTTCTCTTTAGTCTCTGAAAAAGTGAAAATAAAGTGTGTGTGTAGGGGATGCTAGCTGGACTATCAGAGGTCATGATGTCTGATTAAATTTTCTTGTTATATGAGTGATTCAATCAGTTGCCTGGGGAAAAATTCAACTCTTTCAGAAATCAACATTTCCAAACCTCACAGCAAGGGTTTTACTAGAACAGTAGGAAAAGACCTCATGTCTTCCCAGTGCTTCTCCTGGCACTCTCTTTTGTTAACGTCCCACGCCAGTCTTCTTAGCAAAGAAGGAATTGGTCTAAGGAGGAAGATTCAGGACACTGCGTCAGGACTCCCCTAAATGCCACCTCGAACAAATCATTTCTCAAACTTTTAATGGCTGTGTGGACTTAGTAGATGCCAAATAAATGTTCCCAAGATGAGAACACATGTCTGTTCAAAGTCCCAGGTGGCCAGGGCTGGTGGGATGCAGTGGGTATAGGATCTGTCTGGCTGTGGACTATGTGGGAGTCATACTAGTGGGGGATCCAGGATGGCGGGAATGCGGCCAAAATATGCAGTGGCTGCAAAGAATGCTACATGCTTGGTTCCCCCGCCCTCCAGCTTGGGAGATGAGGCTGGCTCTGGGGACTCCAGGACCACCCTGGGGTGGGGACAAGCCAAAGAACCTGGGCAGGGGCCGAGCAGAGAGGTGTGGTCCTGTGGATTGAGTGTGTGCTGGTCCAGCTCCAGCTCACTCCCCAAGGTCTGAAGCTGGAGGGAGTTCCTCCTCTTCTGCCCTCCTTTTCTCCCAAGCAAGATGAACTTCACCTCGCTGGACCTCATCTTCCTTGTCTGATGAAGGGATTGGGCTGGATAATCTCTCAGGCCTTTTCAGCACTAACCTCCTGTGTAGAGCTGGATACATAATTTGGTGGTTCCAGTGCAAAATGGAAATGCAAGGCCCTTGTTTAAAAATCAGGGCAAAATGTGTATTAAAGTTCCTAAGATATAAAGCATTTCTCTTTCTCCTGTGTTCTCTCTCTCTTAACTTGTCGTGATATTTTTTATTTACTATTTAGTGCCACTCTAAGCAAAGAAAATTAAAATTTAATGTTACGAATTTTACCATTCATCTTCTTGTGGTGCAATGCCAGTTTTAATTATTAAATATAAGAGCATTTAAATTACACGCACAATCACTGAAGTTACACAAAAAATCCACATTTTGTAGCTTGCACATGCAGATATATTTTGTTAATATCAGAATAGTAAAAGCACCATACACAGCTAAGTCAGTTCTCAATTCTTGATATATGTACATTCTACTTGCAGTCTCTACCTTTGGCTTCTTCATGAGTAGGAAGGCCTGAAAGGAAAAGGAACTACAGGCTACCCTATCTTTCCCTTTCCTTCTAATGTTACCATTTCAGTCACCATTGAATGGTTGACTAATACAGGGAAGTAACATGAGTAAGAAAGTGAAAAACTGATACAGGAAATATCATGTTTTTATAAAAAGTAATAAAGGAACCATCAAGGATCTTGTAATATACAAAGATGTCACAGGAAGAAAGGAGGAAAGGAAAAGGACAAGCAAATATCAAGTGAAGTATGAGCACTAGAAAAATGTTTCAGTCTAGTTGATGAAACTTATGACATTCAAACAACACTGTACACTTATTAGAATGGCCAAAGCCAAACACTGACCACTTCAAATGCTGGCGAGGGTGTGGAGCAACAGGAACCATCGTTCATTGCTGATGGTGTTGCAAAACGGTGCAGCCACTTTGGAAGACAGTTTGGCAGTTTGTTACAAAACTAAACATACTCTTACCATCTTACCATACAATGCAGCAGTTGCTCTCCTTGGTATTTACCCAGATGAGTTGAAAACATATGTCTATGCAAAAACCTGTGCCTGGGTGTTTAAAGATTTATTCATAACTGCTAAATTTTGGAAGTAACCAAGATGTCCTTCAGTAGGTGAACTGATAAACTGATAAATAAAAGAAATGGAATATTAAGCCATAAAAAGACTCAGGAAACTTAAATATGTGTTGTTACTAAGTAAAAGAAGCCAATCTGAAAGGGCTACACATTGTATAATTCCAACTATTTGACATTCTGGAAAAGGCAAAACTAAGGATTCAGTAAAAAAAACAATCAGTGGTGGCCAGGGGCTGGAGGGAAGGGAGGGATGGCTAGGAGAAGCACAGAGGGTTTTTAGGGCATTGAAACTATTCTGTATGAACTATAATGGATACATATCATTCATTTGTCAAAACCCATAGAATGTACAACACCAAGAGTAAACTCTAATGTAAACTATGGACTCTGAGTGAGAATGATGTTTCCATGTAGGTTCATCAATTCTAATAAATGTACCACTTGGGTGTAGGATTTGATAGTCAGGGAGGCTATGCATGTGTGGGGTCAATGGACACATGGGAACTCTACTTTCTGCTCGATCTTGCTAGGGACCTAATATGTCTCTAAAAAAATTAAGTCTATTTCAAAAAATTATGACAAAACATTTTGGAATTAATTAAAAAAGTAATCAAATCAAGAGCCCAAAGCCGATTTATGAAAGATCAGAAGATAAGTTGTAATAACAAAAGTTGCTGAAATGTAAACAGACAAAATATAAATTCCCAAATAAGACTGAAGGGAAGATAGGATATCTATGCAGACCAAATATATGAGAAGAAGTAGAGAAAGCTGCCAAATATCTATCATCTCCAAGAAGCACAGAGCCCAGAATTAAAAAAACAAAAAGAAAAATCCTTATAATTGAAGTTTGGGCTCTATTGGAAGGAACATGGAGGAAAACAGACTCTGCTGAATATAGAGCAGAGGATATAAGCAAAAAATCTGAGCAAAGTAAAAAGGAAATAAAGGATTTCAAAAGTTAAGAGGCACTACCAGTCTGTGTAACGTAGGACACACTCTTCCTTTTACCTTCCATAAAACGAGTTCTGTCCTTCTATGAATTTGATGTATGGATCTTAAAAGTAGTCTTGTTATTCACAGTATCTCCAGCATATGAAGTACATAAAGTAAAGGCATGCTTATTTGAAAAAGGTCAAACTTTTAACAAATAAAAATAATTTTAAAATAAAAATAAAAGTAATTTTTAAAATAAAAATTTAAAGTAAAACTAGTTTTTTTTAGGTTTGAGGAAAAAAAATAAAAAAGGTTGAGAGAAAAATGAAGACAGGAAGGTGGGGAAAGGAGATCCAGGACAGATCAAATTAGTGGGACAGAACATAAATTTACTGACTTGGTTCAGTAAAAGAGGGAAAAAGATATCAAACAAGAAGAAATCAGAGGTAATGTATTAACTCCAGACAAAGCTGAATTCAGGCCAAAAAGCATTAAATGAGATAAAGAGGAATTCTTTATACTACCAAATACACGCACACATGCACAAACATATATGTATGTATGTATATAAATTTTGAATATTCTAGGCACTGGATAGCATAGCATCAACATTTTCAAACAAAAAATATGGGACATGTAAGGGGAAATAAGAAAAAGCATATTACTAATAGGATATTTTAATTGCTATATGTAAATCTATGGAAGTCAAGTGGACAAGAATAAGTAAGGATATGGAAGATTTAAAAAATTAATTAGTGAGGTTGATCTACATGATATATACATATAATGAAATCATAGGAAAAATATTCTGCAATCAGCTTTGTTCACTTAATATGCTTGGGGTCTTTTCATACTATTACATATAGTTCTTCTAAAAAATGAGTTGCTTTTAAAAAAATTGCAGTGTAAAGTCTTCTTTTGAAAGGTTACAGCTGACATTTACAGAAAGTTCGGAAAATAAATTAATGGCATTATATTCCTTTTAACAAGTCACTGCCTGCTCAGGGTTGTTCCGTTATTTTTAAAGCATGGTGAGTTTCAGTTTTTGGGTTATACTTCCTGGCACAAAGTATAATGCCTTGACTGACTCACAGCGTTAAAATGGCACTGAGGGAGCTATTAGCACTGAGCCAGGGGAACAAAGGGGACAGATGGTAGTGGCTGGAGTGGGAGCAGAGTGCATGCCAGACTGTGGGCGGCAGTAGAGGGCAGAGCCTGGCTAGGGAGCCTAGTCCTCTACTCAAGCCCAGGCCTATACCCCCTCCTTCCTGAGGACGTGGAGACATGTATGTTTAGCTTAGAAGACTCATTTGAATCTTTGACAAGATATGGTTTCAGTTAAACGAGGCTAGTTTTAGAGTTCCCAGTTAACTGCACGGTTCATTCCTTGTGAGGATCTTGCATTGCAAGATTCTTCTGCTTTCCCTTGACTTCCTTTATCTAGGCCACCCACGTGTCTCCCTAAGATCCCTACAGCAGGAGGGCAGAGCAAACAGCCCATGCCCTCACCCTAAAGGACACTAGTTGAGCTCTCCCAGACTCAGCAACCCTTGTCCACACTGTCTGTCTGCCCCTGACCTCTTCTTTCTGATCAGAATTCAAGCGCCTACTTTCCCAGGGTCTCCCTCCTCCACCATTCCCTATTACACTCCCAGCTCTCTCTCCCTTCGGCTATGAAAAAAGGGCTTTTGGGGGCTTGTGTTAGCTATGCTGATTATCAGTGCTGCTAAAATCCACTTGGTAGTCGCCTTTTCCACCCAGCGCCGTGGGACTGGCTCTGTGCGGGTGAGGTTTACGGAGGACGCCTGAAGGTGAGAATGCTGCGCTGTCCAGCCCCTTTCCTTGTGTCACTTCAGTGATGTAAAGCATCCTTTCCTTAGGAGGGTAGGACCTCGGGCTCAGTACCTTGTCTGATTTAAAGCCAGCAGCAATTTGCCTGAACGCATCCCCTGTGCCAAATTTCTAATGCCTGTGGCCACACTGAGGCACTGCAAGCGCAGTGGGACGGGCCGTAGGAGAAGCAAGAAAGCCCAGTTGCGGGGCACTGTGACTACGCGTGGTTACCAACGGGAGCGCTACTGCCCCCTAGGGGAGCATTTTGAGAATTATAGGAGTATTTTGACTGTCAAAATGATTGCAAATGTTATTGGCATTTAGTGGGTGGCATGAGGGATGCTGGCCACCCTGCCACGCAGAGCACCTTGCTGCACATCAGAAATGCTATTCCACATCCCACCCAACTTTCTAATGTCCCAGTGCACTTTCATGTAGGCAAAAATCCCTACAATTTATAATTGCTTGAACTAGATGTGAACTCATTTTATATAGAAATACAAATAATTTTTTACATGGTGATATAATGCACTGAGTTTTCCAGGAATACAAGTACCTTGCAAATCAATGAACTGTTTTATCTTCAAGTAATAGTATCCTGACTTTCTGCTTATGTGATTTAGGTCAAATCTGAGAATTACAAATTTTTGCTTTTCACTCAAAGTTTTCCTCAGCATAGATCCATGAGGAATAAGTCTGTGTAGTAGAAATATTTAATACACAACACACATTGAACAATATCTTGAGCATACGTTTATAAGGCAAGTTTTATGAAAGATAAATGATCAGTTAATAGAACACATGCCTCAAAATGTTGGCTCTTTATACCTGAATTTCTCAAACAGGAAGAGGTACAGATGGATCCCACGTTCTCTAGAAAATGCTTAAAATTTGCGTTTCTGTTACGAGCTAAGAGAAAATAATCAAGCACGCTTGCTCTGGATTACCCAGATGACCACCTTCTGATGAGTACTGCCGCTCGTTTTGTGCCCGTGTTTGCAGTTTTGTTTATAATCATTTTGGGAACGATAGCACTAACTTAATTGTTGTTGGTCAATGATAAAATAACAGAAAAGAACTTAAACTTTAGGTATCAGAAACATTTATTAACCTGAAATGCCCATTTCTTTTAAAAAATGCATAGATTAGATCTTGCTCTGGGTGACAGTCTAGTTGCTTATTGTATTCTGACATGGAAGAAGTAAGATGGTGGATGTTGGGTACTATCACTTTGGACTTTGTTCTCCTTAGATGACCCCTATTCCAGGATCACTGAGGATAGCACTGTATTGAAGCCTAAGGGCAAAGCTTTCCTTGGTGGAACTGTCTCACACATACACATCCCTCACCTCTCCATATATTTCTTTTTCCTTTTCTATAGTCAGGAAAGCAATGCTCTCTCAATAAAGACAATACAGTCCTCTGTTACAAGAACCATGCCAACATGTTCTCCTAACCTCAAACTCTAGCTAACATAATCTGAAATGCAGTTGATACAAAGGCTCACAATTAATACATCAATACTCTTTAAGAAAAATAAACCATGCCAGTAGGGCACTGTGTGGATACAGATGTCTCAAAATAGAAGGGGGCTCCCTATTGCCTGTGAACTATTTCCCAAATATTTACCCCAGAATCAAGACCCTATAAGGATGTGTCCTTTATTAATCAGGGTGTAGACAGCAACAGTTTGTGGTTCTGGGGTTTGCAGAAGTACCCAAAGTACCATGACTGAAATAAGGTAAAAGCCGGTTTCTTTTTCATTTGTCAAGTGGTGAGTGTCCAGGTGTGGTGGGCAGTTCTGCCGTCCTCCACTTCTAGATTCCATATTTGGGTCCAAGGCAGCTGCTTTAGCCATCACCATTTCCATCCAGGAGAAAGGGGAATAGCAAAGTCTCCACTAGGGTGCTTTAGGACTTTAGGACTGTGCTTTAGTAGCACATCACTTCAGCTCATGTGCCAGCAGCTCAGACCTAGCCACGTGGCCACACCTAGCCACAAGAGAGACTGGCAATTGCAGTCTCTCCCTGGGTAGCCATGTGCCAGATAAAACTCGGGTCTTCTTACTAAAAGAGGGACACATGGATTGTAGGGGCAAATACTTGGAGCCTATGACTCCCATTACTTTTCCTACATTGCGGCTACACGAACTGTACTACCCAAATATATGCTTTGTTTCATGACTCTGTGACTCTGTACCCATATCTCCCTTTGTCTAGGGCAACTTTTTCCTCCTCTACTTATAAACAAAGAGCCAGAGGGAGAGAGGGAGGACTGAGAATTTGGGAAGACTGCGTGGAGAAAGTGGCATGTTACCTGAGCCTCAAAGGATGAGTATTTCGACAAGTGGAGGAGGAAAAATGTGTCCCAGACAAAGGGAGGTGTAAACACAAACACCCAGAGCCAGGAAACAGCACACTTTGGGGAAATCAAAGGTATTATCCGTGGTTCTATTGCTGTTTATTTGTAAATTTGTGAAGTTGATTCATTTTTCCCTGTGATTATGTCCTATTTGTGAATACACTTTATTTTTCATGATAGTTTGGAAGCTTCTTGGGACAAGGCTCAAGACGTTTGCTATTTTGTTTTGAATCCCAGCTCTGCCACTTAGAAGCTATGTGACCTTTGCACAGTTACTAAAGCTTGCTAAATGTGGTTTTTATCTTTAGGAAAAAAGGATGTGAGTAATATTAGTTACCTGAAGATTAGAGAGATACTACATGTGAAGGCTTTAGCGTAGTGTCTGGCATGTACTATGTGTTGGTAAATATGAACTAGTCTTACTACTATTTTTGTTGCTGTCATTTTTTAGTGTTACTAGAATTTCACATTCTGTCTGCAGGTAAGCACTAAATAAATAACTGTCTTGAAGTAAGATACTTGTGGTACATTTATTAATAGTCTTAAGGTGAAATTATAATACCTAACAGCTCATGGCAAAGTCATTTGTGCCACACCACAATCTTATGGGGCAGGTATTACTGTCCCCATTTTCAGATGGGGTGAAGTGTAGGGAGGTCAGGTGACTTGCTCCAGGTGGTGTAGGTGGTCTTGGTAAGGTCTGACTTTGGAGCTCATGTCCAATGCTCTTTCCACTTTCCACCCTGATGTCTGGTACTTTCAAAAAATGAAATACTGCAAAGGCTGTTATTTTTGTGCTTTGTAAGGGAAATTTTCTGCAGCATTAGGAATGAAACAGATTAAAGCAGTTTAGGACAAGTTTGCTGTTTTGTATTCTTCAAAAGACAAAAAAAGCCATGCATGGATGGGGGCGGGACAAGGCAGTGGACAGCTTCTCAGCAAGAACTTGGTAGTGAGCCTCCCTGGCCTTAGAAACCTGCTTCCTGCGGCCACTTGTGCTGCTAGGTCTACCAAAAGGCAACTTCCTCTTGCACATAATTGGTGTTCTACAAATGTTTGGATGGTATTTCCTGTGACATCAGGTCTTAAGAGGGGTCATTGGGATCTGTCATATGAAAAAGCAGAAGTTTAAGCCCAAATATGCTGGAAAGTTAAAACTCAATTTAACAAAAAGCACAAACATATTCGTAATCTATACATCAGGCCATATGTACCCAAAGCCAGAGAGCCCATGCATCCTGGAGGCTCAGCAGAAGGACTGTAAATTAGGAAGGCGTGCTGGTTTGCAGAGAGGGGGGGCCTTAGCCAAGCCAGGAACTGCAGCCGAAGCCATTGCTCCTCAGAACAGAACCCAGTGAGCTCAGCTGAGAATGAAACATTTCCTGTCATCTGCACACAGCCGCTTCTATGCAGAGCAAGTAAGGCAGCCCAGGCCAAGGGCAGTGACCAGCTGTGGTAGCCATGCCTGTGCTTGGCGTCCCTGTAGAGTGAGGGACCATATGCAGTCTTCTGCTAAGTGAGCAGTGCCCTCTCTGCGGACCCTTGGGGCAGACTTGTACCAACCAGAGATTACAAGTGAGCACCTGGTCTTAACACACCTGCAGGAAGTTGGTGCTTCTTCGTGGGAGTGAAGTGATTTGTTTTTATTTTCTATATACGAAAGGTGGCCATCCTGGCTGATGCCATCATCAGAACTGCCAGAAGTCAACAGGTGTCTCAATGCAGAAGTTGCCCATTAGTTTGCTTTATTAGATTGTTGGCCCAAGTCTCCCAAGATAGAACATACCTAGGAATATAATTATAGTTATTGAAAAATGTATAGGGTTTGGTGAAGAAAATAAGATGCTTTATTGAGGGATATAATAGATTTGACTAAAGGGGGAGATGTATTATGTGTCTGTATGGAAGCCTCAGAATTCTGGGTCAGCCAACAATGCACTCCAGAAAGCATTGAGGTGAAATCAGAGATCTTGGCTACTGTTAACTGAAGCTAGAAAAACTCCAGCACACTGAGACACTGTAAGCCTTACCATCACTCGGGGGAAGCCAGTTCCACAGAGTAGAACTGCTTTAAGAGCTTTCGCTGAGCATTCTTCCAGACAGAAGCTGGGGATGGAGGCAGGCTGCAAGTTCCCCACAAATGAGAATGCTGGCTCAGATTTCTAGTGATAGGGAAGGTCCAGAAACACCAAGGGAGGAAGAATAATTATGCCTGAAGGGACTTTCACCACACAGAATTAGGGACTGGGGAAACCTGAGTTCAGGGAAGCCATCAGGGAAGTAAGATGGAAAACACTTGCCTTGCCAGGAACTTGCTGACAGGACATGGATCAGTCAGCCTATTACGCAGATAAAATGGAAGAGAAAGTGCTTCCCTTGCTCATTGCACAGCCAAACCACAGATTCTGGCAACTCCCTGCCTCGGAGGCAACAAAGACTCATTCACAGGGTTTGGCTCCTTTCTCCAGAATTCTACACCTGAAGCTAAAGAAGTCCCGCACTTGGGGCCGGCCTGCTGGGACCAGAGGGAAAATGCATCCTTGGCTACTGCAGAGATGATCTGCCCTTCCTGAGCTGTCTCCTCAGTAAGGAGTTCTGGGAATGTGCATTCATGACATGACAGAGTCTTCTGTTTTCTTCCAGGAATCAGTTTTTGGTTTGAAGCCATTGAACCAGGAGAGAGAAGTTCTTTTTACCACTTTGGAGACACCTTGTGGACAATCCATCAAGAATTCCGTAACATACAATTAACAAACATTTTGAGGGCCAACACATTGTCAGGCCTTGTGCCAGGTCTTGGAGAGGCAAAGATAAAGATTGGAATTTTCTTTTCTTTTTATTATACAGCAGACGAAAGGCACAATTTGGGTACTGGGACTTGGTCCAAAGCAGGAAGTGTCAGAAGAGCTGGGTTTGGCTCCTGGCTTGGCCAGGTGATCACAGAACAGTTGCCTCTGTTCTCTGAGCCTCGGTTTCCTCATCTGTAAAATTAGCTATGGGCCTTTATGACCTCACTGCCCCATCTGCCTCTAACAGTGGATGTTGGCGAGTCTGTGAGCCCAGGGAGAAGCATAAGTAACCAGAAGAACCTCATTTCGGTCTTCTCAGAAAAGCCCAGCCACCTGACTTTTCCTTGTATTATTATTGTGGAAAAATCAATATATGACTAAGAAGGTGAATATCACACAGGTTAGTGATGAACATAAAACAGGAGGAGTGCCTGGGAGCTTTACTTGAAGGAAAGATGACCAAGACCATTGTTTCAGCTGCTGGGCTCTTTTCTTTCTTTCTTTTTAATTAAGGTATCATTGATAAACAATCTTATGAAGGTTTCACATGAGCAACATTGTGGTTACTACATTCACCCATATTATCGAATCCCTCCCACACGCCACCACATTCACTGCCCATCAGTGTAGTAAGATGCCACAGAGTCACTACTTGTCTTCTCCGTCCTATACTGCCTTCCCTGTGACCCCCCCAACCATGTGTGCCAATCATAATACTCCTCAATCCCCTCCCCTTCTCCCTCCCTCCCCACCTGCCCTCCCCCAACCCTCCCCTTTGGTAACTGCTAGTCCTTTCTTGGAGTCTGTGAGTCTGCTGTTGTTTTGTTACTTCTGTTTTTGCTTTGTTCTTATGTTCCACAGATGGGTGAAAGCATTTGGTACTTGTCTTTCTCCACTAGGCTTATTTAACTGAGTATAATACCCTATAGCTCCATCCAGGGTTGTTGCAAATGGTAGGATTTGTTTTCTTCTTATGGCTGAATAGTATTCCATTGTGTATATATACCACATCTTCTTTATTCATTGATCTACTGATGGACACTTAGGTTGCTTCCATATTTTGGCTATTGTAAATAGTGCGGTAATATACGTAGGGGTGTATGTTTTTTTGAATCAGGGATCTTGTTCTCTTCGAGTAAATTCCTGGGGTGGAATTCCTGGGTCAAATGGTATTTCTATTTTTAGTTTTTTGAGGAATCTCCATATTGCTTTCCACAATGGTTGAACTAATGTACATTCCCACCAGCAGTGTAGGAGGGTTCCCCTTTCTCCGAATCCTCACCAGCATTTGTTGTTCTTGCCTTTTGGATGTTGGCCATCCTAACTGGTATGAGGTGATATCTCATTGTGGTTTTTATTTGCATTCCCTGATATATAGTGAGTGGACCATCTTTTCATGTGCCTGTTGCCCATCTGAATTTTTTAATCAGGTTATTTGCTTTTCGGGTTCTGAGGTGTGTGAGTTCTTTATATATTTTGGATGTCAACCCCTTGTTGGATATGTCATTTACGAATATATTCTCCCATACTGTAGGATGTCTTTTTGTTCTACTGATGGTGTTCTTTGCTGTACAGAAGCTTTTTAGTTTAATGAAGTCCCATTTGTTCATTTTTGCTTTTGTTTCCCTTGCCCAAGGGGATGCGTTCAGGAAAAAGTTGCTCATGTATAATTTCAAGAGATTTTTGCCTGTTTTCTTCTAAGAGTTTTATGGTTTCATGACTTACATTCAGGTCTTTGATCCATTTTGAGTTTATTTTATCTGTATGGAGTTAGACAACAATCCAGTTTCATTCTCTTACATGTAGCTATCCAGTTTTGCCAACACCAGATGTCGAAGAGGCTGTCATTTCTCCATTGTATATCCATGGATCCTTTATTTTATATTAATTAACCATATATGCTTGTCTTTATATCTGAGCTCTCTATTCTGTTCTGTTATCTGTGGGTCTGTTCTTGTGCAAGTAACAAATTGTCTTGATTACTGTGGCTTTGTAGTAGAGCTTGAAGTAGGGGAGCATAATCCTCCCAGCTTTATTCTTCCTTCTCAGGATTGCTTTGGCTATTTGGCATCTTTTGTAGTTCCATATGAATTTTAGAACTATTTTCTCTAGTTTATTGAAGAATGTTGTTGATATTTTGATAGGGATTGCATTGAATCTGTAGATTGCTTTAGGCAGGATGGCCATTTTGACAATATTAATTCTTCCTAGCAAAGAGCATGGGATGAATTTCCATTTATTAGTGTCCTCTTTAAATTCTCTCAAGAGCATCTTGTAGTTTTCATAGTAGAGGTCTTTCACTTCCTTGGTTAGATTTATTCCTAGATATTATATTGTTTTCGATGCAATTGTGAATGGAATTGTTTTCCTGATGTCTCTTTGTGCTAGTTCATCATTAGTGTATAGGAATGCAACAGATTTCTGTGTATTAATTTTGTATCCTGCAACTTTGCTGAATTCAGATATTAGTTCTAGTAGTTTTGGTGTGGATTCTTTAGGGTTTTTTATGTACAATATCATGTTATCTGCAAACAAGGACAGTTTGACTTCTTCCTTACCAATCTGGATGCCTTTTATTTCTTCGTGTTGTCTGATTGCCATGGCTAGGACCTCCAGTACTACGTCGCTGAATAAAAGTGGGGATAGTGGGCATCCTTGTCCCGTTCCTTTCTTGGAGGAAAAGCTTTCAGCTCTTCCCTGTTAAGTATGATGTTGGCTATGGGTTTGTCATATATGGCTTTTATTATGTTGTGATACTTGCTCTCTATACCCATTTTGTTGAGAGGTTTTATCATGAATGGATGTTGAATTTTGTTGAGTGCTTTTCCAACATCTATGGAGATGATCATGTGGTTTTTTGTCCTTTTTGTTGATGTGGTGGATGATGTTGATGGATTTTCGAATATTGTACCATCCTTGCATCCCTGGAATAAATCCTATTTGGTTATTATGGATGATCTTTTTGATGTATTTTTGAATTTGGTTTGCTAGTATTTTGTTGAGTATTTTTACATGTATGTTCATCAGGGATATTGGTCTGTAATTTTCTTTTTTTGTGTTGTCTTTGCCAAGTTTTATATAAGAGTGATGCTGGCCTCATAGAATGAGTTTGGAAGTATTCCCTCCTCTTTTACTTTTTGGAAAACTTTAAGGAGGATGGGTATTAGGTCTTAGTAAATGTTTGATAAAATTTAAAAATGAAGCCATCTGGTCCAGGGGTTTTGTTTTTAGGTAGTTTTTTGATTACCAATTCAATTTCATTGCTTGTAATTGTCTGTTCAGTTTTTGTATTTTTTCTTGGGTCAGTCTTGGAAGGTTGTATATTTCTAGAAAGTTGTCCATTTCTTCTAGGTTATCCAGTTTGTTAGCATATAATTTTTCATAGTATTCTCTAATAATTCTTTGTATTTTTGTGGTGTCTGTAGTGATTTTCCTTTCTCATTTCTGATTCTGTTTATGTGTATACACTCTCTTTTTTCTTGATAAGTCTGGCTAAGGGTTTATCTATTTTGTTTATTTTTCGAAGAACCAGCTCCTGGTTTCATTGATTCTTTCTATTGTTTTATTCTTCTTAATTTTATTTATTTCTTCTCTGATCTTTATTATGTCCCTCCTTCTACTGACTTTGGATCTCATTTGTTCTTCTTTGTCTAGTTTCATTAATTGTGAGTTTAGACTGTCAATTTGGGATTGTTCTTCTTTCTTGAGGTAAGCCTGTATTACAATATACTTCCCTCTTAGAACTACCTTCGCTGCGTCCCACAGAAATTGGGGCATTGCGCTGTTGTTTTCATTTATCTCCATATATTGTTTGATCTCTGTTTTTATTTGGTCATTGACCCATTTTTTTTTAGTAGCATGTGTTAAGACTCCATGTGTTTGTGGGCTTTTTTTGTTTTCTTTGCATAGTTTATTTATACTTTTCATACCTTTGTAGTCTGAGAAGCTGGTTGGTACAATTTCAATCCTTCTGAATATACAGATGCTGTTTTTGTGGCCTAGTATATGATCTATTCTTGAAAATGTTTCATGTGCACTTGACAAGAATGTGTATCCTGCGGCTTTTGGGTCGAGTGTTCTGTACATGTCTGTTAGGTCCATCTGTTCTAATGTGTTGTTCAGTACCTCTGTCTCCTTACTTATTTTCTGTCTGGTTGATCTGTCCATTGGAGTGAGAGGTATGTTGAGGTCTCCTAAAATGAATACATTGCATTCTATTTCCTCCTTTAATCCTGTTAGTATTTGTTTCACATATTTAGGTACTTGTATGTTGGGTGCATAAATATTTATAATGGTTATATCCTCTTGTTGGATTGATGCCCTTATCATTATGTAATATTATTCTTTGTCTCTTGTTACTTTCTTTGTTTTGAAGTCTCTTTTGTCTGATACAAGTACTGCAACTCCTCCTTTTTTCTCCCTATTATGTGCTTGAAATGTCTTTTCCACCCCTTCACTTTTAGTCTGTGTCTGTCTTTGGCTTTGAAGTGAATGTCTTGTAGGCTGTATATAGACGGGTCTTGTTTTTTTATCCATTCTGTAACTCTGTGTCTTTTGATTGGTGCATTTAGTCCATTTTCATTTAGGGTGATTATCAATAGATATGTATCTTTTGCCATTGTAGTCTTTAGTTTTGTGGTTACCAAAGGTACAAGGGTAGCTTCTTTACTATTTAACTGTCTAACTTAACTCACTTAGTATGCTATTTCAAACACAGTCTAAAGGTTCTTTTTTTTTCTCCCTTCTTTTTCTTCCTCTTCCACTCTTTATATATTAGGTGTCATTTTCTGTACTCTTTCTGTGTCCCTTAACTGACTTTGGGGGCAGTTGATTTAATTTTGCCTTTGCTTAGTAATTGTTCTACTTCCTTTACTGTGGTTTTATTTTCTGTTGATAGCTATTTAGCATTAGGAGTACCTTCATCTAGAGCAGTCCCTAAAAGATGCCCTGGAGATGGTTTTTGGGAAGTAAACTCCCTCAAAGTTTGCTTATCTGGAAATTGTTTAATCCTTGCCTGAAATTTAAATGATAAACTTGTCACATAGAGTATTTTTAGTTCAAGGCCCTCTGTTTCATTGCATTAAATATATCATGCCACTCCCTTCTGGCCTGTAAGGTTTCTGCTGAGAAGTCTGATGATAGCCTGATGGGTTTTCCTTTGTATGTGATCTTTTTCCTCTCTCTGGCTGCTTTTATTACTCTCTCCTTGTCCTTGATCTTTGACATTTTAATTATTATATATCTTGGTATTGTCCTCCTTGGGTCCCTTGTGTTGGGAGATCTGTGCACTTCCATGGCCTGAGAGACTGTTTCCTTCCCTATATTGGGGAAGTTTTCAGCAATTATTTCCTCAAAGAGACTTTTTTCCCCTTTTTCTGTCTCTTCTTCTGGTACCCCTATAATGTGAATATTGGCCCGTTTGGATTGGTCACACAGTTCTCTTAATATTCTTTCATTCCTAGAGATCCTTTTTCCTCTGTGTGCCTCAGCTTCTTTGTTTTCCTGTTTTCCCTTTCATTTACCATCTCCTCTACCTCATCTAATCTGCTTTTAAATTCCTCCATTTTATGTTTCATTTCAGATACTGTATTTTTCAAAGTTTCTATCTCTTTCTTGATGTCCTCCCTGAGGTCTTGAATATTTTTCTGTAGCTTCATGTTCATATTTATGGTTTTTATTTTGAAATATTTATTGGAGATTGGTGATTTCAGTTTCACTTAGCCATCTTTCTGGTGTTAGTTTGTAGCAGGTTCTTTTGCTGTTTCATATTTGTAATGATTTCTATGGAATAATAACTTTGTGTAGATGGCGCCCTCTAGTGCCCAGAAGCTCTACTCTCTGGAGCTGCACAGGCCCTGGAGTGATGTGGTGCGGGGGGGTTGCAGGCGAGCAGTGCCCCAGTGCCTGCCAGGAGGAAAGAACTCTTTCCTGCTTCCTGGCTGCAGTGCCTGTCTCCACTACCAGTGGGCCGAGTATGTAGGGACGAGTCTCTGTATTATGACCCTGTAGCTGCCATAGTTGGGGCCTCCCTCTGGCTGTCCTGGCACAATGGCAGGGGCAGCAGGTTTGCGAGGAAGGAGTGGCAGGCTGCGTATCACAGTGGGGTGCCTCGGTGCATGTCTCCAGCCAGTGGGTTGGATTACCTGGAGCTTCTGAAAGTTCCCAAACTGCTGGTCTGATTGTGCCAGGATGATTTTGTCCACCTGTCCTTTCTCCTGAGCAGCAAGCTCTGTGTAATCCTTGCCTCTTTAGCAACCCTCTCACTGTTGGGAAGTCTTTCAAAGTGCCCGCCATTCTTTTGTTCTGGAGTGGCCGGTTGTGCATACCTGTTTTCTGCAAGCAGCTGGAATCTCAGTCTCCCCAAGTATTCCACCTGTCCTTGCTTTCCAACCCCACTAATCTCCAGAGCACCATGTAATGTGCATTTGTGCTCCCAGAGCAGATCTCCAGGGCTGGGTGTTCAGCAGTCCTAGGCTTGTACATGCTTCCTGCTCCATTTCTCTTCCTCCCACTGGTGGGCTGGGGTGGGGGTACATCTTGGGTCCTGCTGGATCACTGCTTTGCTAGTTCACCCTTTTCCATGTGGTCTTCTCTTTTCCCCAGTAGTAGGCAGTCTGTTGCAGTCTTCTTTCCAGTCACTCTTTCAGGATTAGTTGTATTTACTGTATTTTTGTATTATATATATGTGGTTTTGGGAGGGGCTTTCTGTCTCACTTCTCATGCCACCATCTTTAAGCCTCCCCCCTTTGGGCTCTTTTCTTATACGATGCCCTGCATACCCTAGAAGTAACTGGCATTTTATTTCTATAAACCCCTGGTTTAAAAATATGTTAACACATATGTATACAACTTCAAGGAATCTATTACTTAATTTTGCTTGCTTTATAAAAATGGTATTGTACTGTACCCAGTCTTCTTTTCACTTGCTTTTTTTACTCAATATTATATTTCTAGATTTGTCCATGTGACATGGCAGTGCATTATTTTTACTGTATATAACATTTTCTACTATGAGAATGAATAAATAATTGTTTATTCATTCTCTGTCTACTTTGGACACAGATTCTTTTCAGTTATTACTACGTTGTTGCTATGAATGTTCCTAAACATAAATGCTGTATACAAGATTTTCTCTAGGATTTACACTTAGAAGTATAATTACGTGAATCTTGGGCATGTGTGCAAGAGTCTGTCTAGGGTAGAATTGCTAGGCCATAAAGTATGTGAACATGCAACTTATTTTTTCCAAAGTGGTTGTACCGTTCAGATTCCTGCTAACAGAGTATAAAAATTCCAGTTGACTTACACCTTCAAGAAGACTTTGACAGTTTCAGACTTCTTAGCTTTTGCCCATCCAGTGGGTGAAAAGCAGTATCTCAATGGTGTCTTAATTATCATCTCCTCAGTTACTGATGAGGTTGAGTGTTATTTATTCATGGGGCTCTCATGTTTCCTTCTCTGTGAAACTTCCTGTCTTTTGCTCTTTTTCCCACTGGGCTTTTTGGTTGGGTATTTATTCATTTATTTATTGGGCTTTGAAGATTAAAAAAAATCATCTATATGTGTGTGTTATTTGTTATACATATTGCTGATGTCTTCTAATTTGTGGCTTTTCTGAGTACTTTCATCACGGGACCTATTGTTAAACAGAAGTTCTTAAATTGAAAGCAGCCAGAAGGAGGAAAAGATGGGGTGGGTAGTATGGCAGAAATCTCCTCCCCAAACCACATATATTTGGAAAATACAGCAAATACAACAAAAGAGTGACAAGAAGTAACAGTATACCAGCCAGTCTACATCTAGAAGAAGTCAACATCTCACGGAAAAGGGTAAGGTGGAGAGCTGCGACCTGGCGGGACCCGAGCACTCCCCTCACCCCAGCTCACCAGCAGGTGGGAAAGAATCAGAGCGGGAGGGAGTAGAAGCATAGGACTGCTAAATAACCTAGAAATCTGCTGCAGGAGCACAGACCCACATTGCATGGTGCTCTGGAGATTGGAGGAGCTGAAAGGCAAAGTCTGAGACTGGGACTGTGAACCTGTTCCCACAACTGGCTGCCCTGGGACAAAAGAAAGCAGGCTCTTTAAAAGTCTTAAAGGGGCAGGGGTTTAACAGGTGAACAGAATCGTCCTGGCACATTCAGCCCAGCAGGTTGGGAACTTTCAGGAGCTTCAGGCACCCTATCCTCCTCGTTGGCAACACAGCCCCAAGGCCCCTCACTGTGATAATCAGCCTGCTGTTCTTTCCTCCGGCATCAGCACCCGCGTGCAAACCAGCTGTCTGTGCCATTGCTACAGACAGGCCAGAGGGCTGCAGACAGCATACAGCAACCACACAGCTTAACGTAGAGGCTTCTCCCCATGCATGGCTAACCAGCCTAGACCCAGAGGCTGCCCCCTGCATGTGGTTGACTGCCACCAACAGCAGAGATGGAATTGGAAACCAGGAGCCATGCAGGGACTTTGTTCTTGCAGCAGAACATACGCTCCTCACCTGCAACCCCTGCCAGTGCCCTAGGCCATCCAGAGGGCCACCCCACCCATGGAAGCTTAGGGGATTAACCCAGAGGCTGCTCCTTGCACACAGTTGACCAGCATAGACAGCAGAGATGGGCGCTGAGACCAGGAGCCATGAAAGGGCTTTATCCTTGTGGCAGACACATGTGCCGATTGCCTGAGACCCCTGCCATTGCCCTAGGCCATCCCGAGGGACAGTCCGCCCACAGCAGCTGAGGGGATTAACCCAGAGGCAGCTCCCTGTGCACAGTTAACAGGCACAGACAGTGGAGACAGGTACGGCAACTGGCAAGCAGGAAGGGACTTTGTTCTCCCAGTTGATGCACGCACCACTCGCTGGCAACCACTCCCATTGCTCCAAGACCATGAAAAGGCAGAAGAACCTTGTTCAATCCAAAATCCCTCAAACACCAGAAAGAGGGTCTAGGTGAGACTGAAATCACCAATCTTCCTGAAAAAGAATTCAAGATAAAAGTCATAAGCATGTTGATGGAGCTGCAGAAAAATATTCAGGAGCTAAGGGACGAATTCAGGAGGGAGATAACAGAAATGAAACAAACAATGGAGGGATATAAAAGCAGATTAGATGAGGTGGAGGAGACCGTTAATGGAATAGAAATTAGAGAACAGGAATACAGAGAAGCTGAGGCAGAGAAAAAAGGATCTCTGGGAATTAAAGAATATTAAGAGAACTGTGTGACCAATCCAAACAGAACAGTATTTGCATTATAGGGGTACCAGAAGAAGAAGAGAGAGAAAAAAGGAAAGAAAGGCTCTTTGAAGAAATAATTGCTTAAAACATCCCCAATATGGGGAAGGAAATAGTCTCTCAGGTGATGGAAGTACACAGATCTCCCAACACAAGGGACCCAAGGAGGACAACACCAAGACATATAATAATTAAAATGACAAAGATCAAAGACAAGGACAGAGTATTAAAAGCAGCCAGAGAGAGAAAAAAGATCACCTACATAGGAAAACCCATTAGGCTATCATCAGACTTCTCAGCAGAAACCTGACAGGCCAGAAGGGAGTGGCATGATACTATTCAATGCAATGAAACAGAAGGGCCTTGAACCAAAATACTGTATCCAGCGAGATTATCATTTAAATTTAAAGGAGGGATTAAACAATTCCCAGATAGGCAAAATTTGAGGGAATTTACCTCCCACAAACCACACCTACAGTGTATTTTAAAGGGGATGCTGTAGATGGAAGTGCTCCTAATGCTAAATGGCTGTCACCAGAGAAAATAAAACCACAGCAAAATAAGTAGACCAACTAAATACTAACCAAATGCAAAATTAAATCAGCTACCCAAAAAGTCAGTCAAGGGATACACAAAGAGTACAGAATATGACACCTAATATATAAAGAGTGGAGGAGGAAGAAAAAGAAGGGAGAAAAAAAGATTCATCAGACTGTGTTTATAATAGCATAATAAGTGAGTTAAGTTAGAGGTTAGATAGTAAAGAAGTTGCCCTTGAACCTTTGGTAACCATGAATCCAAAGCCTGCAATGGCAATAAGTACATATCTATCGATAATCACCCTAAATGTAAATGGACTGAATGCACCAATCAAAAGACAGAGTTATAGAAAGGATAAAAAAGCAAGACACATCTATATGCTGCCTACAAGAGATTCACTTCAAACCCAAAGACATACCTGACTAAAAATGAAGGGATGGAAAAAGATATTTCATGCAGATAATAGGGAGAAAAAAGCAGGACTTGCAGTACTTGTATCAGACAAAATATATTTCAAAACAAAGTAACGAGACAAAGAAGGACATTACATAATGATAAAAGGATCAGTCCATCAAGAGGATATAACCATTATAAATATCTATGCACCCAACATACGGGTACCTAAATATGTGAAACAAACACTAACAGGATTAAAGGGGGAAATAGAATGCAATGTATTCATTTTAGGAGACTTCAACACACCTCTCACTCCAAGGGACAGATCAACCAGACAGAGAATAAGTAAAGACACAGAGGCACTGAACAACACACTGGAACAGATGGACCTAATAGACATCTACAGACAACTGGACCCAAAAGCAGCAGGATACACATTCTTCTCAAGTACATATGAAACGTTTTCAAGAATAGATCATATACTAGGCCACAAAAAGAACCTCAGTAAATTCAAAAAGATTGAAACTGTACCAACCAGCTTCTCAGATCACAAAGGTATGAAACTAGAAATAAATTACACAAGAAAACAAAAAACCCCACAAACACATGGAGGCTTACCAACAGTCTCCTAAATAATCAATGGACCAATGACCAATAAAACAGAGATCAGCAATATATGGATACAAATGAAAACAATAGCACAATGCCCCAACTTCTGTGGGACATAACGAAGGCAGTTATAAGAGGAAAGTGTATAGCAATCCAGGCCTATTTAAAGAAGGAAAACAACCCCAAATGAATAGTCTAAATTAACAATTATTGAAACTGGAAAAAGAAGAACAAATGAGGCCCAAAGTTAGTGGACAGGAGGACATAATAAAGATCAGAGAAAAAATAAATGAAATTGAGAAGAATAAAACAACAGAAAAAATTAAACTAAGAGCTGGTTCTTTGAGAAAATAGGCAAAATAGATAAACCCCTAGCCAGACTTATCAAGAAAAAAAGAGAATCTACACACATAAACAGAATCAGAAATGAAAAAGAAAAAATCACTATGGACACCACAGAAATACAAAGAATTATTAGAGAATACTATGAAAAATTATGTGCCAAAAAACTGGATAACCTAGAAGAAATGGACAACTTTCCAGAAAAACAACCTTCCAAGACTGACCCAGGAAGAAACAGAAAATCTGAACAGACCAATTACCAGCAATGAAATTGAATTGGCAATCAAAGCACTATCCAAGAAAAAAACCCCTGGACCAGAAGGCTTCATCGCTGAATTTTATCAGACATTTAGAGAAGACATAATACCCATTCTCCTCAAAGTTTAGATGAGGAAGGAATACTTCAAACTCATTGTATGAAGCCAGCATCACTGTAATAACAAAACCAGGCAAAGACACCACAAAAAAAGAAAACTATAGACCAATATCCCTGATGAACATAGATTCAAAAATACTCTACAAAATATTAGCAAACTAAATTAAAAATACATCAAGAGGATCATACATCATGATCAAGTGGTGATTCATCCCAGGGATGTAAGGATGGTACAACATTTGAAAATCCATCAACATCATACACCACATCAACAAAAAGGACAAAAATCACATGATCATCTCCACAGATGCTGAAAAAGCATTTGACAAAATTCAACATACATTCATGATAAAAACTCTCAGCAAAATAGGTATAGAGGCCAAGTACCCAACATAGTAAAGGCCATATATGATAAACCCACAGCCAACATCATACTTAACAGGGACAAGCTGAAAACTTTACCTCTAAGATCAGGAACAAGACAAGGATGCCCACTCTCCCTACTTTTATTCAACATAGTACAGGAGGTCCTAGCCATGGCAATCAGGCAACACAAAGAAATAAAAGGCATCCAGATTGGTAAGGAACAAGTCAAACTGTCCTTGTTGGCAGATGACATGATATTATACATAAAAAACCCTAAAGAATCCACGCCAAAACTACTAGAACTAATATCTGAATTCAGCAAGGTTGCAGGATACAAAATTAATACATAGAAATCTGTTGCATTCCTATACACTAACAATGAACTAGAAGAAAGAGACACCAGGAAAACAACTCCATTGACAATTTGTTCAAAAAGAATAAAATACCTAGGAATAAACCTAACCAAGGTAGTGAAAGACCTATACTCTGAAAACTACAAGACACTCTTGAGAGAAATTAAAGAGTACGCTAATAAATGGAAATTCATCCCATGCTCTTGGTTAGGAGAATCAATATTGTTAAAATGTCCATCCTGCCTGAAGCAATCTACAGATTCAATGTAATCCCTATCAAAATACTGACAGCATTCTTCAATGAACTGGAACAAATAGTTCTAAAATTCATATGGAACCACAAAAGACCCCGAATAGCCAAAGCAATCCTGAGAAGGAAGAATAAAGTAGGGGAGTATTATGCTTCCCAACTTTAAGCTCTACTACAAAGCCACAGTAATCAAGACAATTTGGTACTGGCACAAGAAGTCACCCATAGACCAGTGGAACAGAATAGAGAGCCCAGATATAAACCCAAGTATATATGGTCAATTAATATATGATAAAGGAGCCATGGATATACAATGGGGAAATGACAGCCTCTTCAACAGCTGGTGTTGGCAAAACTGGACAGCTACATGTAAGAGAATGAAACTGGATCATTGTCTAACCCCATATACAAAAGTAAACTCAAAATGGATCAAAGACTTGAATGTAAGTCATGAAACCATAAAACTCTTAGAAGAAAACATAGACAAAACTCTCTTGACCATAAACATGAACAACTTTTTCATCAACATATCTCCTTGGGCGAGGGAAACAAAAGCAAAAATGAACAAGTGGGATTATATCAAACTAAAAAGCTTCTGTACAGCAAAGGACACCATCAGTAGAACAAAAAGGCATTCAACAGTACGGGAGAATATATTCATAAATGACATATCCGATAAGGGGTTGACATCCAAAATATATAAAGAGCTCCATGCACCTCAACAAACAAAAAGCAAATAATCTGGTCAAAAAATGGGCAGAGGATCTGAACAGACACTTCTCCAAAGAAGAATTTCAGATGGCCAACAGGCACATGAAAAGATGCTCCACATCATTAATCATCAGGGAAATGCAAATTAAAACCACAATGAGCTATCATCTCACACCAGTTAGGATGGCCAACATCCAAAAGACAAGGAACAACAAATGCTGGCAAGGATGTGGGAAAGAGGAACCCTCCTCCTACACTGCTGGTGGGAATGTAAACTAGTTCAACCATTGTGGAAAGCAGTATGGAGGTTCCTCAAAAAGGTAAAAATAGAAATATCATTTGACCCAGATTTTGCACTCCTAGGAGTTTACCCTAAGAATGCAGCAGCCCAGTTTGAAAAAGGCATATGTACCTTTTGTTTATCACAGCACTATTTACAATAGTCAAGAAATGGAAACAACCTAAGTGTCCATCAGTAGATGGATGGATAAAGAAGAGGTGGTACATATACACAATGGAATATTACTCAGCCATAAGAAGAAAACAAATCCTACCATTTGCAACAACATGGATGGAGCTAGAGGGTATTATGCTCAGTGAAATAAGCCAGGTGGAGAAAGACAAGTACCAAATGATTTCACTCATCTGTGGAGTATAACAACAAAGCAAAAACTGAAGGAACAAAACAGTAGCAGACTCGCAGAACCCAAGAATGTCCGTTACCAAAGGGAAAGGGACTTGGGAGTATGGGTGGGAAGGGAGGGATAAGGGGAGAAAGGGGCATTATGATTAGTGTACACAATGTGGGCAGAAGGACATGGGGAAGGCAGTATAGCACAGAGAGGACAAGTTGTTGCTCTATAGCATCTTACTATGCTGGTGGACAGTAACTGTAAAGGGGTGTGTGGTTGGAACTTGATAATGGGGGGAATCTAGTAACCACAATGTTGCTCATATGATTATATATTAATGACACCATAATAAAAATAAAAATAAATAAATAAGTTGAAAGCAGCCAAATTTGTTATTTTGTTCTTTCATAGTTTGTACTTTTTAAGGAAACCTTCACTACCCTGAAGTCCTAAATATATTCTTTTGTATGGTTTTGAAATATATTAAAGTTTTGCTTTTTTATCTTAATTCTTAAGTCCACTAGGATTTGATTTTTCTCTCTGATACAAAGAAGGATCTAATTATAATTGTTGGTTTGTTTTTTGCCTTGTAGATAACAATTGACTCTACACCATTTATTGGAGAAACAAATTCTTATGTCCTTAGTAATCTGCAATGCCTTTTCTGTCATATCTCAAGGACACCCCCTCCTGTCCTTCTGTCTCTGTTTCTGTTTCTGGGTTCTTTAAGTGATTCCCTTGGGCAATTTGTCTGTATCTGTGCCAGTGTGACACTGTCTTCATTACTTTGTAATAAGTCTTGATATTTCTCTTCAGGAGTGCCTTATTTATTCTTAGGTCTTTGCTCCTCCATATCAATCTGAGAATTATTGGTCAAGTTCTTCAACAATTCTATTTGGAAAGAAAAATCTACCTTTTAATTGGAATTGCATCTGAGCTTTAAATCAGTCTGGGGAGAAGTGACATATGTGTGAATTTTCCATAAGATTGTACTATGGTCCTTGATTAGCTAATGGCCTAGTGGGGAAGAGAGACATAGATACATCATTATAATACCATGTGGTAAATACTACATAAATATGAAATATCAGGGAGGAGTTAGAGGAAGCGTTACAGAGAAGGTTACATGCATTTAGATTCTCAGTGAGCAAGGATTCTGTATGTGGCTTCAGATGTCAAAGTCTGTCTGCCCCATTTTGTCAGGCCCCTCAGGAGATAACTGTGAAAGCTGTTCCTATCGAAATGCAAGGGATTGGGCTAGCATTGCTGATGCTTGTACAGCTGGATCAGTTTTCCCTGGACCCAAATTCAAACCAGTGTGCCCCATCCACCTTTTCTCTGTATCCTAATGTGGACCTAGCACATGGTATCTCTTTATCTGTTACATTCACCCCATGCCCTAAATGTTTTGGTAACTTTAGTAGGTCTGGCTTGTGTTTCCCAGATAGCCCTACTTAGGATCTCTTTACAGTCTTTTTATGAAGCTAATTTGTACCAGTTTTGTAAGTTCAACTTTTGATAGCTTTGCTTCCAGGGTTTTATTCAATTCTGGAACAAGTTTCCCTGGTCATACTTCAACAGTCAATTAGTACAGACCACCATGTGCCTGCTACAGAGCTACACACTTTTAGGGGATACAGAGTCAAGGAATTTGGAGTCAGGTAGACCTGGATTCAGATGGTGACAGTACCTTATCAGTTGGGTGACATTGGACCAACCATATAATCTCTCTGTTTACATGGTTCTTCATATATAAAAAGGGATGGCAAACCAGGGTAACATATATAAAGGGTTTTGCATATGTAGTCTTTAATCAAAGGAGGGACAAAAATACTAGTTTTAAAAACTGGAATATAGGTGATAACTAGAACAAGAAGATTATTTGCTTTTGAGATAATTTTTTCCTTGGCAGAGCATATGAAGTAGTGGAGCTAAGACAGTCACAGAGGACATGTGTTCAGAGAAAAGCAGATGCTAATATAGCCCAAAGAATTGACACTCCACTTTGATCCAGAAAGGATTTAAGGTATCATGTAAAAATAGGTAAGTTTGATCAGGGTAGCAAATTAGAAGTGATGAAAAGGGAAAGCAAAATCAAGGGTGCAGTTGTACAGTGAGGATGGGGAGGAATTACAGAAAACACACACCAGGGAGTCAGTCCACATTCTGGCTTGAAGGGGGCCGCAAATTTGATGCTAAGCTTTCCAGGGGCCATGACCAATAGTCACAATGATAACTATAGATAACTTTGGGCAATGCCAAATACAGGAAAATGTTGAGTATGGAGACGGGCTGGATAGGGGAGTTTCCTTGAACATGGTGAGGTTTGAGCCAGGTTTTGAAGGATGTTAGAGCTATGTATTCCAGACAGAGGGAGCCACAAGTGAAATATATAGGAGGACAATGAAGAAGTTGTCCTGGAGAGTAGGAATCCTTTTGGTTAGTCTCCAGGTAGGGTAGGCAGAAGACAGAGGTCTTTAATAGAGTCTTCAGATTTCACACAGAAAGGAGCCCTGACTCTCCTTGAGGAGAAAATGACCTGATGAGAGTGGTATTTGGAGGAAATTATCCTGGCACCACACAGCTGCAATTTTCCCCTTTGCAAATTGGAATTCATCACGGGCATTTAGGAAAAGGCTGTCACGCATGTCTCTCCTGATGTGGTTCACATCAGGCTTGGCCATTGGCAATACAGAATATTTAGAAAATATGTGCAGCATTAACGTCTAATAACCTTTGCTTTAAACACAGTGAAGTAAACCACAAACTTAGAAATGGCACATATCCCTCCAGAGTGATTTAGTCCAGGTTCCCTAGAGGCTTAGGAAATCCCTCGATGAAGCTGCATGTAGTAGTCTGGACAATGGCATGAGTGTTGAAAACCCAGGAGGTTCTGATTAGTCTTAGAAATAAGAATAAACTCAGTGACTTTTACTTTCAGTTTGCTTTTCTTGTATGTATAAAGTTTTGAGTTTAAAATGGTTCCAGACTTAAAAAGCATTCTGTATAAAATACAATACAAGCAGCAAGTTTTTATTTTTTTAAAGAAAATTGTAATTTTGTAGCACATGATACATGGCCATCATGATCACTTAAAATACTTAGATTTCAAATTCAGGCTTGAAATTTGGCTGAACTGATTTTTCCTTTGTTGTAATTTGAGGGGCTCGCTCCTTCAGCCCCTAGAAGAAATGAAGCTCCTGGCTCCTTTCTTGTTCAATGACAGAAGCCCACAGAAGGGAGGAACACAGGGAGTGCAGGGGCTAAGCATTTGGGGGCAGGAAAATATCTGTAGGAACATGCACTTTCTCAGCCTACGATGCATTCCTCTTTTACAAGACTGTAGGCAATCTCTTCTTGACCACAGTTAGTTCTGATCCACAGGCCATCCACCCTTTGGCACAGTTGTTAGGCTATGATGGAGAAGGGGGAAAGGGCAAGGCTTTATTGTTTTGATAGTCACAACTTCACTTCATATAACCCAAATGGCTGTTTTCTTTGGAGGCCTTTCCGAGGCCTCTTGTGAAGCAAGGTGAATTTGTTGAAAGTAGAGTGGTAAGATGAACCCTCCACCCATCTTTGGTTTGTTCCTGACTCTCAGCTGGGAAGAGAACCCTTGGGAGAGAAAGAGTCCTGGTGGGAACTTCTAGAGTTTGAATTCTTCCATGCCTACATGGACCATCCACATTTGGTTGTTGAGTGTGACCCTGGGTGATTTCTTTGTAGGGAAGTGAAAGTAAAACGTAGGAGAGATACAGAAAGTATAGAGTTTTGTGGTAAGTTAATTCTTCTTAATGAAATGCATTCATTCACTCATTTAACAAATATTTATTGAGAACCTTCTATTTGCTAGTTGCTATGCTTGGTGCGGTAGATATGAAGGGATATTGACAAGATAAATCATGGCCCATTGATGTGACATTTGGGGGAGTGACAGTTCTCAAAGTGGGTACCAAACAGTGATACCAATGTCATGAGATTCTGTTACCTCCACCAAAACAAGTACAGCAGGGTTCTGAAACAAATTTGGGAAACACTTTGTTTTTGGAGGCACACATTGTGCCGTAGAATAATAAAGGCTTTGATATGTTCTACTACAAATAATTGTGCCATTCTTTGGTCAGTCTGGCATTTATCAAAGCATTTAACCATGGAAACCCACACACTAATATCTTGGAACTAGTTTTCTGTGAAACACTGCGTTGGAGGCAACTCAATGGAAATTAACAAGTGTCAAATCTCACAGGATCATGAAGCTGGTTGTGGTTAGCGGTGGCCAAGTGTTGCTTCCACTGAGTCAAAACAAGCATGGAAGCCACTGGGCTTGTCCTCTGGGGCCAAAAGACTTCTGTGCAGGACACAGGGTTCTCTTTCTGCATTTTTCCTGTGAGAAATGGCCTTGTCCCAGCTGCCCTGCTCCAATTCATACGTTTTCACAGTCCTGGCTTCAGATCCACTGTCACATAGGAGTATTCTCTGAAATGGCATCTTTAGAATAAAAGAAAAATTACTTTTATTTCTTTCATTTTCTTATTACAACAGCAAAACTTGCTTCTCATGAAACACCATAAAATGATATAAACCAGTAAAAGAAATCAAAGCCCATCCAGAAATAACTACTGCTTATCTTAGTGACCATCCTCTGAGTTCTCCATATGCACCTCCCCAACTGCACACCTACTTATCAAAAAATAGAATCATTTGACCTTTTTCACTTAGTACTAACTGTGACAGGGCTGTCTCATTTTCATTACTTGTAGTGCCTCACGCAGACAGTGACACTCTGTACATACTCAATAAGAGATGAAAAATGACTAATTCTAAGGCCTCTTCTGGCTCTAAATCAATTTGATCTTTATTATTCTTTTACTCTGTGAATCTTCCATGTGGCCACAATTTACCCTGATTTGTTTTTTTAAAAAGTCAATAGGCCTTATTTTCTAGAACAGTTACAGATTTACAGTAAAATTGAGCAGGTAGTACAGTGTTCCCAAATACAGTCCCTTGCCACCAATACAGTTTCCCTATTATTAACATCTGGCATTAGTGTTGAACATCTGGTCCTGTCAGACACTTTGTACCTGTATTTTAACCATCCTAATAGGTGTGTAGTAGTACCTCACTGCTTTAATTTGCAATTCGCTAATGACATATGATGTCATCTTTTCATATGCTTATTCAAAGTTTGTATATCTTATTTAGTGAGGTGTCTTTTCAGATTTTTTGCCTATTTTTTAATTGGGTTGTTCATTTCTTAGTTGTTCAGTTTTACGAGTTTTTTGGACACAGAATTCTAGATTGATCATTTTCTTTCAACACTAAATATTTCACTCTACTCTCTTGCTTGCATGGTGTCTGAAGAGAGGGCCAAAGTAATTTTTATCTTTGTTCCTTTAGGGGTTAGATGCTTTTTATTTCTTCTTTCAAAATTTTCTCTTGGTCTTTTAATTTTCTGTAATTTAATATATTTAGGCATAAACTGTTCTCTGAGCTTTCTGCATCGTGGTTTGGTGTCTGTCATTAATTTGGAGAATTTCTCAACCATTATTACTTCAGATATATCTCTGTTCATTTCTGTCTTTCTTCCTATTGTAGTATTTCCATTTCACATATATTCTACCTTATGTGATTGTTCCACAGTTCTTTGGCATTCTGTTACATTTTTTAAAATCATTCTTTCTTTTTTCATTTCTATTTGGGAGGTGTCTGTTGAAATCTCAAGCTCACTGAGTTTTTTGGGTTCCCATCTTTCTGCTTATATTACCCGTCTGTTCTTGTTATCTTTATGTTTCTCTTAGGACTCCTTCTTCAATAGAATCTATGTCTTACTGCTCTCCATTAGATGCCACTGTTACTGTACTAGAGCCTGTTGATGTGGTAAGTTAGGCATGAGGGAGATGAAGTGTTCTATAATCTTATGATTAAATCTCAAATTTGTAGTGGCCTGAGTCCCTGGGCTATGTCCTTCAGAAGCATTCCTTAGCCTCTTTTATCTCTTTATGTAAGACAAGAAGGCCACAGGGACTTAATTTCCCTCCCACTGATCAGATAATGTTCTGGTAAAGTGGAACAAAAAATGCAAACACAAAAAACTTTTTGGCCTTTGTTATGGAGAATGCTGAGAATATTTCAAAATCATGACTTTTCTCCTTTCCTCTGCTGGAAACAGGAGGGGTTTTACTCCAGTCTTCACTATGAGAACATGGTAGAGATCCTTGAAGTACAGACACTCCTCTCCAAAAAAGAAATGGGGCCCCTGGGGTTCTTTTTAGTTGCAAGTAGTCCACACTTAACTTCCACCAATTCTTAAAAATTACCATTTAAGTTACTGGTTCCAGGGGCTTCTGCTTCAGGTAAGCTGTTCTCAGCTTTGATTTACCATATTCACTTGTCTCCTCAGATCTCAGGATGGTAGTTTGCCCTGCAATGTTAATTCTCTGATGTTTCCAAGAAAAGTTGGTTTTCAACTTGTTCAGATGTTTCTTCTTGTTTTGAAGGCAGGAGTCCTTCCAAGCTCTTTTAATGTCAGAAGTCATCTATGAATTTTGACTTGATTCATTTAGTGGTCATTTATTGAGTACCATCTGTTGCTGAGGCTTTTCACTACACCTAATAGAGGACACAGCATAGCCAATCCAAGCTTCTATCCTCAGGGACCATCTGGGGTCCTTTTCTTGGTATATACTTTGTCTCTCCAACTGGGCTGAGCTCCCACTCATGGTATGTGTGTTTATATTCTGGCTTGTTTAGGCAGAAGCTTTCCTCAAATGAGTCCGTAGATCCACGTTCTCAAGAGTTCAAGAGTTCTCTAAGATAATTTTATGTTTGCATTTTAATTATAAAGACTTAGGATAATTTAAGGATATTCTAGAACAGATGTTAGCAGATGGGCTCACCTCCTGTTTATTTGTAAAACACTTTTTGTTGGAACACAGCTGTGCTCAACACGATTGTCCCTCAACCTCATGGTCTTTGCCCAGCATCGTCTAGAGAACGCAGATCATAACTTAACTCCCATTTTCTTTTCTACTTTGCACAGAGGAGGTGCTTAATACAGATTTGTTGAATACATAAACTAAGGGGCAAATGAATTCCTCACTTTGCTTCGTGCATCCTCTACGTAAGAGCAGCAGCAGCCTTTTCATCCACCAACAGTTACGCTGCCCAAAGCAGAGGCCGGGTCGTGACAGACGTGCCCCTGATGCACATGACGGTTCGGGGGTCCTTCATTTCGACAGAAAAATGTGTCCAGGAATTACCTGGGCAAAGTAGATAGGGCAGTATTCAGGGCAGAGGAAACAGTGAATGTGAAGGCCTAGAAGGAAGAAACCCTCATACATTACCCTCATAAACCCTGCTGGTAATAAAAATAATAATAGCAACTTTGGGTGTGGACCTACTGTGTCCTAAGCACTCTGAAAAATGCTATACATACATTGTTTTATCAATGCTCACAGCTCTTTGAACAATGTATTATTCATTTTGCAGATGAGGAAACTGAGACCCAGAGTGATGAAGGTGTCTGCGGAAGATCACACAGCTGGTGGTTGGTGGGAGAGGCTTTGATCAAGACTCACTGGGGACCAGAGCTGGCTTTTGCTCCTAACCACTGTACAGAGCTGCCCTCAGTAAGTGTCTGTGACTGAGGAAGAGCTTTCTGTAGGTGCTGGGAGGTGGGGAGGCTTGCTCTAGACAAGCCTGTTAACATTTAGATGCACAGAACAGATTTACATAGTTACTCTCACTCTGCCCATCACCTAACTTGGTCACATTGCAGGTGCCCCTTAGGTCAGTGCAAATCACTCCCATGCTTGACTACACAGCAGTTCTCAAGGACACTCCCCATTAAAGGCCTGTTGGTGGGAGGACGGCTGGAGGCTGCCTCACAGGGTGAGCACTGCACAGCTCCAGGGAGCTCCAGGCACACATGACCATGTGAATGGCACCCTCCAGAGCTCTGCAGAGAGGCAGCCTTGTGAAATTCAGGTGGCCTGGTATCTTAGGATTTACTGAGAAAGTGAGTTATTGGGTGGGTTTTGGAGCTCATCTGTTTTTCAGAGAGTTTTGAAGAAATGTCTTTCTTGCAAAAGACTGGCTAATTCAAGGCATAGAAATGGAGTTAGGTGAATATAGGGTAGGGGAGATGCTGGGAGAAATAGGTAATTGTCATAATTTAATTAAAAGTATTTTCAAGCCTCCAAATAAGTACACTTTAGACAGACAGAAAACATTTGATGCTTGCCGAGTTCCATTTATCTTCACATCTTTCACCATTAAACTTCCTGCCATTATCTTAAAAAATAAAGACCCATTATGAGCACGCAAAAAGGTGTTCAACATCATTAGCCATCAGAGATATGAAAATCCAAATGACAGTTTTTGTACCCACTGGAATGGCTATAACCCAAAAGACAAATAGTGACAAGTACTGGCAAGGATGTGAGAGATGGGACCCCTCCCGTGCTGCGGGTGGGAATGTGCAATGATGCCGCTGCTGTGGAAAACAGGCCGGCAGCTCCTCAAAAGCTTGTCATAGAATTACCATATGACCCAACAGTTCTACTCCTAGGTGTGTATCTAAGAAAGGAAAATACATGTCTGCAAAAACAAAAACTTGTACACGTTTTGAATGTTCAATAATGTTCGCAGCAGCATTATTCATAATAGCCAAAACATGGAAACAATCCAAATGTCCTTCAACTGATAAATGGATAAACAAAATGTATATATCTGTACAGTGGACTATTATTCTGCAATAAAAAGAATTGGAGTAGTGATGAACCTTGAAAACAGGCTAGGTGATAAAAGCTAGTCGCAAAGGATCATATATTTGTGTGGCTCCATTTCTGTGCAGTGTCCAGACTAGGCAGATCAATGCAGACAGCAAGTAGATTGGTAGTTACTTAAGGCTGCATGTGTGGTGGAGAGAAACGGGGAGTGACTGCTAATGAGTATGGGGTTTCTTTTTGGGGTGATAAAAATGTTCTAATATCGACTGTGGTTGATGGTTGTAAAACTGAATGTACTAAAGTCATTGAGTTGTACACTTTCAGTGGATGAATTATATCTCAATAAGATTATATTATCAAACAACCTTTATGAGTAGTAACCCCCACACCTCAGTGGTGTGGTGCCATGGGCTATGAGCACATTTTCCTCTCTATTCTACATTTATTACAGCCCCATTGGGCAAGTGGAATAAGGGAGTCATTTTTACTAGATGAGAAAGCCAAATATAGAGCTTCCCGGTGCCCAGGTAGCTTTGCAGAAGGTCCATTAGGGTACTCAAGTCTTCTGGCAGCTAGTTCCAGACACTGGTGACAGACCTGTGGTTTTCAAGCTATGTCTACAGAGCCTCTTCAGAGGACACCTATGGGTGGGGGCAGTGGGGTGGGGTGGACAGAAGCTGAGTTGCTGAATAGGCAAGCTCTGGTCCCCCACTTGGTTAGTATCAAAGCACTTCTGGGTTTAAATTGATATATTGGGCTCTTGAATGTGCTTTCTTTGGGAAAAAAACAAAACAAAACAAAACAAAACGGTTTTCTGCCAAAATCCATTGCCCTTAGACCCCTGAGTCTCAGATTGCAAAGACAGCGAACAGAACAGTTTGCTTGACCTCAGCACTCAAGGCACTGATGTATCTTTAGAAAAATGCCCACATTTCCAACAAAAAGTGGTGACTTGGGCTGCCAAAATCTTGTTGCTTTGGTGTTGAATCTTTGCTGAGGAATGTGCCTGCAAGATATCTGTTCACCGCACTAATTGCCAACGAACAAGTGAGAAATATTGCCTTTGTCCAAAATACATTCTGTTGCTAGAAAACAGTATGGCTAAAATGTTTATGAAATTTTTGGAAAACAATCTCTTAATGCTAATATTGTACAAGATATCCTTGTCCCCAGGAATGCTTCCATCCTTATCCAAGACTGTCTGTAGAAGCAAAAATTGTTTCCCAGCAAAATCTAGATTTGTTCCCAATTTGTCTTAACAAGCAATGACATAAGTTTACCAGACAAAGGAGTTCCATTCTTCACTCCCTGTTTTTAATCTATGTGGACAGAAAGCTGTAAATATCATAGATGGTTGCTGCTGGCTGGCCTCGGGGGTCCTATTCTCCAAGGACCACGGTTCGCTGGTTTCTTGTGTCCCGTGAGGGCTAAGAGCAGCCGTGAGGACTGGTGAACAAAAGCCCGGGGCCCAGAAGCCTGTGCTGAAGACTGATGTGACCCTTCACCTCCACTAGTGAGGCCCAGAGGGAAAGAGGCAAAGTCAGGCTCCAGTAACGCTTAATGACGGGTCTTGTTAGGGTTAAAAAAACAGTTCAGGCGTCCAGCTGGGACTTCATCTGGGGAGGTGCTCAGAGGCCCTCAGTGACAGCCTGTGGGGCCCGTGGGCAGCTGCGCCCGGTGCTTGCTAAGCTCTCTTTCTGAGTCTGTGCCTGCCGAGGACCGCATCGCCTCAGCCTGTGCCAGTAGGCAGATTCATTTCCTTTCTTCCCCATTGCCTCCAGCATGTGTCACCCCACCTGAGGAGACAGTGAGGTTTTGTCAGTGGCAAAAAAACCCAAAAAACATGATTAAGAAAGTGACCCAGGATTAGTGCCCTTATAGAAGAGTCACCGAGAGCTCTCTAGTCCCTGCTACCTTGAAGTCACAGGGGAAGACAGAGGTCTATAACCCAGGAAGGGGGCCTCAACAGAACACAACCACGCGGGCACCGTGACCTCGGACTTCCGGCCTCCAGAACTGTGAGCCACACATTTCTGTTGTTTATAAGCTCCCCAGTTTGTGGTATTTTTGTTAATGGCAATGAGAGCTGAGGCAATACCTTATGTAAATGTACAGAGCCTTTATCTAGGTGTGACTAGGGTTTAACTTTATAGGTTGAATGGAATGAGACAAAGATCTTAGATGTAGCTCTCCACTGAAATATACAAACAAACTTCAGACTGAGAGAATTATACCGTGAACAGAGGGCCTTCATTATCTTTCCTTCTGAATAATTGCTACCTGGCATCGTATATAACTCTCTGACACATCTGAATAGATATCAGTGACCCATTTTATTCATGAAAAAATAAGAAAATAACACAGCATGCCCTTGGCATCTGCAAATTTAACACCATGGTTCTTGCTAATCTTTGAAGCAATTTGGCATTTTACTAAGGTGCCAGGTTGAGCAGCCCAGGACCTGGCATCTACTGCTCCCTGAAGCAGTTCCACGGCTCTTGATTTGTCTGGGGAGCAGCGACTGCGGGAATAGGATGGTGCTGTGGAAGTGAACAGACAGGAAGGGCGAAACTCCAGCTGAAGTTGAAAATGGGGTGAGGAGAGCTGAGGAGTGTGCAGGGGATGTGTTATTCTAGAGGAATTGTGATGTGGGAGAAAGCCTGTTCATTTTCTGGTATTTGGGGATTTCTGAAGGTTTGGACATATTATTCTCAAATAACAAAGGTCTGCTATGGAGAGTGAGACAATACAGATCCACATGCACTTATAGGAAATAATTCTGTGAGATCCCATGTGCTCCTTATCCAGTTTCTCCAAAAGGTAACATCTTAAAGACTAATAAAATCGAGCAACTTTTTAATGTTTATTGTCCATTTGCATATCATCCTGTGAAGTGCCCATTTGAGTCTTTTCCAATTTTCTATTGGGATGTCTTTTTTTCAGATTAGTTTGTACAAATTCTTTATGTATTCTGGAAATTAATCCTTTGTTAGGTATTTCCCACCACTCTGTGGTTTGCTTTTCATTTTCTTAATGGTGTTTTGGGGATGAACAGAAGTGTTAATTTTAATGTAATCAAAGTATTTATTTTTTCCCCCTTAATTGTTAGTACTTCTTGTATCCTGCTCAAAGGTTCTTTTATTCTTGAATTTCATACTTCTAAGAATGGATTTCCCATTCTTCCCAGTCAAGCAGGTTTGCCACTTTGAAGTCCCTTTGACTTCTTTCTCTCATCTGGTCCACTTTAATTAGGCATTATATCAACTTGATGCTACCTTAGAATTACTCTTACACACCTTTCATTCTTTCAGACACCACCTCCCTTCAAGCTCCACTTAGTCATTACAAAAACTTCTAACTAGAAACTTCCACCTCTCATCTGTCCTTTGGCTGTGTCTCTGCCTAGTAGTCCTTCTAAGACAATACAGTCTCACTCCTTGGCTGAAAACCTGCAAGAGTACCCCAGTGTATTTCAGACTGAGTCTCAAATGCCTTGCCTACTGCTCAAGGACTTCCAAGATCTGATCCTCACTGCTCACGTTTTCACACAACCTGTGCTCCACTGATACTGCACTATTGCTGTTGTTCTCAATGCTCCTGCTGGCTTTCTTCATGCTGTGATGTCTAGAGTTGCTTTATCCCTTAGCAGATTTTCCTGGTGAGTTGCCACCATCCTTTCATACCCAGCTGAAGTACTGTTTTCTCTCGATTTTCCACAATTCTCTCTCATAGCAATGTATTTGCTTCTTTTTAATACTCTATCCTGTGTTACAGTTACCTGTGTGTGTTTTGTTTACAATTCTAGATTGTAAGATTCTGGAGGATAGGGACTCTGTCTTATTCTTCTTTGTATCTCTCTGATGGGCCTTACACTGTGCCTTTCACATCATTGTGTTTCATCTTATATTTATTTATTATTAATAAGAAATTAGAAAGTAATAACAACTACAATTTATTGAGTATTGTGGTAAATGCTAAACATGCACTGTATCAAATATCATGGAGCTGTGAGGATTAAATGAGATACTACAAATAAAGACCTTGAAACATAAGTGGTTCCAGTTATTATTACTATTATTCCTATTTAACTGGTGAGAAAACTAAAGCAGGTAGAGATTAAGTCACTTGCTCAATGTTGCAGAGCCAGATGGAGTTGGGACTTGAGGCCAGGTGTCTGCCTATTTTTGTCTGGTTTCTTTCATTTAGCATAATGATTCTGAGATTCAGCCATGTTGTGGTGTATATCAGCAGTGCATCCCGTCAATTGGTGAATAGCATTCCCTTGTATGGATGTACTACAGTCTATCAATCCATGTACCTATTGATGGACATTTGGATTGTTTCTAATTTTTAGCTATGGCAAATAAAGCTGCTAAGAACATTCATGCACAGTCTTTGTGTGGACATACATTTTTGTTTCTTTTGGTTAAATACTTTGAAGTGAAATAGGTTTTTATATTTCTTTTATATTTCTATCATCAGTTTCTCCACATAATTGAAAACACTTGGTATGTTTAATCTTTTTAATCTCAGCCAGTCTAATGGATGTGTAGTGGTATCTCATTGTGGCTTTTAGATTGTTATACATATGTCACAACAATGACTAATGATGTTGAACATCTTTTCATGTATTTATTGGCCATTCATATCTTTTCTTTGGTGAAGTGTCTGTTCATATCATTTTGAATTCTAGGAGTTTTCTCTGTATTTTGGATGGAGATCCTTTATCAGATAAATGTGCTGTGAATACTTTCTACCAGTATTTTATTTGATTCTTTGTTTTGTTTTGTGTTCTTGTTGGTGTCTTTCAAAGAGTAGGTTTAAATTTTGATAAAATTTAATTATCAATACTTTTTCTTCCATGGATAGTGCCTTTGCTGTCATATCTAAGACATCTTTGCCTGCCCTAAAGTCTTAAATATTTTTCCAGAAGTTTCATAGTTTCAGATTTCACATTAAGCTATTGGATACATTTGAGTTGATTTTTGTCTATAATAGTAAGGATTGATGTTTATTTTTTAATATGGATACTTAGTTGACTGAACATTTATGGAAAAGCTTCCTTTCCAATCACCTTGGCATCATGGAATTTGCCTTTGTAAAAAATCAGTTGAAATTTTTCTTGACTCTGTTCTATTCCACTGATCTGTATGCCTATACCTAAATAATACGAAACAGCCTGAATTACTATAGTTTTATAGTAAGTATTGAAATCAAATATAGTAAGTCCTCAAACTATGTTCTTTGTTCAAATTGCTCTGGCTATTCTAGATTCTTTGAAGCTCCATATAAATCTTAGAATCAGCTTGTCAATTTCTACAAAAATGCCTGTAGAAATTTTAATTGGGATTGTGTTGAAACCTGGGGAGAATTTGGCAGCATTGCCATTTAAATAATATACAGTTTTCTAATCTCTGAACCGTGCTATATCTCTACATTTATTTAGGTCGGAGAAGTTGGGGTAGGAGACAAAATATTTTGTCATTAATGTTAAATCATGTGAGTTTCACAGTTATTGTTAAACTGTTGGTGTTAAAAGTCAGAAAAAATTCTCCTCTTCTTTCTTCTCTTCCTCCTTTTCTTCTTCTCATACATCTTTTTGACTGAAAGCAAATTTATCACAGGCTCAGGTTTTAATTCATATCCTATCTTTTCATCTTCTATTCAAAAATTTATGTTGTTTTAGATCCTAAATATCTCTTATTATTTAAAATACCTCTATTATATTTATATTATTATATTATCTATTATATTTAGAATTGTGTTGATAAATGAATCATGATAACACATTGTCCAATATAGGAATATGATGCTGTACCTAACACAGTGGACAATATCCATTCTGGGAGCTGATCTCATACCATTTGATTTGGATTGACATGAGAACCAATGAGCCAAAGTGTGTCAGAAGTCAATCAAAACTGAAAAGTGCTGTTATTAATGTTTTTATTTAAAAGATATACCCAAATAACCTTATTGTTTTATTTAGTTAATGCAAATCATTCTTTAAAGTGAAAAGCATATGAAAAACAAAACAAACATGGCAGACAGTTAGTTGGTCATCAATGACTCATGCTTTTTTCCATAGTGCAGAATATTGCCCAGCCAGTAATGACATTTCCCAGTCCTCATGCATCTAGGTTGGGCTGTATGACTAGTTCCGGCCAGTAGAATGTGAGCTGGAGTGACTGTCACTTCAGGCAAAGGTGGCTGAGTATCCCATATGCTTTCCCTATGCTTTATTACCCTTCATGGTGACTTTGGGAGTCTCCCGTTGAAGAGATGACATCCCAAGAGTCTGGATCCCCAAGTCACCACTTGGAGAGGACAACTGCTCCACCAGGGACATTGCATTGAACTTTGTGTGAAGCAAAATAAAATTTTAATATGTTAAACCAATGAGATTTTGGAGCTGTTTGTTACAGTGGGTAGTCTAGTCTCGTAAGCAACCTTTAAAAAAAAATAATAGGGCCATAGAGCAAAAGAAACAGAAATAGATTGGGTTTGTTTACTTCATAAGCAAAGAGAAATAGACTGAAGTTAAATGCTTGGCCTATAACCTTGAAAATGACCTCCAGTGAGCCATACTACTCTTTTGGACTTTGTTTCAAAGAGTGAAAAAATATAAGCTTTGGTATCTAATAGATCTGAACTTGGATTCTGACTCCAAAATTCTTGCTGTGTCCCGATCTTTTTGAGCATTTACCAGTGACTTTTATTTTAGTCCTACTATTCCCCCTCCAAATATATAATTATCTCAGTTCTTAGTCCATCAGCTGAGCTAGTGCTGGGTCCATATCAATACTTTCTTGTTGGACATCACTTTTAATGTACAAGTGCCTCAAAACTAAGTTACCAATTCTAAAGTTATTACTTCACCCAAATTACTTTTCCTTGACTTCCTTATTTCCATGAATCATGCTAAGGACATTACTATGCCTGTTATAACTACATCATTCATTAGATGACCTTGACTGCAAATATTTCAATGAAAGAAGAGACTAATGTATCTTGGTAGCTATTTGGACCTAAGTTTTAGCTCTGTATAACATGTGTAGATCAATTAAATGAACAATTTCAATAGTGGTTAAATTGTTTCTTATAAATACACAGCTTTAACTTTCATTACTTTATTTAGAAGATGTGCAGCAACAGTACACCTTGGCATGTGTGGATTTACATTTGTGATTTTGATTCTTCATATGTGATTTTGAAAATACAAACATAGAGTAATTTGCCAGGAATTTGAGTCTTGAATCTTATGAAGTTGTGGTTGACCTCAGCTGACTACCTAGAATATATACCTCTTAAATGAGCCTTAGGATTCTCTACTCATTAGTGTGCATTTAATAACTCTTAGGAAGCAATGAAAATTATTTTTTTTTGATGAAAATGGCCTAGAAAAGAAAACCAACTTCTGGTGTTGATGATAGAAGTTAATTTAAAGAAAGGAGGTCTAAGAAAGTTGTGTTTGTTATTCAGAAAGTAAGAATTCACTATAAATTGAAGCATGGAATATCTAATCTTGTGGTAATACTAAATAAGTGAGCAAGTCTACTGTATATTCTACAGACAGACAAGAAAAGTTGACTCATCAAACTGGCTCATCAAGTGCTTAAATAAGAATTTTTTTATGAGAGAAAATGTTGATACATTTTATAAATCAATTTAGTTTTAAAATACAGAACATATATAAACCTTGGCCACAACCATGCTCACAGGGACTCACTTTTCCTGAATAGATTTATCAAGTTCCTTTCTGTGAAGAGCTGGGTCTTTCTTAAAATGGATTCTAGAATTAGGTGATTCAGATTTTCTCCACTTTATTACTCTTGAATTCTTTGTGCCTGGCACATTGGTGAGTGATTGTAGAACACTCCATGGATATGCACCAAAAAAGGGAGACTGCAATTTTCTTAATGTTTTAGATAAGGAATCCTCCTCTTGAGGTCAAAAGAGTAAGTTGTTTCAAAAAACGTTGTTTTTAAATCTATCAAGATCAATTTCTCCTGAATAATCTTTTTTTAAAATTAAGGTATCAGTGATATACAATCTTATGAAGGTTTCACATGAGCAACATTGTGGTTACAACATCTTGAATAATCTCTTAATTCATCTCCACTTGATCTTACGGGCACAATATATAAGCATAGATTGGTACAAGGATATTTTTTTTAGCTGAACGGAGTATATTTTCTTCAGAAATTTTACCTGGGTGTTCTTTAGTTTTCTCTCCTTCATAGAATTCTGGTTACCAAGATCAACAATCATATTCCTTATATTTTGATATACTTTTAATGTTTTAAAAAGTATTGTGTTACAAACAACAACAAATGTTGGCGAGGATGTGGAGAAAAGGGAACCCTCCTACACTGCTGGTGGAAATGCAAATCAGTTCAACCATTGTGGAAAGCAGCATGGAGGTTCCTCAAAAAACTCAAAATAGAAATATCATTTGACCCAGGAATTCCACTCCTAGGAATTTACCCTAAGAATGCAGCAGCCCAGTTTGAAAAAGACATATGCACCCCTATGTTTATCGCAGCACTATTTACAATAGCCAAGAAATGGAAGCAACCTAAGTGTCCATCAGTAGATGAATGGATAAAGAAGATGTAGTACATATACACAATGGAATATTATTCAGCCATAAGAAGAAAACAAATCCTACCATTTGCAACAACATGGATGGAGCTAGAGGGTATTATGCTCAGTGAAATAAGCCAAGCCAAAAAAGACAAGTATCAAATGATTTCACTCATATGTGGAGTATAAGAACTGAGAAAAAAACAGAAGGAACAAAACAGCAGCAGACTCACAGAACCCAAGAACAGACTAATAGTTACCAAAGGGAAAGGGACTGGGGAGGATGGGTGGGAAAGGAGGGACAAGGGGGAAAAAGGGGCATTACGATTAGCAGATGTAATGTTAGGGGGGCACAGGGAGGGCTGTACAACACAGAGAAGACAAGTAGTGACTCTATAGCATCTCACTACGCTGATGGACAGTGACTGTAATGGGGATGGTGGGGGGGACCTGATGAGGGGGGTAGTGTAATCACCATAATATTACTCATTTAATTGTAGATTAATGATATCAAAATAAACTTAAAAAAAAAGTATTGTGTTACCCAGTTTCCAAGATGGCTCCCAAAGATTCTTGTCTCCTTGTATACACCCCCATTCCCTTCCCATCTTGAATAGGCTGACCTGTGCAACCACTAGAATAGTCTGGATATGATGGTGCATGATGTCTGGGGCTAGGTCATAAAAGAAGTTGAGGCTTCTATCATTTTCTTGGACTGTGGCTTTGGGGGAAGCGAGCTGTCATGTTGTAAGGCTGTCATGGCAAAGAACTGAGACCTTCTGAATACAACACCAATTAGCTAGCCATGTGAACGAGCCCACCTTGAAAGTCCCAGACAAGCCTTCACATGATATCACAGCTCTGGTCAATATCTTGTCTACAGCGTTCTGAGGTTGCCCACCGAAACTGAGATAATAAAAGTTCATTGTTGTTTAAACCACTATGCTTTGTGATAATTTGTTATAAAACAATTGACAACTAGTACAACTAGGTAGAAACACTTGAAAAAAGTATATCCTAAATCACCTTATAAAAACTCTTGCATAATCTTACTTAATATAGTGATAAGCTTTTCTCATGAGGAGATCTGGCTGTTTTTGGAAGATATGAGTCATTCTCAAACTGAAGTGGCAAATGGGCAGGTGTTATTTCTGGTTTTGCTGGAGGAGTTAAGCCAATCAGTATGAGATGCATTCCCATACTCATCTCTAGGATGAGATAGGGGCAGGGCACCCATAATGATCATCTCTTTTCAGAGTCCCAGGCACTAAGTAGAGGTCAAGAGAACTCCAGGGTTTCTTCTGTGAATGTCTCTGTCTCAGAAAATGTTGGACAAAGCAAACAACAATCTGGTTTCATTTCTCCATTGTTTCATGGGTGTATTTTGATGTTGCAAAAATCCTTCCGTTGTGTGACATATCAGTATTGACTGATTGAGGTGTAGACTCTTCTGAAATTTTCATTTAATTATACATGAAGCTCCATAGAATTTCACCCACAGAACAGTAGAGTTGTTTTGTCAAGTGTTCAGGACCTAAATTTGCCGTTGGCTCACCCCCAGTGCAGTCATGCGATTAGTCACGCAAATAGTTACAAACCCCCTATGCCATAAAGGAATCATAGCTAATGGCCCCACTGGCGCTCTTTTCCCAAAACATGTCTCTGAAAACTAAAACATGCATGTCAGTTTGGACTTACTTTTTGTGTCTGTTTTGCCCAAAGCCTGGACCATGTCAGAGAAGATGGAGACACCTTCACGGCCTGTTAGTCACATCTGAGCAAAGCTTCTCAGTGGGCTGTCAGACAAGAAAGGAGCCTCCTGTAGCCACCTTAATCAGCATCCCCCATCTGTGAGGTCATTGGGATGTTTCAAACAATTTTCAGCTCTCATTAGTTGAGCGGGTTCCACAGGCAAGTCCTTATCTTTTGTAGCTTTTGCGGCCACATCCTGAGAAAGCCTCTCTGCAGAATAACATCTTCCCCGTGGGTCCACCGGCAGTAATGAGCCACCAAGTGATGTGCCCTTTGCACTCACCAGCAGTATATGTGGATATTGACCTTTCATGTTGTGAGATGTTGATTTTACCCTTGGCTTCTGCCCTGGAAGTCTCATTATTTCTAATAGGCTGTGGCAATTAGGGTCTTGGGGCAGCTGATTGTGGCCATTACTTGGGGAGAACAGTTGCTTTTTCTTTACATGAACAATGTGATGCACAGCTCAGCCCAAATCTGCAAACGGCACAGCCATGGTGGACCTCCAGCCACAGGCGAGAAACTCCTCATCTGCTCTATTCACATATCCTTTCCTTACACCAGCTACTGGCTATTTTCAAACCCCCTTTATGCAGAATGACATACTCAACAGATATTTCAGTGCATTGGATTTGGCCTAATAAGGAATTCATTAAACAGAATTATTTGAGAGAGAAATGGGTGCATTTAGAGAGACCTCTTTTTTCCTTTCAAAGACAGTTGGTTGGAAAAGGGAAAGGATAACATGGACAACCGGCCATGCTGGGCGGCCCAAGGACCTTCTGAGGAGGCTCCCAGGAAGGCCCCTCAGACTTGTGATTGTGAAAGCTTGACTCCTAGTGGAACTCTACAGTTTTTAAAATCTGGTGGGCTGTAGGCAAACCAAGCTGTTCCTTCAAGGTTAGAACAATGCATTGGTACAATCCTAACAGCTTGTGGGGGAAGGAGGTAAAGAGGAAAAAGTCCACACTAGAGTAAGTACATAGGAAGCCACAAATAGCTAAAAGCATAATATAGTGTCAACATTCACATTTTCTCCAGTTCTTGATCTGAAGCACTTTCTATATTAAAAGGAAAATGAAACAAAATTAAGCATGCTTTTTGCTTCAGACAAGATGAGATTAAAGGCTAAGTGTCAACAACTCAGAGCAAAGACTTTAACATATTCCTGAGCAGTAGAGTTGAATGTTCTATAATTGGGACAAGATTTTTCCAAACAAATGCAAGAAAAATCCCCTAAATTAATCTGGTTGTTTATGAAAATAACATTTGGAAAAGCCCCTCCAGCGACTATCTCATCAATTAAGGATGTGCTGCAGTGTCAGAGACCCTAGTGCACTGCTGCTGAAATACTCACTCTTGGTGATGTAGCAGTGTGGTCTGCTACTCAGAGTCCCTTGTGGATTTAGTTTTTGCTGTGCAAAATGATACATTTAAAATGTCAGTTCATTTCAATTGGGTTGGTCCATGGTATAAATATATGGCAGTTGTGAGATGGAGAGTTCAAAATGTATAACCAATAATCATTGAAAGTTAATTCTTTTTTTTTTTTCGTGAGAACTATTGGCATATTTATTTTCTACATTGATATGTATTTTCTTTTTTTCTATTTATTTTTTTATTAAGGTATTATTGATATACACTCTTATGAAGGTTTCACATGAAAAAACAATGTGGTTACTACATTTACCCATATTATCAAGTCCCCACTCATACCCCAATTCAGTTATCTCCATCAGTGTAGTAAGATGACACAGATACACTGTTTGCCTTCTCTGTGCTACACTGTTTTCCCCGTGATGCCCCACACCATGTGTACTAAACATAATACCCCTCAATCCCCTTCTCCCACTCTCCCCACCCACCGTTCCACACCCCTCCACTTTGGTAACCACTAGTCCCTTCTTGGAGTCTCTGAGTCAGCTACGATTTTGTTCCTTCAGTTTTGCTTCGTTGTTATACTCCACAAATGAGGGAAATCATTTGGCACTTGTCTTTCTCTGCCTGGCTTATTTCACTGAGCATAAAATCCTCCAGTTCCATCCATGTTGTTGCAAATGGCAGGATTTGTTTCATTCTTATGGCTGAATAGTATTCCATTGTGTATATGTACCACACCTTCTTTATCCATTCATCTACTGATGGACACTTAGGTTGCTTCCATATCTTGGCTATTGTAAAAAGTGCTGCAATAAACATAGGGGTACATATGTCTTTTTGAATCTGAGAAGTTGTATTCTTTGGGTACATTCCAAGGAGTGGGATTCCCGGGTCAAATGGTATTTCTATTTTTAGTTCTTTGAGGAACCTCCATATTGCTTTCCACAATGGTTGAACTAGCTTACATTCCCACCAGCAGTGTAGGAGGGTTCCCCTTTCTCCTCATCCTCACCAGCATTTGTTGTTCTTAGTCTTTTGGATGGTGGCCATCCTTACTGGTATGAGGTGATATCTCATTGCGGTTTTAATTTGCATTTCCCTGATGATTAGTGATGTGGGGCATCTTTTCATGTGTCTGTGGCCATCTGAATTTCTTCTTTGGAGAACTGTCTTTTCATATCATCTACCCATTTTTTAATTGGGTTATTTGCTTGTTGGTGTAGAGGTGTGTAAGTTCTTTATATATTTGGGATGTTAACCCCTTATCAGATATGTCATTTACAAATATATTCTCCCCTACTGTAGGATGCCTTTTTGTTCTGTTGATGGTGTCCTTTGCCGTATAGAAACTTTTTAGTTTTATGTAGTCCCATGAGTTCATTTTTGCTTTTGTTTCCTTTGCTTGAGGAGATGTGTTCAGGAAGAAGTTGCTCATACTTATATTCAGGAGATTTTTGCCTGTGTTGTCTTCTAAGACTTTTATGGTTTCATGACCTACATTCAGGTCCATGATCCATTTCGAGTTTACTTTTGTGTATGGGGTTAAACAATAATCCAGTTTCATTCTCTTGCATGTAACTGTCCAGTTTTGCCAACACCAGCTGTTGAAGAGGTTGTCATTTCCTCATTGTATGTCCATGGCTCCTTTATCATATATTAATTGACATATATGGTTGGGTTTATATCAGGCCTCTCTAGTCTGTTCCATTGGTTTATGGGTGTGTTCTTGTGCCAGTACCAAATTGTCTTGATTACTGTGTCTCTGTAGTAAAGCTTGAAGTTGGGGGGCATAATACCCCCAGCTTTATTTTTCCTTCTCAGGATTGCTTTGGCTATTCAGGGTCTTTTGTGGTTCCATATGAATTTTAGAACGATTTTCTCTAGTTCATTGAAAAATGCTGTTGATATTTTGATAGGAATTGCATTGAATCTGTAGATGGCTTTAGGCAGGATGGCCATTTTGACAATATTAATTCTTCCTATCCATGAGCATGGGATGTGTTTCTATTTATTGGTATCTTCTTTAATTTCTCTCATGAGTGTCTTGTAGTTTTCAGAGTATAGGTCTTTCACTTCCTTGGTTAGGTTTATTCCTAGGTATTTTATTCTTTTTGATGCAACTTGAATGGAATTGTTTTCCTTATTTCTCTCTCTGCTAGGTCATTGTTAGTGTATAGGAATGCCACAGATTTCTGCATATTAATTTTGTTACCCACAACTGCTGAATTCAGATATTAGATCTAGTAGTTTTGGAGTGGATTCTTTAGGGTTTTTTATGTACAATATCATGTCATCTGCAAACAGGAACAGTTTAACTTCTTCCCTGCCAATTTGGATGCCTTTTATTTCTTTGTGTTGTCTTATTGCTGTGGCTAGGACCTCCAGTACTATGCTGAATAGAAGTGGGGACAGTGGGCATCCTTGTTTGTTCCCAATCTTAAAGGAAAAGCTTTCAGCTTCTCGCTGTTAAGGATAATGTTGGCTGTGGGTTGGTCATAAATGGCCTTTATTATGTTGAGGTACTTGCCCTCTATACCCATTTTGTTGAGAGTTTTTATCATGAATGGATGTTGAATTTTGTCAAATGCTTTTTCAGCATCTATGGAGATGATCATGTGGTTTTTGTTCTTCTTTTTGTTGATGTGGTGGATGATGTTGATGGATTTTTGAATGTTGAACCATCCTTGCATTCCTGGAATAAATCCTACTTGATCATGATGGATGATCCCTTTGATGTATTTTTGAACTCGGTTTTCTAATATTTTGTTGAGTATTTTTGCGTCTATGCTCATCAGGGATATTGGTCTGTAATTTTCTTTTTTGGTGAGGTGTTTGCCTGGTTTTGGTATTAGAGTGATGCTGGCCTCATAGAATGAGTTTGGAAGTATTCCCTGTTCTTCTACTCCTTGGAAAACTTGAATGAGGATGGGTATTAGGTCTTCACTAAATGTCTGATAAAATTCAGTGGTGAAGCCATCTGGTCCAGGAGTTTTGTTCTTAGGTAGGTTTTTGATTACCAATTCTATTTCGTTGCTGGTAATTGGTCTATTCAGATTTTCTGTTTCTTTCTGGGTCAGTCTTGGAAGGTTGTATTTTTCTAGAAAGTTGTCCATTTCTTCTAGGTTATCCAGTTTGTTGGCATATAATTCTTCATAGTATTCTCTAATAGTTCTTTGTATTTCTGGGGTTTTTGTAGTGATTTTTCCTTTCTCATTTCTGGTTCTGTTTATGTGAGTAGACTCTCTTTTTTTCTTGATAAGTCTGGCTAGGGGTTTATCTATTTTGTTTATTTTCTCAAAGAACCAGCTCTTGCTTTCGTTGATCCTTTCTATTATTTTATTCTTCTCGATTTTATTTATTTCTGCTGTAATCTTTATTATGTTCCTCTACTGACTTTGGGTCTCATTTGTTCTTCCTTTTCTAGTTTCGTTAATTGTGAGTTTAGACTGCTCATATGGGAATGTTCTTCTTTCCTGAGGTAGTCCTGTATAGCAATATACTTTCCTCTTAGCACAGCCTTTGCTGCGTCCCACAGATTTTGTGGTGTTGAATTATTGTTGTCATTTATCTCCATATACTGCTTGATCTCTGTTTTTATTTGGTCATTGATCCATTGATTATTTAGGAGCATGTTTTATTAAGCCTCCATTTGTTTGTGGGATTTTTCATTTTCTTTGCATAATTCATTTCTAGTTTTATTCCTTTGTGATCTGAGAAGCTGGTTGGTACAATTTCAATCTTTTTGAATTTACCGAGGCTCTTTTTGTGGCCTAAAATATGATCTATTTTTGAAAATATTCTGTGTGCACTTGAGAAGAATGTGTATTCTGATGCTTTTGGGTGTAGAGTTCTGAAGATGTCTGTTAGGTTCATCTGTTCTAATGTGTTGTTGAGTGCCTCTGTCTCCTTACTTATTTTCTGTCTGGTTGATCTGTTCTTCAGAGTGAGTGGTGTGTTTAAGTCTCCTAGAATAAATGCATTGCATTCTATTTCCCCCTTTAATTCTGTTAGTATTTGTTTCACATATGTGGGAGCTCCTGTGTTGGGTGCATAGATATTTATAATGGTTATATCTTCTTGTTGGATTGACCCTTTTATCATTATGTAATGTCCTTTGTCTTGTGACTTTCTTTGTTTTGAAGTCTATTTTGTTTAAGTACTGAAACTCCTGCTTTTTTCTCCCTATTAGTTGCATGAAATATCTTTTTCCATCCCTTCACTTTTAGTCTGTGTATGTCTTTGTGTTTAAAGTGAGTGTCTTGCAGGCAGCATATACAGAGGTCTTGTTTTTTTTATCCATTCAGTGACTCTATGTCTTTTGATTGGTCCATTCAGTCCATTTACATTTAGGGTGATTATGGATAGGTATGTACTTATTAGCATTGCAGGCTTCAGATTCGTGGTTACCAAAGGTTCAAGGTTAACTTCCTTACTATCTAAGAGTCTAACTTAACTCACTTAATATGCTATTACAAACACTATCTTAAGGTTCTTTTTTTGTTTTGTTTTGTTTTTTTCCTCCTCCTTTTTCTTCCTCCTCCATTCTTTATGTATTAGGTATCATATTGTGTACTGTTTGTCTATTCCTTGATTGAATTTGGGGATAGTTAATTTAATTTTGCATTTTCTTAGTAATTAGCTGTTCTACTTTCTTTACTGTGGTTTTATTACCTCTGGTGACAGCTATTAAACCGTAGGAACACTTCCATCTATAGCAGTCCCTTCAAAATACACTGTAGAGATGGTTTGTGGGAGGTAAATTCTCTCAGCTTTTGCTTATCTGGGAATTAGTTAATCCCTCCTTCAAATTTCAATGATAATCTTGCCAGATAAAGTAATCTTGGTTGAGGCCCTTCTGCTTCATTGCATTAAATATATCATGCCACTCCCTTCTGGCCTGTAAGGTTTCTGCCGAGAAGTCTGATGATAGCCTGATGAGCTTTCCTTTGTATGTGATCTTATTTCTCTCTCTGGCTGCTTTTAATAGTCTGTCCTTATCCTTGATCTTTGCCATTTTAATTACTATATGTCTAGATGTTGTCTTCCTTGGGTCCCTTGTATTGGGAGATCTGTCCACCTGCATGGCCTGAGAGACTATCTCCTTCCCCAGATTGGGGAAGATTTCAGCAATCACCTCCTCAAAGACACTTTCTATCCCTTTTTCTCTCTCTTCTTCTTCTGGTACCCCTATAATGCGAATATTGTTCCGTTTGGATTGGTCACACAGTTCTCTCAATATTCTTTCATTCTTAGAGATCCTTTTTTCTCTCTGTGCCTCAGCTTCTTTGTATTCCTCTTCTCTAGTTTCTCTTTCATTTATCATCTCCTCCAACATATCCAATCTGTTTTTAATACCGTCCATTGTGCTCTTCAATGATTGGATCTCCGACCGTAATTCATTCCTGAGTTCTTGAATATCTTTCCATACCTCCATGAGCATGTTAATGATTTTTATTTTGAACTCCCTTTCTGGGAGAGTCATGAGGTCAATATCATTTAAATCTTTCTCAGGAGTGGTATTCGTAATTTTACTCTGGACTAGGTTCCTTTGACATTTCCTATTTGTGTATGGCGCCCTCTAGTGCCCAGAAGGTCTACTCTCTGGAGCTGCTCAGTCCCTGAAGCAATGTCAGGGTTGCAGGGGAGTGGTATTGGTGCCTGGGGGGAGGAAAGAGCTGTTTCCTGCTTCCAGGCTGCTATGCCTGTCTCCACTGCCTGAACCAGTGGGCCAAGTGCACAGGTATAAGCCTCTGCGCTTTGCGTTTTTAGTTGCTGTAGACAGATCTTCCCTTTGGCTGGCCTAACGCCAGGGTAGGGTTTGCCGGTTTGCACACCCGGTGGGGCTGGCCAGGAGAAGGTGCAGTAGCCTGCCTGTTATGGAAGGGGTTCTTGGAGCTGTGTAGGCAGCCAGGGAGCTGGAGCACCTGAAGATCGTGAAAGCTCTCAATCTGCTGGGCCGAGTGCACCCAGACAATTTTGTCTGCCTGTCCTTTCTCCTCAGCAGTAAGCTCTGTGCAGTCCTTGCCCCTTTAGCAGCCCTCTTGCTAAGGGCTTCTTGTTAGGAAGTCTCTCAGACTGCCCTCCTTTCTTTTGTCCCAGAGCAGCTGCATATGGATCCCTGCTTTCCACAAGCAGCTGGAATCTCAGTCTCTCCAGGAATTCTGCCTGTCTTAGCTTTCCAACCCCCTAATTACGAGAGTATCATGCAAGCACCATGAAATGTAGGTTTGTGCTCCCAGAACAGATCTCCGGAGTTAGGTATTCAGCAGTTCCAGATTTCTCCCTCCCTGCTCCATTCCTCTTCCTCCCGTAGGTGAACTGGGGTTGGGGAAGGGCTTGGATCCCACAGGACCGCAGCTTTAGTACGTTACCCTTTTCCATGTGGTCTGCTCTTATCTCCAGGTGTATGCAGTTTGTTGCAGTCCTCTTTTCTGTTGCTCTTTCAAGAGTAGTTGTATTAGTTATATTTTCATATTATATGTGGTTTTAGGAGGAAGCCTCTGTCTCACCTCTCACACCGCCATCTTTAATCCTTTCTCTCCTGAAAGTTAATTCTTCCATGAATAGATAAGAAATCTCCAGAAGAAAGCCATAAGAAACTCACTTTCCTCTTTCTCTCCCTTCCTTCCTTTTTCTTTCCTTCCTTCCTTCCTTCCTTCCTTCCTTCCTTCCTTCCTCCCTCCCTCCCTCTCTTCCTTCCTTCCTCTCTTCCTCCCTTCTTGTTGTTAAGACCTGGGGCCACTGGCTCTGGGCAACAGAAGTCCTCCCTGTTTACATGTCCACCCAGCTCAGCAGGGCTTTGCTCACGCCCAAAGTCTAGTTGGCAATGAGTTTATGTCATTCTGGAGTCTCTTGTTTTCATAATTTCCTCATGAGTATGTCGAAACTCCTGTTGGTGGCTTCAAAAATTGGGGATTTAGAGCTCTCAGCTGATTACTTCTTTTTATTTTGAAAATGCAACCAAAATCTTTGTTATATACAGCACTTCTACACCACGATCAATAGTCAGGGCAGCATTACAAAAAGGGATGCTTCTTACTTGGCTTGCTCACTTTAAACACCAGAATCTTAATTATAATAGATCTTACGTCTATCTTGTACAGATCTATCTATCTATCTATCTATCTATCTATCTATCTATCTATCTATCTATCTATCTATCTATGCATCCATCCATCCATCCATCCATCCATCCATCCATCCATCCATCCATCCACCCATCCATCCATCCACCCACCCACCCACCTATACTAGTTTTCTAGGGCTACCATCACAAAGTGCCATGGACTTGAGTGGCTTAAACAATAGGCATTTCTTTTATCACAGTTCTGGAGGCTAGATGAAGGTGTCAACAGGTTAGATATTTTTCTGAGGACTCTCCTTGTCTTATAAATGGCCATGTTCTCTCTGTGTGTCCTTTCCATATAAAGAAACCACTCAGATTAGATTAGGGCCTACCATATGACCTCACTGTACCTTAATTATCTCCTTAATGATCTGATCTCCAAATATAATGACATTCTGAGGTACTAGGGGTTAAGACTTCAACATACAAGTTTTGAAGGGACACAGTTCATCCCATAACATATCCTCTCCATCTAGGATTTATTCTCTCTCTCGCTATCACAGTACCTAAAGGGGACTTTAAAAGATAATAAAAGTGATTAGAAATGACTGAATCTATTGAACAACTGGCAGTTGAGAAGCAAAAACTCAAAGAAAGCAAGTGACTTTCCTAGGATAATACATCTAGTGTCTAATGGAAGCTACACTCAGTCCTAAGGTTTTACTGTTAAAATCCACATTTGTTTCCTACAGTGTTATGAGTCTTGGAATAGTTATTAAACTTTCTCCTTAAACCTCAGTTAGCATCTCCTAAGTGACTCTTATTAAGAAAAGCCTTCTAAATTTAAGACTAGAGGCCATATGGGAGAGGGTGAATTATGAAGCTGGATCAGGGAAGAATTCAGTGGTGTGACTGCTGTTCATACTATTGTCAGCTGTAATTCAACAAGAGCTCTTACGGAGAACTTTATTAATTTATGTCACAGAGAATTTTAAGAGTTTTTTCCCCCCAAGTACTGTACCCATAAATGACCAGATTATTTGGGACCTTTCTCTCTGGTATGTTTACAGTTAGTTGTGCCAATATACAAGGCTGAGGTACCTCTTTTGGAGAATAACATTACGTATGTTGAGGTAAACTAACTACTATTTGGAAGTAAAAACCATAACAAATGAGCACTTCTGGCCATAAGGGGACCATTTAGGTCAGCAAAGAGGTGATTAGCCCTCTGACCTTAGAGGGAAGAACTCTTAAGGAATTAGAGTTCAGGGGTGCATTTTCTCCATGGGCTTTTCCATGCTGGGTTATAAATCACAGTTAACATCTATTCTAATATAGTTTTCAGTTTAATTTAAAACTACTTCTGATACTTGAGAGAATTTCACAGTTTTATAACCTGATCAGTGGCTTGGGCTTTTAATAAGTTGATGCCTGGAGAATTTCATGAAGTATTTTAGATGGAAGGTTCACACTCATTTGTATTACACCTGGATGATTGCACAGCAAAATTCGATGCTGCAGTATCTCACAGTTAACAGATTCGGTTTGACAGCGGGCAAAGTTTTGTTCCCTGGGTTTCTAGTTGTAAAGTTTCAAAGTGAAAAATAAGCCGTGTATTGAGATGGCTGATTACGGAATCCAAAGGACCTGTGATCGTGCACAGGCGAGAGGTGGGAGGGTGCTTGTGGGGTAAAAAAAGATAATTCCTAAGGGGCAGCCAGAGGAATGCAGAGCAGTACAGAGTCTGGGCCAGATTTCATCCTGAGTCAGCTCTTGGCTTCCTCTGAGTCCTAGGAGAGAGCCATGGCTCATAGCACGGAAAGCATGGATCTGTAAATAAAACCTCTGAAACCTTGGTAGGACAGTGCAGCCCTGCTCGGGATTATTGGGTCAGACCGTGATTCAGGTGTGCGTGTGTGGAAGGCATGTTCTTTCCATCCACAGAGCAATTGCAGTGCCATATGGTTTAGGCTCCATGTGACTCCTGGCAGCCAACAGCAGGGAGCAACTCCTGCAGTGAGGCTGGCAGCCGCGGTGACCCCCGAAGTAAGCAGTGTATTTTTCTGACTATGCTCACTTGATTGTGTGGAATATCTAAATGTCTCCCCAGTTATTTCTGGGAATCCCAAAGAGGTACCTCCTGAGTCCTCTCACACAAATTATCTCAGCAGCCATCTGGACAGGCTATGTTCCCTCTTTGCCTCTGAACCTGTTTGATAATATTGTCCAAGGATCCACATGAAGACTGCATTCTAGTGGATTGTGGTAGATGGGACTTGTTTAAGGACACATCTAAGATAGTCCCCGAAGATGCCCAGAGAGACTTGGGGAGGCTTTAGGTAGGAACTGGCAGAGTAACACTTCTACGTGTTGAGTGCGTTTTGTTTTCTCAGTCCTTTGCAGAAAGAATTCTGCAAACACAGACACAGAACAGTCGTAAGTGGTGGAAGTTTATTAAGCAAAGTGAAGTACACTCTCAAGAAAGGTGCAGAGTGGGCTGTCTGGAAACCAGAAACTGCCCTGCTATTAGGGTTACGGTTGGTTTTAAAATGGTGGCAAGTCCCTCCCTGAATCTTAGATCAGTCAGTGGACTAGTTGATTGACAGGCCCAAGTTATAATCTTCTTCCTAGTGTGCAGGCACTTACCCATAAGTACCCAAGCAAAACCCATGGGGGCTCCGGGGGCGCCAGGCTGAAACCACGATGTAAATTTATTATAATTATGGTATAATAAACTGGAGGTAGCTCTGGGTCACCTTCTGGGTCTTGGTGTGCCTGCAGCCAACCTGTGTTGGTGGTCTGGAAGCCACACTGGGCTTTTTACATCTTGTTTGGCCCTGATAAGGCAGGAGACTGAACCATAAACAGGAGGGGTTTTGGGTGCATTCTGCCATCTGGTGACAAGGGAGTGGGTGGAGAAGGGGGGTACCTTGTCCAGAACGGTGGAACCTGCTCATGTGTGCCTAGCTACCTGACAGTACCATCTGTATATCTATGTAACTAACACAGGCATCTGTCACTTATTCAGATATGGTTCAAAGCAAGAGTAAAGAACCCTAGATGAGAATGGTTTCAGTGTTTAGAAGGAATGGCAATTGTTTTTTTTTTTGAATCTCTGTGATGTAAATTACCTCCCTAGGAATAGAGGTAAAGCCCGTCCCTTCCATTTAAGCCTGAAGAGGCAAAAGAGACAATCTTGTAATAGAATCCACTCAACTTACAAAATTTTTTTGCCTAGGTCAAGGCTGTGCTGTTGAGTAACAAGGATTTGGCTGAAATTACTCGACTATTATTGGTGTCCCATGAAACAGACCAAATGAGTTCACAATTCTCTTCCTTTGGTAAAATCTGTTCTTCCCAGATTAGGAGTCCTGGAGAGGAGCTCACAGTCAATATTCAAACTCTCTTTGAGTGGGTCCTTCTGGAATTCTCTGAAAGATGAGATGCATCTGGAGCAGCACTGCAGGAAGGTAGTGGAGTTTATACTCAATGGAAAGAGTCAGGGAATTTATGTTCTAAATTCTAACTTTAACAATGTCCACCCATGTCTTTTGTTAAGTCTCTTGACTTCTCTAGGCTTCAGTTTACTCATCCGTAAGGGGAGATTGGAGCAGATTACCCCGGGGTGAGAGAGGGTAGGGCTCCTCCAGTGCGGGAGCTTCCTGTGCCTCAGGCAAGGCCCCAGGAGCTGTCTTCTGGTCCTTGGGAGTTGCCCAGCTAATTAATACACCCAGCTCTTGGGCAGGCCAGGGCTCTGAGTACAGAGTAGTTTATAAACCCAGTATTCATGAGGGTACTTTTGACTAGGCCTTCACTTAAACTGTTCACCACTAATGTGGGGCCCAATTTTGGAGCATGAACTTGCAATGAATGGCCTTACTAGCTACACCTCTGCTTCCTGGAGAATCTGCTATCTTCCATTGGTTTTTTGGACCTACCCTCTATAGGGCCTTCTGAGATAGGGAAAGAAAACCAGGCTTTGCAGCTGCAAGACCAAGGCTTTTTGAATGAGAAATTGTTCCCAGCTGTGTGTGTTTACTAGGTTAAACAGCTCAGCCTCTTCCAGCTTTGCATGTAATGATCTTGGCTGTATGAGCTGGCGAATTTGTCTGCACTGCAGCGTGACTCTTAAATTCACATGAATGATTGCCTTTCATGTAAATCCCAAGCATATTTTTATTCAGTCCCCTAGTATTCTACTGAGCAAAGTGCAGGGCGTCTCTTTTCTGCTCTGTGCAGAAGTGAAGAGTTCCTTGACCTGCTCTGCTATTAGCTCACTGGTAATGGAGTGACCATCTCATCCTGGTTGGCCTGGGATTGTCCTGGTTTGAAAACTGAAAATCCTGCATTATGGAAACCCTCACAGTCCTGAGCATCGTACGGTGGTGCCTACAGAGGCTGCTCAGAGTCCAAGAACTTGGAGGAGGAAGGAAGCAAACTGGAGACAAAATGATAATCCTCACAGAAAAGCAGCTGTGGGAGGGAACCAGGTGACCAAGTGGTGCCATCGTGGAAGTTGTGAGCTCCACTGCTCACCTCCCCGCAGGGCTTAGGCAAAGCTGTGACCCTATCCTGCGGAGGCAGTACATCGGGAGCCTCGGCTTCAGGGCTTGGCTGAAAACTACCTACCTGTAGACTTTCTAGCAATATTCACTCTGTTTTTCTTAGGATACCCTGGCTGACTAAAACCAACAACATAATATGCTATAGAAAGGAAAATCCCTATGAATTCTTACCCTAAAAACATCTTTCCTGGCTCTGTCACAGAACAGGCCCAAGCAGCAGTGGCCACAGACCTTCCCTGTGACACACGGCGAGAAGCTTGGCTTTTCACTGCCAACAGCGTTCTGTTCTCAAAGCAATCAGAGTTTCTTGGAAGTTAGTGGATTCCAATTATGGGACAGAAAAAATACCAGGCTGGCTTGTCAGGACAAAAAAACCCAAAAAACATAACAAAAAAAATCAGCCTTTTGTTGCTGTGGCCTGATAACAAGGAGTTTTCAAGCATATCAGAGCAGTGCTTGAAGGAGTTTCAACTAGCCCAGCTGCCAAAATGTGAACATCAAATGCTGGAAACAATTATGGTAAATTGAGACAAGGTGAGTCTAAAGGCTGAGTTCATAATCACACTCTAAAGCAATAAGTGTGTAAAAATGTAGTTATAACAGAAAAGAAAGGTGAATGTAAGAGAAAAATATGTAGGTATTCATTTAAAAAATATTCAGTATATGTCTGTTTTCATGTATTGATTTGAGTTTGTTTCTCTTAGCACAGCAGAAGAGACTAAACAAAGGGACCTGTGAGTCAGCCAAGCTGTCCCTAAAAAGGTAGGATCTGTTCTTAGAAGGACTGAACAGCATCTGTGCTCATGTTCAGTGACCAGATAGGCAGTGGGTAGGTGAATAGACGGGCCCCACATTGTGTCTACACTGATGAATTATCCAGCATCCTAAGGAAGAGAGGTAATCTTTCATTTCTTTAGAGGTGAAATCTCAGGATGAACCCACCAATGGGAATAGACTTTTACTAAAGAGGGCATTCATGTTCTAATAATGCTAACAGACCAGGCAGATATATCAAAATCATGCAGCAAAGCACTACTAATACATCAGGTCATGCAAATGTCTTTCCTTATTTCTGGGAAACAAGTCACACAAAAATGTATATCTGCCTGAAAGTCAGGGACATAACAGTGTTGTGTTATGGTAAGAGGATTGTATTAGTTAGGTATTGCCCCAAATCTTAGTGGAAGGGGAGAAAGAGAAAGAAAACCAAATGTCCAGTTAGGTGACAGGGGCTGACACCTAAGAATATTGACTCCTAAAGATCAAAACAAGAAATAAGGGAGGTTGAAAGCTCCACATATCTAAGGTGGGCGGGGATAATGGCCCCCAAGTACAAGGGCTTTCTAAAGCTCCGCAGGAGATAGTATTGTGCACCTGGGGTTGAGAAGCACTGTTCTGGAGTATCATTTGCCAATCTGATTTGATGTTAGTCACAAAAATTTATTTAATTTAGTCAAAGTAAAAACATAGTAAAATTTAGTCACAGTGGCTAGTGGTGGTAGGAGGGGTGTTATTAACATTTATTGAGCACTAGTTATGAATCAGGTTCATGCTAGGAATTTTATATAATTTCCACTTACTCCTCTTAACAGCCCTGGAAAGCAGATGGTCAGTATTACCACTTTTTACAGAGAAGGAAACAGACTAGAGAGATTTAGTGAGTCACACTGTCTTAAACAAAGCCTGTTTCTTACACCATATCAAGCTAAGTATCAACTGAGTCCCCAAAGAGAAAACAGTATTAAAGATAAAGTAGGTAAATGATAAAAGAGCTAGTTTGGTAGCTTTAAACCTGAGCTCTAGGTGGACTGAAAAAGACAGAGCACTACTGACGATATTACTGAACTGCATAGAGTTTGGTCATGAAGAGCAACAGCCAGTGCTGGGCTGCAGAGACCAGGGTGTGGGGAGGGGGTCCCACAGGGCAGCAGTAATTGGTGCAGGACCTGGGAGGTGGGGTGCGCTGGCTCCCCAGGCTGGGAGGTAAATATGGAGCCCTTTCCCGTTCTTTGCCCCATGGTGGCAGTGCAGAGGAACCCAGACACATCAGTGAGAGGCAAGATGCGAGCTGTGGGAACACGGTGTCTTGGCTCTGGTTAGCTCCTACTGGGTGTTGAGTAACTTTGCGTGAGAGGAGCTGAGAGGCTGGGAAGAGGAGGCCAGGGAGGAAGGGTCAGGAATGCAGATTTCAGAGACAGGGGAAGCCAGGCCAGTGAGGACAAGGATGATCTATGAAGCACCTCAGCTGCTGCTGTGGAGGCAAACAGACCATTTCAAGATGGGCAGAAACTGAGTGTCTGCTGGCTTGGGGTTGCCGTTGACAGCAAATACTAGAAAATGTTTTAAAACAAATATGCACAAGCCTACACACCCATGCATACACAGTAATTTCTAAATACATACTGCACTTTTTTCCTGCAAAGGCAAAATGCCTACAAAAAGGTCTCTGCACACAATTCACTTGGAGAGTGAAACATTAGGGTTCCCTTCCCGCCGAGCTGTGTGTTCACCTTGGAATGCAAAACAGTCGATCATGCTAAGTCTGTTCTAACTTTTCCTTTTCTGAATATTTGGTTATCAGGCTTCACTTAAAGGGACTCTCGTGGCTTTGTCTCTCCTCATGTGGCTTCAAGACGATATCCCTTGGAGCCATTTCTCCATTCTGGTAATTCACAAGGTGGCTTGTGATGAGAAAGACTTCAAACACCACTGGTGCCAGAGGAATGATTGAGGTCAGGAGCCAAAACAAATTTGGAAGGAAGGCCCTGGTGCCAGGGACCAAGTGAAAACGAATGAAAGCAAACCAGCCACAAAATCAACCTCCCATGCCCCGCACGGTGCCTCAGAGGCCCTGGAATAGTGGCTCTGGCTTCCCAAAACAGAAACCCTTCACCAAGCAAGGACTCCCTGTGTCAGAGGCTGCAAGGTGCTCTTTCCAACCACAAGACAAAAGGATATGAGGTCATTGTGGGAAGTTTGAGCCTGGGACCAGAAGGCCCTGCTTCTGTGATACTGGCCTTGGGACCCCTTGGCCAGATCTTGCCACCTCCTGTTGCCAAAGCCGTTCCAAAGCACCATTAATTAAAGCATTAATTTTCAAATTAGTGGTGGTTGAAGAGGAACCTAGCATTGCAGTTAAGCATTCCAAGATCCAAAGGTGAGGAAGTAGGGAAGGGTGTGAATTAAAGAGACAGAAAATATGTTTGGGTTCTGGTGTCTGGGGCAGTACTTGGCCCCAAATCTAAGGTCTGTGGAACTATTACCTGTATTGGGTGGAGAACTCTCTCCCAATAAGAAAGCTTTAACAGGTCCGTCCTGGATATAGCTGTGAATCAGCCACCTGGTTCTCTCCCGTGTGCCTTGTCATAGTATCCATTTAGGACAAAGAGCCCATGTGGGTGTCATACAGGCCAGTTCTCTCTTTCCAGAAAGCAAACCAAAGCTATTTTGATTCAGGATGAACATTGTGCATAGCCCTTCCTCAAGATCTGCCTTGCCTGTGCTGTACTGAGAATATCCACCTGTGCATTCATTTCATTTGTCCCAGGATGGAATAGTCCCTCCTCTTGGTCCGTGGCCTTGCCCCTGGGGAGCAGATGGCTGATCAGCAGCAGGCACGTCGAACCACAGGAAACTGCCATTTTGTAGAATAAAGGTTATAAAAAGCCACTGAAAATTGCTGCCACTTCACCTTTTTTTTTTTGCCTTTAAAATTGTTCTTCCATGTGGGTCTAGTGTTTTCTAGTATTCTGTGCTAGGCACTATGAGGGTGTCACAGTTGGAAGCACCCTTGTCTGCGGGAATCAAACTATGACCCGTGGGCCAAATCTGGGCCACTACCTGTTTCTGTAAGATTTTACTGGAGCACAGCCATGCCCATTTGTTCACTTATTATCTATGGCTACTTTCATACTAGCAGATTGAGTGGTTTAACAAAGACTATACCATCCGCAAGACTTAACTATTTACTATGTGTCCCTTCTTAGAAGACGTTCGCTGAGCCCTGTCTTTATACAGTGGTAAGAGGCAATGATGGCTCATAAACACTGCCATTTTTCTTACTGCTATTTAACACCACTCCTTTTTCTGCCTTATCTTTGATCACTCTTCTTTTTCCTCTTCTACTTGCCTGATTTCCAAAGTGTCTCCTTTCCTCAGTGTCCTTCACTATTCTTGCTTCACTGTTGTTCCTGGCCTGTTATTCTGTGTCTGTTTTCCTCCTCCTCTTCACCTGCTTCTGCTCTACCATCCTTGTTCATCTCTTCCCACCTCTCACTTGTTTCCTTCTGCTTTTCATGTGCACCTCCTCCTCGGAACTTGTTGGCTGCTCTGACTTAGGACAGGTCACCATTCAGGCTGAGCAGCCTTCTCTTGCTCCAGCACAATCTGGTGTTAATTTCCTTCTTTAGATTTCAGTCTACTGAGCAGGGCTGATAGTTAACTGGTAAGGAAATGTTGCCTGTAGGAATCGTTCTACATGTAGTTGGTTGGCTGTCTGCTTTGTTTGGTCAGATTGAAGACCATTCCTGACATGAGATCACCTGCCTCAACCATCCAGACAGCTCAAAATTTAGAAATGCTGTCCAGATACCTTTTTCTTAGGGACTCCATTAGTCCCTGTTTGTGGGCTCAGCCTCTGCAGTTTTAACAAGGCTCTCACTGTTTTTAACAGCATTCTGAGGCAGCGTCTAGAATTCAGAAATTAAGTCCATTCAAAATGAGGATGGGTGTGTGTGCTGGGTGGTGCCTTTCTTCCCACAAAATAATGTGTTTTGAATCTAAGACATTTGTGGTCAAATGTTTCTCTGAAGCATGTACCACTGGTTGCTAAAGACTTTCTTACGCAATGCTTCAGGAAAAAGAAAAATCAAAACTGGGTAGTTTGTAGTCATTTAAAAATAATTACCAAAGATATACCAAACTTTGTCATAGCACTCACCTTTGATGCCAGAGTGACAAGGGGCCTTATATTGCAGGGTCGCCGACCATCAAGCCAGCCCACACCTGAATTGAGGGGAAGGAGACCCAGAACACAGCAGCCTCAAACTTTACCTGGCTTTAGCGAATGCTACTTAAAATATATTTCAGGGGCAAAGACTTTGATTGCATTTGAGTAGAATTTGAAATTAGTTACTCAAATTACTTTTCTTTCCCATTTAAACATTAAAAAAAAAACCCTTTGCCCTCTTTTCTCAGCCGTAAGTTGTAAATAAGTATGGTGATTGTGATTTCTGTATATTTCTGAAGCTTTTGGGCAAACCGTGTAATCACTGTATCTAATAGAAAAACTACAAATTTAATATCAATAAAAGAGAAGGGGCTCTAGCCAGTGTGTAAGAGACATTTTTGGTTGATCTTGCAGCTTCTCTTATTTTCTTTCTATTAGCCCTCCTTTCAGTTTGGGGATCCAGTGGGTTCACAGAATCTGATTTTGGGGGTGAGGCAGGTGACCCAGACCAGCATATTTGACTCCTTGGTCATTGTGATTGGTTCTGGGTGGATGTGTGACTAAGCAGATCCAGTTAGAGGGAATCTCAAGACCTTTACTTAGAATTCCAGAACAAGTACCTCCTCTTTTTCCTGGTGATATGAATGAGTAAGCACATAGCCTAGGAACCTGTCTGTACCCTACTTAGAACCACCAAGATGTTGGACAAAGATTAGTCAAAAAGGAACTAGGTACTTAGTGACATTGTTGAGCTGCTGAACCAAGCCTCACCTGAAGCCTCTGGAATTTACAGTTACATAAGCCAATAAATTCCTTTACTTGGTCAAGTCAAATCAGGTTGTGTTTTCTTATCAACTTGCAACCTAATGATTAACTCTTTAATAGGATAATTGAACAATGATCATAAGACAGAACCAAAAGACCAAAGACTAGGTGCTAGTGTCTGCTTCATGCCAACTTGCTGTGGGACCCTCATACTCTCCTTTTTGGGCCTCTGTCTCTGAACTAATAGAGGGAGTAGAAATTTGGGCTTAGTTCCATCTTACGATCTGTGCCAGCTTTAAGATTCTCTGAGTTCAGTCCTCTTCTTGAGTCATGACAAGCTAGTTCCTACTCTTCATTTGCTATTTCTGTTAATGGTCTCATCATAGTCCCAGTTCTCTGTGTAGAAATCTGATGTCCCTGTATCCCACCCTCTGTCCTCTTTATTCCCTGCATCTGTTCAGTGATCAAAGACTGTCATTTCTTTTAGGTGTCCCTTCTTCTCTTTGCTTCCTTCCTATTGTTACCATGATTCTACATGCACAGGACATGATCTGCCCCTATATCTCCTTACAATGCTTGCTCCCTTGAAACCATCTTCTTCATTTTTTCTGGATTAATATCCTCAAACAGACTTTTAAAACTTAAACCTGCATTCCCTATTAATGGAAAACTGAAGTCTATATCACGTGGCATTCTGTGTGGTTCATGCATTACAGCCATCCTAGCTCTTTAACTTGGATTACTTACAGGTTCAATTGAAACACAGGAATAGAATGACTGTCTTTTTGAGGGTGAAAACTTTATGCATGAATTGTTTTAATAGTCCCTTCCAAAGACTTTTTTGAGGAAGCATCCAAATCTTAGAGTACATTTGTGGGTAGACCCAAGTTGTAGGGCATATATGCTGGTGAATTATCAGAACTAGCATCCTTAGAGCCAACAACCCAGGGCCCTTGAGCACCACATCCTTTATAAACGCCCTCAAAACAGTATGCCCTAGGAAAATGTGTATCCTTTTCAGTACTTATTAAAGCAATATGTATGTTGCATGTGGTCACCCTGAAGTGGTGGCTGTTTTAAATATTTGTGACCTTAGCATAACCAACACAGTTAATGTCTAATTACTCTTTGAAACTTATGTTAATATATACTAGGTATATGTTTTATTGGAACACTCTGTAGTAGAAAGCCATGGAAAAAGTGACTGTTGACTTACTGTAACCTTGGAATTAGTGCTAGACTGAGAGGGGAGAATCTCTGTTTGCTTTTTCCATTTTTTTTTTTCTATAACAGAAACCCTGGCCCGTGAAGGCCTGTGTGCTCTGAGAGAATATGCTGAGCTGACCTTGTTTTTGTCCTCTTTCCTATGACAGAGCACTCCTCCCTACAAGCTCTTTGCCAAATCCTTATGCATGTTAAGTCAAAGCATTTTGAATGAGTTCTTCACATGCAAAAAAGGGTTTAAACAACAGCTCAATGTGTAAATGTACTATGGGGTCTCTTTAGTCAGTGTTTTTGTTGAAAGTTCCTGAAGCTTGGAAAGATGCATGCAATTTGTTCAATATCTCAGCATTTCCCTCTGGACTGAAGCAAGGCAGTAGGCTTCCTGTTGTAGACTAAACAAATGAATAAAAATTCACTGGAAGGAGCCATGTGGATAGTGTATCTATACCTCTTGGCATTGTCCATTTAGCTGACTGACTTGTAGGTATACCTATGTGTACAATGGCCCATTGTGTTGATTAGGTGGTCAAAATAAGAAGTCACATTCATTAAAACCATTTTGTCTGGCCAATTTTGATTTCAGCTAGAAATCAAGTCAACTTGAACATCTAAAAGGAGAACTAGATACAGCCATTGTCTTTTCTTTCTTTTCATGGAGGAAAAGGGGATCTAGACACAAATTAGGCTTCTTTTAGGACTCAGGGTCAGGGAAAACCAGGTGAGAATATATGAACGAGACAAAAATGGCTTGGGAAGAGAGTGTGGGGAGATGAATGGTGAATGGGTGACCCTGGGATTGGGAGGTAACAGCTTTGCCATGTCGTGTACTAGACATCAGCAACTCCTTAGGCTCCCTTATTCTTCTCCCTGAGGAGTGTGTAACCACCCCAGTCAAAGGCCATCATGCAGTCATGTACTTGGTGCTTGAATAACTGAACTTGAGTGAGAAGCTTCCCTAACTTGAATCTCTGAGCTGTTGGTCCTGAGACTGTGGAGAACTATTCCTGGAGGTGACATATACTCCCAAGAATAGTGAAGAGGGAAAGAAGAGGACAGAAAAAGATCAGAGGAGGTGACTCAATGAGCAAGGATTTATGAACCATATTAAATTTAATAGTAGATAATACATAGAGGAAAATTTCCTCCTCTGAATCATACATGTTTATCAGGTTTATACAGATATTGTCTTTGCTATATCTAAAATTTTTTGCTTTTATGGGACTTTCCTTAAAAATGTCTCTTGGTCAGATTGAGCAAGTTACTGAGTGGAATTTGGGGCATAGGGTGGTCAGCCCTTCAGAAGGCAAACATGAGCTCAGTGGAATGTAGATTCACAGATGAAAAGGCCTTGAAAATGTAGGACTCCTGGCATACACTGTACGTCTTTCTTTTTCTATTTTGTCTCCTCTTTCACCTATCAAGTTTTCAAAGGAAAAAGAAAAAAGCTTATCTTCTTTTTGTGACTAGGGGTAGAGGAAGAGGTTATGTCTCTCTTAGGTAATTTGCAGTTCTCCCAAAAAACCCAACATGTACGGCTCTTTGGGAGCTGACATGGCTGTGCCTTCCAGGTGCACGCTGGTGGGTTGAGGTCACGGGGCATGCTTGGCCTGGCAGGGACTTTAAATTACCTGATGTTACGTCCATCTCAGTGTGGAATTGTAATGGAATTAGAATCTGTGTTCTGATAGAAGAGACTTTACACACTGAGCTGGGCTTTCCAACTTCTTGGATCTTTTCTTTTCTTCCAAATCACATTTACAATCCTCGCTGACCTCAGAGACACTTGTGTTTTATCCAGCTCTAAGTCATCTTGCTGGACAGAATTTTGCTTTTTTTTATTCCTTTCCAGATTAAACAGAGAAATAAACAGCCAATATGAGATGAACATACCTCTTTCTGCTTTGTTATGTAGTTTTGTAAATCACAATAAAACCTCACTTATTCAAACTGAAATGATTGAAGGGCAGACCAGGTGAGTGAATGATCTGAAATAGTGAAGAAAATTATGAAAAGGATTCAGTGTACAACTAGTATATGTAATGACATGAACTAATGGCCAAAAAATTGTCCTCACACTCCCAGGGTAAGGTCTTTGCTGGTTTGTTAATGAATGGAGAAATGGCCATTTGCATTTAGCGTGTTCCGTTTCCTAAGCAAATATTTACTACTAAAATATTTGAAAACAGCATATCCTCATGATTAGTTTAGAATCCTTTTATTTACATTGTTGCTGACACTAAAGAATATGTTATAAAATCTTTTGCTGGTACAAACTTGAGACCACTATGTATCTAACTCGTGATGAGCACGTTATTAGGGACCAGATTAATCAGACTTCAGCATGGATTTTGTATTGAAAGTTGCTAAGACTCCACTGAGGAATACTTACGACGAGGAGCAGAGCTGTGTCAAGCATTCAACAAATGTTTGTTGAGTCTTTCTCTGTCCTGTCCAAACAAAACTTGATGTGGGAAATGGGGGTCACATGAATATAGTAACTGAAAACAAAAATAAACAGACAGTACCCACACATTCTACAAACCACTCTTTCTCCATAAGCACCTCCTCACCCCTCACATCTCTCAGCCAAAGGCCAAAAAAGGGCAAAACAGTGATTTGAATTTCACTTCCTCCCTCTTATTTTGCCCAAATGCTGGGCATCAGCGAATAAACAGTAGGAAGTAGTAAGAAGAGAAACAAAATCAAAATAACCACAAAAGCAAATGGCCTTGGGGTGAATTCAAAGCAGACCACAGGAAAAGGAAATCATTAAAATATTTTTGTTTTATCTGTGTGTGTGTAAACCTTTGAGTCCCGCTTCTTTTTAAAATACCATCTAGTCTGTCTTTTCATGTATTTCCCTGTTTGTAATTTCCTCCACAACTTGAATGGGCCCCATATTCATCTTTAAACATCATTTTCATTCAAAGTTCAATGTTTTTCCTCAGCTTAGCTAAAATACTGCCCACTTGTGAATTTATATTTTCCACACCAGCTTCAAATTATTTTCCAGCTTTGGAGAAGTCAGTCATAACTTACAAACCCTGAACTTCATTTTTTCCTACCTCCCCAATTTCTCTTTCTCATAGTTCAAATTTTGATCTGTTGCTCTGACCCATTCTCTTTCTTTGGGTATGCAGAGGCTTTATCTTTGATTATCCCTCTCTGAGAAGTCCTGTGACCCAAAGGCTGTGCTACACTCATGTGAAGCCAGTGAAGTGAGAGAGCAGAGGGCAAAGCACCATTCAACATGATGGCATGTTTGGGTGAGGACAAGAGATCCTGACTCATCCACAGAACTTCAGCGTCACACCAAACCCAAAGGCAGATAATCTGGCTGGCATAGTTTTCAACGTAAAAGGCTCATGGACAGGGCAAGTCAGGGAGGCGTGCTCTGCTCCCACCATGCCTTGCTCCACCTCCCCATTGCTCCCCTCTCCTACCTCCCATGGTCTCTGAGGCTCCTGATGGGCACAACTGTTCATTTCTGTTGTTGAGAATGAAGCGCAGGCAGCATGTCCCCTTGCTAACTTTGGTATCAAGATCAAGGATATTATCTTGATGAACCCCTGTTTTCCTAGAAACTACTTCTCTGGAGCTGGGAGGCTCTGGTGCTACCAACAGGTGACTTGGTGGGGTGCTAGGGCCCCAATTTCTAACAGCTGTTCTTAAAACCACTCATAACAAGGATTAGCAAGCCATATGGTCAACATTATCATGTAAAACTACATTTAAAAAATAATTGTCAAATCATGTGTTCAAAATGCATCCCACCATAACCTGTAGAAGGACACTGAGAAAGTGTTACACTTTGCCACAGGAAAAACTGCTTCCCATCTGTTCCGATAAAGAACAGATCCTCAGTTTTCATTCTGTCAAGTCCATTAAGGACCCTTCTAGGGGGATTTGTAGTTGGTGTGTTGGCTGGTGAGTGGGCCAGCTAGTGGTTGCACCCACCATTAATTTCAGCTTCAACTCAATTCTCCCAGCAGCTGGTGACCTCCCACACCCCAGTGTCCATTGCTTTCCCAAACCTTCTTATTCAACAATTCTGGAGCTTCCACGGGCTGTGGGTGAGGAGCCCAGGCTCAGGGACCAGGTCCGTGGAACACTTAGGGCAGAGAAAGACTGTGATCAATGGAGTTTGAAAAGTTGGGAATCAGCTTTTCATTTCTGCTCCTGCTGCTGCAACTGACTGATGTTTATTTGGTGTTTCTCACATGCAGAAACTTCATATACTTTATCTGTAGTCCTTCCAGTAACCTTGAACTGGACGGTTTTTTTCTCTCCATTTTCTTGAGTTAAACCTGTGGGTTAGACTAGTTAAAACACATTTAATGAAGCACGGCTAGTGAGAGGTAAAGGTTCCATTTAAGATGCCTGACAGTAAACCTGACCCTTTTCCCTGTACTCCTGTGTCTCCAAGGATCATGGACTGACCTGCAGTATTAGAAACCCCTGCAATCATGAGATGGAATATGGCAGATTTTAGCCTGATTTTATGTATAATTCCATCTGATCATTCAGTGATAAACTCTCATTTCCCTTTGTAGGCACAAAAGGCCATCTGTGTAGCCCAAAACAACACTGTAAGTGCCTATCAAATTTCCTGTCTGCCTATCTTTTAGAGTAATTATGGCTCATCTCTCCAGGTTTTTCCATTGACATCTATGTATTGTTGATTTGTCTCCAGATGCATTAGAGGCACATGTCCAAATTAAATATCATTTTATTTCCTGCTTTTTAAGTTCCCTTTGTCCTTTACTCTCTATGGGATTTATGTTATATTCCATTTAGTGTCTTACAATTCTGGACTGCAGGCTATTAACTACACATCCATGTCACTAGGTAATAAGTTCAAGGCATTCAATTCTACCTGTTATTTAACCTTGGACTCCTCAAGACCCTGACCATAGGAAACCCTTAGAATACATCACTGAACACCACATCTGACATTCAACTTAAATACCCAGTTCACTGTCCACATCTTCACCAACTTCCCAGGAGAGTAGGTAGGGCATAATTATCTACAGCTCATAAATGAATGTCAAGGCCAGCAAGACTGTAAGGCTTGCCCAGGCTCATGCAATGATATAACCATGAAGACGAAAACCTTTTGTGTCATGACTATAAAAGATCAAAACCATTCATGCTTCACTTGTATTTTATATAAAAATGATTGACAATTGTTTATTAAATGGCACTTTATATATTGACATAAAAAACAGCTTTCAGGTTTAATTAAATGAGTTATATTCATCCTGCAGTGGCTCTGGGCAAAATGCTGACATCAGTGAAGCATGTTTTCAACTTCTGGGGCTCCCATTCTTAGTTCCTTATCTTGTGCTCTGTTCCCATCACTTCGTTCTTCTGGTGGGCTGCTCTTATCCCCCACAGCCAACTCCATCTTCAAGGTCCCAACTTTGAGGCCGTGGCCTCTCAATGGTCCTCAAATCATAGCCTGGCTATGAGTATCCTTTGCTCCTGAAATCAAAGGTCTAGCTTTTGGTAGATTTCTGTCTGGGATTTCTACACTTAAAGTTCCTTTAACAGAGAACAAAACTTTTCATTCCTAAATCTGGAACAGATGCAGGCATGTGTTTGAGAGAGGTGAGACTTTGATTTAGGGCCACATGAAGAGGTGAATGCCTGATGTCTTATCTGCCCCTTTGCTGGTTTTAATGAACATGGAGAAGGGAGGGCAAAGGTGAGTATCTGGGGGTGCTGGTGCAGAAGGGATGCTATGGAGAGAGTGGATGAGGGACATAGGAAGAGAAGGGAATGCTTATTTCAGAACTAGTGGCAATGAGTGAGTTCAAAAATGTTGCTAACTTCCCAGTTACACTAAGGGTGGGCCCCTCTGTGGACTACTGCTTCTCACACTGATCACTCTTCCCAAGAATTTTTGCTTTTGACAAAAAAAAATCAATTATTCATCACTGGAGAGGGTATGGAGAAATAGTGAAAATTAGTGTATCCCTTTGAAAAATAATTGTACTTTTGGCCAAGAGTCATAAAAATATTCATGTCCTTTGAATCAGTAATCCCTTTTCTGGGAATGTAGCCTAAGGAAAGGATCCCATATGTAACCTGCAAGCCTGTATGGCTTTGCACATTTTCTAGTTAATTGCTTGAACTTCTGATGCCCTAGTAGCAGGAAGTCGAGTGTTGAGGTTTTGAGGTTCCTCTCCACCATCACCTTTATTCGTTAAGAATGCTGGGATCTTGTTTAATTCAAAGAGAGTCAGAGAAGGGAGTCAGGCTCATCCACAGCAGATCCGCCAGCCTCATTTACTGTTTTTTTATTATTATTATGAATATAGATTTAAAAAAATTAAAGTATCATTAATATACAATCTTATGTTGTTTCAAATATATATCACAGTGGTTCAACAGTCCCAGTGATCAACTTACATTGTGATTGCGAATTATTGTGGCCTTTTATTCCCCTCCCCCTCCCCACCTTTACCCATCCCAATCCCTCCCCCTTAGTAACCACTAGTCCCTTCTCAGTGTTTATGAGTCTGCTGCAGTTTTGTTCCTTCTGTTTTGCTTTGTTTTTATATTCCACAAATAAGTAAAATCATGTGGTATTTGTCTTTCTCTGCCTGGCTTATTTCACTGAGCAAAATACCCTCTAGCTCCATCCATATTGTTGCAAATGGTAGGATTTTTTTCTTCTTATGGCTGAAAAATATTCCATTGTGTATATGTACCACATCTTCTTTATCCATTCATCTATTAATAGACACTTAGGTTGCTTCCATATCTTGGCAATTGAAGACAGTGCAGTGATAAACGTAGGGGTACATATGTCTTTTTGAATCAGAGATTCTGTTTTCTTCAGGTAAATTTCTAGGAGTGGAATTACTACGTCAAATGGTATTTCTATTTTTAGTTTTTTGAGGAACCTCCATACTGTTTTCCATACCAGTTGCACCAATTTGCAGTCCCACCGACAGTGTAGGAGGGTACCTATTTCTCCACATCCTCTCCAGCATTTATTGTTTCTTGTCTTTTGGATAATGGCCATTCTAACTGGTGTGAAGTGATATCTCATTATGCTTTTAATTTGCATTTCCCTGATAATTAGCGATGTGGAGCATCTTTTCATTTGCCTGTTGGCCACCTGAATTTCTTCTTTGGAAAAGTATCTGTTCAGATCCTCCACCCATTTTTTAATCGGGTTACTTGCTTTTTGGGTGTTGAGGTGTGTGAATTCTCTATACATTTTGGATGTTAACCCCTTGTTGGATATGTCATTTATGAATATATTCTCTCATACTGTAGGATGCCTTTTTGTTCTACTAATGGTATCCTTTACTGTATAGAAGCTTTTTAGTTTGATGTAGTCCCATTTGTTCATTTTTGCTTTTGTTTCCTTTGCCCGAGGAGATGTGTTCAGGAAGAAGTTGCTCATGTTTATATTCAAGAGATTTTTGCCTGTGTTTTCTTCTAAGAGTTTTATGGTTGCATGACTTACTTTCAGGTCTTTGATCCATTTAGAGTTTACTTTTGTGTATGGAGTTAGGCAATAATCCAATTTCATTCTCTTATATGTAGCTGTCCAGTTTTGCCAACACCAGCTGTTGAAGAGGCTGTCATTTCCCCATTGTATATGCATGGCTCCTTTATCATATATAATGGACCATATATGCTTGGGTTTATAACTGGTCTCTCTATTCTGTTCCATTGATCTATGGGTCTGTTCTTGTGCTAGTACCAAATTGTCTTGATTACTGTGGCTTTGTAGAGAGCTTCAAGTCAGGAAACATAATCCCTCCAGCTTTGTTTTCTTTCTTTGGGTTGCATTGGCTATTTGGGGTCTATTTGTGGTTCCATGTGCATTTTAGAACTATTTGTTCTAGTTCATTGAAGAATGCTATTGGAATTTTGATAGGCATTGCAATGAATCTGCAAATTGCTTTAGGCAGGATGGCCATTTTGAAATATTAATTCTTCTAACCCATGAACAGTGTATAGATTTCCATTTATTGGTATCTTCTTTAATTTCTCTCATGAGTGTCTTGTAGTTTTCAGTGTATAGGTCTTTCACCCCCTTGGCTAGGTTTATTCCTAGTTATTTTATTCTTTCTGATGCAATTGTAAATGGAATTGTTTTCCTGATTTCTCTTTCTGCTAGTTCATTGTTAGTATATAGGAATGCAACAGATTTCTGTGTATTAATTATGTATCCTGCAACTTTGCTGAATTCAGTTATTAGTTCTAGTAGTTTTGGGGTAGATTCTTTAGGGTTTTTTATGTATACCATCATGTCATCTTTGTGACAGTTTAACTCCTTCCTTACCAATCTGGATGCCTTTTATTTCTTTGTGTTGTCTAATTGCTGTGGCTAGGACCTCTAGAACTATGTTGAATAAAACTGGGGAGAGTGGGCATTCTTGTCTTGTTCCAAATCTTCATCTTTTCACTGTTAAGTACAATGTTGGCTGTGGGTTTGTCATATATGGCCTTTATTATGTTGAGGTACTTGCCATCTATACCCATTTTGTTGAGAGTTTTTATCATGAATGGATGTTGAATTTTGTCAAATGCTTTTACAGCATCTATTGAGGTGACCCATGTGTTTTTTTTATCCTTTTTATAATGTGGTGTATGATATTGATTGGTCTACAAATACTGTACCATCCTTGTTTGCATCCCTGGAATAAATACCACTTGATCATGATGGATGATCTTTTTGATGTGCTTTTGGATTTGGTTTGCTAATATTTTGTTGAGTATTTTTGCATCTATGTTCATTAGGGATATTGGTCTGTAATTTTCTTTTTTTGTGGTGTCTTTGCCTGGTTTTGGTATTAGAGCAATGCTGGTCTCACAGAATTAGTTTGGAAGTATTCCCTCCTCTTTTACTTTTTGGAATACTTTAAGAAGGATGGGTACTAGCTCCTCTTTAAATGTCTGGTAGAATTCAGCTGTGAAGTCTTATGGACATGGATTTTTGTATTGGGGGAGTTTTTTCCGTTTCTTCCTGGGTCAGTCTTGAAAGGTTGTATCTTTCTAGGAAGTTTTCCACTTCTTCTAGGTTTTCCAATTAATTGGCATTTAATTTTTAATAGTATTCTCTAGTAACTCTTGTATTTCTGTGGTATCTGTTGTGATTATTCTTTCTTCATTTCTGTTTCTGTTTATGTGTGCACATTCTCTTTTTTTTCTTGGTATGTCAGGCTATGGGTTTATTTATTTTTATTTTCTCAAAGAACCAGCTCCTGGTTTCATTGATTCTTTCTGTTGTTTTATTCTTCTCTATTTTATTTATTTCTGCTCTGATCTTTATTATATCCCTCCTTCTACTGACTTTGGCATTCATCTGTTCATTTTCTACTTTCTTTAATTGTGATTTTAGACTGTTTATTTGGGATTGCTCTTGTTTTTGAGGTAAGCCTGTATTGCTATGTACTTTCCTCTAGAACTGCCTTTGCTGCATCCCACAGGTTTTGGGCTGTTGTGTTTTTGTTTTCATTTGTCTCCATGTATTGCTTGATTTCTGCTTTAACTTGTTCTTTGATCCATTGATTATTTAGAAGCATGTTGTTTAGTTTCCATGTGTTTGTAGGTCTTTTTGTTTTCTTTGTATAATTTATTTTTTGTTTCATACCATTGTAGTCTGAGAAGTTGCTTGATACAATTTCAATCTTTTTAATTTATTGAGTCTTTTGTGGCCTCATATGTGATCTATTCTGGAGTACGTTTCATGTGCACTTGAGAAGAATGTATATCCTGCTGCTTTTGGTTGGAATGTTCTGTAGATGTCTGTTATGTCCATCTGTTCTAATGTGTTGTTCAGTGCCTCTGTCTCCTTACTTATTTTCTGTCTGGTTGATCTGTCTATTGATGTGAATGGTGTGTTAAAGTGTCATAAAATGAATGTGATGCAATTTATTTTCCCCTTTAATTCTGTTATATTTGTTTCACATACGTAGGTGCCCCTATGTTGAGTCCATAGATATTTATAATGGTTATATCCTCTTGTTGGACTGACCCCTTTATCATTACATAATGTCCTTCTTTGTCTCTTGTTACTTTCTTTGTTTTGAAGTCTATTTTGTCTGATATATACTGCCCCTCCTGTGTTTTTCTCCCTATTAGTTGCATGGAATATCTTTTTCCATCCCTTCACTTTTAGTCTGTGCATGTCTTTGGATTTGAAGTAAGTCTCTTGTAGGCAGCATGTAGATGGGTCTTGTTTCCCTATCTGTTCTGCCACTCTGTGTCTTTCAATTGGTGTATTCAGTCTATTTACATTTAAGGCGATTATTATTATTTTTTTTCAAAGGTATAACTTTATGAGTAAGTTCTGGAGTCTTGTTAAGAATGAAAGAAATTCAAAGCCAAAAACCTTGTATTTATTCTGCATATGCAGTGCAAACTAGTTACGGTCAGTGTCCAGTCTCACCCTCAGAACGTCTCTAGAATATGGATCTTTAAGATCATTTCCCTGGACTTACAGTCTAAAGATGGTGATTTTATAATAATTTTCAGCACATAAAACTTTGGCTCTTGAAAGCTTTTGAGAATCATTTGAGTGGTAAACACATTCCAGGACTCTAAGACTGGCTGAACTGAACTGTGTACTTAACAATATGTGGAATCTTTTTTTTTAATTTAATTTTTTATTAAGGTATTATTGATATACACTCTTATGAATGTTTCACATGAAAAAACAATGTGGTTACTACATTTACTCATATTATCAAGTCTCCACCCATACCCCAATGCAGTCACTGTCCATTAGTGTAGCAAGATGCCACAGATTCACTATTTGCCTTCTCTGTGCTACACTGTTTTTCCCCATGATCCCCCACACCATGTGTACTAAACATAATACCCCTCAATCCTCTTCTCCCTCCCTCCCCACCCACTCTCCCACACCCCTCCCCTTTGGTAACCACTAGTTCCTTCTTGGAGTCTCTGAGTCTGCTGCTATTTTGTTCCTTCAGTTTAGCTGCATTGTTATACTCCACAAATGAGGGAAATCATTTGGCACCTGTCTTCCTCTGCCTGGCTTATATAACTGAGCATAATATACTCCAGCTCCATCCATGTCATTGCAAATGGTAGTATTTGTTTCTTTCTTATAGCTGAATAGTATTCCATTGTGTATATGTACCACACCTTCTTTATCCATTCATCTACTGATGAACACTTAGGTTGCTTCCATATCTAGGCTATTGTAAAAAGTGCTGCGATAAACATAGGGGTGCATATGTCTTTTCAAATCTGAGAAGTTGTATTCTTTGGGTAAATTCCAAGGAGTGGGATTCCCGGATCAAATGGTATTTGTATTTTTAGTTTTTTCAGGAACCTCCATATTGCTTTCCACAATGGTTGAACTAATTTACATTCCCTCCAGCAGTGTAGGAAGGGTCCCCTTTCTCTGCATCCTCACCAGCATTTGTTGTTCTTAGTCTTCTGGATGCTGGCCATCCTTACTGGTGTGAGGTGATATCTCATTGTGGTTTTAATTTGCATTTCCCTGATGATTAGTGATGTGGAGCATCTTTTCATGTGTCTGTTGGCCATCTGAATTGCTTCTTTGGAGAACTATCTCTTCATAGCCTCTGCCCATTTTTAAATCAGGTTATTTGCTTTTTTTTGGGTGTTGAGGCATGTAAGTTCTTTATATACTTTAAATGTTAACCCCTTATCAGATATGTCATTTACAAACATATTCCCCCATACTGTAGGATGCCTTTTTGTTCTGTTGATGGTGTCCTTTGCTGTACAGAAACTTTTTAGTTTGATGTAGTCCCATGAGTTCATTTTTGCTTTTGTTTCCCTTGCTCGAGGAGATGCGTTCAGAAAGAAGCCGCTCATGCTTATATTCAGGAGATTTTTGCCTATGTTGTCTTCTATGAGTTTTATGGTTTCATGACTTACATTCAGGTCTTTGATCCATTTCGAGTTTACTTTTGTGTATGGGGTTAAACAATAATCCAGTTTCATTCTCTTGCATGTAGTTGTCCACTTTGCCAGCACCAGCTGTTGAAGAGGCTGTCATTTCCCCATTCTGTGTCCATGGCTCCTTTATCATATTATTAATTGACCATATATGGTTTGGTTTATATCAGGGCTCTCTAGTCTGTTCCATTGGTCTATGGGTGTGTTCTTGTGGCAGTACCAAATTGTCTTGATTACTGTGGCTTTGTAGTAGAGGTTGAAGTTGGGGAGCATAATCCCCCCAGCTTTATTCTTCCTTCTCAGGATTGCTTTGGCTATTCGGGGTCTTTTGGGCTTTCAAATGAATTTTAGAACGATTTTCTCTAGTTCATTGAAAAACGCTGTTGGTATTTTGATAGGGATTGCATTGAATCTGTAGATTGCTTTAGGCAGGATGGCCATTTTGACAATATTAATTCTTCCTCTCCATGAGCACGGGATGTGTTTCCATTTATTGGTATCCCCTTTAATTTCTCTCATGAGTGTCTCATAGTTTTCAGAGTATAGGTCTTTCACTTCCTTGGTTAGGTTTAAGCCTAGGTATTTTATTCTTTTTGATGCAGCTGTGAATGGAATTGTTTTCTTGATTTCTCTCTCTGCTACTTCATCATTACTGTATAGTAATGCAGCAGATTCCTGTGTATTAATTTTGTATCTCACAACTTCACTGAATTCAGATATTAGATATAGTAGTTTTGGAGTGGATTCTTTAGGGTTTTTATGTACAATATCATGTCATCTGCAAACAGGAATAGTTTTAACTTCTTCCATGCCAATATGGATGCCTTTTATTTCTTTGTGTTGTCTAATTGCCGTGGCTAGGAACTCCAGTATTATGTTGATTAGAAGTGGGGAGAGTGGGCATCCTTGTCTTGTTCCTGATCTTAAAGGAAAAGCTTTCAGTTTCTCACTGTTAAGTGTAACGTTGGCTGTGGGTTTGTGATATATGGCCTTTATTATGTTGAGGTACTTGCCCTCTATACCTATTTTGTTGAGAGTTTTTATTATGAATGGATGTTGAATTTTGTCAAATGCTTTTTCAGCATCTTTGGAGATGATCATGTGGTTTTTGTCCTTCTTTTTGTTGATGTGGTGGATGATGTTGATGGATTTTCGTATATTTTACCATCCTTTCATTCCTCCAATAAATCCTACTTGATCATGATGGGTGATATTTTTGGTGTATTTTTGAATTTGGTTTGCTAACATTTTGTTGAGTATTTTTGTAACTATGTTCATCATGGATATTGGTCTGTAATTTTCCTTTATTGTGGTGTCTTTGCCTGGTTTTGATACTCAAGGGATGCTGGCCTCATAGAATGAGTTTGGAAGTATTCCCTCTTCTTCTACTCTTTGGAAAACTTTAAGGATGGGTATTAGGTCTTCACTAAATATTTGATAAAATTCAGCGATGAAGCCATCTGGTCCAGGCGTTTTGTTCTTAGGTAGGTTTTTGATAACCAGTTCAATTTTGTTGCTGGTAATTCATCTGTTCAGATTTGCGGTGTTGAATTATTGTTGTCATTTGTCTTCATATATTGCTTGATCTCTGTTTTTATTTGGTCATTGATCCATTGGTTATTCAGGAGCATGTTGTGAAGTCTCCATGTGTTTGTGGGCTTTTTCATTTTCTTTGAATAATTTATATCTAGTTTCATACCTTTGTGGTCTGAGAAACTTGTTGGTACAATTTCAATCTTTTTGAATTTACTGAGGCTCTTTTTGTGGCCTAGTATATGATCTATTCTTGAAAATGTTCCATGTGCACTTGAGAAGAATATGTATTCTGCTGCTTTTGGGTGTAGAGTTCTGTAGATATCTGTTAGGTTCATCTGTTCTAATGTGTTGTTCAGTGCCTCTGCATCCTTACTTATTTTCTGTCTGGTTGATATGTCCTTCAGAGTGAGCAGAGTATTGAAGTCTCCTAGAATGTATGCATTGCATTCAATTTCCCCTTTTAATTCTGTTAGTGTTTGTTTCACATATGTAGGTGCTCCTGTGTTGGCTGCATAGATATTTATAATGGTTATAGCTTCTTGTTGAATTGACCCTTTATCATTATGTAATGCCCTTCTTTGTCTCTTGTGACTTTCTTTGTTTTGAAGCCTATTTTGTCTGATACTGGTACTGCAACTCCTGCTTTTTTCTTCCTATTAGTTGCATGAAATATCTTTTTCCATCCCTTCACTTTTAGTTTGTGTATGTCTTTGGTTTTGAAGTGAGTCTCTTGTAGGCATCATACAGATGGGTCTTGCTTTTTTAATCCATTCAGTGACCCTATGTCTTTTGATTGGTCCATTCAGTCCATTTTCATTTAGGGTGATTATCGATAGGTATGTACTTACTGCCACTGGAAGCTTTAGATTCGTGGTTACCAAAGGTTCAAGGTTAACTTCCTTACTATCTAAGAGTCTAACTTAACTCACTCAATATGCTATTACAAACAGAATCTAAAGGTTCTTTTTTTTTTCTCCTTGTTTTTCTTCCTCCTCCAATCTTTGTATATTAGGTATCATATTCTGTACTCTTTGTCTGTCCCTTGATTCACTTTGGGGATAGTTAATTTAATTTTGCATTTGCTTAGTGATTAGCTGTTCTACTTTCTTTACTGTGGTTTTATTATCTCTGGTGACAGCTATTAAACCTTAGGAACACTTCCATCTATAGCAGTCCCTCCAAAATACACTGTAGAGATGGTTTGTGGGAGGTATATTCTCTCAGTTTTTGCATGTCTGGAAATTGTTTAATCCCTCCTTCAAATTTAAATGATAATCTTGCCAGATAAAGTAATCTTGGTTGAGGCCCTTCTGCTTCATTGCATTAAATACATCATGCCACTCCCTTCTGGCCTGTAAGGTTTCTGCTGAGAAGTCTGATGATAGCTGGATGGGCTTTCCTTTGTATGTGATCTTATTTCTCTCTCTGGCTGCTTTTAATAGTCTGTCCTTATCCTTGATCTTTGCCATTTTAATTACTATATGTCTTGGTGTTGTCTTCCTTGGGTCCCTTGTGTTGGGAGATCTGTGCATCTCCATGGCCTGGGAGAATATCTCTTTCCGCATATTGGGGAAGTTTTCAGCAATTACCTCCTCAAAGACACGTTCTATCCCCTTTTCCCTCTCTTCTTCTTTTGGTACCCGTATTATGCGAATATTGCTCCGTTTGGATTGGTCACACAATTCTCTCAATATTCTTTCATTTTTAGAGATACTTTTTTCTCTCTGTGCCTCAGCTTCTTTGTATTTCTCTTCTCTAGTTTCTATTTCATTTATCGTCTCCTCCACCATATTTAATCTGCTTTTAATACACTCCATTTTCTTCTTCAATGATTGGATCTCTGACCGTAATTCATTCCTGAGTCCTTGTATATCTTTCTGTATCTCCATGAGCATGTTAATGATTTTTATTTTGAACTCCCTTTCAGGAGTATTCATGTGGTCGATGTCATTTAAATCTTTCTTAGGGGTTGTATTAATAATTTTACTCTGAACCAGATTCCTTTGGCGTTTTATATTTGTATATGGCGCCCTCTAGTGCCCAGAACCTGTACTCTCTGGAGCTGCTCAGTCCCAGAAGCAATGTCGGGGGTCACAGGGGAGTGGTATTGGTTCCTGGGGGGGCGGAAAGAGCTCTTTCCTGCTTCCTGGCTGCTATGCCTATCTCCACTGCCTGGACCAGTGGGCCGAGCACACAGGTATAATTCTCTATGCTTTGCGTTTGTTATTGCTGTAGACAGATCTTCTCTCTGGCTGTCCTAACTCCATGGTAGGGTTTGCCGGTTTGTGAGCCAGGTGGGGCTGACTGGGAGAAAGGCACAGCAGGCTGCGTATCACGGAGGCGGTCCTTGGAGCTGTGTAGCCAGCCAGGGAGCTGGAGCACCTGAAGATTGTGAAAGCTCCCAACCTGCTGGACAGAGTGCACCTGGACAATTTTGTCTACCTGTCCTTTCTCCTGAGCAGTAAGCTCTGTGCAGTCCTTGCCCCTTTAGCAGCCCTCTTGCTAAGGGCTTCCTTGTTAGGAAGTCTCTCAGACTGCCCACCTTTCTTTTGTCCCAGAGCAGCTGGATATAGATCCCTGCTTTCTACAAGTGGCTGGAATCTCGGTCTCTCCAGGAATTCTGCCTGTCTTAGCTTTCCAACCCCCTACTCATGAGAGTATCATGCAAGCATCATGAAATGTAGGTTTGTGCTCCCAGAACAGATCTCCGGAGTTAGGTATTCAACAGTCCCAGGCTTCCACTCTCTCCCCACTCCATTTCTCTTCCTCCCGCTGGTGAGCTGGGGTGGGGGAAGGGCTTGGGTCCCACCAGGCCACAGCTTTGGTACATTACCCTGTTCTGTGAGATCTACTCTTTTCTCCAGGTATATGCAGTCTGGCACAGTCCTCTTTCTTGTTGCTCTTTCAGGAGTAGTTTTATAAATTATATTTTCATATTATATGCAGTTTTAGGAGGAAGCCTCTGTCTCATCTATCATGCTACAATCTTTAATCCTCTCCTTTAAAGCGAATATTGATAGATATGTACTTATTGCCATTTTATTAATTGTTTTCTGGCTGTTTTTTATAGCTCCTCTCTGTTCCTTTCTTCCTCTCTTATAGTCTTGTTATTGATGATTTTCCTTAGTATTGTAATTAGGTTTATCTCTTTTTTTAAAAATTAATTTTTCATGTGTGTATTTATTGTAGGCTTTAGTTTTGTAGTTATCAAAGGTTCAAGGATAGCTTCCTTACTATATAATAGTCTGTCTTAAATTGCTGATTACTCTCTTTCAAACACAATCTAAAGGTACTCTTTAAAAATTTTTTTCCTTCTTTCTCTTCCTCCTCCACATTTTTCATATTAGATGTCATAATGTGCACTTTTTGTGTGTCCCTTGACTGATTTTATGTATAGTTGATTTTGCTTCTTCATTTACTGTTGTAATGTCACTACCACCTGAAAATGGGCCAGGGCATCCTCATGCAGTGTTGTATTGACATCCCTATTAGCATTGGCACAGGCCACATGGGCTTGTCGTGCCTCAGTGCTTAGATTATTAATAGCCTTCATATTTTGGCTCCCCAGGTTCCAGCTCAGAGACCTGAACTACTGTGTTCAGTTATCCTTCCCAGAATGCAGTGGCTGGGTCCAGAGGTTCTTCCACCTCAGTGGACAATGAGTTGAAGCATCCACCATGTTACATCTGGCCCTGTTCTCCCTTTCCTCATGGACCTTCTCCTCTAGGGCCTCCTTACCTTTCCTGGCCACAGGACCTTGGGCAGTCAAACTAGTTGACCCCTCTAGGTTTCTCTAATTTTGAATTGTGGGGGTAGCTTTTAGGTATTAGTTTCTTCTATGTTAAAGGGCCTTGTTTTTAGACAAATTAACCACCTCCTCTTCAATGATCAGTTTTGTACTATGATGCCTCTAAGAGAGTGACTGTTTTAAAAGAGTTCTATTATACTTGAACACCACAATGATGGGCATTTATTTCCCCACTGTGGCAAAATGAAGGCAACCACCCAGTAATTTTTTACTGAACAAAAAACATCAGATTTTCTATTTAAAAATAAAAAACTATGTGCATGCAGATATTCATTGAACAATTATTTATGAAAGTCAATTTATTAGAAGAACCAAAAGATGCAAGCTCAGGGGGCTTGTACAATAAATTAGGATGTGTCTACTCAACAAGACAACATTCAACTATTAAAATGATGATTATGAAGATTATAAGAAAACATGGGTATCTCCATCCTATCTTCCAAATTTTCCTTTAATTTGCCAAATTGAAAGGAATAAAGACTTTATAATTAACTGTTAACATGAAGGCTGTTGCCAACAGGACTTGCTGATGATTCATTTGGTAAAGTGAAGGACAGAGGGATTGAACGTGACTTCTAAATGTTTGCCTTAGACAAAAGGGTGAAGATAGGTGCTCTTTATTGAGATGTGGGAGGCAAAAATGGGGGTGGGAAATCGAGAACTTTCTTAGTCTATACCAAATTTGAGATGTCTCTTAGACATCCATGTGAGGCTACATAGCAGGCAGTGGGATATAGGGACTTGAGCTCAGGGGAGAGGTCATTGATATCAAGACTAGAAAGTTTAAATTTGAGAGTCATCTGAAATATGTAGATGGCATCTAAAAACAGGAGTTTGGATGAGCTCATGTAGGGAGAGGGTATAGATGGACAACAGGAAAATCCAGGACAGAGCCTCCAGTCATTCCAACAGTTAGAGACCAGACAAGAAAAGGAAAACCAGGAAAAAACCCGATGCAATAGCCAGTTAGGAAGAAGGAGAGAAGAAAACGACATCATGGAAACTGGGTGAGAAGAGCATTATAAGGAGGGAGAAGTCAGCTGTGTCGGATGCTGTTGAGTAGAATATGATGAAGACACAGAGGTGACCTTTGGATCAGCAAAGGAGGTTCCTAATGACCTTGAAATGAACAGAGTCAGTGGCCTGCAGAGGAGGAAGGCTTGCTGGGGATGGTTGAGCTAAGATTGGGAGAGGAAGTCTCTTCTAAATGGAGCAGTGATGACAGGCAATTCTTTTAGGAAGTTGTGCTGTGAAAGCTAAGAAATGGGATTGTGCCTGGAGGGAGATATGATTGTCAAAGGATTTTTTTTTTCCTTAAAGGAGCACTAGAGCATGTCTGCCTACTCAGGGAATGATCCAGGAGGCAGGGAAAAATTAATGATGTAAGGGAGAGAGGGGTTAATTGAAGGAGGAAAGTCCATGGGAAGGAGGGGATGTCTCCAGGATGCAAGTAGAGAGTTGGCATCTGAGAAAGTGGGCACACACGCAGGGTCCTTGGCACAGTACCTGGTACACGTAGTAAGTACTTACCAGTATTTTTACATGTCTGTCTCCTTGAATAACCAAGAGGAACAACTGTTGGCTGGCCCAACTCATTGCTCAAAAGTCAGGGTGCACATGACTGCATCATAATTGATATGCTGGGGCTGAAGGGGAAAATGGCAAAATGACAGAGTGGCCCATTCTTTTCTCGCACAGCCCCTGCTCAGACAGCAGACTCCTACAGGATGGGCATTAACGTAGGCTTGAAAAATGGCAAGATCCTAGTAATTGATGAATAAATGATGTGACTGTCTTTTAACTGAGTGTGTCATTGTCTTTTCACGGGATTGCATTTGCCTTTTAACAATGCTCTTCAGAGTTCTTGAGAGCAGCCTCCAGGGCAGTGGAGAATGTGGAGAAAACCTCAACCTCAAAGCCTCTGCTATTGTGCAATTGAGATGGAGTCCACACTGAGATGGTTAGCAGAAGCCCTCCTAACCAACTTGTGTAGCAACCTAAGAGACCCCATGTTATAGCTGTTATTTCAAAAAGTACTGTATTCTGTCTGGAAACTCAGAGCTTTATCTACATAGCATGTTCTTTTGATCATTTGGCTTTACTGGTGAAACAGAGTAAGTTGATGTTCCTTGCCAAATAGCTGATGAAGAAAATGTCCATGTCTTCAAAAGCATTGTTAAAAAAGAAACATTCCTACAGAAATTTTACAGAAAATCTTTGGTCACTTTGTCACTCAATAAAAATTTTGAAATAAAACAAAAATGTATCAGACAGGAATCTTAGTTGCAAACTTCAGAAACTAGCTTTCACAGATGTAAGCAGAAAAATAATTCATTAAAGAATAGTGGAAACGACCCTGATGTCCATCTAAATAGAATGGATGAATAAATTGTGATATAGTCATACAACGAAAAGAGAACAAACCATCAATATGTACAACAATATGAATGTATCTCACAGATATAGTATTGAATAAAAGAAGCCAGGCAGTATGTACTGAGTATATACCATGTATTTCCATTTATATTAAGTTCAGGAACAGGGAAAAGAAATCTAGGGTGATAGTGTCAGGATAGTGGCTAATCTTTGGTGGTAGAAGGGCTGAAAGGGAGCTTGAGGAGGGATTCAGAGTGCTGGTTATACAAATGCATTCAGTTTGGAAAATTCCCTGAGCTGTACACTTTTGATGTACTCTTCGTGAAAGTCACACAGAAAGAAATCAATAGAAGGGCTATTAACAGGTCAAAATATCACCAATAAATGCTGGAGACACAGGTTTGGGGCTGTGGGTCAAAGCATGCTCTCCAAATTGGGCACAGAACTTGATTGTTTACTTTCTGTCTCCCCAACTAGAATGTGAGCTCACTGCTGGCACATAGTAGGTACTCAGCAAAAATTTATTGAATGCAATTGCCTTGTCCTTAACTGAGCAGAACTGCTCTTCTCACAGATGGGCATTTTTTCATTAAATATGTTAACCTCATCAATCAGAGTCTAGTCCTTATTTCTTCTCTAATTCATCAACATTGACTTTACAGTTTTAGTCTCATCCAACAATCTGATTTACTGAAGCTCCAAGTTGTCCTGCTGTGACCCTTGCATACTCTCAACGGAAATGTGCAGTATCTCCCCGGACATGCAGTTTGACTCAAAGCTGCCTGTCAGATGGAGCTGAGGCAAGTTATGAGGAAGATGGTGGACTATGAGATGAGACTGTCCATCAGTGTAAGAGTGACAAGGCAATTTCTATTTCTGTGACCTGCATGAGATTGCACAAACTCCTCTGTTCATTGTTTCACTTTCACCCCCATTGACACCAAGTCATTCATTTGTAGGGCCCACTGGGGAATTCAACAGTAGAATCTTGCCTTCCCACTGCACTTTGTATTGTTCAGGATGTTTTAGGAAAGAAAGGACTGACTCCCCAGATGGAGACCTCAGTGGGTGCGGTGCATATCCTAACAGCTTTAAGACTTGTCCCCCACCCCCGCTCCCCCCACCAACAAAGGCACATGTGCTTCCTGACCTGGGTTAGCCCCTCATAGCTGCCCTGGGCACCAGTGTGCAGGGGTTGGGGGTGGGGGCACCCCTATGAGACTGACCAGGACTTTAAGTCTGCAGTCTCTCTTATCCTGGTGGAAGACAAGGTAAAGAGAGAGCAGATTGTTCTTCATAATTTTACTTAGAATTCTCTCTTCTGTGGTGCCTGCTTCTATTCCACCCAATAGTGGAAGATAAAAAAAATTATTTCATGTGGTCATTTTGTAAAATTTTGTCTTACATTTCATTCCTGAATGGGGGTAGTTTGGGAGGGGGTGGCTGACAAAACTCAAAAGGCATCTCTGTTATGAGCTGAGAGAGAAAAAGAAAAAAAAAGGTGTGATTTCCTTCCCCCACCCTCCTTTGTCTAGTTCTTGCTTCATGGCCTGCATGTGATGTCTCAGTTTCTCTCTTTAGCTCCATCTTCTCCCTTTAGCAGCCAAATGTGTTTGTTTCTAATTGTCTGATAGACATTTTCAGACAGGAATGTACTCACGGTGTATCAAACTCAACATAGCTAAGAGAAAATTAATAGTCATTTATCCCATACCAAGTTTTCCTTCCGGTTTCTTTCTTTGGGCTAGTGATGCTCAGGTTTCACATCAAGGCTTCCATAGGCATCTGTTTACTAAGTCTTCCCAATCCTGCTTCTCAAGAGTTTGATCCCTCTTCTCTGTGACTATCACCAACTTCTTAATTCAGACCTCATCCCCTCTACCAATTCCAGCCTCCTTAAGAAGTAGTCAAGCATAGTGGTTAAGAGCGGGTGCTTCTACTGTTTGTGGAAGTCAGGACTTTGGGCAAGGCGCTTAATGTCCTCATCTATAAAGTGGGGTCATAGCTCTTGCTATGAGAATGCAATCAGATTATGTATATAAAGTGGGATCCACAAGGTACTCCATAACGGTAGTGGTTATTGTCATCTGTCCTCCCTCTCATTACTCCAATTCATTTTACCCACCACTGCTAGATTTATCTTCACCTGGGCAGCTCTGATCATATTTTAAAAACTTTCAGTGCCTCCACTAGGTATCTGCCTGTCACCTAGCATTCCCATCCTGGTACTCCAGATTTTCCACGAAGTACTTGTCTAACCTTCTGACCTCTTCCTCCTTTCTATTGCCTCTATGTTTCGGTCAAATGGACCTCCTTGCCCTTCTTCACACGCTCTTCATATTACAGCCTGTGTGCATTTGCTTATGCTGTTATCTTCTGTTTGAATCACTCTCCCTGTCCTTCAAGGTCTAACTCAAACCCTTTCTCTGTAATAATGGAATGTCTTTTTCTCTCCTTCTAAAGTCTCCACACATAATCACACCTTTCTGCAGGATGGCTTACTTTCTTCCTGCTCCTGAAGCTGCCTCCCTGGCTGGAGGAATCTCCATGCCCCCTATCTCACGTCTCCACAGATCAGGCAGGATGAAAACCAGAACATTAACTACTCATTTCCTCCGTCTGCCAATGAGATGCAAAATAACTAATTTGAGCAAATTCTCCACTAAATCAGTTGTATAGATCAATGTTTGATAGATAAGGTCTTGCTTAAAGAGCCAAAGCTGGAAACGTATTGTGGCTAGGAGAAATGGAAAAGATCTGAGTGTTCCAGTTCAAGCAATATTCTACTCACCCAGACTGTTTCCCTGGTAGCCCCCTGCTTCCATGCTCTTTGCTTTCGTGATTAACAATGCAAGATAGTACACTAGCTTACTTCATTCAAGAAGAGGTAGGTCAATTCCAATTTCTTGAATGTTTTTCAAATGAAACTTGGGCTTTTAGCAGCCATTGTGTATAAATGTCAGTTCTCTAAACTCTTTGAGGACCCTGAAAGGTATTTTGTTTTTCGATGGCTGCTTCTTTCAAAATCCATGTGAGTTTCTTAAAATCCCACTTATGAATAGCAATATTTTCCTCCAGACACTGGCCACAAACTGGAGGTTGTGAAAGGAAAACTGTGAATCCTGCCAGGAAGTACTGCTTTAAAAATATGAAGTTAAATTCCATCTTGAAAAGTTTTAACACAACTTCCCTTTCCTACAGAACCCTACCTTTGACTCAGTTCAAGAGTGTTTTGAAAAATATAATCTCTTTAAGATATTCAAATAAAGAAATCAATAGGAAATTGCTAGTTTTAAGAGGAATATAAATTTAGGAAATATTTTATGAATGAGTCTAGGCCATTCAGGCTTAAAAAATTATAAAGGCTTAAAATGTTTGTGTGTGTAACCCTGTACAATTTTAGTATTTTGCTTTGGAATGTATCATACACTACTGACCCATGGTTCCATAAGCAGCACTCAAATACATTAGCTTTGTTTGATGGACTTCTCTGTTTATAACATACCTCTTTTATTATTGTTTTAAAAATATATTTATCTGATTTATTTTTCCTTTGCTGATGGTATTTTGAGTATATTTGTATTGGTTTTCCTCTTTCTGTCTTTTTAAAAAAATAGTCTTAGGAAAAATGGGAAACATACACAAAAGTAGAGAAATTAGTGTAATGAACTTCAACTATTAATCAGTCAGATTCTAAAATTACCAGTTATCTTCCTACTTTTGCTTCATCTATACCTTTCCCTTCTTTCTCCCTTTCTTTTGGCTGAAGTATGTTAAAGCAAATCCCAGAATCATGTCATTTCACCTTTTTGTATTTAAGTGTGCATTGCTAAAAATATGGGTGTTTTCTTACATAACCAGCATACCATTATCACATGTATCAAAACTAACAATAATTTATTGGTATGATCTGGTACATGCTCCAAATTAAAATTTCCCTCACTGTCTTTAAAGTGTTGCATTATAGTGAGTTTGCTCAAATAAGCATCTAAACAAGGTCCACACGTTTGGTTAAGTTGTTTGGGGCTGGAGAAGAGTTTCAGGATTTGGTAAGGGAGAACATCTGAAGCAGGTAAAGTGGGGGAAAGTACTGTGAACTGGAGTACAGGCTTTTGAGAGTTGGTACCTGAATAATGTATCTTCAAGACTGGAACTATTTAGCTGCTGGATAGTACTTCTTAAATGTAACTGCCTGCAGAGACTGAAATTAGAGGGACCCCAGGATTTGTTCTGTTTATGGACATAACTTCCAGAATAAGTTATTTCACCTCCTCCATCCCTTCTTACTCCAGTAAATGTCACAGAATAGCCTTCCCAGACAGAAAAAAAAATGTAGAGACTTGTAGAGAAGGTACTGTCATAGGTTTTGCTGGCAATCCATTATAAAATGATCTGCCCTTATTTTCAGAGCTGTATTATGTGTCATCTCAATCCCTTTACCTACTACTACATTCTCGGTAAAACAGATGTTGTGTTTGATAGTTCTGAACTTGCTCTGTGTTGACATGAATGACTTCCGGATTTGTTGAACCATACAAGAATATATTTCAGCACCTCTGGTATTAATAATTCAGCCTATAAAATCAATTCTAGTTCAATCTCGAAGTATTGTGCAACCCACCTGTTCATTAATATTTCACCATCTGTGGATCCTTGTGAAAAATGGGTCCAACTAAAAGGGTTCATTTCACATATATTTTCTTTGGCTCTGGACACAAAAGTAATTGGCAATAAACAGTGGTAGGGACAGCTTCTGTCAATACACAGCAGGAGTCAGGGAAGAACCTCAGCTCCCTCCTACAGCTCTTCCCAGCAGACTGCAAACACATTTTTTCATCCAATAGGGAGCCCTACAGGCTCCTATTCACCAAACCAGTGGAATCCCAAGTTGCCAGGAATTTCATAAGGCAAAATTCCCCAGGGAGTTTCAACAGAGGTGCTCAGGAAGCCAGAACCCCATTAGCTCTTTGTCCCAACACAAATGCCTAGCTGCAGGATGGCCTCCCACACTCTATGCTCCCATTACTCTAGTTCAGCAGCTGTACTGTTCTCAGTGTCAACTTCTGGCCTTTTGCAGGGTAACTCTTGAAAGTCTTGAAAGAGTAGTCTAGATAGGGGTGTAGTTGGAGAGTAAACATCATTACACCCAATATCATCATCATGCCATACATTTCTTTTTTTAATTAAGGTACCATTGATATACACTCTTCTGAAGGTTTCACATGAAATACATTGTGGTTACTAAATTCACCCTTATTATCAAGTCCCCCCACCCATACCCCACTGAAGTCACTGTCCATCAGTGTAGTAAGATGCCACAGAGTCACTACTTGTCTTCCCTGTGCTATACTGTCGTCCCTGTGACCCCCCCCACACCATGTGTACCAATCATAATATCCCTCAATCCCCTTCTCCCTCCCGCCCCACCCCTCCCCTTTGGTAACCTCTAGTCCCTTCTTGGAGTCTGTGAGTCTTCTGCTGTTTGTTCCTTTAGTTTTGCTTTGTTGTTACACTCCTCAAATGAGGGAAATCTTTTGGTACTTGACTTTCTCCACCTAGCTTATTTCACTGAGCATAATACCCTCTAGCTTGATCTATGTTGTTGCAAATGGTAGGATTTGTTTTCTTCTTATGGCTGAATAATATTCCATTGTGTATATGTACCACATCTTCTTTATCCATTCATCTACTGATGGACACTTAAGTTGCTTCCATTTCTTGGCTATTGTAAATAGTGCTGCGATAAACATAGGTGTGCTTATGTCTTTTTCAAACTGTGCTACTGCATTCTTAGGCTAAATTCCTAGGAGTGCAATTCCTGGGTCAAATGGTATTTCTATTTTTAGTTTTTTGAGGAAGCCCCATACTGCTTTCCACAATGGTTGAACTATTTTACATTCCCACCAGCAGTGTAGGAGGGTTCCTCTTTCCCCACATCCTTGCCAACATTTGTTGTTGTTTGTCTTTTGCACAGTGGCCATCCTAACTGGTGTGAGGTGATATCTCATTGTGGTTTTAATTTGCATTTCTCTGATGATTAGTGATGTGGAGCATCTTATCATATGCCTGTTGACCATTTGAATTTCTTCTTTGGAGAAGTGTCTGTTCAGTTCCTCTGCCCATTTTATAATTGGCTTATTTGCTTTTTGTTTGTTGAGGTGCGTGAGCTCTTTATATATTTGGATGACAACCCCTTATCAGATATGTCATTTATGAATATATTCTCCCATACTGTAGGATGTCTTTTTGTTCTACTGGTGGTGTCCTTTGCTGTACAGAAGCTTTTTAGTTTGATATAATCCACTTGTTCATTTTTGCTTTTGTTTCCCTTGCCCGGGGAGATATGTTCATGAAGAAGTTGTTCATGTTTATGTCCAAGAGATTTTTGCCTATAATTTTTTCTAGGAGTTTTATGGTTTCACGACTTATATTCAGGTGTTTGATCCATTTTGAGTTTACTTTTGTGTATGGGGTTAGACAATGATCCAGTTTCATTCTCTTACATGTAGCTGTCCAGTTTTGCCAACACCAGCTGTTGAAGAGGCTGTCATTTCCCAATTGTATATTTATGGCTCCTTTACCGTATATTAATTGACCATATATGCTTGGGTTTATATCTGGGCTCTCTATTCTGTTCCACTGGTGTATGGGTCTGTTCTTGTGCCAGTACCAAATTGTCTTGATTACTGTGGCTTTGTAGTAGAGCTTGAAGTCAGGGAACGTAATTCCCCCTGCTTTATTCTTCCTTCTCAAGATAGCTTTGGCTATTCGGGGTCTTTTGTGGTTCCATATGAATTTTAGAACTATTTGCTCTAGTTCATTGAAGAATGCTGTTGGTATTTTGATAGGGATTGCATTGAATCTGTAAATTGCTTTAGACAGGATGGCCATTTTGACAAAATTAATTCTTCCTAGCCAAGAGCATGGGATGAATTTCCATTTATTAGGGTCCTCTTTAATTTCTCTTAAGAGTGTCTTGTAGTTTTCAGGGTATAGGTCTTTCACTTCCTTGCTTAGGTTTAGTCCTAGGTATTTATTCTTTTTGATGCGATTGTGAATGAAATTGTTTTCCTGATTTCTCTTTCTGCTAGTTCACCATTAGTGTATAGGAATGCCACAGATTTCTGTGTATTAATTTTGTATCCCACAACTTCGCTGAATTCAGATATTAGATCTAGCAGTTTTGGAGTGGATTCTTTAGGGTTTTTTATGTACACTATCATGTCATCTACAAACAGGGACAGTTTGACTTCTTCCTTACCACTCTGGATGCCTTTTATTTCTTTGTGTTGTCTCATTGCCATGGCTAGGACCTCCAGAACTATGTTGAAAAAAAGTGGGGAGAGTGGGTATCCTTGTCTTGTTCCCAATCTTAAAGGAAAAGCTTCAGCTTCTCGCTGTTAAGTATAATGTTGACTGTGGGTTTGTCATACATGACTTTTATTATGTTGAGGTACTTGCCGTCTATATCCATTTTGTTGAGAGTTTTTATTATGAATGGATGTTAACTTTTGTCAAATGCTTTTTCAGCATCTATGGATGATCATGTGGTTTTTGTTTTTCTTTTTGTTGATGTAGTGGATGATGATGATGGATTTTTGAATGTTGTACCATCCTTGCATCCCTGGGATAAGTCTCACTTGATCATGATGGATGATCTTTTTGATGTATTTTTGAATTCAACTTGCTAATATTTTGTTGAGTATTTTTGCATTATGTTCATCAGGGATATTGGTCTGTAATTTTCTTTTTTTGTGGTGTCTTTGCCTGGTTTTGGTATTAGAGTGATGCTGGCCTTGTAGAATGAGTTTGGGAGTATTCCCTCCTCTTCTACTTTTTGGAAAATTTTAAGGTGGATGGGTATTAGGTCTTCACTAAATGTTTGATAAAATTCAGCAGTGAAACCATCTGGTCCAGGTGTTTTGTTCTTAGGTAGTTTTTGGATTACCAATTCAATTTCTTTGTTGGTAATTGGTCTGTCTCTTCAGATTTTCTGTTTCTTTCTGGGTCAGCCTTGGAAGGTTGTATTTTTCTAGAAAGTTGTCCATTTCTTCTAGGTTATCCAGTTTGTTACCGTATAATTTTTCATAGTATTCTCTCATAATTCTTTGTATTTCTGTGGTGTCCGTAGTGATTTTTCCTTTCTCATTTCTGATTCTGTTTGTGTAGACTCTCTTTTTTCTTGATAGGTCTGGCTAAGGGTTTATCTATTTTGTTTATTTTCTTGAAGAACCAGCTCCTGCTTTCATTGATTCTTTCTATTGTTTTATTCTTCTCAATTTTATTTATTTCTGCTTTTATCTTTATTATGTCTCTCCTTCTACTGACTTTGGGCCTCATTTGTTCTTCCTTTTCTAGTTTCATTAATTGTGAGTTTAGACTGTTCATTCGGGATTGTTCTTCTTTCCTGAGGTATGCCTGTATTGCAATATATTTCCCTCTTAGCACAGCCTTCACTGCGTCCCACAGATTTTGCGGTGTTGAATTATTGTTGTCATTTGTCTCCATATATTGTTTGATCTCTGTTTTTATTTGGTCATTGATCCATTGATTATTTAGGAGCATGTTATTAAGCCTCCATGTGTTTGTGGGCTTTTTTGTTTTCTTTGCATAATTTATTTCTAGTTTCATACTTTTGTGATCTGAGAAGCTGGTTGGTACAGTTTCAATCTTTTTGAATTTACTGAGGTTCTTTTTGTTGCCTAATATATGATCTATTCTTGAAAATGTTCCATGTGCACTTGAGAAGAATGTGTATCCTGTTGCTTTTGGATGAAGTGTTCTGTAGATGTCCGCTAGGTCCATCTGTTCTAATATGTTGTTCAGTGCCTCTGTCTCTTTATTTTCTGTCTGGTTGATCTGTCCTTTGGAGTGAGTGGTGTGTTGAAGTCTCCTAGAATAAATGCATTGCATTCTATTTCCCCCTTTAATTCTGCTAGTATTTGTTTCACATATGTAGGTGATCCTGTATTGGGTCCATTGATATTTATAATAGTTATATCCTCTTGTTGGACTGACCCTTTATTATTATGTAATGTCCTTCTTTGTCTCTTGTGACTTTCTTTGTTTTGAAGTCTATTTTGTCTGATACAAGTACTGCAACTCCTGTTTTTTTCTCCCCATTAGTTGCATGAAATATCTTTTTCCATCCCTTTACTCTTAGGCTGTTTATGTCTTTGTGTTTGAAGTGAGCCTCTTGTAGGCAGCATATAGATGGGTCTTGTTTTTTTTATCCATTCAGTGACTCTATGTCTTTTGATTGGTGCATTCAGTCCATTTACATTTAGGGTGATTATGGATAGGTATGTACTTATTGCCATTGCAGGCTTTATATTCATGGTTACCAAACGTTCAAGGGAAAATCCCTTACTATCTAACAGTCTAATTTAACTCACTTCGTATGCTATTACAAACACAACGTAAAGCTTCTTTTTTTTCCTCCTTTTTCTTCCTTCTCCACCCTTTGTATTTTGTGAATCATATTCTGTACTCTTTGTCTAGCCCTTGAGTGACATCTGTTTAGCCTTAGAAATACTTCTATCTATAGGAGTCCCTCCAAAATGCACTGTAGAGGTTGTTGGTGGGAGGTAAATTATCTCAGCTTTTGTTTATCTGAAAATTGTTTAATCCCTCCTTCAAATTTAAGTGATAACCTTGCTGGGTAGAGTATTCTTGGTTCAAGGCCCTTCTGCTTCATTGCATTAAATATAACATGCCACTCCCTTCTGGCCTGTAAGGTTTTTGTTGAGAAGTCTGATGATAACCTGATGGGTTTTCCTTTGTATGTTATCTTTTTTCTCTCTCTAGCTGCTTTTAAAAGTCTGTCTTTATCCTTGATCTTTGCCATTTTAATTATTATATGTCTTGATGTTGTCTTCCTTGGGTTCCTTTTGTTGGGAGATGTGTGCACCGCCATGGCTTGAGAGACTATCTCCTTCCCCAGACTGGGGAAGTGTTCAGCAAATACCTCCTCAATAACACGTTCTTTCCTTTTTTCTCTTTCTTTTTTGGTACTCCTATAATGCGAATATTGTTCCGTTTGGATTGGTCACACAGTTCTCTCAATATTCTTTCATTCTTAGAGGTTCTTTTTTCTCTCTGTGCCTTAGCTTCTTTGTATTCCTTTTCTCTAATTTCTATTCCATTTACCATCTCTTTTACTACATGTATTTTGCTTTTAAATCCCTCCATTGTATGTTTCATTTCAGATATGGAATTTCTTAATGATTGAATCTCTGTCTTAATTCGTTCCTGGGTTCTTGAATATTTTTCTGTGCCTCCATGAACATGTTTATAATATTTATTTTGAATTCTCTTTCAGGAAGATTGGTGAGTTCAGTTTCATTTGGCCCTTTTTTGGGGTTTGTGAGATTTTGGTCTGAACTATGTTCTTTTGACGTGTCATATTTCTGTGTGGTGCCCACTAGTGCGCAGAAACTCCAGTCTCTGGAGGTGTTCAGCCCCTAGAGTGAGGTTTGGGGTCGTAGGGGAGTAGAGCTGGTGCCTGGGGGGAGGAAACATCTGTTTCCTGATTCCCGTCTGCGGTACCTGTCTCCAGCGTCAGAGCCAGTGGGCCACGCACACAAGTGTAAGCCTCTGTGCTTTGTGTCTGTACCTGTTGTAGGCAGGGCCTCCCTCTGGCTGGCTGAGCACCAGTGCTGTGACTGCTGGTTTGTGAGCAGGTGGCTAAAGTCCAGTAGGAAGGTTAGGCAAACTGTGTGTCACAATGGGGGGCCTTGGAGCTGAGTAGGCAGCCAGAGGGATGGAGCACCTGAAGCTCCTCAAAGTTCCCAACCAGCTGGGCAGAGTGTGCCCAGAAAACCTTGTCCAGCTCTCCTGTCTCCCGTCCAGCAAGCTCTGTGCAAACCCCGCCCCTTCAGCCACCCTCTCACTGCTAGGAAGCTCTCAGACCGCCTGCCCTTCCTCTGACACAGAGCGGCCGGGTGTTGATCCTGTCCTCCACAAACGGCCAGAATGTCAGTCTCCCAGGTCCTCCACCCATCTGAGCTCCCCAATGCCCAGAGCACCACACAATATAGGCTTCCGCTCACCAAGCAGATCTCCAGGGCTAGGTGTTCAGCAGTCCCAGGCTTCCACCCCCTCCCCCACTCTGTTTCTCTTCCTCCTGCCAGTGAGCTTGGGTGGGGGAAGGGCTTGGGTCCCGCCACATTAAGGCTTTTGTATGTTACCCTGTTTCGTGAGGTCTGCTCTGTTCATGAAATCTGTATGCAGTCTGGTGCAGCCTTCTTTCTTCTTGCTGTTTTAGGGTTAGTTGTATTAATTCACTATATTTTTGTACTATTTGTGGTTTTGGGAGGAGTTCTCCATGTCACCTCTCATGCTGCCATCTTGAATCCGGGATATATCTTTTTGAATCAGGGATCTTGTTCTCTTTGGGTAAATTCCTCAGAGTGGAATTCCTAGGTCAAATGGTATTTCTATTTTGAGTTTTTTGAGGACCCTCCATATAGCTTTCCACAGTGGTTGAACTAATTTATGTTCCCACCTGCAGTGTAGGAGGGTTCTGCTTTCTCTGTGTCCTCACCAGCATTTGTTGTTCCTAGTCTTTTGGATGATGGCCATCCTCACTGGTGTGAAGTGATATCTCATTGTGGTTTTAATTTGCATTTCCCTGATAAATGGTGATGTGGAGCATCTTTTCATGTGCCTGTTGGACATCTGAATTTATTCTTTGAAAAAGTGTCTCTTAATATCCTCTGCCCATTTTTTAATAGGGTTATTTGCTTTTGGGTGTTGAGACATGTGAGACATGTGAGTTCTTTATATATTTTGGATGTTAATGCCTTGTCAGATATGTTTACAAATATATTCTCCCGTACTGTAGGTTGCCTTTTTGTTCTGCTGATGGTGTCCTTTGCTGTACAGAAACTTTTTAGGATGATGTAGTCCCATTTATATCTTTTATTGTATATTAATTGACCATATATGCTTGGGTTTATATCTGGGCTCTCTATTCTGTTCCATTGATCTATGGGTCTGTTCTTGTGCCAGTACCAAATTGTCTTGATTACAGTGGCTTTGTAGTAGAGCTTAAAGTTGGGGAGCATAATTTCCCCAGCCTTATTCTTCCTTCTCAGGATTGCTTTCACTATTTGGGGTCTTTTCTGTTCCATATGAATTTTAGAAAGATTTTCTCTAGTTCCTTGAAGAATGTTGTTATTATTTTGATAAGGATTGCCTTGAATCTGTAGATTGCTTTAGGCAGGATGGCCATTTTGACAATATTAATTCTTCATAACCATGAGCATGGGATGTATTTCCATTTATTGGTGTCCTCTTTAATTTATCTCAAGAGCATCTTGTAGTTTTCAGAGTATAGGTCTTTCACTTCCTTGGTTAGGTTTATTTCTAGGTATTTTATTCTTTTTGATGCAATTGTGAATGGAATTATTTCCCTTATCTCTTTCTGTTAGTTCATTATTGGTGTATAGGATTGCAACAGATTTCTGTGTATTAATTTTGTATCCTACAACTTTGCTATGTTCAATTATTAGTTCTAGTAGTTTTGGGGTGGATTCCTTAGGGTTTTTAATGTTCAATATCATGTTATCTGCAAACAATGACAGTTTAACTTCTTCCTTACCAATCTGAATGCCTTGTATTTCTTTGTGTTGTCTGATTGCCGTGGCTAGGATCTCCAGAACTATGTTAAATAAAAGTGGGGAGAGTGGGCATCCTTGTCTTGCTCCTGATCTTAAAGGAAAAGCTTTCAGCTTCTCGCTGTTAATTATGATGTTCACTGTGGGTTTGTCATATATGGCCTTTATTATGTTGAGGCACTTGCCTTCTATACCCATTTTGTTGAGAGTTTTTATCATGAATGGATGTTGAATTTTGTCAAATGCTTTTTCAGCATCTATGGAGATGACCATGTGTTTTTTGTCCTTTTTGTTGATGTGGTTCATGATGTTGATGGATTTTCGAGTATTGTACCGTCCTTGCATCCCTGGAATAAATCCTACTCTATCATGATGGATGATCTTTTTGATGTATTTTTGAATTTGATTTGCTAATATTTTGTTGAGTATTTTTGCATCTATGTTCATCAGGGATATTGATCTATAGTTTTCTTTATTTGTGGTGTCTTTGCCTGGTTTTGTTATTAGAGTGATGCTGCCTTCATAGAATGAGTTTGAAGTATTCCTTCCTCTTCTATTTTTTGCAAAACTTTGAGGAGAATTGGCTTATGTCTTCTCTATATGTCTGATAAGATTCAGCAGTGAAGCCATCTGGTCTGGGAGTTTTGTTCTTGAGTAGTGTTTTGATTACCAATTCAATTTCATTGCCAGTAATTGGTCTGTTCAGATTTTCTGTTTCTTTCTGAGTCAGCCTTGGGAGGTTGTATTTTTCTAGAAAGTTGTCCATTTCTTCTAGGTTATTCGATTTGTTGGCATATAATTTTTCATAATATTGTTTAATAATTCTTTTTATTTCTGTGGTGTCTGTAGTTATTTTTCCTTTCTCATTTCTGATTCTGTTTATGTGTGTAGACTCTCTTTTTTTCTTGATAAGTCTGGCTAGGTGTTTATCTGTTTTGTTTATTTTCTCGAAGATCCAGCTTCTGCTTTCATTGATTCATTCTATTGTTTTATTCTTCTCCGTTTTATTTATTTTTGCTCTAATCTTTACTCCTTCTACTGACTTTGGGCCTCATTCGTTCTTCTTTTTCTAGTTTCATTAATTATGGTTTAAACTTCATATGGGATTGTGCCATACATTTCTGTAGCACTGTATGGTTGCAAATTAACTTTATGATCATGGTACTCTTGATCCTCATCGTGACCCTGTAAGGTGGGGAATGTAAGATATTTTTAACCCTGTTTTATATATAAGGACATTGAAGCTCACTGAGGTTAAGTGCCTTGTCCAATGTCCAGCTCTTGGTAGAATTAGAACCAAAGTATTGGTCTTTGCTGTCTACTCCAGGGCCTTGTCCTCTTCCCCATGTGGCTTCAGTATAGGCTCAGCCTGCACACAGTCGTTGGCTGAGCTTCCTAACTGGTGGACCCAGCTTGTTTGTGTGGAAGAGATATATTCCTCATTCTTTGGGTACCTCGGTGTACCTGAAGGGGCGCACACTAACAACCTCTGTCTCATATGACCTAGTCCTTTTACCTCGGTGCCATAAAACTGCTTCCATTTTCTGTGTGCACAGGGACTTAAATAATACTGCAGATCACTATCTTAAAGGAAAGTGTAAGTGTTCCCTCTTTCTACTGAACTTAATATCTGAAAGCCAACTGATAAGCCCGGTTCTGAAAAGTCATCAATCATAAGTAGAAAATAAAATTTTCTTTATTATTTTGTAATGAATTTTAAAAATCGACAACATTTTCCCCAATGATCCTCTTATAACTTTCATTATGGGTTGAAATGAGATTTGAGTACTTATTTTTAAGTAAAAGCCTATGGTCAGTTGCCATGGAATAGCTTCTTATTCCTTTTTTTTTTGCCTCCAACAGGATAATTAATCTCCACCTCCCCTACCCTGTGTATATTTAGGCCAGGTTTCCTAACCTGTGCTCTACTACATGGTATTTAGTTCTGCAACAAAATGAGTCAGTCCCATTGTGTGAAGTAATTTCTTTGTTTATACTTAAAACTGGATTATCTCATGTCATTTCTCTCATTTGGATGATTATGAAAAAATGTTCTTCTCTCCATGGGTTTTGTTTTTACTAGGTTTTTAATTCTGCTACTCTTGATTCACGTCCAAAATCCATTAATGGAAAAATGGCCTCAGACAAATTGACGACATTCATTTTCAATATTAGGTCCCTCTATCTTGTCCTATCCAGCCTCTACCCCATTCTAGCATACCCCAGGAACCTGGACCCAGAGCCTTATACATATAACCTCTCAATTAACTCTCATACTGAGAAGTCAATTCATACTAAGGAATACAAGTATTACTTCATACCAATACTCATTTACTATGTACAAAGCTATTTCTCATGTGTACACAGGACTCTGGGTCCAGGGGTGTATATTGCCACAGAGGTTTTTGTGTCAGTCTGTCCCAGAATAGCATCTAGGCTATCCCTTTGCATGCGGAACCATCCAATGATCCATGGGCAGAATGTTCTATTGGTTGTGAACCTTTACATTCAAGTGACAGAAAATCAGCTCAGCTACCTTTAATAAAAAGGTAATATGTTTTTTCATGTAACCAAAGAGTCTATGGGTACACTTGAGTCATGGCTGGATCCAACCCAGTCTCTCCCCAACTCTCAGCTCTGCTTTCTCTTGTCACATAAGACTCTCCTTTCCTCTTGACAGGTGGCCACCACTAACTTCACACTTACATTCTCATAGCTACAAGTTCAAAAGTAGAATTTGAATCTTATCCAGTTGCTTAAATAAAGAACAGTCTAGAATTAATTACAGTTGGTTTATTTTGGTTTCTGTCCCATCTTTGAGCCAATTCTTTGGCCAAGGAGAGGTAATGTTCTGAGTGGTCATGTCTGGGTCACATGTCCACCCCTGAGATCACAGGTTGATTGTATGTAGACTGAAAGTGGGGTAAAGATGGTTCTCTGAGGCATACTCAGGGAGCTGGAAAGGCACAAAATAAGTGTCCACTGTAGCTGGTAATGAAATCATCTAGATGGTCAGTCTAAGAAGAGTGTGAACAGACAAGTAACTCACCTTGAGGTAGGAGAGAATAAAGGTGCTTGGCAGACTAATCACTTTTCAGTGTTCTTGGTGCCAAAAAATGCTTCAGACCAAACTTTGGATTTGTTCTAAGTCTGTGGTTGAGGTAACAAGTTCAGAGATGCAAAGAGTGGAGCAAAGGGGATCCCTGGAAGCAATCTGGAAGCTTAGTTTCTAAATGTTTATAATCCCAGGGCACTATAAAAAGACTAGAGTACAAAAATATCACGTTTGAGACCTCATTAAAGAACCATGAGACTGGTTGGCAAAGGCCTCTCCCATCTCAGCAAGAGCTAAGCCAAGGTTATAAGAATGGGGAGGTGAATAAATGTGATGACTGAGAAAGATCTCAGATGTACAGGGTTTAGCACAATACACAATAAATAGTAGCTGGTGAGAATTACATGTTAATGTTTTTGAAAGCACCATGTTAAGTTTCTAAGAACCTGTTTAGGTGGAAAATGCTTGCAATTCTGGTATGAACCACTTGAGTGGTTCCTTTGGGGCTTGCAGTTTTAAGGCAAGTATCTACTCACTGGAGGATATTTTTGGTTTGGGCTTTAGATGCTGTTGTTATGCCATCAGGATGTGCTCTTCCCTTACTGCTTCCACATCTACTTACTGACATAAGTTTATATAAAGAGAAGAGATTCTCCTGGAGGAAGAAGGATTTGCAGTTTAGATTTATTAAACTGTCTGATGATCAGAGTTGGCCCTAAGTGAGGCCAGATGACAGGGAAGGACTGCTGATTAAGGGAGAAGGGAGTGTGGACTAGTGATTCCCAATTTAACAGCAGCATCGACAAGCCCACTGCAAATGATGCCCCTTAGAGAAAATGTGTGTGTGTGTGTGTGTGTGTGTGTGTGTGTGTGTGTGTGTGTGTGTACACTGAAAGAACCTAACATGAGGAGCCAGAGTACTCCAGACTTAGACACTTTTACTCTGAGCACCTGGAACCGAGCCTAGCAGTCTTCTCCTCTATCTCAAGGAAGCAGCAACAAGATGGGACTGGAGCTGGTAGGAATGAAGGACGCAGGCAGCCCCTGCTTTGATATGACTGTAAAACATGTCATTAGGAAGCAGCTCTGTCTGGGATTTCATGTTACTCGTCTGCCCTTAGCAACTGAGGTCAGATTTAAAAGGGGGCACATTTAACCCTCTAAACCACCCAAAGGCAAATTTGGAGGTCATTAACCAATGACATTTAATAGACATAGGACAAAAGTCTTTAATGAGCCTCTAACTGTAGTGGTGACATATTAATAATACTTATCAGTTATGGAAGCAGGCTTGAGGACTAGTGACAGTAATTAACATTCCAGTTACTGGTAAATTTCAGCCACTGAGATGTCTGCTAATTAGAAAACAGTGGCTTCCAATTTTTCATTGCTTCTTTGACCCATGTATGCCACATTAATCAAATATTGGATAAGAAAAAAAGCTGAAATCTTTATCCTGAAACAATATTTAGAAACCTCTGGGAAGAAATGAGATAAAAAACTTGACGCTGATCCAAGAATTTTCCTTTTGGAAACATACAACAATCTGTCTAGAGGGTCCTCCATTGCCCCTCAGCTACTCCAGAGTGCTGGATAAGCAGCAAAGAGAACCATGCTGAATCTTGCCCTTTATCTCCTCACTAGTCTCTCTCTGACCCTCACCTTACAAGCTCTCAAGGACTTTTGAACTAGGAGGTTGAGGGGAGCAAGAAGCCAAGAGCAGAGGATTGTGGGAGAAAAGAGACAAATAGTCTGAATCAGTGGTTTTCAAACTCGGCTGCCCATTGGAGTTGCCTGGAGAGCCTTGCAAATACAGATGCCTGAGTCCTACCCCAAAAGATACTGATTTCAATGGTATAGGGTACCGTCTGGGCATAAAACTCTTTGGGGGTTGCAGCCAAGGTTGAGAACCATTGTTTTAAGTTGTTTGCATCTAACACAGCAGAGAGAAGGGGGAAATGAATTTATGGTTACCTCTTACGTGGCAAGAATCTCACTTGTTGTGTATTTCTTAGCCTGGGCTGAGTATCAGAATCATCTAGGACCTTTGAAAACATCCAGTGCCAGGGCTGCACTACAGTAAATCAACTCAGGATACCTGAGAGTGATGTGGGCAGTGGCATTTTTAAACATTGATTATCTTATGAGTCAGAGTTGAGAGCTACTGCTGAGGCATCGTTCTCAAACTTCTGGTGTATGAAGGAATTGATATACAGTTTGGTGAGACTATTAAAACTATATATTGTTTCATCCTACCCCCTGAAGGTGGGCCTGAAAGTGTTACTTTGACAGACCCCCCCCAGGTCATTTCGATGAAGGCGATCATTAAGGCCACCCTGTCTGTTGTTCTGATCACTTTCTCATCCTTACGTTTTGCTCAATGTAAATGCAACTCTGGCATCTGGTCTTCGGTTGTTCTTCACTGAAAAGGTAGGGAGGGGAGGCAGTACCACCTTTCTGGGGGCATTTGAAAATATCTAGGCTTGTCTTCCAATGATCATGAATAGAGATACAGCAGATATTTAATTAATGAAGACCAGGGGTGTCAAACAGCCATCCTGCAACAGAGAATTGTTCTGCCCAAAATATCAATACTGCTCCCAGTGAGAGACACTGGAATATGGAAAGGTTTGGATTGTGTATGATCTGAAGTATCAAGGTATGGACTGTAAGCTCCAAGCAGGGATCAAGGTCAGTAGCCACAAGATTTCAGCAAAGACCTGGAAGTTCAGGAAACGAAGATACGTAATAAAGCTTCATTCCCACCTAGAATCTATATTACTCTCTCCTATTCGTATCTAAGGGTGCAAATCTAACTTCCCAATTCCCATTCCCTCTTCCTAGTTGCAGGCTCTGTTAGGGACTCAGAGACAGACCTAATGGTCTTATATTAATTTCTAGTAAAATCACAACACAGGCTATCCTTCCATTGGCTCCCAGACTCTGTCGTTCCCATCCAGGTGACCTTGGGGGAGTCACTGCATCAAGCAGAACCGAGAGTCTCCACCTGTAAAACCAGTAGGTGGAGCTGGATGGTTTCTACAACCCCTTTAATTTCTGACAACTGTGATTCTGTTTGAGGTCAGGCATTCTTAGTCTCAGTAAAGACCTGTTCCAAAATATCACTCCTATTTGTTCAGTTGATACCTGAAATACCTTTACTGGAGCCAGAATAAATCTCTCAGCCCACAATGAGAGATCAGGCTTAGACTACACTGACCTGAAGGGAGGAATACATTAACTTGAGTTCCTTCTCAGAACCTGATGACTCACTATCATTCGGGCCTTACGGAGAGTAGTTTGACTCAGTGACATAGATTCACATTTTTTTTCATTAAGCAGCATTATTTATGTGTCCTTTGTCGATTGACATTTTGGGGCCCAAAAATGCGTTTTGAGAGCTGTACGTTGCACAACGGTTCATAGCATCCCTGGCCTCTACTCACCAGGTGGTGGTAGTGCTGCATGCTGGGCTATGACAGCCCCACTGTTTCCAGACACCACCACGTGTGCCCTGGCAGAGGCAGGCAGGGCTGGTGGGCCTTCTCAGTCTTTCTTTCCTAGGAAACGGGGCAGAGGGTAGCTTGAGGCACGGGAGAAGAAAGGTCAGATTTGTATATGTTAATAGCTCATTGTAAACCGATTTTCATGTGAATGCCGTGAAAATACTGGATTGTAGCAGACCAGTTCGGAAGGCCGTTGGAATAGGTAATCCAAGCAAGAGAAGGTGAAAGCCCGAGCGCAGGCAGGCAAAGAGGGACAGGAGAGGAGGGAGGAGCAGGGCACTGGAGCCTCTTCCCAGAAGCAGCAAGGCAGCCCTCTTTGTACCCATGGCCAGGGTTCTCCTGCCTCCCAGGTTCAAGGGAAGGTACATAAAACATCAGTGTCCAACCAGATTGTATCATCGCAGTATACTAGATGACAAGGGAACTAACCGCTTTTTCTAACTAATCTAATTCACCAGCCAAGCTCTTGACTCATTTTAGTATGTCAAGAAAGACAGGCCTTCTTCAATTTCCAGGTCTACAAAAAAACTGATGGTGTTTTACTAAGAGCAAATTTTTCTCTGTAAGACAGCATGCCCGTACATTTCTACATGCTCCTCTGCATATTTAAACTGTAGTGGGCCACCATGGGGAATTTCTGGATTGCAGGGGCTTCAACCATGACAAGCGGTTAATGCTGTCATACTTAGAGGCAAATGGAAGTTGAGAGATAAGTGGAGGTTTAAAGGGGATTGCAGGAAGAAAACTAAGGGCAAACTCTGGAATGACAGGTGGTATGGCACACAGGTGTGAAAGCTAGCTGGGGAGTAGAGCATTTTCTCAAAGCCTCTGATACCATTCACTGTTGGTAATTAAATTCTGCTGTAAGTTACTTTCAAGTTCAAGGCAGTGTTTCCTCAGCTTGAATAAAGCTCCCCAGAAGGAAGCATTGGTAACAAAAGAAATTGTGGGAGTCCATGTGCAGATAAGCCAAGCCTCATAAACTAGCAGACACGGGGGTATTTTGATATGCATGGCTGACCCGATGCAAACCCAAGAATTAGACACACTCTCTCTCTCTTTCTCTTTCCCACCTCCCCCACGCCTTTGTTCTCAGGCTATCCCTTGACTTCTCAGGGTTTCTCACTTAGGCTGTAAGGCTGGACCAAGTCAGATAGCACTCTGTTTCTAGATCTTTCCTTCATCTTCCACCCTACACAAACTCAGCTTCTCTGTAACTTATGCTACCAAGCGCTAACTTTCTCTTGTAGGAAGTAGTTCGTAAGCTATTAAATAACAGCAAATGCCCTCTGCATTCTATGAGTGAAAGGTTTTTTTCTGCTTGGCTAACTCATACCATCTTTGTTAAGGGTACAGATTTCCTGTTGGCAAAGTTGGAGTAGGTGAGGAGAGCATGGATAGGGTTTGAATTGATTACACTTATTTTATCCAATGATAGACAAGAAGCAAGTTAGGACATAGGAAGTCTCTTCTTCCAAAATATCTTCCATCTTGGTAGACCATTGACAGATTTATTTGAGATGAGCTCTGTGTTTAAAATGAACTGCTTTATGCTGGAATATAATATCCTTAGCTGGTTGAGACCAACATCCTGGAAACAGAAATTCTGCCTGGGATGAAGAGGAGAAAGGAGGAAAGTTACACTTTGCAGTAGGCTTAGATGGGCTAGGTGGAGTAGAGTGTCTTCGGAAAGCAAGGCAGGGAAGGGTTGGGTGGGGGTTCAGAAACAGAGGTAGCAGGCCAGCAAAGGAAAGAGCTTCTTAACACTGATTTTTTTCTCTGCATCCTGGTGCTAACCAGTCTGCCCAGGGCTTTGTGGTTCTGTCCCAAAGGTCACTTAAACTCTTTTCTTTGAGAGTCCGTGATCAAGGAGTGGCTCTCTCTATAGGTCAGTACCCACTCTGCTTCACCATCCTTGCTCCTGCTCTAGGGAAGGCTGGAGAAAGCAGGAAGAAACTAACACTCAGCAGAAGAAAGTATTTCCTGAAATTCCTTAATGCTGTACTTAGAATTCCAGAAACTCAGAGCTCTGAAGGACCTTGGTGATCTCCTAATTTAATGTTCCTTTTTTATAGCTGACACCCAAACAGGAAGAACCAACATTATTAGGTTGCTACTTTTCAGACTAGAGTCTGTCCAGGGTCTAATGGGATGGTGCTCAGAATATGAGAAAAAGTCTTTCTTTTGAAACAAGAATACTTGAGCAGAAAGGATGCTACAGAGTGGCTGTGTGGCTTTAGTTGAACCTTTTGTGATTATTCATCCCATAGTTGAGATCTGGATTTTTTTCTTCCTGATGATGTTTTCCATTAGGCTTTTAAAAGAATATAACTCATATCAAGCTGACAATGGCTTCAAAGTTGTGAGAGGATGGGGCTTGAGGGAGCTGCAAGAGGAGCTCAAGGTCATGAAGAGAACAGCCTAAGAACACAGCAGTTTTGCCAAATGCTTAGAAAGCCATTGCCAGATGAAGTTCTATTTCATAATATATCTGCATTTGTCTCATACAGAAAGGTGCACCCGGTTTATCCTGAAGTTTTGAATTCCCTCTGGCTGCAAAACTCCCAGGGTTTGGAGTTTTAAATATCAATTCAAGATATATAGCCTTAGAGGAAGTCAAAGTGTATTCCTCTCCTCTGGAAATATTTTAAACACAGATTCTCATAGAAACGAGGTAGATGGAATTATTTTATGAACTACCCCACTTTTCTTCAGAACTGAAGATGGGCTGCAATGTTCTTGCCCAGAACTTTCTAAAGATAAGACTTCAGTGGATAGTGGGATATGATATAGCAAACCATAGAGATTCCAACAAACTATCTCAGGCATGAAAGACTTGGAAACTACAGATGTAAGGTAGGAATTGTGAAAAGTGCACCCTTAGTGTTCAATAACCTGAATGCCTTGAGTCAAAACTCAAGTGACTTAAGCCCTGTTTCACAGTAGACATTTATGAAGATATTCCAAAGGTGTGTGGCTATCTCAATCTCATGTGCCTTCAGATAGTTTGTTCTGGCACATTTGGTCTACTTTAAAAATCTGTGCCTTGGTTTAAAACAGTGGAAGCCCTCCAGAATACCCTTGACTCTGCCACCTCCACTTTATATCCACAGAGCATACTTTGGGCTCAAACCATGGACTAATGGGAATCCTATTTATCTCACATGTCATTCCAAAGGCTGACTAGTTTCAGTATAAATAGCTCACAGGTGATGGCCTATTCTAGGTCAGGTTTAGGAATTTGGGACCTTCTACCTAGGAAGTGTAAAAAAAAAAAAGCAATGCATTAGGTTGTATACCTTCTCTTCTATTCTTTCCCTGTCCATTTCATTTTCTGCATCGATCTGAATGCTTGGGACTCAGCCCCCTCTGATTTACAAGGCCACTTGAGTTGGCCAAAGTCACTGCTAGCATTTCTGTTTTATTCACAGTGTTCTTCAGAGACAGATCACTTAGCAAAACACAGGATGTTTTTTCAGCAAGGGTCACCTCCAAGAAAGGGCTAGTCTTCACAGCAAGCATTTGACTTGTTTCCCTGCCAATGAAATGGGGTTGGAGTGAGCAGTATTTGGCAGCCTGTTCTTGGTCCTGATGGCTTTATTAGAGAAGGCCTTCTTCGTTTGCAGCCTTACTAAAATCTTTATTTGTTTGCCTTCCACTCCAGAGTAAAATTTCTGGTCTGCCCACCACCCTATGAGAAGAGTAATGAAAACCAAACAACGTTGGAGTGATTCCCCAGCCTTAATTCCTGTTCTCAGCCTCTGCTCCACACTAGACCCCTGCAGGTTTGGTCTGTCCTTCAAACCTGCAATATCGTAATAGTCATGTTTGTGTTTGTCTGGGCCTTCTAACCCCTCACTGGACATAAAGCACAACTGGATTTATTGCTTGCATTTGGCTCAGTCAGTGAGATTGTTCTCTGCCAAGCGAAATATTATCACCAGGGGATTGAGACTAGTAAGAGAATCAAACAAATCTAAGTTTACTCCTTACTAAATGAGAAAGCAAACCTGCCACCTGTGTCCACATATCCATTTCCAGAAGGCTCAGAAGCCAGTTCTCTTGACTTTAAGTTGGCAATTCCATATGTTTGGCACAGATTCCTGTAGCTTCCTTTGTGAGTAAGAAGCTCTCAGAAACCTTGCAGAAATAGACATTACCCTTTGAATAACCTGTGCATTGTCTCCAACTCTCAGTGTTTTAGGAGGAATTCATTGTAATTAATTCCCCCATTCCCTCGTTTTTCTTCCAGCAAAACTTTACTGTGTGGCTGGCTCCGCTCTACTCACTAACAGCCCCTTTATCTCAGGCTCTTCTTCCTGAAGTTTTTTTTTTTTTTTATCAGGCACTAATTCCTGGGACCAGCTGCTGTCACCGAAGCTTTTGTGTCAACTTTCCCCCGCTCTTGAACTTTGCTTCACTTGGCTTCTTTTCTTACTACATGTTTATCTGCGATGGAATGAGAGTATGGGGAGATAAAAACTGTCCTCTCAAAGCTGTGCCCACTTCTGAAAAATGAACTGGGAAATTGACCACTTAGCTGATTTCTTTAGGCGTGAAACCAACTTTTATCCCCAAATAATGAAAAACAGCAAAATGTATGACTCCAAGGGGACTGAATTAAGTGGAAAATTGTCTCCATTTGCTATTTTCTTCTTGCTTATAATGACAAAGAAAGACTCCTCCGACGGGATTTCCGTCTGAACTCCCCACTGGGAACCTTTATTCAGACTTGGCTGGGGGTTGATGGGGAGCAGGGGTAAGGCAGAGGCACCACGTGGTGAAACAGGTTTCATGAAGACACCTTGTGCTTTTCTTTCTGATAAGGATCCTATAACATCTTGCCAAATAAACCAAAAGATGCCACTCATCCTCTGTCCATCAGGCTTCTGCCATTTCTCAAGACCCAGATGCCTCCTTCCCCAGGAAATCACAAAAGCTCTAAGGGAGGGTCCTGTTCTACCACACAAAGGAGGATTGCTTTCCCCCTATGGCAGATATCTGAAACTAAGCTTGAATCTGTCTGCTGCCAGACTCCTGTGAACTCCTTATTCTATTATTGGTGTCCACGGCTTCCTTCTGGTAGAACCTCACGGAGTTCTCCATGTTGAAGGCTCCGTTGCTCTCTTGGGGCTTCACCACTCAAAGCCGAGGGATGTGCTATCATTTTTCTTCCATCTTCTCTCACTCCCAGCAACATATGTGCCCTTCTCCCCTGACAGTCAGCCATCTTCCCTCATGGAGATCGACCTGTCCATCTTTGTGGCTCTGTACCACCTAATGGGGCGCATTTTTCTCAGTAGGTCCTCAGTAAGTGGCTCTAAATGGAATCCAGTAAATGACCGCTTTCAGCCCCCGAACAGCCAACACCAAAAGAAATAGGCATGCGTGTGATTTATTTTTATTCCTCATCACTTCCATTTTAGTCCCCCCTCAACTCCTTGCTAAAATTCCCAAGTGCCCAGGACTCCCATATAATTTCCCTTTGGATCTTGTCTAGGCTCTGCTTCCCACAGAACTGATGTGTTAATGGCTAAGGGTAGTTTAATTCTATTAAAGCAGTTGCATTTTATCTGATGCCTGCATGTAAACGTAGAACTAATGGCCACTGAGGAAATTACTCCAGACTAATGGTAGTAATCACCAGTGCTATCCATAACGTTTCTGGGAAGCTCGTCTCTGCAGAGTGGGCACCACTGGATGACTTAGTGCTTTCTGATAGCTGAAAACCACCAGCACTCCGGGAGCTGGCTCCCTGGAACAAACTTGCCCAAACAGTGGCTCCCTTCAACAAGAACCCGTCAAACTGGTAAGGTGAGGAAACTGACCAGGTGTTAGCTTTTAGGCAAACTGTGTAGTTGAGGATGAGCCAGTCAGGACCTAACCAAGATTCAGGAGTCCACGTCTTGTTACGAGCAGCAGAGAAAGGGTCACTTCATCACTCCGTCACCTGGAATGCTATCTTCATTTGACTTCAGGGACCACATTGTTCAATCTTTTTTCCCCTCTTCTTTTTTCCTCATGTCTCTGTGAGGAATGCTGTCATCTTAACAGTCTGTATTAGTTTCCCAGGGCTGCCGTAACAAATGACCACAATTTGGCAACTTAAACCAACAAAGATTCTGGAGGTCGTAAGTACAAGATCAAGATGCTGGAGGGGTTGGTTCCTTTTGGAGGCTCTGAGGAAGAATCCATTTTATCCTTCTCCCCTAACTTCTGGTGGCTGCGATCCTTGGTGTTCCTTGGCTTGGATGGCATAACTCCAGTTTGCACCCTTTGTGGGCTTAGGGGATGTGTCTTCTACATTTTCATTGTTGGAATGCATTCTCTTCAAAGGTTAGCTTGCGTCTGGGCTGCAGGGACCATGACCTCCTGCTCTAGGTCCCAGATATTTCTAACAAGGTGCCTGAGCTAACCCCTAATTAAATGAATGTTGGTTGAAAAGGTACATATTGGTTGTCTTTGTCTAGGTGATGCAGGGTCAGCCACACTAACTCACACTTGACCAGGCAGTTCCCTTGTGGAAGCCAAAGCCTTGTGAGGCAATGTATACCATGAGCATTCAGGGGTGGGCCAGCCAGCTTGCACTACCTCTACGGAGCCAATTATGCATTTCTCTTCTAAGCACTGCACTCAATGACATCACATTAATAGGTTGAAATCAGCCATGGTGGGAGTATTGTGATGGAAATTGGCAAATTCTACAAATCAGCACCCACTCACCCTGAGCCAGTTGTAAACGTTTATCAGCACACCACTGTTATGTTGCTAACTCTCCGGTCAGTTCTTGGTCCTCACCCTACCTGACTTCTGGATGTGATGGTTCAGTTGACCACTCTTTTTGGAAGCACTGTCTTCACTCAGTTTCCAGGAAAACATACTTCTCAAATCTTTTTTGCTCATTCCTTCTCTCTCCTCTAATCTCTTAACATAGAGTGAGGTGTGATTTCAGTCTTGGGCCTCTTCTCTTCCCTTCCCTATCTATGCTCATTCCCTGGTGGTGTCATTCAGTTTCATGCCTCTAAATTCCATCTATATGCTGAGGACTTTGAAGTATTTATTACCAGTTTGGACTTCTCTGATTCTAGCTCTGTATACCCAGTTGCCTACTCTATATTTCTACTTGGAAATCTAACAGACATCTCAACTTAAAATGGTAGAATTTCAACCCTGATATTGCCTCTGGAACCTGCTCCATCTATAGGTTTTTCCATCTCAGTTAATGACAACTTTATCCTTGTAGCTGCTCAGGCCTACAATGTTAGAGTTGTGTTTTGACTTCACCATTTCTTTCACAGCCTCACATCCAATCCATCAACGAATGCTGCTGGCTCTGCCTTTAGAATATATCCAGACTATGACCACTTTTCATAACTGACCATAACCATTCTCTAATTTTTATAATATTCTTCTACTGTTCTCCTGGTTCAACCTTGGTTGCTTACATCTCTCACTCTGAGTGAGAACTCCAGTTGTTACAACAGGCTCTATAGCCTTACTGAACTGACCTTTCTTACCTTTCTGACCCATCTTCTACTGACCCCACTCCAACACACAGGCCCCTCCTTGTTTCTACAGCATGTCAGGTGTGTTTCAACCTGAAGCCTGTGTACTGGCTGTTCCTTCTGCTCTCCCCACAGAAGTTGCCTAGCTTGCTTCCTTACCTCTTTCACGAATGTTCTCAAATATCATCTGATTCTTAGTTAGGTCTACCTTAATAACTCAATTTTCCAAAAACAAAACAAAATATAAAAACAAAAGTGACAGCAAAAATAAGCCTACCCCAGGCACCCCTGTCTCCCATCCCCTGCTTATTTTTTCCCATAGTACTTATCACTATCTAATGTATCATACATTTACTTACTTCATTTATGTTTTCTTCTCTCCTGTAGAATGCGAACTCCTGAGGGTGGGGATTTTTGTCTGTTTTGCTCACTGTTGCATCTCCAGAACTTATAACAGCCCTGGCATGTGATATAGTTGAATCTCATTATTCACAGTAGTTATGTTCTATAAAGTCACTGTAAACACTAAATTAGCAAATACTAAACCACTGTTCTTAGGAGAAACACAAGGTTAGGTTCCTGTAAGCCTCTGGTCACAACACTTTTGTCAGTTGAGCAATACATAACCTTATTTTATGTGTGAGTTTGTTAAAAGACATCTTAACGTGTAACATTGATTCGTTAGCACTGAACTCACAGCCAACAGCACAACTCATGCCTGAGTAAAGCTATCTGTGTAAGGCACAGCGCAGCTGTGGCTCTTAGGAACACTAGGCAGTGCTTCAGCATGATGCTTGGGGGACATTTTAAAGAGTGAAGCACCAACAAAAAGTATGAAAAGGTGAAAAATATGACACTAAATTGACCTTGAAAGGACACTTGTTTACAGTATGAGAATGTAAAAAGTAAAGGAGGCAAAGCACGGCCTGGTTTGACCTAAGCTGTTAATTTACACATTGGGTGGTTCACATTTTTTTACTGCTCTGTGCATGCCTATGAATGACTGTGAAATTGATTTGGGGGTTACAAATAGATTTTAATTTGAAAATAAAGAGTCCATGAATAATGAGATCAGCTATATATGCTCAACATGTATTTGTTGAGAATATATACTTGACCCTCTGATATCAGTAGACATGTGGCCTCTGGAAATCTTGGAGTTAAAGATCTGCAGGGCCTCTATCTGGTGTAAAGGCCAGTCTAAGGGCTTCTATCTTGGAGCTGAAATCTTTTTTCTCTATTTCCTTTAGCTTAGTTTGAAAAGTCCACCAGGGGATTTGCTCCTTTGGAATTCAAAACATTCTTGTTACATTGAATATGTGTTATACATAACTAGGGCTGGGATCACAGGAAGGCAGGGTGAGCAGCAGAGGGGAGAAGAGCAGATATCACTTCCTCATTTGTGCATTCCAATGTGATACTGGAAGATGGTATTTTCCAAAGATGGCCAATGTCTCCCAACCCACATTCTCTTCCTTACCCCTCCCTGTACCTTGCCCCTGCCTCCTCAAGAGAGAGGATCTACCTTCCTTTCTCTTGAATCTAAGTGAGCTTGTAATTCAACAGTAGAAGAGGGTTAAAGTGACATCATAGCGATGTGCCTTACTCTTTGTTTGTTGGAATATTAGCTTTAGGAGCTCTGAGCCTGAACCCCCAGGCACCATGCTGTGAGTGAGCCAGCTGAGTGCAGAGGCTATGGGGAGGCACTTTCTTACCAGACCTAGTCTTTCAGTCTGATACATTTAGAAGCCACACATGTGAGGTAGTGTGTCACCAGACGATTTCAACTCCCAGTCACAGAGTAGCCCCCAGCCTTTGAATCTTTCCAGCTAAATTTCCAGACATTGTGTAGCAGAGACAAGCCATTGCTCCTGTGTCCTGACCCAAGGATCTCTGAGCGTAATAAAATGGTTATTGTTTTAAACATCTATATGGTGTAGAGCTAGTTTGTCCCACAGTAAGTGACCCGACAAATGGTTATAAAATTCATTGGTATTGTCAAGCCAGATCTTGAGAAAGGAAACACACTGTTTCATTCCAAAAGGAAAATGTATTTTGATTGAGTTTGGGCTAGTTTGGCATACTTCCTTCTTCAAAAGTCAATCAACTATCAGAATCATTCAAGTTAATACAAGGTTGCTCTTCTCTCTGACTTGCAGCATTTATCAACATTTGATTAATAAAATTTGATTGAGCACCTACTGCACTACCACTTTTTTTTTCTTTCCATTCTCCACCTGCAGGTTGATTTTTTTTATTTTGGTATTATTCATATACAATTACATGAGAAACCTTATGGTTACTAGATTCCCCCATTATCAAGTCCCCACCACATACCCCATTACAGTCACTGTCCATCAGCATAGTAAGATGCTATAGAATCACTACTTGTCTTCTCTGTTATACTCCCTTCCCCGTAACCTCCCCCTGCTACATTATGTGTGCTAATCATAATACCACTTTTTCCCCCTTTTCCCTCCCTTCCCACCCATCCTCCCAAGTCCCTTTCCCTTTGGTAACTGTTAGTCCATTCTTGGGTTTGGTAGGTCTGCTGCTGTTTTGCTCCTTCAGTTTTTTCTTTGTTCTTATACTCCACAGATGAGTGAAATCATCTGATATTTGTCTTTCTCTGTCTGACTTATTTCACTGAGCATAATACCCTCTAGCTCCATCCAGGTTGTTGCAAATGGTAGGATTTGTTTTCTTCTTATGGCTGGATAATATTCCATCGTGTATATGTACTACACCTTCTTTATCCATTCATCTACTGATGGACACTTAGGTTGCTTCCATTTCTTGGCTATTGTAAATAGTGTGGCAATAAACATAGGGGTGCATATGTCTTTTTCACACTGGGCTGCTGCATTCCTAAGGTAAATTCCTAGAAGTGAAATCCCTGGGTCAAATGATATTTCAATTTTGAGTTTTTTGAGGAACCTCCATACTGCTTTCCACAATGGTTGAACTAATTTACATTCCCACCAGCAGTGTAGGAGGGTTCCCCTTTCTCCACATCCTCGCCAACATTTGTTGTTGTTTGTCTTTTGATGGTGGCCATCCTAAGTGGTGTGAGGTGATATCTCATTGTGGTTTTAATTTGCATTTCTCTGATGATTAGCAATGTGGAGCATCTTTTTATATGCCTGTTGGCCATCTGAATTTCTTCTTTGGAGAAGTGTCTGTTCAGATCCTCTGCCAATTTTTTAATAGGCTTATTTGCTTTTTGTCTATTGAGGTGCATGAGCTCTTTAATTTGGATGTCAACCCCTTATCAGATATGTCATTTATGAATATATTCTCCTATACTGTAGGATGTCTTTTTGTTCTACTAATGGTGTCCTTTGCCGTACAGAAACTTTTTAGTTTGATATAGTCCCACTTGTTTGTATCCTTTGCCTGGGGAGATATGTTCATGAAGAAGTTGCTCATATTTATGTCCAAGAGATTTTTGCCTATGTTTTTTTCTAAGAGTTTTATGGTTTCATAACTTACATTCAGGTCTTTGATCCATTTTGCATTTACTTTTGTGTATGGGGTTTGACAATAATCCAGTTTCATTCTCTTACATGTAGCTGTCCAGTTTTGCCAACACCAGCTGTTGAAGAGGCTGTCATTTCCCCATTGTACATCCATGGCTCCTTTATCTTATATTAATTGGCCATATATGCTTGGGTTTATATCTGGGCTCTCTAGTCTGTTCTATTGGTCTATGGGTCTGTTTTTGTGCCAGTACCAAATTGTCTTGATTACTGTGGCTTTGGAGTAGAGCTTGAAGTCAGGGAGCGTAATTATTCCCCCCACTTTATTCTTCCTTCTCAGGATTGCTTTGGCTGTTCGGGGTCTTTTGTGGTTCCATATGAATTTTAGAACTATTTGCTCTAGTTCATTGAAGAATGCTGTTGGTATTTTGATCGGGATTGCATTGAATCTCGAGATTGCTTTAGGCAGGATGGCCATTTTGACAATATTAATTCTTCCTATCCATGAGCATGGGATGTGTTTCCATTTATTGGTATCTTCTTTAATTTTTCTCATGAGTGTCTTATTGTTTTCAGAGTATAAGTCTTTCACTTCCTTGGTTAGGTTTATTCCTAGGTATTTTATTCTTTTTGATGCAATTGTGAATGGAATTGTTTTCCTGATTTCTCTTTCTGCTAGTTCATCATTAGTGTATAGGAATGCAACAGATTTCCGTGTGTTAATTTTATATCCCGCAACTTTACTGAATTCAGATATTAGATCTAATAGTTTTGGAGTGGATTCTTTAGGATTTTTTTATGTACACTATCATGTCATCTGCAAACAGTGACAGTTTGACTTCTTCTTTACCAATCTGGATGCCTTTTATTTCTTTGTATTGTCTGATTGCCGTGGCTAGGACCTCTAGAACTATGGTGAATAAAAGTGGGGAGAGAGGGCATCCTTGTCTTGTTCCTGATCTTAAAGGAAAAGCTTTCAGCTTCTCGCTGTTAAGTATAATGTTGGCTGTGGATTTGTGATATATGGCCTTTATTATGTTGAGGTACTTGCCCTCTATACCCATTTTGTTGACAGTTTTTATCATGAATGGATGTTGAATTTTGTCGAATGCTTTTTCTGCATCAATGGAGATGATCATGTGGTTTTTGTCTTTCTTTTTGTTGATGTAGTGGATGATGTTGATGGATATTCGAATGTTGTACCATCCTCGCATCCCTGGGATGAATTCTACTTGATCTTGATGGATGATCTTTTTGATGTATTTTTGAATCTGGTTTGCTAATATTTTTTTGAGTATTTTTACATCTATGTTCTTCAGGGATATTGGTCTGTAATTTTCTTTTTTTGTGGTGTCTTTGCCTGGTTTTGGTATTAGAGTTATGCTGGCCTTGTAGAATGAGTTTGGGAGTATTCCCTCCTCTTCTATTTTTTGGAAAACTTTAAGGAAGATGGGTATTAGGTTTTCATTGAATGTTTGATAAAATTCAGCGGTGAAGCTGTCTGGCCCAGGAGTTTTGTTCTTAGGTAGTTTTTGGATTACCAGTTCAATTTCTTTGCTGGTAATTGGGCTATTCAGATTTTCTGTTTCTTTCTGGGTCAGCCTTAGAAGGTTGTATTTTCCTAGAAACTTGTCCACTTCCTCGAGGTCATCAAGTTTGTTACCATATAATTTTTCATTGTATTCTCTCATAATTCTTTGTATTTCTGTGGTGTATATTGTGACTTTGCCTTTCTCATTTCTGATTCTCTTCATGTGTATAGACTCTCTTTTATATTTCCCTGTTAGCACAGCCTTCGCAGCATCCCACAGATTTTGTGGTGTTAAATTATCATGGTCATTTGTCTCCATATATTGCTTTATCTCTGTTTTTATTTGGTCATTGATCCATTGATTATTTAGGGGCATGTTGTGAAGTCTCCATGTGTGTGTGGGCTTTTTCATTTTCTTTGAGTAATTTATTTCTGGTTTCATACCTTTATGGTCTGAGAGGCTGATTGGTACAATTTCAATCTTTTTTAATTTGCTGAGGTTCTTTTTGTGGCCTAGTATATGATCTATTCTTGAAAATGTTCCATGTGCACTTGAGAAGAATGTGTATCCTGTTGTTTTTGGATGGAGTGTTTTGTAGATGTCTGTTAGGTCCATCTGTTGTAATACATTGTTCAGTGCCTCTGTCTCTTTATTTATTTTCTGTCTGGTTGATCTGTCCTTTGGAGTGAGTGGTGTGTTGAAGTCTCCCAAAATGAATGCATTGCATTCTATTTTCCCCTTTAATTCTGTTAGTATTTGTTTCACATATGTAGGTGATCTTGTGTTGGGTGCATAGATGTTTATAATAGTTATATCCTCTTGTTGGACTGACCCCTTTATCATTATGTAATGTCCTTCTTTGTCTCTTGTGACTTTCTTTGTTTTGAAGTCTATTTTGTCTGATACAAGTACTGCAACTCCTGCTTTTTTCTCCCTATTAGTTGCATGAAATATCTTTTTCCATCCCTTTACTTTCGGTCTGTGTATGTGTTTGTGTTTGAAGTGAGTCTCTTGTAGGCAGCATATAGATGGGTCTTGCTTTTTTATCCATTCAGTGACTCTGTGTCTTTTGATTGATGCATTCAGTCCATTTACATTTAGGGTGATTATCGATAGGTCTGCACTTTATGCCATTGCAGGCTTTCAATTCGTGGTTACCAGAGGTTCAAAGGTAAATCCCTTACTATCTAACAGTCTAATTTATCTTATTTTGTATGCTATTACAAACACAACATAAAGGTTCTTTTTTTTTTCCCCTCCTTTTTCTTCCTCCTCCATTCTTTGTATGTTATGAGTCATATTCTGTACTCTGTCTATCCTTTGGGTGACATCTATTTAGTCTTAGGAATACTTCCATCTATAGGAGTCCCTCCAAAATTCACTGTAGAGGTGATTTGTGGGAGGTAAATTCTCTCAGCTTTTGCTTATCTGAAAATTGTTTGATGCCTCCTTCAGATTTAAATGATAACCTTGCTGGGCAGTGTATTCTTGGTTGGAGGCCCTTCTGCTTCATTGCATTAAATATATCATGCCACTCCCTTCTGGCCTGTAAGGTTTCTGTTGAGAAATCTGATGATAGCCTCATGGGTTTTCCTTTGTATGTGATCTTTTTTTTCTCTCTCTGGGTGCTTTTAAAAGTGTGTCTTTTTCCTTGATCTTTGCCATTTTAATTATTATATGTCTTGATGTTGTCTTCCTTGGGTCCCTTGTGTTGGGAGATCTGTGCATCTCCATGGCCTGAGAGACTATCTCCTTCCCCCGATTGGGGAAGTTTTCAGCAATTACCTCCTCAATGACACTTCCTATACCTTTTTCTCTCTCTTCTTCTGGTACCGCTATTATGCAAATATTGTTCCGTTTGGATAGATCACACAGTTCTCTCAATATTCTTTCATTCTTAGAGATACTTTTTTCTCTTTGTGCCTCAGCCTCTTTGTATTCCTCTTCTCTAATTTCTATGCCATTTCCTGTCTCTTCTACTACATCTAATCTGCTTTTAAATCCCTCCATTGTATGTTTAATTTCAGATATGGAATTTCTTAATGATTGAATCTGTCTTAAATTCATTCCTGAGTTCTTGAATATTTTTCTGTACCTACAGAAGCATGTTTATGATTTTTATTTTGAACTCTCTTTCAGGAAGATTGGTGAGTTCAGTTTCATTTGGTCCTTTTTCTGGGCTTTGTGAGATTTTGGTTTGTACCATGTTCTTTTGACATTTCATATTTCTGTGTGGTGCCCTCTATTGCCAAGAAGCTTCAGTCTCTGGAGCTGCTCAGCCCCTAGAGGAAGTTGGGGGTCGTAGGGGAGTGGACCTGATGCCAGGGGGGAGGAAAGAGCTGTTTCCTGATTCCCGTCTGTCCTGCCTGTCTCCCATATCAGAGCCAGTGGGCCGCACACACAGGTGTAAGCCTCTGTGCTTTAGTCTCTAACTGTTGTAGGTGGGGCCTCCCTCTGGCAGGCCTGACACCGGCTCAGTGACTGCCAGTTTGCGAGCTAGTGCCATCAGGCCAGGAGGAAGGCTTGGTAAGCTGTGTATCCCAGAGGGGGACCTTGGAGCTGAGTAGCCAGCCAGGAGGATGGAGCGTCTGAAGCTCCTCAAAGTTCCCAATCTGCTGGGCAGAGCATGCCCAGACAACCTTGTCCCCCTATCCCTTCTACCGTGCAGCAAGCTCCGTGCAAACCCCACCCCTTTAGCAGCCCTCTCTCTTGTAGGAAACCTCCCAGACCGCCCACCCTTCCCTTGTCCCAGAGCAGCTGGGTGTGGATCCCGTCCTCCACAAATGGCCAGAATCTGTCTCTCAAGCACTGTGCCTGTCCCAGCTCCCCATCCTCCAGAGCACCACACAATGTAGGTTTCTGCTCGCAAAGCAGATCTCCAGGGCTAGGTGTTCAGCAGTCCCAGGCTTCCACTCCCTCTCACTCCATTTCTCTTCCTCCTATCAGTGAGCTGGGGTGGGGGATGGGCCTGGGTTCCGTCAGATCAAGGCTTTGGTACATTTCCTGTTTCATGATGTCTACTCTGTTCGTGAGGTCATTATGCAGCCTGGTACAGCCTTCTTTCCTGTTTTTGTTTTAGGGTTAGTTGTATTAACTATATTTTCACACTATCTGTGGTTTTGGGAGGAGTTCTCTGTCTCACCTCTCACTCCGCCATCTTGAATCTTCTTGTTTCCTGCACTACCACTTTTAAGAACAAGTCTTATAATAATAAACCATAAAGTCTAGTGGGAAAGAAAAATGATAAGCAAGATAAAAGAGAAACCTTGTCATGCTGTAGTCCATAGAATCTGGCAGGAGCGTGAAAACAGGAGCAGAAGCAAGATCATGAAGAATCTTTAAGACATGGGGGATTAGACTCTCCTGAATTCAGTGGCAATCCCTGAAGGAGAATGACATTATCATCCACCTTTTGGTAAAGGAACTCTGGATTAATTAGATGAAGCAAGAGTGGATATAAGGAGACTGGTTATTAGTTTAGGGAAAAGATGATGGTGACTTGGTCTAGGAAAGTGCCAGAGAGGATAGAAAAAAATGGGTATTTATGAGATCTGTTTTGGAAGTAGAATTGACCAAACCTGGGTTGAATGTGAGCCCATTTCTGGTCTAGACATGGGTAGGTAGCCATGCCATTTATTGAGTCGGGGGAGATAGGCAGAGGACAAAGTTTTGGAGGGAAGCAGGTGAAAGATTTGTGTATTTCATGTTTCCAATGCCCATGAGACGTTTGAGTGTGGACAGACAGTGGGCCCTGGGACAAGTGATTCTGAAGCTCAGACCTGAAGCCTGAGATGTGAGATGCTTTTTAAAGTCATAGGAATTATGTAGGTAGGAAGGATGGAAAGGGAAGAGGAGGAGTCTGCCAAGGACACTACGAGGGACGGTCCTGCCAACACTTGTCTTCCCAGCAGAGTGTGGAGACACAGGGTAGAGTGAGCCAATCCATCTTTGGGGCAGGGTTATAACTCTGCTGTATCACTGGTTGAGACTTGCCAATCTGTGCTAGGATGTCATTCATGCATCTATTATGACAGCCACGACCCACCTGTTCTTCCCTGGTTTATCTGGTTCTTCTCACATCAATCCTAGTTTATTTTAAAGAATTTCCTACCTTGTTCTACCTCCACTTTTGCTTGATTCTTTGGAACCCAACTGTTAATACGACATACTTCCTGCCAGGTCATACATTTGTCCCCAGAGTAGTTTCTTAATTATATTCTTTTGTCTGAACTATATCCTGAGAACTGCTGAACCTCCTGACCAGTCCAACTCCTGGGCCTTGGAGAGGGGACTATAGAAAAGGAAAGTGAGAAACTGAGGGCAAACATTTGCTCTTCTTAAGCCTATCTTGGAAGCGGGACTAGTCATCTTATCCATAACAAAGCAGACAATGTTCTATCATAGTTAGTAATGACCCAGGAAACTACTAAAATATGGTCATTCTTAGTTGTTCATTCTGTTTGTCCAGTTTTTAATGATTTAGGTAGTTAATTTCTATTTTCTCTACATACTGCAATGTTAGAAAACCACAGATCAGGAGCAGGCATGGGAGATGAAACTCAAATTCACTCAACAACAATTTACTGTGCGGTTTGCCTACTTTGTACCATAAAGGCCAAATTTTTGTTGTTGTTGCTGCTGTTCTTGAACAAGAAGACATGATTCAGGGACTTTTGGGTGACTGGACCTTTCATTCATCAATTCCATTACTAACAAGGATGACAAATGGTTTTCCATTTTCCTCCCTGAATTTCAGTCTGAATGATTATAGTGCCTGTCTGCAGCTTGTAACATCACCCATCATCGATCAACTTTTCTTCATAAACAATCTCACTGTACTGGGGGAGGGCTTTGGAAAGACAAAGAATTTCTCAGGCAAAGACTTTCTGGGAAATTCCCAGAGCAGTGAGTCTAGCTGAAAAAAACTTCACACCAAAGATACCTGGCTCTGGTTGTAGGTCAGTGTTGGGAGTTTATTGTCGGGACAGGGCCTGCACAGATCAGAGAAGCCTTGATGGTCATGCAGGACCTCCAAAAGGCCCAGGCAGGCCGTGGCTTAGCTAGAGGTGTGAATTCAGGGGAGTGCAGATCCTTTCCTGGCATCTCACAGGGAACCACCTTCTGCTGCTTCAGCTTAGACATACACACCACTCCACTGGGTCAACTCTGGATCCAGCAGGCTCAGGGGTGATCTGTGAGAGTAGGGAGTGATCAAGGTTCTGGTTAGGCACGTATCTTTGCAGTTGAGTCCACTTTAGGGAGGTGACTGGGAAATTTTAATTTTTTTGGTCAGAGGCCTTCTGAGGTATATACATGCCAGCTCAGTTTTTACTTTTTTTTTCTTTTTAAAAATTCTCTTTCTATAGCTTTTAATGATGGCTTAGGTGCATGGCAAAGTGATTCAGTCGGCATTACCAAAGGTGGACAACAAAAGAGGTTGGAATCTGGCATGAGGCTGAAAATCACTGTGGTGCCTGACTCCAGAGGGACTGCTGTCTGACTGACTGACCGACTGACTCCGAAGGGAAAGGCTGTCCTGTTCGTGGAGCAGATAGGTGTCTAGGGGGTTCCCATCAGCTGAAAGAATTTCAGAGGCAGCACAGGCTGCTGCTCGGATGGGCTGGGGGCAAGGAAAGGAGGACAGACTCCTGTAAGGCAAGGCGGAAGGGTCCTATAGCCGCATCAGACTGAGGACAGGGCAGCGTTACCATCCTGAAGGGGTTGGGGAATAGTTAGAGATAACAGGGCAGAACTAGGGAAGAACTAAGACAGAGGCTAACATGGGCTTGGGAAATGGGAGAGAATAACATGGCGGATAGTTCATTTAACATGAAATCGAGATATTTCTTTACCATTTGGAGTAAATTATCCCAGACACAGTAGGAATGTTTATTTTCGTGCCTGCCATGTCTACTTTAAGAGATCCCCTTTAGCTCTCCACTCAGTCCTCAGCTAATTCCCTTTTCTTCCTCCCTCTCTCTCAACCCCTCCCTCACTTCCTTCCTTCTTCAAATATTTATCAAATCCCCACTGTGTGCTGACGGAATAGCAGAAAGTCTTTTCTCTCACGTATATTCTTGTCAGGCAAATCATACTGCAAACAAACATATAACCATTAAACACGTGAAATGATTTAAAAGAAGTGCTATGAAGGAAAATAAAGTAGGGTAAGGGTCTGAGCAGCATGGCCAGGGAAGACCTGTCTGCCCAGCCGACTCGTGAGCAGAGCTCTGGATGCAGTGGGGACATGCTATAGACACGTGGGAGCAAGAGCAGGATGGCAAAGGCCATGAGACTCAGCGAGGAGGCTTGGGCAGCTGTGGCCAAGTCAGGCAGAGAGGAGAGTGGGAAGAGATGAAGTCAGAGGTCACTGAGGGCCAGGTCATGTGGTAATAGCTAGCTGTATCTACTTCAGCTTGAGGACTTTGTCTTTCTAGGTTATATTTTCTTAGGGGTATCTTAAGAACTGAAGAAGATCAAACTAAAATGAATGAATCTGGAATGTCCTTTCAAGTCTGGGGGAGAAATGCTTGAATCAGGGGCCCCTCTCTTCAAACTCTATGGTGGATATCTGCCTTTCACAGCTTTGCTTCCCTTCTCCTCTCTACAAGTTGTTTCCAAGTTGAGGATGTGGGGGTGGCAGGGAAAGGGGGACTTCCTGGAGAGGAACAGAAAACATCAGACTGTGTTCTCTGGCAATGGGCCTTCTCCGGCCAGCGGGTATCTCTGGGGAGGGCCTCAGGGCAGGAGGGAGGTGGATGACATGCCAAGTGTGGGCTGGGCCAGCTGGCCCTGCTTTCCTCATGATGTGCCATATCTTCTAGTGGTTTGAAACCTCTCAGGTGTCAGCCAGTTATTCTTCCTAAAACAGGGGCCAGCCTCAGGATTTTGTGTCTTAAAAAGAATGTTTTTTTGGTAAACTTATGGCTCCCACTCGCTCTCTGGAACTCTCTCACCTTACATCTGTGGCGTTGAATCACCAAAAGCTTTTCAGTTAAATATGAGTGTTGAAATGAATGATTGACCATTTTGTTTTTTACTGAGAACTGGGAACCAAGGGGCCAAATGGCATTTTTAAAAATATGTATTTAATATGTGGAAAGAGAGAAAGTTTCTAGTTCCAAACAGACAAGTCAGTTGGCAGTATTTATTTAAAAAAGGGTAGAGTTCATGCTTTCTTTTACTTATTTATTTATTTTTAAGGATCAAATACTTGACTGAAAGCTCTCTTTTAATGAGGAATGAAGGTCTTTGTTACAGGGATGATCCCAGTACTTTGCTCCTTTACTAAAAAGGTATCAAAGAGCTTCCACCTGTCATTCTACTTATATGTATCTGAGGTGATAAAAATCATGCAAGAATCAGGGAAAGAAAACAGATAAAATCTTTGATTTCATGGAGTTTAAAATTTAGCAGAGGTGTTATACATGAATAAAAATAAAAATTAAATAATCATGGAAAGCAATATAAAATTACAACTACTATAAGGACTACAGATGAGGGCTATATTGTGCCAATATGAACATAGAATAGTAATAGTAGTAAAAATATAATAGTTTAATAGTTGTAAAGTAGTAGGTGGGAGTCAAAAGATACCATTTAAAACTGATAGACAAGGTAGTAAAAGATTAATTTTTTTAAAAAGCAATTAACACTACAAAGGTAACCACTAGAAAAATTAAAAATTTTCCTAAATACCAAAAGAAATCTTACAAAAAGTAAAGAAGGTATACTAAATAGAAAAATGAACTTAGTAAATATCACATAATGCTCATAGCAGTGATAGTGTAAGATAATATGACAAAATCTGGTCCAGAAATATAAATCACGCTAATAAATATGAAAAAGCTTAATTCACCTATTAAATGAAAAAGACTTTTCCTTCCAGTTGTAATGGAGTAAGAGGGACTGAACTGACTGTCCTGCCTGTAGTTATTAGAATACTGGATGGATACATGAAACACATTGAACAAAGGTTTTCAAACATTTATAGCAGGCACAATTTACACAGTTGCAGCACAAACTGCAGTGATTAAGAGAAGCAAAACAAACAAAATGAACACTGATTGCCCCTGCTTACTGCTTAGAGGCAGTTTGCAGCTTGCAGCACAGGGAGGGAGAGCCCCAGAAGAGGTCTGCCATCTTACCGAGATGAGGAAACAGAGACTAAAGTTTGGGGAATCCAAGAAGTATCATCAGATTTTTTTTAAGGGTATTTTATAATGATAAAAGAGTCAATTAATCAAGAAGATATAACAACTCTAAAGGTATATGCTCCTAATAACAGAGCTTCAAAAAACGTGAAGCAAATCTGACAGAACCAAAAGGAGAAATAGACATCAAGCAGCCAGGGAGACAAGAGATCCAGAAGGAGTGTGGAAGAACCATGATGTGAGGCACCAGCGCCCAGCCAGCAATCAGCCTGTCATGGCAGATGTTCAGTCTTTCATCTCTGATTGCTCTCCTGGCTGTGTATATGGTGAATGTGGCCACTGCCTGAAGTCAAGTGGCAGTAAATTTGGGGACCTTAAAATGGATATTATCATCTTCTGCAATAGTGAGCAGAGGGAGTCTAAAAACTTGTCACCCAGAAGAGCATGTCCTATGATGTGGGGGTCCCTATTCCCAAGGACCCCATGCTTCTTTTTGCTGAAGGCACCACTAAGAGGCCTTGTGGGGAAGGATCAGGCTTTCCCTGCACCCCTGAAATTACCTCATAGATGGAGAGGAATTAAAGACAGTAATTATAGATAACAATATACAGAAATATCTTATACTGTATATTTAATACTCCTATATGGCAATACTATACAATACTTCTATACAGTAAATATTGGAGTATTATGGACTGAATGTGACCTGCTGAAATTCATATGTTGAAACCCCACCCATGTGATGGTATTACAAAGTAAGGCCTTTGGGACATTAGGATTAGGTGAGGTCATGATGTTGAGCCCTTGTGAATGGACTTAGTGCCCTTATCACAAAGGAGCTTGCTTCTTCTCTCTGCTCTCCACTATGTGAGGGTACAGTGAGAAGTCAGCAATCTGCAAGCAGAAGAGGGATCCCATGAGACCCTGACTGGCATCCTGATCTCAGACATCCAGCCTCCTGAACCGTGAGAGCTAAATTTCTGTTGTTGATAAGCCACCCAGTTTCTGGTATTTTGTTATAGCAGTCCAAGCTAAGCCAAGGAGTTCTGCTATAAAGAGGAGTAGAAGTAAGGGGAAAACCTGAACACATTCTCTCATGGGTCGTTAGTGTGCAAGAAAAGGGCAGATACGCTGGCATCTGTGCTCATATATTTTGTAAAAAGAAAGGAAGGAAAGAAGGGAAGAAAGAAAGGAAGGCAGGAAGGAGAAAGGAAGGAAGGAAAAAGAAAGAAAGAAAGAGAAGAGAGAGCGATAGAAAGGAAGGAAATCCAGAGTCCTCCTAAAGAATAATTTAAGATGACTCCTTACTGTGAATCACAAAAGCTAAGGAGAAAGAAAAATTAGCGAGCAGTGTGCCACTGACTCACTGGGGCCCGTCCCCAGGGAGCCACCATGGGACAAATAGATTTCTCTGAACCTTTCCTTTCCCCTCTTTCCTCCCACCCCAAATCCACATTTCTGGAAAAATAACTTATGTGCCCCAGATTTCCAAAGCGATTGATCTCAAACTAAAAAGGGTGGGTTTTTGTTTTCTTAAAAATGAGGAAAATATATTTGTCCATTTCCATGTTAGTAAGAGCATTTTAAAAACAATTTTGAAGAAGAAATTCTGCCACAAGCAAAGAGTTGATTATTTAGTTTTATAGAAAACAAGAAAATTAAAGACAAGTGGTAGGCTCCCACACAGCAAGTGTTTAGTTCATGAAATGAAAATACTTCTGGGAAACAATTTATCTTTTGCTCACAGAATAGTTGAATAAATCCAGTAGGGCATCAGCTCCAGGCCAGGGCTTAAAACGAAGGAAAACCTGAGAAAACTGATAGTATCTACTTTGCACCAGTCACCTCCTATGTCCAGCTGCCTTCTGGCCTCTTTATAGTAAGATTTCATGGCAACTCAGAAGCAGACATTATTTTTATAGATGAGAAATCTGAGACTCGGCGAAGTTAGCAATTAATCGTAGGTCACTTCAGTAAGTGGCAGAACCAAGCTTTAAGTGTAAGTGTATTTGATCCCGAAGCCAAGTATCTCTGCTACTCTGTGGCCGCACGTGGCTTTTCTTCCTTATCTCTTTCATTCATCAGCCTATAGCCCAGAATAGCGGCCAGTTTGAGCTACTCACCTCTACAGATACTTGCAGTGTTGAGTAAGATTGTGAATTTGCCTGTAACTAACTCTATGGAAGAGTTTCATCCATCAATCCTGAAGAAATCAAAATTCCCAGAAGAAGCCCACTTGCCCCCCACTTCCTCAGATCCATCAAATAAGAGACCTCATTGGAGAGTTGGACGGGACAACAGCAGAGCTCTTTCAACTCCCTGTGGCCAAAAATGATCTTCAAAATCTGCATCACAATGAGAGAGAAAGAGCGCTTGCCCAGAATATCCTGTACCCCTGACTGCTGCACTGCTGCTTCACTGCCCAGTGGGTAATCGGACCCAGTCACATGAAGACAAAGACATTTGCGAAGGGGTTTTTCTGCCACAATTGGGAGTGGAAATGGGGAAGGTCAGAGGAGAAGCACACAGCTTGGAGGGTGGAATCCACTCCCTTCTGCCTCCCAAATGCTGCTGGGGTGTTGGATTTATGGCAATGTAATGGCATATTCTGAGCCCCACCCCCATAATCTCTGATTTCTTCTAGCTTCTTGATGATATTACACTAAGAGAATATGAACATCCCATCATAGCAAATGCTGTACTTCTAAAACAGTTCACCAATAAACCCGTGTTCCCTTGAAAACCAAGAGAATGGAGTGGGAGAAGGCATGAAAAGGTAGGTCTTTGAAAGAGACTTGGCAGTTACACCGTTGCAAGGAGCTTGGGGAAGTCTCCTTTGCTGGTCCTGGGACAAGGCTCGTGAACTCGGTGTTACACTGGACTGCATTTCTCTCAGCTCCACTACCTGAAATCTTGGGATTCTCAGCTTATGAAAACTTGCTGAATTTTGAAGGCAGATGGGCATTCCTGACCCCTGTCTGCTGACTCACCCTGCTTCTTTGGGGACCCTGGGCCTTTGGCTGGAGGGGATTCTTGACAAACACTCACATTTCTCAAACCCACTGTTCTGTATGCAATGCTGTGCATCCTGAGCCCTGAGGCGTCTGTGGAATTTTGTCTTGTTTCCCCCAAGCCCAGGCCACTGTGTCCTCCCTGGCTTCTGTCCAGCCCTGATGGAGGCCCCAACATATGCGCCACAAACCAGACAGGCCTCCAGAGTTTGGCAAAGTGTCTGGCACACAGTACCTTTTGCGTCAGTGGTGCTTGCCCACGCCCCCCACACCCAGCATCTGCGGTGTCTTGGAGTCAACTAATGCAACACTGTGTCTTAATATTCATGATTCTGGTGAGTTCACAGACTCAAAGAAGCCTATTTTTTGTGTCTTCCAATTTGTGCTTTCACTGAACAGCTTACCAGTACCCTGCTAGAGGCATTTACATTTACTGTCATCAGGAAGGCAGCTAGCCAGAGGAAGGATGGGCCAGTAGGTTGCTGTCCTTGGGTTCTGCACAAACAGTACTTTACAAGTAAATAATGAGCCTTAAGAAAATTAACTTAGAGGGTAATTTCCAACCTCTTTCATCTCTCCTCTAATACTCCAGAGTTTCACTATATTTATTGCATCTTCATATAAGACCTGCCTGGATTCTGTTTCTTCAGCCTGTTTGGGAAAGGAGACATATCCAGGGAAGCCTTTGTCTGAGCTCCTCAGAACCCCAGCCTTAGTTTTAGGACCTTCCCTGTAGAAATAATTAAAAAGATTTAATGAAAACTTGCTAAAAATGCTTTGCAACATGGAAGCGTCAAAGACATTCTTTAAAAGGATATATGTCAAGCTGGCCTGTGTACTTATTTTTGTGTTGCTTTTCTGAACTGAGTGGGAATGTGAGCCCCTGAAAGAGGGTCCCCAGCCCATGCAGGCATGAGAGAGGCAGCCTAGGCACAGGTCTTGGGCAGAGCTAGGTGGACAAATGATAGGCTTCTTGGAGATAGATGGGTGGGAGAGCATAGGTCACAGCAGAGCAGAGCCAGGGTCAGGAAGGTTGAAAGAGAGATACAAAAAAAGCTGCCTGCCTACTGTAATGTCAAGATCATACTCTGCAAACTGTCTGACATAGTCCTAGGTGGTAGCAGGAGAGGCTTATATTGTTTTTCTTTAAGAGAGAAAAATAATACACATCTGGTGACACAATTAAGAGACATGATATTTGAAAGTTGTTCACTGAGTACCACTTAGCACACTTTCCCCTGTACAGGACCCAAGCTGGGCACTGACAGTGCATATCCACCTCTCACTGCTACTGCCTGCCTAGCCCGTGTCAGGCTCCCCTGCCTGGCAGGGCATCTGTAGCTCCCAGGCTTCAAGCCAGAGAATTCAGGAGACCACGATCTGTTGTCATGGCCATCTGGAGGGTGAGGGCTCTGGAGGGTTCTAGGGACCCACCCTCTGACTTCCACTCCAATAACCCTTTTCTCCTAAGGCCGTTATGTGGCTGGTGCCCAAGACCTTCCTGGGGACTAATAAGTCATTTAAGAGTCATATTAGCTGTGTGAAGTTTGTCCTTCCTTACTTTCTGGGTCAATTTTCAAGCATAGAACTCTCTCACTTAGAAAGGGCTTACATCTTGCAGGTGCTGGCCAACTATGGCCTGTGTGGGTTGCAGTGCAAATCTGACCATGACAGTTCATATAAATACATTGTCTAATGACTGCTTGCCAATGGTGAGGCTGAGTAATAGAGACTGAAAGGCCTGTAAAGACAAAAATATTTAGTATTTGGCTCTTTACAGAAACAATTTGCTGGCTCCTGCTTCAATGTGAGACCAGTTCTTCTGGGGGCTAGGGATTGTCCTTGCTCTTGGGCATGCCTCTGGTAGGGGTGGGAGAGGGAGTCCATCTCTCTAGTTGATTCTGAGGAGCAAAACCAGGGTGGTTCAACAGGGATGTCATGAGCATTTAATGTTCTGGGCATCAGTATCTCCATCTTGTACAGCCAATCTTTCCATGGAGCTGGAATATAGACTCCTCACAATAGGGAATCTTGACTATTTGGGGACCACTCTAAAATAAAAAATAAGTGATTCATGTTTGTGTCTCATGTAGAATGAATCCAGTTACCAATACTGTTAAGCTGATTTTAAGTCCCTTTGACGTGGGTACAGCTCTGACCACATTTAGGCACATGTGATTGAGAATGTCTATGAGCCAGGCCTTCAACTAGAGGTAGCCCACGAGACAAAGTGCGAACCTGCCTGTCGCCGTCAGATTGCCTTCAGCCCTGTGAAACTCTGTGTAGTTCCCATACCTGAACCCTGAGGCAAAAACCCAAATCCAAATCATAGCAGTTAATTGCTATTATCACACGCTTTTCCAAAGGAATCATGTATTAGAAAGGAAGATTGACTTCTCAAAAGCCATCAGTGCAATTCCCGTGTTAACAACAGAATCTGGGTCAATGCTTAACACTGGCATGGGAAGAGGTTTTCAAACCCAACTCTGTGTCTTTTTCATGATTATACAGCAGCCTCTGTATGGACAGTCACTACAAATGTATGCTTTTCTCTCATGCTGATGAGGTGTTTTATATTCTGGAGCAAGGTGTTTGGTTAAAAACAGGCAATATGGAAAGAGAGATTTTAACAAAATTTCCATATTTATTTGGTCTCAATGTGTAGCATTCATCTGTTTTTCCAAAGAACGTTTTAGCAGTGATTTTTTTTTTTTTGGTGTGCTAAAAAGTGGTGTATTGATTAAATTATTTGTAAGTTATAAATAATACTAATATAACAACATTATTTCAAAGTTAATGGGATCTCAAAAGATCCTCTATCAGCAGGCAGACAGTTCCCTCCTTTAGGGATAAGGAAATAGAGCACCACAGAAGCTGTGTAACAGATTGAGGTTCTGCCATATCCTCTCTTTCCATTTGCCACCAAATTCTTAGTCTGGTTGCAGAAGATGGAAAATATTTTTCAAAAGTCAATTTCTTTAGACTATATTGACTTTATGAAGAGAATTCCAGAAGCAACTCTTGGATTCAAGTTTTTCTGCTTATTGCCACCGCCATACTCCACCAGCCATGTGAACAAGAGTAAGGTACAGAAGGAAGAAAAAACAGAAATGGACTACAGCAGTCTTTCTGCACCTTTCCTACCGTCACCCCATTGGTGGCCTCACTTAACAGTCACCTGTCTCCACAGGTGCCCATGGCCAGAGCTGCTAGAATTACTCATCCTTCCCCATCTGTAGCCCAGATTTTTCTGCGTTTCCTGACTTCCACGAGGATGCAAGTGTAGATCAGAGCTACCCTAGTGGACAGGACCACAGTCCATCCTGAAAAGGTCCCAGATCTGGTATAAATCCTACCACAGGTGAAAACAAAATCCAGTTCAAGACAACATCAAGGGCAACCCTGAAAGGGAACAGAAGTCACAGCAATATGGGCAGGGGATTGGATTAGTGATACCAGTCATTTCCTCCCTGCCACAGCCTCATCTTCTAGAAGCTTACCTTGCTGACCACATGACAGACATTGCAGCCATCCATAACTGAACTAGGACATGTGACCTACTCTGAGCCAGTCAGGTCTTTTGATCTAGAACCTGGAGTTGGGACCCCAGGAGCCTGAGGCCTTTAGTTGTCTGTGGGTGTAAGATCCTCTGGGCTCCAGGTGAGAGGCAGGCAGCATCTTTTCAGGTGCAAATGAAGGAAGCTAGACTAGAGGGAAGAGACAGGAGCAGAGGCTCAGGGACAGAAAACTGAGAGAAAGGGATGAAGAGTAGCTGCCTGGGGACTATAACTCTTCAGTGTTCCAGGAGTAATTCTCAAAAGCAGGTTCCATAATATTCACTTATAAATGTATAAGCAATTCCCATTTATTTAAGTTGGTCTGAGTGGGTTTCTGATCATTGCAGCTGAATGTTCCCCCACCCTAAGATGAAATGGCTGTGGTAGAGGTGAGGGTGGGGAGAAAGTGGAGCCAGAAGGAAAGATAACTCCAGGCACTTTTACTGGGGAGAGTAAATCTTAGAGTCTGAGTTCATGCACACATCCAAGTTTTATGAGACAGCCCTATTTCTAATGTGTCAGTTTGCCCAAATTTCTGTTTAGAGAAAGATGACATATCTGTTTAAATATATAATCTTAGTACTTGAGAAAGTCTTCCTAAGTAACGCACAAACCTGGAAATCATAAAGAAAAAATTGACAGGTGAGGCTATCCATCCTCAAATTTTAAATGGCCTTTGACGAAAGACACCATGAACAAAATTAAAACTGAAGGATCTGCATGATGGCTGGGGACCCCTGGTCCCAGACTCGCTTTGGCTGAAGACCAGACGCTCCTTTGAGGCTGCTAGATGGGGTCCAACCCCGGCTTGGTGGCTGCCGTGACTGCTGAGAGCGTTGCAACTGTTGGCAGCAAGACCATGATCTCTCACTGTCCCAAATGGGGAAATGAAAGGGAAGAAAGAGGAAATGGGAAGGAATGAAAGATGGATGAGAATAACAGAGAGGGAGCAAGAAATATTGAGAAAGATGAAAGAAATGGAAAGAAATGAGCTGTTTTTCCCTCCTCTGCTTCTGGGCCCTCTCCTTGTGATACCTAGTCATGCACTAACTCACTGAGCTAGTGTCATCTCAGTCTTGGGCTTACTGTGGAAATGGGATTGTGGGAACTAGCCTTTACTGAGTGGTCATAAGGTGGTCTAGGAAGTCAACCATCTGATGCCAAGCCCAAGCTTGCATAAATTAAATCCATGGATTATCCACAAGACTTCTGAACAAAACTTTTAGGTCTAACATTTCCTTCCCATTCTTATCATTTCCTCTCCCCAAACCGAATTTCCTTTATTCTTACCATCTACCAGAATGGAGAATTGAAATTGGGTTCTATTGCTTAATAGCCTGCCAAGCTATAAACAACTCTCTTAAACTAAGCCGTATCTCATGTAGGGAAAGGGCAATAAAAATAATGATCTATGTGGTCAAGAGTCCAGCGAGACATTTTTATAGCATCACAGATGGTTTTCCAAGTTACAGAGCAGCTTGCTTTCTTTCTCTCAGTTTCTCAGTCCATAATTTGAAAAAACACTAGCTGCCTGCTGCCTATTTCTCAGGTGAATTGGTTAGACTGTGAGGGTCTATGTATAAAAGCACTGTAGCTCTTACAGAGAAGGTGAGAAAAATCATATGGGAGCCTTGTATAGTGAGAAGGCTATAGGCATATTGCCATGTGGGGGGAAATGATTTGTGCCAGAGAGCACTTGACTCTGTGTAGTGCCAAGCAGCTTACGAGGACCCAAGTGTAAACAGGGCACAAGTGTTTCAGATAAGTCTTCAATAGCACTAAAATAACTTCTGGAAGTGCCTACAGGGTGCAGTGGTAAGAGAAATGAGATTTGCATTAACATCCCATTCCTCCTATCAATTTATTTATTATTATTTTTTATTAAGGTATCATTGATACATAGTCTTATGAAGATTTCACAAGAAAAACAATGTGGTTATTACATTCACCCTTATTATTGAGTCCCCCCCATACGCCATTGCAGTCACTGTCCACCAGTGTAGTAAGATGCCACAGAGTCCCTACTTGTCTTCTCTGAGCTACACTGTCTTCCCCGTGACCCCACACTCACTGTGTGCACCAATCATGATACCTCCTCCTATCAATTTTAAAAGTAAAACTCCTTGACTGCAGTTTTCATCGTGGTGCCTTTTCAGCTTTGGCCTTGGCCCTGATTCTGCACACAATCTCTTACAACTTCAACCCTAGGTGTACATCCGATCTATTCTCAGCACAAATCTGAACACTTTCCCTTCTACCCAAAACAGGGGTACTGGGTCCCTGAGATCTGACAACCCAGATCAGAGGTGGTGCCTGCGCTGTCAAGAACACAGGTGCCAGGGCAGGCCTGCCTGGTGTGAACCCCAACACCCCTCTCCGACCTGGCCCGTCTCCTTATCCATAAAATGGGTGTCGCACTCGTATACTTATTCATAGGGCTATTGGATAATTGAATGAGTCAAAAGTCCTTTGCACACTGCTTTGCATAGTAAATGATGACTGATTTTTATAGGCATATGGTAAAAAACATGGTGGAGATGGGCAGGATAAAGATATTTGGATTGTCCCCTGTAGAAAACAGTATGATTGTTCCTCAAAAAGTTAAAAATAGAATTATCATATGATCCAGCAATTCCCCTTCTGGATATATGCCTAAAAGAATTAAAAGCAGGGTCCCAACAAGGTATTTGTACCCTCATGTTTATAGCAGCATTGAAAACATCCCCCAATTCATGAATGAGTAAGCAAAATGTGGTTTATACATATATTGGAATATTACTCAGACTTAAAGAGGAAGGAAATTCTTACATATACTGTAACATGGATGAACCTTGAAGACAATATAGTAAGTGAAATAAGCCAGTCACAAAAAACACAAACACTGTATGATTCCACTTATATGAGGTACTTAAAGTAGTCAAAACTGTAGAGACAGAAAGTAGGATGGTGGTTGCTGGGCGCTGAGGAGGAGCTAAGGGGCAACAGGCAGCTGTTGCTGAATGAGGTAGAGTTTCAGCTGGCAAGGTGAAGAGTCCTGGAGATGCATGGGTGACGGCTGGGTAATAGTATGAGGGTGCTTGTACCATTGAGCTGTACATTTAAATGGTTAAGATGGTAAATTTTAGGTTACATGTATTTTAGCACAATTTAAAAAATTGGTTTAGCAGTTCTTTCACGGGTAGCATTCAACATTTTGTCTTTGCCTTTATTTTTTCCTCACAGGAAATTTCCTTTTAAGTTGTGGCCAAGCAAACAGGATGAGTATGCTTTTGGTAGTTCTACCATGTTTCTGATTGTTACAAAAATTGTTTTTTTTCCTCTTCTGAGATTCTGGGTATTACAGTGGAAAATAGGTATTAAATTGATATGGGGCAGGGGCCATGGCATAGATCTTCTAAAACCCATCTCCTGCACACTCTTACACTATATTTACATTAATCCATATCTTTGAACTTGGGACCAGTCACAAGATCCTACATCTCAGCATTCTCAGAAAAAGAACATAATAATTAAGTATGTACTGAACATCACCTATGGGTGTTTTGGGCTATGTGCTTTCCACATACTGTCTCATTCAATCCATAAACCTAAGGACTTTCATTAGCCCCTCTTTAGAGACATAGAAACTGAGCCTTAGAAAAGTAAGGAACTGTATAGGTCACACATCTGGAAAATTATAGAGTCAAAATTTAAACTGAGAGCCTCTGGATCCAGAGCTCCTGTTTAGCAACTTGCTGTAGCTTTAATGCATCAGAATGTGGCAGCTGCATGGACTAGCCTTGGACTCTAAGTTGCTCTGCCATCCCACGGAGGTTGACAGGCTCATGTGAGCTCACTGGAGACTGGTGCCAAACTACCAGGTGTGGTACCTGCTCTGAGTCTGAAGCTGTCAAGAATAACAATGCCACATGGAAAAGACCAAGAAAGATGCTATCAGATGGAATGTGCATGTCCATAATATATCTATATATTTTAAAACATGCAATGCCTAATTTTTAAACAAACTCCACATGTAGAGAAAATGCCCATGCATTTCTCTAAATGGGAACATAAATTATCTAATTCATTCCTTCTTGATAAAATGGTTAGAATTTGCTTAGAAATACCTTTTGTCATAAAATAGAAATGATTAGCAGGACCCTTCTCATTTGCCACCTCCTCTGTTTTTTCACTTGTTCTTTGAATTCTCACCTATCCTCTCTTTCTTTGCCTCTTGCCTCACTCTACTCCTTCATAAGAATCTAAGTAACACATTTAAATGTTGAGTTATATTCTTTTTCTTGGATAGAGATCACTTTCTTCCCCTCCATGACTGGCTGGGAACAATTTTGCCAGAGATGTTGGGGAAAAGAAGGAGGGCATTTCCTTTTAGAAATCCAGGCTGTGTGACATTCACCAACTTGCTATGGCTTTACAAGGCTGTGCTGTCCCTCCAGAATAGAGGCCTACACACTTACATTAATTGAGTGCTCACTCTGTATAGGAATGGTGAACTTACTTGTCCAAGGTCACAAGTATGTGGCACATTCAGGATTCTACCCAGGTTTGTCTGACTCCAGAGTCTATGCTCTTAATCACTACGCTATACTGTCTTTTCAGCCAAGGTCAGGTTCAATACATTTCTCTGAGGTAACCTTCCCTAGCAGTGTAGACAAGGTGGTGGAGCCCCTAGGTGTCACCTGCTATAGCTAGCTCTTGGAGGTGTCACCAAACTGTGTCTGGGCTTCCTATTCCTGGGGCAAAGAGGAATGAAGGTGATGTGGAAGGTTCCATGTGCACAGGCTAAAGGAGAAAGAAATCCCCAAGATTTAGGGAGAAGAATGTGGTTGACTATATGGTGTCTGATCATGGTATTTTAGAGCTGAGCTGAATTTTAAAGATAATCTCCTCTAAATCCTCTGTTTGCAGTTGAGGAAGTTGAAGATCTAAGAGGTTTAATGAATTGTCTAAAGACACACAGCCAAGTGCCAAGACCTAAATTTTGGATTCAGAATAAACTTTATGTCCTCTACCTTCATTCTGCCTGGGGTTTACTTGTTCTTAAGAAGTCTCAAAGATCAGAAAATTAAATTGCTTTTAGTAATGTAATTGCACACATAATACAAGGAAATAACAAAGTAAATACAAGGAAAGCAAGAAGTTAACCTGGAGATAGGTAAGCTCAGTCTCCTGCAGCAGCCATCTCTTGTTCTTTAAAAAATGATTACTGAGATGCAGTTCACACACCATAAATGTCACCATTTTAAGGTGTACATGTCAGTGGTTTTTACTACTGCCACAGGGCTGTACAATCACCACTGCTATCTAATTCCAGAACATCTTCATCATCCTGCTGCTTTTCAGATGTCAGTCTGGCCGGGCTGAGTGTAGCTTCACTGAAACTTGGCTCTTGGTTCAGTGTCGGGCCTCCCTGTGGTGTTCAGCTCCCCTGAGATGATCAGATATCCTAAGTTCACTCTCTGTTTGGAGAGTTTAGTATCTACTAAAGGTCTGGCTCCCTCAGAGATGGGCCAGGAGTAGGAATGAGATAGGCAGTGAGCCTCCAAATAAGCCTTAGTAATGAGAATCAGAACCTGAAAAGCCGAACTCAGCCACTCTGGCTGATTTGTAGAGCTGAAAAGGAGGTGGTCCTAATGACGGCAGGCCAAGAATGAGTACGATTGGTAGTGGCGAGTGTAGTTGGTTTAAAGACTCAGGGTTGGGGCTGAGGGGCTCTTCAAAGTGTCATTCTCTCATGCCTTGGGCGCTTATGCATACTGAATCATCCCACCTCCACCCCACCCCGTTACCGCTTCATCTAAGCCTCCGGGCCCTGAGCACTGCTGTAGGTTTCTTCTCAGCTTGTGTGCTGTGATTATGGGCTGTCTGGTCTGCTTTCCTGAATAGAATACAAGCTTCAAAAAGGAAGAAGTCCTGTCTTGTTTTTGTTATCTACCCACCTGCTCTCAGCATCATCTGGCACAATGCTCAATAAAGATTTCTTGAACAAATTTTTAATTTGTCCACAAGTCCAAATTTTTCTGTCTCCCTATAATACTCAAATTAAAATCAAGTGCTGGGAGTGTACTCAAGCATCCTATAGTTCTTTAAGGTGGATCACAAAATAATAATGTTCCTAGATCAAAGCTGCCTTTCTGTAGTTTTCACTAAAGTAGCTCTAGTTCTGGTCCAAAGAACAAGAGAAAAATAAATCTCTGCCCTCTTCTTTATGATGACCCTTTAAGTATTTGAAATGAACTGTCATGTCCTTTGTATCCCTTAATTTCCAGGTCAACCATATGTGCTTAATTCAATAGTTATGTGTAAAATATGGATTCATTTACTCATTTATGCATTCAACTGATATTTTGAGTGTGTTCTATTTATAAGGCACTGGGCCAGGGGCAGTGGGTACAAAAGAGGACAGGACACAGACCCAGTTCCTAAGAAGTCTGAAGTCCATGCTGGCTATGCCATTCCTACTCTCTGGAGTTTCTCTAGTCAATATCCTTTCCAAATGTGCTTTCCAGAACTTGACATTATATTCCCAAGTGGTCTGGACAGTGCAGAGTTCAGAAGAACTATTCATGATTAGGACCATTCGCTTACAAGAACTACTGATTGTTGAATTATCCTTACGAAGTGTTCAGGGTGTGCTAATATGTGTGTGTGATACAAGAAGACATTTGGTTAAAATTTTTGTAAGACTGTCTGCTCTTTGTGATTAAACCAGATATATGGTAGTATTGCTGGTGATAAAAGTTTAAGTCGAATATGTCCTTATCCTGCTAAAAACAGACACAAAGCAAAAAAAACCCCAATCCTTAGGAATAAGCTGATTACAGTTCATATCAGGCTGAACTCATAAGAATGAACAGATTTATTCTTAAAGGGACATTTCTCATCACTAATGGTTCTTTATGATATTTTTGAAAATAATTGGAAGGGAAGCATGGACATCTGGCATGTGAGTAAAGCTGTTTCTAATTATGAGGGGCTGTTTGTCTTCAAAGCCAGTGGACACTGGGGTACCCTTGGACGTGCTCTTCTTTAATGATTCTTGCTCTGGACCTGGCAGCCTCCAACCTTCACCTATTTGCAGAATGCGGGGTGGGCCACCTCATTTTAGCTTCTGACCCAAGTAACTTTGTACCTTAAATTCCTTTAGGCTTTGGGCTTTTAATTCTTTGGGGTTTTGATTTGAGACTGAAATGTGCATTTTTTGGTCATGCTGTTTCCTGGGTACTTTCCATATGTGCAGAAGACAGAATCACCAGGGGTTAGAAGGTCACCAGAAGAGAAAGTGCTTCTCATCCGTGACAACTGGGATAAATGTGGGAGAACTCCACAAGACTTGGGTGGTCAGGAGATTCAGGAATGATTCCAGAAAAAGCAGAGTGTGTGCGAGTCATTCTGTCTTCTACCATAATGTGATTTGTTATATTAAGAAGGCATTGTACTAAGCATTTATAAATTAGTGATTTCGCTGCTTAATATTTTCAATTCCTTTTTCTTGTCCTAACAGTTCTTCGTTTACTCAATATTTATTAGGCACTGAATATGTGCCAGAAACTTTAAACTATAGAAATAACTGTTCTCACAAGTGTTGTCTTGAGAAGAATCTGCAGTTTTTTTGTTTCCACCATGATCCCCAAAGCACGTAGTGCACTTTCTGCATCAGCCTTGGACACAGTGCTCACTCTTTGCAGGCAGCTGAGGCTAGAAATCTTAGAATCCTCCAAGTGTTGTATGTGATCTAAGATTTCATCAACGTCAAGAAGTCTGAGGAGGCTGTGGCAAGGGCCACTGTGAGGGCTGTTGCGGTTACTCTGACTGCATTTCCAGAAATCCCTTGTGGAACCCTCTAGTAGCTGGAAGCTATGTCTGAAAATCAGTGTTTTAGTGAAAAGAAAATTATTAGATTCAAAAAATTTTAACTAACAGACACTTTTTTTTCTGAATATGTTCTCACCAAAGAAATCTACTGTTACATATTCTCACCAAAGAGATAAACATAGAGGAGGAAATTAATCATCTATTACTCTACTGTGCAAAGATAAGCACAGATAAAATGTGAATGTATACAGCTTGTTTTTCTAAATCTGATTTTCCTTTGCAACAGTTTTATAGCATGCTTTTTATGGAACAATGTATTGTGAATGTTTCTCCAGGCCACTGCCTTTTCTTCTGCAGTTGTAATAGCTGCATTATATCCCATTAAATGCAGGTACTGTCACTGATTTAACTAACTGCATATTATTGCCTCTCAGGTTTCCAGTTTTTCACAAGCATTATGTATATATTTACTGGAATATATATATATATATAGATGTATATACACACACACACAAATATATGTATATATATATTATATATTTACTGGGATAAACATTCTTGTCTCTAACTATTCATTATTTACTCTCATTCATTATTATTTCCTTATAGTAATCCCCAGCAATATATTTTCTAGGTAAAACAATAAGCCAAAAATTTAAACATTTTGGAATGTACATAAAGAAGCCCTGGATTCTGAGTAGTAATGTCTTTGTCTCAATCTCTAACTCAACTGTGTGACCTTGCACTCAATTACTCCATCTATAAAATGGGGAACATGGTCACACATCCCACTGTATTTCAAAAGATGATTCTGAAAAGAATGCAGTAAGGCTTTTGAAATATGGCATGTGGTAGTCACTGATGGTTTCTGAACGGCAGCCATTCTTTACTTCATCATTCCAATAAATCTTAATTTTTGCCTGGTATTCATCCCTTCCTCATTCTAGTCCTTGTACCTTTATGGTTGGTGACTTGTCTAAACATAATGTAATCACCCCTGCCAGTGACAGGTTCAGGAATAGGTTTATGAACCAAGTTGGTTTCATGAGATTTTAGGGGAAGTTAGAGCTGTGCATAATGGGAAGCGGGACTGCAGCCACCGGACTAGTCAGCCGTGAAGCCTGCCCCCCTCTATTCTGTGGAGACCCAATTCTGGTGATGTATACACGTGGAATCAGTCAACCTGAATTATAACTCCAGTTCTGATCACCAATCACTCTTTTTATTTTCTTTCTTAATTGTAAGAAATGCTTTTTATCCCCTTATAGGTTTCCTTCAAGCTTTTTGTATCTTCCCTTTCCCAATTTTCCAAAAAGTTATGTCCTAAGAGAATATTTGAATGAAGAGGATAGTGCTTATGTCAACAATTCAGAAATGACTCACTTAAATCTGCTGAACTGAAAGAGCTCAACCCTGGCCTTCCAATTGGTTCACACAGTCACAAGATTTTTTACCTTGGAAGGAAACAACATGTCTTCATCCTGTTTTTCAGAAGAGGAATCTGAGGTTTAGAAAGATTCATGATGACTTGCTGTAAAGTCTGTGACAGCTGGGTGCTCCGACGACAGCACTCGCAGGTGATCTACCCGGAGTGCTCGTTTCACTCCTGGAGTGTTTCAGTGGGGAATTTAAGCAAAAACATATTGTAATTGGTTCACTACCCTTTGTCTCCTGGTAACTCTAAGTGTCACATTTGGGGCAAGAACCCCAAGAGCAATATTCTGATGGACCACATTGGAAGTCTAGTGTTGAGTCCTCCCTACTGATTTTGTTTTGTAGACGTCCCTGGGGAGAGCTCTCACAAATACTCCAGACTTCTTCCTGAAGTTCTACAGAGCATGTGCTCTTGGGCCACACCTCTTGGTGCCCTTCTGCTACTTCACTATCATCTCTCTGTACTCCTGGGTCACAGTCCATGCTGCTGTCAAATTCCCCCAGCTGCCTTCTCTGTTCAGCACATGGGTCATTGTCTGTGCTCCTTTTGACTGTCCCTGGATGGCCAAATGCTGTGTCCTTCTTCCTCTCCAGCCAATAAGACAAGTCTTGTTTTTCATGCCTAATTGATTTCAAGGGGGTTTGCAGAGCAGAGCTGGGGCCACTAGGGGGCAGGTCTTTGCTCTCTTACTCAGCCTGTTCCTCTATAGAGAAACATGAGCTCCAGGAAGGGGTTTAGCCAGCCTGGGTGCTGACACATCACACTGTGTGGGACCACATTTCTCTTTGGTGTCCGGCTCTGTTAGGCTGCTTCTTGACATGTAGTGTTTCTCAGAGATCTCACTTCCAAATTACGGGGTAGGACTAGAGCAGGAATTCTCAGTCTATGATGAATCCTGGGGTGGAGGATGGGCATCTATGGACACTTTAAAATTGTATTCATAGCATTGTGTAAAATAGCCTTCCATGGGACAAATGTCTCTAATTGTCTATCAGAGTGTTAAGAGAGTTTGTGACCCTATAATGGTTGAGAACGACTCATCTCTAGATGGTCTCAAAACCAGCTGGTCTCTAAAGTTGTTTAAGTTCAAATATTCCGTGACCCTGGGATTCCAGTATAGTCTTGTAGCAAATTTACCAAATGCAAAATCATTCAGTTACTCTCAACTACTCTGTTATATTCCTAAGTGGGTACAAGAGTTTATGCAAGAATTTTTAGCCTTATTTGCTCTGGCGATGTTACTTTGTTTTAAGGGAATAATAACGGATTAGGAGTTGAAGCTTTTATTAGCAAAATATTAGTACTTTATTCCATAAAAAGGCTATTTTTTCTCACCTCAAAAATTGTAAATATTGGGAGATCTTTCTTTTCATAGCTGCAAGATCTTGGAAACTATACTGCCTGGAAGAATGGTGGGGAAAGGATGGTGCTTAGAACTGGCTCTTTCCAGGTGCCTTTTTCCCTGGCGAGTGGGAGGCCTGGGGGAGGGGCCTTACTTCTCCTCCTTAGGTGGCTGCCTGAAGTTCCGCAGTTGACCCCCAGGCGGTGTTCTTGAGTTAGTGAGGGGCACGGAGAGCCGCTTATAAGGGAGCCCACAGTGACTGTTAAAACTGTCAAGTGGTCAAATGGTAAGAAGTGAAATGTAGGTGACTTTCAACCACAGTCGGAAGACAGAATTGGAAAAGGGTAACAAAAATCTTCCTATACTACTTATAATAAAATATGGAAACATTTAGCATCAGCCCAGTCATTGAAAATAGGGTTTAAGTGTGATGTTCAGAAGAACCTGTCAATTTTTAAAAATTGTAAAATACATGTAACATAAAATTTACCATCTTAACCATTTTTAAGTGTACAGTTCAGTAGTTTTAGGTACATTCACACTGTTGTGCTACCAATCTCCAGAACTCTTTTTATCTCGCAAAACTGAACCTCTATGCCCTTTAAACAGCTCCCCATTCTCCTTTCCCTCAGCCCCCGGCAATCACCCTTGTACTTTCTGTCTCTGCTCTAGGTATCTCATGTAAGTGGAATCTTACGGTATTTGTCTTTTGTGACGGCTTTTTTCCCTTAGGGTAATGTCATCAAGGGGAACCTATTTTTATATCAAAATTATTTTTTAATTTTAAAGGAAAACTGTTAATAAAAAGCATATGACTGGACTGTTGATTCATGCAGACAGCTTCACGGATCAATGCTTTCATTCAAACCACTGAAAGTCAAAACCTCACCTGCAAAGCACACCATGTCTCCTAAGGCTCTATGGGATATGCAGACTGACAAGGCTGCCGTGCCACACTGCGTGCCAGTTGGCTCAGAAAGAGGCATAGGTCAGGCTGCTGGAGTGTGCCAGCAGGGCATATCCTCACACCTCTCCCGTGAAATCTTGCAGCAGACCACAGTCCACGCTGAGGTCAGAAACTATTCTCTTTGCCTCCCAGGTGATGACCCAGGTGTGAAGAAATGAGACTCACATCAGATGGGTGTAGAGGTCACCCTGGTTTGGAAGGCCCATACTCCGTAGTTGCTAATATCTTTTGGAGGAATTCCATAGGCATAGCTTCTGTGATCCCTACGGAGACATGCCAGTTAGAAAAGTCAGTGCATTAAGGGCAACCAGAGATCTGGCTTCCAACCTGTATTTATAGTAGTCCCAGTCTAGATAGAGTTTACCAAAAGTAGTTTACCACTTTTATTTTCTTCTTTCAGATTTCTAGGGAAACAGAACTAGAAAGTTAACAAAAAGTCAAATGTTCATGTGAAAGGGGAAAAAGTTTTGTTAATTTTGTACTCATGGTTCTTCAAATGTTTAAATGACAATTTTTGACAAAGCATCTGGTTAAATAGAAAGGAGTCCAAGTGACAAACTAATATGAAGGACTAAATTACACAATAATATTTGTCACCTCTTATTGGCTACAGTTCTGTTCCTCAGCTTGAACAGACTGACAGTGATGGAGCTATAATTAGAATTCAGAGGTCTGACAGCATGCCCATCAAATATCATAGTCTTTCCTATGAGAAGGAAGAGGAGACAAGTGGGAAGGGAGGAAAAGGGGTGCTGATCGATGAGGAAGGCAGGAGAGGAGAAAGAAGTCAGGAAGGCATTTCTTCTTGGCATCCGCCGCTCCCCTGGTAGCCGATTAGGAACCCTTTGAGAGACATTGGTGGGCAAGAGAATTTGGGTAGTAATTTGTGAACTCTTTGATCTTGCTAAAGAGGAGTCTCTTTTTGTCTTCCAAAGAGGAAAGTAATTTACTACATCAGTTATTCTGCAGGAGTTTTGAATTGCAAATAGAAAAACTGTGGACTTCCTAAGAGGTAGAGGCGCTGGGCTAGGACCTTTCCCTATTTGTCCCTATGCACCAAACTTTTGTCAAGTGAGCATTTGTAGGCAAAATGAATGAGATATATTGTCCCTATACCTCTTTCTCTGTCATCGATGACAGGAGCCACTCTCTACATAGGATGTATTTAATATACATAAAGACATTTCTGGGTCTCCCTTTATGATAGGGAGGTCATGATGAGAAAGTTGAGAGATGGTTGCAAAGCCACTGTCACACTGAGAACAATTAGAAAATGAGCAAGACATTCTTGAGAAGCAGCCAGTCCATGAGCAAAGGAGAAGCCAGTTTGAGGGGTGGAAGAAGTTTGGTCTGAACTGAAGAAGGTCCTACGTGAATGTTGAAACCAGGAGAGGTTTCCTATTGTACTGAACTCAGGAGTCATGTCTGGAGAAAGCAAGCAAAAGGATCTGACTTCTCTTACTGAAGGAATTCAGAGCAAGAATTCCAATCCCTACTGGAATAAAAGCTAAGAAAAAGATGTCTGTTCTGGGAAGGGCTTGAACAGGAGAGCCATCCATGGATGAGCGAGGTCAGCAGGCAGAATGGAGTTCCTGTGCGGAGCACCCCCACTCATGAGTGAATCCCCACAAGGACAGAAGTTTTCTTCTTTGTAACCCCAGTCCCTGGAAGTATTTGGCACTGAGTAAATTATTCAATATGGTTCCACAAATATGACCTGTAGGGAATGCTGCTTCATGTCTCCCTATCAAGGAACCAATTTCCCTCAGCTTTTCCAGAGCATTCTTAATTTCTGACTCATGACCAACCAGGGGACCCTGATTTTTAGTTCAGAAAACATACTTGCTGTAGGGATGTGAAGAGCTGTGGAGTCATAATGTATGAGATGGACCTACAAGGTCTCAGGAGATGACAGTAGAGGTGATATTTGAGAAGAGCAGGAATCACTTGCTGTGTGTGTGTGTGTGTGTGTGTGTGTGTGTGTGTGTGTGTGTTTCAGGATGGAGTCACATTTTGTTTTTTGTTAGCTTGGTGACATCTGGCCGCATTCAGTCTCTCTTCCAAGCTAATGCTCAAAAAATCTAAGGTGACCTGGTGTCACTAAATCATCACCAGCTGTGTCTAGCTTAAATAATCTGTTGTTAATATCAGAGCTGAATTTTATTTATTAACCAAACGCTGCTTATTAATTGTTTACAGGTGTGTGTTGATGGTTAGAGTTAAGTCCCCAAACACAATGCCCTGGCAACTAAGAATTTGTGGGCTTTTAACAAAGAGAACAATAGCAGGATGGGAGAAGGGTCACCAGGATGCAAATGGAAGAGAGCAGAGAGGACACAAGCCTTTGCCTAATGCACCGTTCACTTAGCCTGCCATTTCAAAGGCTTAAGGAAAGGGCTGGCACTACCCTGTGAGGACAGGAAGCGGTTAATGTCTGAAGAAATCCAGACCTCTGAAGTGAGGATGGAAAGCTAAAGCTGTGGATCAGACAGTTAGTCCCTCTTTCCTCCCTTAGCTGGTGCCAACAGCCTGCGGGTGCTTATCTGGCAGAGTCTCTCCTTTCTCATATTTCTGGGGCTCATCAGTTTTAGGGTTCAGCTCTCTGAAACTGTCCTCTCTAAATCCTACAGAATGTGCCCTTCTACCAAAGGGCAGCTGAGCAAAGCTGCAGGTCAGCGAATTATGGTGTTCTTCTTCTCCCTCCACCCCTGTTCCCAGAGAGTGACAATTAAACCAAAGGCTGGGTCTCTGGGGGCCCTATTCAGGCTGAAAGGGGAATGGCTACCTGCCCAAAACCCTTGGTAGAAGGCTGGTGGTGCAGTACTAGGACATTGTCTTTTCAGAAATGTGGTTTCACAGGACTCAGGAGTTCACCGGAGACAAAAAGAATTCTGCTTGAGGTGCAAGGAGTAGCCCAGAGTTTAGGAGCATATGTGTACATCTCACATGCACCCGTCATGTATTCATACCACGGTGCACGTGAATGTACATGTGTGATGTGTTCACCATCATAGCACCAGCTCATCGGGCCAGACTATTCTCTTGTTCTATTTCTGAGATGTCAGTATGAACATATGATCACTGTAGAAAAAAAAAAGCAAGCACAGAAAAGTATGAAGAAGAAAATTATCCCATCACCAAGAGAAACATTTGACAGTTTGTATCTGGTACTTGGGTCTTTTCACATGGCAGATTGTGAGCTCTTTGTTTTGTTTTTCAAAATTGAGATCCTACCAATATACTGGTTTGTGTATGTTAATGATGTACTGTTATTCTGTGTTAAGGATGAACTGTGAAGGTTCCCCTGTGTTCCAATGGTTTTCAGTGCTGGTCTCGTATTCCATGTCTGGATGCAGCCAGCCAGACACTTTAACTCCAATCATATAAACACATTTGCTCATAGCCTTGGTTTGAGGCATAAGTAAAAATGATTAAATCTCTGCATGGGTCCTAAACCCCTCAGTCTCATGACACCAGTGTCTTACTGGGGGCTGAGGGCACAGAGCAGGGCTGCTGTGTTCTGTCTTTGTGCATGTTTCTGGGAAGAGAGACTCTCCTGTGACTGGACTGATTCTCTCTGCTCTCTTGTGGTCTGTTGTTTGCCAGGAACCCCCCATGTCTGTTGTTTTAGCTTTTCTGAGCAGTTCAGAACTTTAATGGGGGAGCGCTTAGGGAAATATAAACCCCTCATTCCTGAGTGCCTGCAAGCCAGCCTGAGGGCATTCCCAGGTCTGAGAAGCAGCCCTCACTGCCAGAGCCAGTGGCAGAATAAAAGGACCTGGGGATGGTGACGGGAGGCCTGTGGTGCGGGTGGGAGCCGAAACTCTCTTTTCTTTCTGCGTGTTACCATTTAAAACCATCTGAGAGCAGGAGGTAATTTGCTCAGCCCTTTGGCTGTGTGACCACACGCATTTTTTAAAGAGATATTTACTAGCTTTACATGAAAAAATATTCTTAGAAAAGCTCAAGAAAATAGTATCAGGTTTTTCTGCTTTCCACTTGTCTGACTCTCCATAAGCAAGGTATTTGTGGCCTCTCAAAATCATGCTTCAAATTTACCCTCACAACTGCCTCTTGCTACCATGAAATGCTATTGCCTGAGGTGGTTTTTCCTTTCTTCCCTGCTATAACTCCTAAGATAATCCTTGGGCCTGTGTCAGTGGGGGAAGAAGGCAGGAGGAGATGGCTCAAAGTCCTTTACAGAGACCTTCTTCTGATCTGAGAGTCCAGCCTGCTCGGCTGGGGCCTGAGGGAGGGAGCCCACCCCTGGCTGAGAGGGAAGGGACCCCCTGAGGATTGTGTATACACTGGGCAGAAAAGCACAGGACCTTTTAGTTTTGAGAGTTCTATCCTGCTTTTCCTTCTTATTCTGTCCTTGTGTCAACGATCCAGGAATAAAACAAGGAAGAAAGAGCAAATGGGAGTGTTTGGGCCTAGAGAAGGTGAGATTTCACCTGAGACTGCAAGGCAGAACAAAAATAATAATGAATGACAACACATTACAGTTGGTAGTCCTTCACAGTTTACAAAGCAATTTCAGAGCCATTATCTCCTTAGCTCCTCGCAACAGCCTGAAGAGGAACACACATCAGACATGATGGTTCTCTCTGTAACTATAGACGAGGCCCCCCGCAGTGCTGTAATGGCTGCTGTGATGTGACACCCAGATCGCAGGGGCATAGGACCTCCTACCCCAGCTGAGTCCCTCACTGGGAATTGCTCTACACTGAAGGGATCTGCCTCACCCAGGGTTTTACTTTCTCCCTGGCCCTTGCTTTGTTCCCGACAACTCTACAGGGCCAGCCCAGCTCCAGAACACTACGAAGAATCAGCTGAGAACTCTGTAGCAGCTGCATCAGAGTTGAACAAATGGGTTTCACTCTATGTACCTCTTTGAAAATTGCATTTTTTTTCCCAGTCAGTAACTGATATTGGCTATCTAGCCATACCAGTGAATAGACATATAGTCTTTAACAGCTGTAAAATATCCTATTGAATGGATGTCTCATAATTTATTTATCCAATCTCTCATTGTTGAATATTTTGGTAATTTCCAATTATTTGCTATCAGTTATAAATACTTTGCCGAACATCTTGGTGTACACATCTTCTCAAACTTGTCCAACTATCTTTAGGATAAATTTCTAGAAGGGGATCTCTGGGTCAAAGGATATATAGCCCCTCCAGAAAAGTGATAACAATTTACATTGCTTTCCTACTTTTCAAGGTAATTCTTTTAAGCTGTTTCATTTCTCCTCAGCCTTACTAAATCTCTACCCCACCACATGCCCAGTGATGTCCTGATTTCATACCAAAAAACCAGAAGCCACAGAGGGGGCAACACTCTTCTCCACCCATCTCCAAATCGATAGGTACACATGGCATGCACATTGTCTGGGAGCTCGTTTTCTTTGCCTTCCTCCTTCTCCGTGGCAGAGTCTGCAGGGCTAGCAATTATTAACACTTACTTGAACCATATTTGCCCAACTGTTCACCAACTTCTTCCCTGCAATATCCCCTTTCTTCCCTAGATCATCATCATTTGCCGTCTCTTTCTCCTTCCTGGGTCACTGCCAACAGCATAAAACAAACTCTGTCACCTCCCATTTTAAAATACAAACAAATAAAAAATAAGAAAATGAAAACAAAAACCCTCTCTTGTGCCCATGTTTCTTCCAGCATTCACTCAAATTCTCTCAGGTTACCTTCCCAGCAAATCTTCCCGCCAGCACTGGCTGCCACCATTTCCTCACTCCCCATGCACTTGCCACCCACTCCGGAGGAGCCCCAGCCTCCCCTCCAAGTGTTCTTGTCTAGACCACTGATTCCTTTCATGTTGCCAGATCTGACAGACCCACTGCGGTCCTCATCCTAATTGTTTCCCAGCGACAGCGGCATCGTCTCCCTCTGACCACTCTTTCCTGAAACAGTCCTCCTCTTTCTCCTAAGATAACACACTCTGCTGGTGTCCTTTCTGACTGACAGCTTCTCCTACTCAGACTTGTTTGCTGGCTCCTCCCAACCACCGCCGTGAACTCTGAATTTTGGCAAGCCCCACCACTCAGTCCTTCTATCTCTAAGCCCATTCCCCCATTGCCTCCCCCTCCTGCTCCTTCTCAGTAACTGGCACATAAAATCAATACCAAAACTTGACAGACAGCCCAGAAAGGAGAATAGATACAGATCAGTGTCATACCATTCACCCACTCACTCAATACATATTTATTGAACACCTAGGATGTGCCGGGCCCCTGAGGGAAGAGAACGGGGAACTGGATAGACAAGGTCTCCATTCCAAAGGTACATAACATAGAGTGCAAAGATCCCACACTCAAAGAGTTCATTGTCAAGATCCCTGCATGGAATAATTGCATGTGAAGGCCTCTTTTTTTTTTTTAATATTTGTCTTTAGAAAAGATTTTGGCTTTTTTCAAGGAAAAGGGAAAACCAGGTCTATGCATCTGAAAAAATTTTTGGCATAGATTCTAAACAAACACATTAAAAATTCTCTAATCTTCTTAGATTCATAAATGAGCTATTTCCTTACTTAAGTACAATTAGGAATGGCTTATTTTCTCAATTTTCACTGAGTTTCTGAAACATATCACATGACAAAGAGGATGAGTGGAAATTAGAAGCCGCTGCTGTTCTTTCTAGGTCATGAATCATACCATCCTGCTTTCCCTCTGCAATTTGCTGCAATTAATGTCTGAAATCTAAGACCACTGCCATGAACTAACTTATAACTCAGCATTAAAAGGACATTATCCAACTCAGCACTGTAGGTATTATTTATGTGGTGGTGAATTAGGGAATCCTTTGTGTATTTAAGATTCTCATCTCAGAACATTTGGCTATTTCTGTAATACTGCCTTTAGGATAAAAATAAGATGGGGCAGGGGCTGGTCTGGAGCTGTTTTCAGATATCTTAACACACATTTGGATTAAATATGTAGAAAAATATCATATATTTATACCTGCATAAATCATTCCATCCTCAAATAGCCATGATACACGTGCACACACTTAGGCTATGGGCTTTCTGGCTTCATCTTTCCCTCCTCTAGGAATCTGTGGGGTCCACTGTGTGGACTTCATGACTCCCTGAATTTTCTAGACTAATTATTGCAACAGATTTAAGCCTGTTGGGATTGAGGCTGTGGTAGGTGCTGAGGCAAATATTCTCACCCATCTCACTCTGCTCAAGAGTCAAAGGAAAGGTTTTAGACCCAAACAAGTGCCTTCCAGGCCCTGGGGATGCAGGGAAGGCCCTGCTTCTCCTGGTGTCCTCCCTTCCAGGCCAGCAGCCTCCCTTCACCAAGTTGTTTTGTGGAATTCTGCAAACAGAGCCAATTCCACATAGTGTTGATGTAGCAGTCATGCATCTAATGGAATTTTTAGAGTGGAGGTGAAGAGACTCTTATGGTCCTGGTGTCACAGTCATTCATTGTAGAAATTGTGGCGGGTGATTGGAAGGGATTGCATACCTTCCCAACATTCCCGGCAGCTCTCCTTGCCCTCCTCCACAGCCCTCCTCCGCACGGAATTTCCCTTCTCAGATTCAGAAAGGAAAATGACTTCCACTTCCCCAGCCAGGCTGCCTCTTTGCCAACTTGTTCTTGTTGCACTTTCATTTCTGTGCTCTGGTTCTGACCCAGACCCCTCTGGGCCCTCGGCTGGGTAGACACTGTCCTCAGACTCACAGGTTTTTTCTTTCCCTAACCATCAGCCTCACACTGCCACTACTTTTCTACTCCTCTCTTCTCTTTGAAAGTCAGCTTTATTGTGCTCATTATCAGTTCTGAGACATCTTATTAAAAAATACAACTCCCAACCCTGCCGGCATTCCAGGCTGGCTGGGAGAGGAAAGGTCAACGTTTAGAACCTCCCCCCATATGGCACCTGAGATTCTTAATTCATTTTCCCTCCATTTCAGGAATGTTGCTCCCCAATCTGGGCTTGTAGCAAACAGATTTTATCTGCTTCATTTCTCAAGTATTATTTAACTTGTCTTCAGTCTTCCCTGACTGCCTTCTCACTGTCAGAATGTTTTGTAAAGCTGTGTTCGTCATGCTTATCCCAATAATTAAAGGACACTAAGCTGCCATCCATTGAATTGCCTGCTTGGTGCTCTCCGCCTCACCACACATGACCTCCAATCCTCCGGCTCTAGCCTGGGAATAATGAAATTCCCAAATGGCTTTACATTCAACAGCCTACATGCAATAACCACACAGACTCTCCCTCAAATATCTTTGGTGAGACAATTCACATATTTTAAGAAAAATTAAAAAAAAAATTATCTTAGTTCTTTCAATAGTTACAATATTTTTATCAAGAGGATCAGCTTTTCAATTACCTTGATCCTTCCCTGAAGAAAAGATTCCAAATTTGCAGCACCATGATTCTGTCTTCCATGGGAGAGCCACAATCAAGGGTGAATTTCAGGTCATTTGTGGTGGGGGCTGCCTCTCCTCATTATAAAACCTCTCTGTTTGTTTTCATTGTAAGAAACCTTTGCTGAATCTAAAATTGCCTTTTCAGTAGCAGAGTTCTTTCTTATCTCTCCACCACTGTGTTTAAAAGCCCTTCATCTAAACTTTGCTTAATTAGGCTAACTTTTTGAATTCTTATTCATTTTAAAAAGAGAATCGATTTTTCTGTAAAATCTCTACCTAGTAAAAAAGCAAGGGATTTGCTTTAAATTAGAATCTACATTTGGCAAGAAAAAGACAAGCCCACACAGGGCTTGGTGCCTCCAAACATGACTTTTAAGTCAAAGGCAACAGAAGCAGATGCATTCAAGGGTCCACCTTGGAGAAACAGTGGGGTGAATGGAAATGTTCCCAAGGGAGTTACCATATGCTGGAAGAACAGGAGCCTGGGGCAACTAAAACTGAGTAACAATATATACATACATACATACATATATATATATATATTTCTAAGTTTCAGGAAAGCTCCCAAGTATTCTGAGTTGGTTGCTATTTGCAAAATCTGCTAACGGAAGGGTGTCACCCAGATGGTTCTAAGCCTGGCTAAGAAGGGAATATGTAGCCCCTCTTATCGAGTGAAGCTAGACCAATCTTTGCCTATCAGTGAAAAGCCAGCTTTCTCTCTGGCTCCAAAGCATATGCTCCTGGGACCCCAAGCAACACCCCCCAGCCCACAGCCTCCCTCTGATCACTAGCCTAACTGGTGATTTTGGGGGGAGTGGGGATCAAGTGCTTAGCCCAGGCTGTGAACTTCTAACCTGCAGAGCAGTCATATTTCGTTGTGGTGAAATCCACAGGTTCAGGAATTTAATTCTGTGAACTGAATGGATACCAGGTGCCAGGGTAGAGAGGGAAGGAGGAGAGTGAAGAGGCTGGGCTTTACAAATGACCAAGTCCCTGGTTTCCAGGTCCTGAGGGTCTAGTTGAGCAGAGATGCATCAGATATGAAGCCAAAAATAACACCAGACAGAATAAAGTCAATGGAAAAAATAATAGTACAAAGTACTCAAGGGATCCAGAGGTAAAAATAATTTGTTCCTAATGAACAGTAGAGAGAAAGGGAATGAGAATGTTCACAACAGAGAAAGAGAGGGGGCGTTTTTGGCTAAGGGAACAGCCTGGAAATGTAGGCTGTATTTGGAAGCCATTTTTAGCAGTCTGGCATGGCTGTGGGGGAAATTCAAAAATTTGATGAGGAATAAGACAGACACACAATCTCTACATAAAATCGTACCATGGGCTGGGGAGGGCAGTAACCTTGTTTCATATGAGTTAGGCAAGTAAATGTATTTTTTTTTTAAGAAAAGAACTTAAAAGAAGATTTGCCTGGCTAGTGAAATCCTTGAAATTATAGAAGAGAATCACTGATAAAAAAAAGTAATGACAGTTATAGTAATAACAGCTCTTGCTATTTTTTGTCAAACTGGAAGTGATTTGGGACATACATAGTGGAAGGAACTTTAAAGGCCATCTTATCCAACTCACTTATTTTATAAATGAGGAAATTGATGCCTAGAGAAAACTTCCTTGCCTCAAATCCACAGTTAGAGGCAAAGCCGGGTTGGAGCACAAACCTCTTTTTTCCTAAACCAGATCACTTTCCACTAAAATGTGTCAATCCACACCCTTGCCAGCTATTTTTCAGAGAAGAAAAAACAGTAGTTGGAATTTAAGAGAGTTGCTTAAGTCCCACAGTCACTGGTGGCTCAGAAGGAACTCCAACCCAGGACATTAGGGACATAGAGCTGACACTGTCCCACAAACATTCTTACTAAAATTAAATCCATTCACGAGGGATGAAGCATGAGACAGAAGAGTGAGTGTGTCAATTAAAGCCAAAGAATGCACATTTCTCCAGTCAGGACCTGGGTAAGAAATACAGGGGCTGCAAGGAGTCTGCTTTGCTTCAGCTGCCATCCATCCAGCCTAACCACACAAAAGCCAAGCTGCAGGGAGCTCTCTCTTCACCAAAGGCTTAGCTGCAATATGGTTTAAATTAGACATTTCTTGCCTGAGTAGAACAAATCACTTAGGTTATATGCTGACAAAAAAGGAACAGTCTGCATGCTTGGAAAGCTTAGGGGGAATTAAATTATGTGCTGTCACTTCAGTTGTTCCTCTGTCCTCTCCACCACCACCTCTCAATTGCCTGTAGGAGTCCTGGAGCCTTGCGTGCAAGCTGTGCCATAACCCAAGGCTTAACATAAACTTTGGGCTCTCAGGTCATTGGGAAATAACAGGTATATCCGGTTGGGCCTTTTGTGCTTGTCTGCACCCAAATTAAATGTTCGTGTAAAGCTGAACTCTTTGGAGCCTCTGGTTAGGGAGAAGGGAGGATGCCTTGGAAGAGAATTCTCACACAATCTCCCTGTTTATTTTTTCAGGGAATGGGGGGATAGAGCTTGTTTATGGGAAGTTCGCACCTCTGGGAGGTTGAGCTCAGAAGGGGCGGGATGTGAAGGTGGCCTTGTGCCGGATGGCCCCCTGGAACAGGGCTCGGAGGATCCCAAGTCAGAGCTTTGCAGGGGGGCAGTTTGTATAGATCTTCAGGGAGGGTGCAAGGGAAGAACACCAGTGCCCGTGCTTCCAGCTGGTGGCAACAGTGGCAAGCCAGCCAGCATGCAGGGGGAGGTTGGGGGGAGGGGCCTGGAGCCAAGGGCCAGTGGCGAGGTGTGCCCAGAGATGTCACCTGCGCTCCTCACCTCCCTCAGTCTTTTGATGACCCTGATACAATTCAGCTCTGAAGCTTCCAGGAGGCTGGTTGGAGTGGGAAAGGGTGTCTACTCTGTCCCCATGCTTCATCCAGTGAGAAGCAGTAACTCATGCATTGTGCCCTCCAACTTTTCGGTAGGAAGTTTTCCCACCTGGTGTGGCTGGAGGCAGTAGAGAGCTTTTGGGGTCTGGTAGACCTGAATTCAGATTTTGGCTCAGCTCCCAGAGGAGCTATATGACCTTGGCTGATGACTCCAACACTTCCTGCCTGGCTTCATTTGTCTGCAGAGAAGGGATCATGATAATAGTCACCTCAAAGGGCTGGTTGTGAGGGATTAATGAGATGACCTGTCAAATGCTTGGCACACTACCTGGCTCACAGTGCTTAATGAATGGTAGTTCTTCCTTTATAAGCAGCGTACTACTCTTGTTACCATTGCTATTATTGACTGCATAGCTGCCATCTGAAGAGCTGCTGTGATTTCAGGCTGTGGCTCAGATGCCCTCCTGGCCCCACACCTGAGCTGGATCGCCCCTCAGCCCCCCAGTCACCCTGACCTCTTCCATGTTCTCCCAGCCACCTGACCAGGATATGGCCTGGGCTCTGGGCAGCAGAGACTGGGGTACCTCTCTGTCTGCCTCACCTTCCTGATGCAGCATCAGGCCGGCCAGACCCCTGGGGGCACTACCTCTGCAGCAGCCCAGCAGGGTTGCCTGTGGTTTGAATGTGCCCCGCTTGCCTGGGGGCTTTCCTTCTACCATCAGTAGCTGTGCGGTACTGCCTCTAAAATCTACCCCCACTCCCACCAATAACCTGTATTTCAAGATGATAGCCCTTTAGCTATTTCTTGGATGGAGAGACACAAGAAAAAAAATCACACTTTTAAGCTTAGACAGTGGTTTTTCAAAGTGTGGTCCAAGGACTCCTTGGGAGGGCGGCTGGTCCTTGAGACCCTTTCCGGGGAACTGCAAGGTTAAAACTCTGGTAATAAGACATTCTTTGCCTTTCTCACTGCCCTTCTCTCGCAAGTTTACCAGGGGTCTTTCAGGGGCTGCCTGACATTTGGTATCACTATAGATTGCATGCAGAATCAGATATGAGTATTCATCTGTCTTCTGTTAAGTCAGAAATTAAACAGATTTATAAAAATGTAAAATGATGCCACTCTTGCTAAATATTTCTGGTTTGGGGAAATGTTATTTCCCATAAAATATGTTAACATGTAGTAGGTTTATTATTTTTTAGTGAATAAATATTTTAAATTTTGTTCTATTTTCATGGCTAAAATTATAAATATTGATAGGAATAAATTAGATTAAACGAAGCTCTTTTGTTTCTACAATAATTTTTAAGAGTATAAAGAGGTGCCCAGAACAAAGCATCTGAGAAGCCCTGAGATAAGATTTTGTCAGGGAGGCCTATGAGATCATCCCTTTGCTCATTTACTTCTAAATAAAATGATCATTTCTGGGGATTTGGGATAGTGCAAATTTTATAGTAATCTCAGTATAATGGATTTGAGTGTAGCAGATCTAGTCATGAGCCCATGTGGAGGTTTCATTCCAGTTTTCTGCATGTTCCAGCCACTACTTTAAAGGAAAATTTTCTAAGCCCTTCTAAGATTGAATTGTATATTACAGAGATTAAATGTTGTTTAAGGGCAGATACCCAGGGTGCTCTGCACTGGGAAAGGAGGATGAGGGTTTGAATCGAGTCGTGCCCTGGAACCAAGATGGTTCAGGAACCAAGGAGTCAGCAAATCTGGTGTGACAGACTTGGGTCCTCAGCAGGCATAACAGTGCCAGAGAAGTCTTCATATAGCCAAAGTCAGAAGGGAGGGCCCTCTGTAAGATCCAGGATGCTAGGCAGTAAGGTAATGAGCGTTTACTGCTGTGGGATGGGAGGGGTCTTGGAGCCCAAAGAATTCAGATCGTAGTCCCCAAGTGTCCTGTGTAACTTTTGGCAAATAGTTCACCATCTCTGAACCTTAATCCCCTTATATGTAAAGTAAGCTAAAACTAGCAATACTTTCAGGATGATTAGGAGAAGTAAGTGAAATAGTGGATGTAAAGTACAGAACACCATGCCTGGCACTGGGGGAACATTAGCCCCTTTCCTTTCTCTGTGCTGACTTGTTTTATGCTGTGAGGCACCCTAAGAGGACAGAGTCTTGGCACCTAGGCCAAAGGCTCTGGTCTTAGGACTCTAACATCAGAGAGGAGGATTGTCCACCCATTGAGCTAGACACAGTGCTCTGCACATGGCACTCAAAACTGTTGGTGTGTTTATTCCTTGTAAGCTAAATGGTATGTGTAATTTGATTTTCATCTCTCTGGTCTGCCTCAGGGGCCTCAACTATTGTGCATAGAGCCCAGCAGGAAAAGGGAACAGAGATGAGGGTTCCTGCTAGCCCAGAGTCCTTCATGTGTCCTTGCTAGGGAAGGACATTTCCATTTTACCACTAGCCCAGGTATTCCATTGTGGTTTGGTGCTGGTCACCTGGGAGCTCAGAGCTCTGTGACATCTTTATTGTAATAGGAAGTCCCTGAAATAGTGGATGGAGAGCAGATGCCTAAGGGCTCAGCGGTGGTAAGAGGGCCCAACCATACCTGAACAGGCCAGGGTGCCATGCTTTCAGGGCTCAGAAACTGACAAGCCCCTCCTTCTTTCTACATTCCAGCACTTACTGTGAATAAGCACCCCCAGGGACTGACTCAGCACACTAGCAAAGTCGACACTGAACTTAGTTACCACCAAAGTCAGAACTATTGAATTTAACTTCTCATTTTGGATGGAGAGCATTCTGGACAGTTTCCTCCCTGGCACTTCAGAAGGGAGAGCCGAGAGCTTCCCTGTCTTTCTTTCAGGTGCACGCTCCCAGGATGGCCTCAGCTTCTTCAGTGTAGTTCTTAGATGTGCTGTATGCCCCAGGTCTGAGGACACAGTACACTGTCACCCAGGCCTATAATGTAAAGAAAACAAGGTGGTATCTTCTGGGAAGCTGGAGAGCATTGTTTCATTCATATAAATCACTGGGTGGTTCCACAGCAGAACACCTTTGAGCTCTTACCCTTTTGCACTGAGAAGAGTTGTGTTTTCTCCACTCTCTTTGGCAGGAATTGCATGAGTGTTGTTCTGGAGCCTCCTTACCACGGGGCTGCAAAGCATGAAAGCCACGGGGGGACTGGCCCTAAGCTTAGCTTGGTGGAAGGAACACAGCAGATCCTTTGCCCAGGATCTCCTGGGAACGTGGCATCCTCTGACCTAGAGGCCCGCCTCGGTACTCAGGGCCCTGAACGGAGCACATCTGGGTGAGGTGACATGAGGTGAGGAAGTGCTGCACAGCTGCCACCTGGGAGTCGAAGAACAACACACATTGGCTATTGGTGCTGAGCCCTTCTGCCAAGAACAGATGACTCTGAGGTCAGCCTTTTACAGGCGGCAACAAATGATAATAGCTGATATTGTCTGAGTCCCTGCCAGGTGCCAGGCACTGCTTTAAAAGCTTCACATGCATTGCTCATTTAGCCTCTCCACAATCCTGTGCAATAGGTCTTCATGTCACTTCCATGTTACCCAAGGGCAAACTGGACCTGGAAAAGGGATTTGCAGCAGTACAGTCACTCAGCTACGAGAGGCAAAGCCAGATGCAGACACGGGCTTGCTTGGAGTGGTGCTATTAACCACTCCAGGTGCTGCCTCAGGAAGCTGGATGGCTGATGTCCCCGTAGGCTTTCAGGAGCTTGCGGGTGGGTAAGGATATGTCGTCCTGAGAGACATCACACTGAACCAAGCAGACCATGTATTTATTCTTGTGAGATCCAAGCCCTTACATGACTCTGATTTTCCTGGACAAGAATAAGGGCTCTGCAACAGTGGCAGATAAGAATGGCTAACTTTAGTGAGAGCTCAGTCTGCCATTATCTATACTGGTTAGTTCCCTCACAGCATCTCCTTTAATCTTCATGACGACCCTCTGGGGTTGGGATATTATTATCCCTCCTGTACAAAGGGCTCAGAAGAGTTAAAAGGTATGGCCAGTGTTACTGCATATAAATAAGAGAGCTGGGCCTCACACGGAGGAGTACCTGGTCCCAGAAGCCAAACTCCTGATGATTGTGGCATGCTGCTTTTATTGCTTTTAATCTCCTCTAGAGGATTAGACAAGCCCGGAGGCTATTTGGGTCTGTGCCCAGGGGCCTGTAAAGAATTGTCATCATCTCAGAGAGGGTATCATGGCACAATGAGGCCACCCTCCCACCCTGGCCTCTGTGATATCTTACACAGGGATGTGGAAACCTGGAATGTTACCCCTATAATGTCTTACAGGTTTTAATCTGGGGATTTCCCTCTGTCAGGAAGAGGAGCCGATCCACACACAAGTAAGGAATAGGTGTGAAAGACAAGTAACATTTTTGTTTTGTTTGTTTTTGTTCTACATTTGCAAAGCTAAATTAAGGCTACAGTTCTTTATAGATGGAAAAGTATTTTAGCACACTACTTGACACAAAATTCCAGGTTCCTGAGGATGCAAACTGACAGGTCTTTTCGAAAAACAATGAGGGTGTATCAAGACCTTTAAAAAATGCATAAGAAGCACATGCAAATGTATATGTGATAGCACAGAAAAGTGGAATCACTGCTCTGAAAACTATTGTTAAGTTGGAAACAACAAATGACTAAGAGAATTGTTTCAATAAATGATGTCACAGTCATACTGTGTAATAGTTTAAAAGCATGAAGTAGATGTATACCTTCTGTTGTGGTCACCAAGACGATTGGTAAGTGGGGAAAAAAAAGTCACCGAGAAGTAATTCTAGTATGATCTCACTTGTATTAAAAATACACACATTTGCACAAACATACACACATACACAGACAGAAGGCACGTGGTTCCCATGGTGACATCTGAGAAGGAGGAGGAATATGGGCTTTCTGATTTTTCTGCATATTCTTATGTACTGATTGAATAATTTGCAACAAGTGTCTATTGATGTACTATTTGTGTGTGTTTTAAGAATTCATATTTGGCAAAAACAGATTTTTTTATACACACACACACAAACACACACATGTATTTAACATTCTGGATGTCTAATAATGTGGATATATAATACAAACCACAGTCCCAGGTTTTTTGACCTAGAAGTAGTCCAGAGTGGGCTAGTGGTCACCTGGCCATTGGACATGCTTACCTCATATTGTTTCCCTGCTCCTGTTCTGGTCTCTGGCCCTCAGGGCCAGCAACAGCATCAATATAGACTCCATGGGTTGGAAAACTGCCTTAAAGCCTCAAAAGGCATTTAAGAGAAATCAATATAAAATCTCATATTTAATTTTTTTTAAATCAGTTGCACAAGTGCCATTAAAGACTCAGAGTGGTATCAAGTCTTATAATAAAAGTTGAAGACTTTACTTTGATCACAAGCTTAGTATGGGCACAACAGTGGGATGCCGATACTTTTAAATAGTCTAAAACCTTTGCATCAGAAAAAAGGCTACCTGGCTGATGGGAAGTAACTAATGTCCCTCTGGGCTGGACAGGATGTCACCTTTGGGGGTATTGTGTTCAGTTTTAGGTACATACTTAGGCATATTGGAAACTTATTGTCTAGAAGGCATAGATAAGTTGGATAAGGTTCTAGAAAGCCAAGTTATTTAAAGAGTGATGGAAGGAATGGCTCCAGGGCAGCACAAGAGCCACCTTCAAATGTGAAGTGCTGGTGTGTGAAAGGAAAATTAGTCTTGGTTTATTTTTCTCCTAAGGGTAGCCCTGAGTTCAGCAGAAGACAAGAACATTTATTCTAGATTCCTTCTTAATGCTGGGGAGAACCTCCTAACATTTAGAGCTTTCTAACCCTAGGAGTTCAGCCACGTGACAGGCCACAGCTGACCAATGAATGCTTCCACCGTAGATGGCAAAACCCTGCTTGGGGTTGACGGTCAAATATCAATATATAATTATCCAGCCCTTGTGTTCTGTTTTGGGAAATTATTGTTGGGGAGTAACTGCCTAAGTTATTTAACTAACAGTTATTTTCTCAAGCCTGGATGTGACTGCCATTTTTGACCCGAGTTTTTGTCCCTTTGTGGAAACAGAAGAAAACGTGTGAAATACAGAAATTATCCTAAAAACTAAGAGGTTAATGAAGAAAAAAAAAGGACTGGAATCTATCAACCAAGAGAGATCCTCAACCAAGAATCTATCCCAGATCTGGAACCTGTACCAGTCAACATGCCTTTGGCTAATGTTGAAATTTAGCTGACCTCAAATGTACATTTTCTGTATGAGTGTGTGCTTTACTTGTTAGTTTATGCATTTTCTTAGTGACTTGGTAAATATTTATTTTTAGGGAAAAGAAAAAAGAAAAACAATATACTTCATATAAAGACTTTCTGTGCATTCAAACCATTCGAAGAGCAAGGATAGCAAAGAAGGTAAATGTTATATCACATTGTGCTGAAGAAAACTGCTGCAATTAAGCACCAACTTTTTCTTAGTCCTGAACCCTATGACAACGTATCAGACGGAGACCATTGAACGACGTCTCAATCCCAGGTTCCTCTCATGGTCTTTTTTATAGGAGATTCCTAATAAAAGCTGAGAAGACAATGTAAGATCATGATGTTCGGAAGATACGTTTTCTTATGTTATTTTTTATTTTTAGTAACTTTTAATATTAATATATTATTTCAAATTTACAGACATGTTCCAAGAACATCACAAAGAACTCTGATTTACCCACGTTCTCCAATTATGAACATTTTACCACATTTGCTTTATCATCTTCTTCTCTCTCCTGTTCTCTGTCTCTTTTTTCCTTGACCATTTGAGAGTAAGTGGCGGACACTGATGCCCCTTTACTTCTAAATGCCTATGAAAGTATTTTTGTGCAAAACTAGAATAATACAGCATAGCTGTGTGGCTTTCCCAAATACCAGATCATATGGAAAGAGTTTAGTGGGGCAAACAGGTTAGAGGGGGAGGAGGGCTGAGAAGCCTTGTGTTAAGCTTCACTGATTTAGCAAGTGACTGTCTTTTTCTTAGATTTATTTAGGTTGATAAAATTAGCAAAATCTCCAAAGCAGCTGCTATCCGTACTTTACATAGGATGGAGAAAACATCATTGTCCACGTCAAATTATATAAATGGAAGGGGAGGCTCCTAGCCCCAACTGCCCCATCCAAGAAACCCCAGGACCACCGCTTCATCTCTGCAAAGGTAGAGTCCAGAGGACATTGCAAGTGCGCAGAGTGTTTTGTCGACTCTAAAATGCATTTAAAAAGAAAACAATTTTAACAACTCTGGAATCAGAATATGTTTTACAATCAATGGCATAATTACTATCAATAGCTCCCTGCCTTTATGTCAGTACATAAATAATGGTGCATCCTACAAATGATCACTTCTCAGATTAATGAAATAAGGTATATATTTTAGCTCTGCAATTCTCAGCCTGTGTATTACCAGGGGGAAAGAAGCAAAAGCTAGTCAAGTGGGGAAAAGGGTGTTGGTATTAACTCCTAAGGATCCTCTCAATCCCAGCCCGTGTATCCTACCGCTCCCCCCTCTGCCATACTCTCAGCCACCTTGGACATTTGGTGTGTCTCCTTGTTCATTTCTCTGCCTACAGAGCGTGTGTCTGGTTACTGATTCTTGCCCACCCTTCACGTCAAAGACTTGTCAGAGATTGCTGCTTCTACTCCACTCTCCTCTCAGTGCATGTGTGTATGTGCGTTTGGCGGGGGTGGGAAGAGCACAGTGCTTAGTTATAAAATCCAGACAGGGATTAGGCTAGAGAGCAAGCCCATGAAGAAAACCAACTTCCAGCGTGATGACATCAGGGATGGGCTTTCCTGGATACTGGCTCCAGGTGTAGTGCAACTATCTCATTTGCTGGTTTAAAATAATTATTAAAAAGTTGGGGTCATCCTTCAACCCAAAGAGGATGCATGAGAACTGTGGGGGCTCTAATCTTTGGTTTCCTGGCATGTCCCTTCTCTGCCATCCCTCTTTTTTTCTCATAACAGACCTAACTCCTTGGGTACAGAGATGGCCTGATACTGGCCTGGCATGTAGGCATCCTTCAAGGGGCCTGTATAATGGCCTTGGCAGTGATACTCTCTTTTTCTTGGGGTGGTCAATCAGAGGCTGCCCACAGCCAGCTTTCCCACGTGAAGGGAGTGTGCAGAACAAAGCCCAAGCAGAGACTAGCATGACAGGGATAGGAGAGAGCAGCCCCAGGTTCTCCGTTATGTGAAGTACCACAGTCATCCTTCCCTGCCCATGAGCCAGTGCATTCCTGTCCTGCTTAAACAAGCGTAAGCTGGGTTTCTGTTCTTTGGAATCAGTACAATACAAGGTATTTTAAACCTCTAATTTAAACTTTTTCACTAGCTTAGCTGTTCTTTTGAAAGTTATTTGCAGCAAATAATTCCAGTTTGAGATGGGGAGGGGTGTTGAAATCCCCATATTCTGGGCTGTTGTCTCCCAGGGCCTTGGAGGCTGGCTTTGGTGGAGAAGTTGTGTTGATAATTCAGCAGCCTGGTGTGGCTTCTCACTAGTGGGAGGCCTTACTTTGAGCTGCCTCAGTGATACCCAAAGGCCACTTTGGATTCACCTAAAGTCTTCATCAGGTACCAGATGGACTTTCCAACAGAGATCTACCCCACAAAGCCTGGGAGAACCTGAGGCCTGCAAATTCTGAAGGTGTTCCCATAGCCTGTCATTTGGTTTGTCATAACTGATAAGGACCTATCTTTCTGACAGCATTTGCCCAACTGGTTCTTCTGCTTTTTAAAGGTATGTCCTAGAAGAAGAGCTGAGGCCCAAGGCACCATAGCTTGGAGGATATGCTTGAACTATTTGCTGTGGTAGGAAGGTGGGCATTTAGTTTATCTAAAAACTGCATGGTGTTATTCAGGAATTAAACAGGAGGTCTTAGAACAGCTTCATTTTACACTTTTTTTTCTTTTTTTCATTTTATACTTTTTAAGATAAGAATTTACTTGGGTTAAAGGCAGCTTCCATTCACTATGATGCTGGTAGAGATACTGTGATTAAAAGCTTTCAGGAATGTTGGTAGCTCAGAATTGGCATTAGCTCCTAGACAATTCCCATCTACTAAATTAAAGTCTAGTGAGGAATTGATGCATGCAGCAGTCTTGAATTATTAGACAAGGGTCTTGCTAAAGCTGGACCTTGTAAGGTCGTCATGAAACTCATTTCAAAGGAGATGGGCGGGCCGGTGCAGCTCCGGGAGCCCAGTGCCGATCTGCCCCGTTGCTCGAAACCAGACCTCATTATGGATCTGGGTGCTCCATGACGGTGTGACGTCATCTCCAGAGAATCTCTCAAAAAGGGCCGAATGGGGACTTAAAAAAAGTTTTTTTTCTTATCAAGTTGGATATTTTATTTGTTGGTTTCAGTTGCTCAAGAAGTCACACTTTTCAGATGCCCCTTTATTTTTCTTTCGAATTTAACCAGTTATTCCAATGTCAGCTATGAGGCACAGTCCACAGCCCCCCTCATTCAAAACCAATTTCTATTTCTTGGTCATCTCAGAATCCTCAGTCCTGTAAACAAAAATAACTATTAAAAATATTCTTCCAGCCTATTTTTTTTTTAGCAGGCAGGAAAGAAGGCATTTATGCATATATTCCCATCCCAACATCCTTTTATCTAAGGATTGCTTTGCCCATAAACCTGTATGACGGATACAGAGTGGAACTTCATGAGTTTAAACCCTGGCTCCACCTCTTGATAGCTGGTGAGAGAGAAGGCAGGGAGGCGGAAAAAAACCCACTTTGTCCATTTAATCATTTCAGTCATTTCCTTGGAAAGAGGAATCATTTGAGAATATATTATATGAGTGTAACTGGATTATTATGGTGTGTGTGATCTTGAGTAAGTCACATAACCTCTCTGAACGCCCGTTTCCGCATCTGTAAACGGTAAACGATAGAGATTCCAAGCCCAGGGAAAGCTCAAAGCTCAGGGTTGTCACGTGGTAAACGCGCAAAACTTAGATTAACTTTTGAGGACACCAGAGGTCCGGAGGTACAATTGCTACCTAGTTAACTACCATACAATCCACCTTTCCCCAGCTTGTGGAGAAGGCTTTTTCTCTTCAGGGACTTGAAAATTCTTTGTACCAGCCAGTAGGAAGGGCGCAGCCGGCCGGTAGGCTACCGCCGCCCCAGCACCTGCGGCTTCCTCTTTGAAGGAAGCGTCCCCACCTCCAAGCGCGCGCGCCCAGATCCTGCCCTCGGGTGGTGGCCCGGGAGGCCGCCTAGCTGACCCGGCAGGCGCGGCTGTGCGTGCGCCGCGGAGGGTGGTGGCGGCGCGCACCCCGCCCTCGGCCCCCACCCCCGCCGCCGCCTCGGCGTGTCAGGTGCCGTGAGAAGCGCCCAGGGATATGACTGGTGCCGACTTTCCAGAAGCAGAAGCACGCAAACCCGAGCTCCGCACGCAAGGGGGAGGCGACAGCAGAGAAACTTTTCAACCCGATAGAGTTCTCAGGCGCGTGATTTGTCTCCTCCTCCTTCCAGAGAATTCAGAGCGCCCTCCCTCCCTTCCTTGCCCCGGTGTTCGCCCCACCTTGGCTCGCGGCCCTGCGGCCAGGGCCTGGGACGCGGCCAGCGCGGCCCCGCGTCCTCCAGTGGGCGGCGCCACCTGGAGGTGTTTCTACGTGCTAACCTCAGGGCCAGTGCTGGCCTTTGTGTGCCAAGTACCGTCGGGGCCCTGGGGCGAGGGGCAGGCGAGCTTCAGGGGTTCTTGATCTCGCCGCACGATATGGAAGAACTCTGCGTGCCAAAGGGCCTTATCTGAGGAACCGATTTGTTTGCGAGAAAGTTACGATAAAAAGAAAAAATAGGGGTGCTGTAAGACGAACCTTTCCAAACTCACAGGTTTCCTTTCGTGGCTCGGGCGCCTAACGATTCCACACTGTCTTTTCAAGGGGAACGAAGCTCAAGTCACTGCGCGGGAAGAGAGGTCGTGCGCTCGGGGCACGGCGCGCTCCCAAGGACAGCGCAGCGGGATGGTCAGGTTCTGTCCCTAGAGCGCTTCCAAGGAACGGGCGGCCTCGATTGGGGGTGACTGTAATTAAAGAGTGGTTTTCGGACAAACGAAAAGTTCAAACTGCCGCAGCTAGCAAAGCTTCCAGCTACTGAGCCAAGGCCGTCGGGGAGCGCGGCGGCCGCCTCGCCTCACCGTCAGCGCGCGGGGACCCCAGTCGGAGTAGGTGCAGTGGATATTGTCCCGCAAGCCCCGCCCCCGCAAGCCCCGCCCCACCAGGTCGTGCTGCCTCCTCCCCCTACACAGACCTTAAAAACCAGAGAAGTGGGATGGCGCATTTTGACTCTGGGGTGACTGAGTGCAAACGGGCTACACCTCTGCAACTCAAGCTGTCCAAGCCGCGCGGGGGGTGTGAGGGCGTGGGCATTCCACTTGTCGATCCCCAGTCTTAATCCCCATGCTGTGAGAAAACCCCGACTTTGCCGAGGCCCCAAGGTGCAGCGCCGCTGGACAAAGGAGGCATCTTCCTCCGTTCTCATCTCAATCCAAGCACCCCTGCTTCTGACGACGCCCAGAGACCCCAGGGTGGGTGCTAAAGCTCCTAAAGCTGGTAGCAGGTGTTCAGGGCGGGCTCTGACTTCCTCGGGACACGCTGGTTGACGTTTTGCCCTCCACAAAGGCCCCAGCCGGCTTTCGGAGCCCGCAGTCCCGCGCCTCTGGAAACTGCGCCTCCTCGCAGGTCAGTGCATCCGCCGAGCGGCTTCCCCGCGGCCTTGTGTGATGAGTTCTCGCAGACCAGGTTTGGGTGACGCAGAAGCCCGGGCGGTAGGCACTTAGTGGGAATTGAGCGCAACTGTCTTGATGCCCTCGGTATGGTCAATGAATTGCAGGAACCGTTACGCGCCTGGGGGTGGGGCCGGGAGCCTGGGTCACCGAGAGGCGGCAACAAGCCCCTTCCCTTCTCTTTTGGGGAATGGGTTTGGGGTGGGAAGTGGCATCTTCAGCGGCTTCTCCAGCGAGCCAGTCTTGACCTGACGTACGTACGACCTCCTCCGTACCCAACAGCGCAAGGTGGCCCGAGGCTGGGTACACGGTAGGGGCGTGGGGCGCCCGCTCCTTTCTCCGCACACCTGAGTGTCACGCTTTCGTCCTCTCTCCAGCATGGCCACCAGCTTCAGCCCGGACGATCCTCTGCCGCCGAGCCTGCTGTCGGCCCAGCAGACCACGCTCCTGCTGTTCCTCTCGGTGCTGGCCGGCGTGCATGTGGGCCAGTGGCTGAGGCAGCGGCGGAGGCAGCCGGGGTCCGCGCCCCCAGGTCCGTTTGCTTGGCCGCTGATCGGAAACGCTGCAACTCTGGGCCCGGCGCCGCACCTCGCTTTCGCGCGCCTGGCGCGGCGCTACGGCGACGTCTTCCAGATCCGCCTGGGCAGCTGCCGGGTGGTGGTGCTGAACGGCGAGCGCGCCATCCGCCAGGCCCTGGTGCAGCAGAGCACTGCCTTCGCTGACCGGCCTCCCTTCGCCTCTTTCCGCGTGGTGTCGGGCGGCCGCAGCCTGGCTTTCGGCCAGTATTCCCAGTCCTGGAAGGTGCAGCGGCGCGCGGCGCACAGCACCATGCGAGACTTCTCCGCTCGCCAGCCGCACAGCCGCCGCGTCCTCGAGGGCCATGTGCTAGGCGAGGCACGCGAGTTGGTGGCGCTGCTGGTGCGCGGCAGCGCGGGGGGCGCCTTCCTGGACCCGCGGCCACTGACCGTGGTGGCCGTGGCCAACGTCATGAGCGCCGTGTGCTTCGGCTGCCGCTACAGCCACGACAACGCCGAGTTCCGCGAGCTGCTCAGCCACAACGAGGAGTTTGGGCGCACCGTGGGCGCGGGCAGCCTGGTGGACGTGCTGCACTGGCTGCAGCGCTTTCCCAACCCTGTGCGCACGGCGTTCCGCGAATTCGAGCAGCTCAACCGCAACTTCAGCAACTTTGTCCTGGACAAGTTCCTGAGGCACCGCGAAAGCCTTCAGCCCGGGGCCGACCCCCGCGACATGATGGACGCCTTCATCCTCTCGGCGGGAAAAAAGGTGCCGGAGGGTTCGGGCGACGGCGGCGCGAGGCTGGACGTGGAGTACGTGCCGGCCACTGTCACTGACATCTTTGGCGCCAGCCAGGATACTCTCTCCACCGCGCTGCAGTGGCTGCTCATCCTGTTCACCAGGTAAAGCCTCCAGGAGGCGTGGACCGGATCTTCCCTTTCTCTTCTGTAAAAGGCGGAATAGGACAAGAATATGCTGAGGTCGTGACCAGCGCCCAGGGTTGGGTTTCGCTTCCGGTCCCCACTTCTCCTGTGCCAGATCATGTCCGGGAAGCGCAGCTCAGGAAAAGCACAACGCGGGCGGAGAGGGGCGCGCACGCATCCCACCGAGCGGGCTCCTGCCGCTCAGCATTTCTGAACCCGCCAGCTACCATTCCGAGTGGGGACAATTTGTGAAAAAAACCCGGAAAAATAAGATTTTTAAAGTGCTCGCATATCAGCCCTGATCTCTTCCTCCTTAGCACAGGAGAATCAAAATTGGAACTATTCCGAAAGAATGGGTAACGCAGTAAATACGTTAAGCAAGCACAGCAGTCCAATGGGCTCCGCCAGTAGTCAGCGCGGATCCCAGAGCGCCCAGCCCTGGTGCTAAAAGCCAGCCGTGCGTCCGGGCTTTGCTCCCAAGCAAAGGAAGCGCTGGGAGGTCAGCCCTGAGGCCCGCGGCCTGGCCCCGCAGACAGTTAACACGAACTTAAGTTTAGGAAGGCGGCCAGAAACCAGCGGGCTGTGTTGGGTTTATAAAACCGCAGCGCTAGTAGTGTCGGGGTAAAGAAACGGCAGCATCTAGAAAGGAAAGAGAGTACCCACGAGGCGCCTGCAGACTTTTCTGGCCCCCTGGTTCCGGCTCAGTTGGTTAGCTGGTCCCCAGTACCCACTACCTACCTTGATTAAGGTCCCAGACTTCTATGAGGCTCAGTGCACGCACAGATCGAACAGGTTCCAGGTATCGGAATTTGCCAGATTTAGCAAATAAATACATTTTACATACGACGTACTTAGGCTAGAAGATTAGCCATTGTTTATCTGAGCTTCAGATTTAGCTGGGTGGCCTGTATTTTTTCTGGCTAACCCTACCCTTGGGGCCAGAAATCCTTGAGAGACCAGAAATCCTGGTTGTGCCATTCCTTGGCACATAAGCAAGCGATGAGAGATGCCGAATTTGCTGGCGCCCCAGAAACTGGAAGGCAAAGACAGCTTCTTTTCATATTAGAATTCACTGCAACCTATATTTCCTAAGCTACTGTACAGCTCCTCTTACAAATTGAATTTTTGTGTATATTTAAAATCATTTTTCAATATTAAGATCCTGTATAAAGAAAAGTCAATAATAGGTCAGGAAAAAGACATCCCAAACTGGGATAAATAGGTCTTTTGCATCCCCCTTAAGCACATTATATTTTGAAACATCCTTTCTATTTCATTAGAAACTGAACTGGGCAGCAAAAGAAAATAAAATTTGGGTCACTTTAGATTCAGTATAGCTGATGAGATGTTTTTCTTCTTTTTAGTGAAAAGACAATATGACAGGTGTTGGCAAATCACACTATTTTTGTATATAAGATTTATCATAGTATGGCCATCCTCACTCATTTATGTATTGTCTATGGCTGTTTTCACACTATGGCACAAGGCAGGGTTAAATAGTTGCAACGTAGAAGGTTTGGTTAGCAAAGCCTAAAATATTTACTGTCTCGCTCTTTATGAAAAAATTTGCAGACATCTGAAGTATGATGCCAATGAAACAATTTTTAAAATCACCCATAATTTCAGCACATACAATGCTTTTTTTTGCGTTGTAATAAGTATTTACATTTTTTTACTTTTGACGTTTCCCCATCTTTTAAACGTTATTTTAGTAATTTTTGATGGCTACATAATATTTTGCCATAACATATCATGTTAACGATTTCTTGAACTTTTATGCTGTTGATTGCCTTTTTAAAAATTTCAGCTATTGTTGTGATTATATATTTTAGTACCTGTTATTTCCTGAAAATACATTTCTAGGCATGGATTACTGGGCTAAAAAAGAGAGAGGGGTCATCCTCATGGATCTGGCTTTGCACTAAGTTTTTTGTTTTCCAAAAGCATTGTACTAGTTTGTGTCACCAGCAGTGAATAAGTATTGCAGTTTATACCATAATATCATAAACACTAGAAGTTCACCTTTAAATATTTAGGAGATATGTAGCTTTTTTATTACGAGAGCAATTATCTTTGAATAAAATGAGAACAGTGTAATCTGTTAGAATTGTCTAGGGAGATGAGGGGAAAAAAGGGTCTGCTTTAAGTGCTGCATTTAAACTTTTGTGGGTTCTGGGCTTTTTGCCTTTGTAGATGCCTTCCTCCATAAAAAAAGTTTTAAATTATGTGTTATGACTACACTGCTATAAACATACTAAAATGATATACTAAGACATTTTCTTTGACCCAGAAGTTCATTGTTTTCTTTTGATTTTAAAAGAAATGAAAAGATTTCCATGGACCCCTGAAAAGTGTGGATCCTGAGCCCTGGGCCTGCTATGCCAAATGGAGAAGCTGGCCTTGGCCACGGTCATGCTTTTTCAGGCTGAGAAAGCTTAGACTTTTTTTGACTTACAATAGGAAGGAAAGCATTAGCCATGTGAGGCTTATTACTAGAAATACAATGATCAATTCGTCCATCTTGTAATTTAGTGAGAAATTAGGAAACCGTCTTAACATTTGGGGGGGGGCAGAAATGTTAATTTAGTCACCGATTTAGATAAAGAAAAGTGGAATTAAAATAAATTGTAATGTGCTTTCTAGATGAAAGAAGAATTCATCTTCCTCACCTTTTTTCTCCCTCTGCCTTGAAACCCAAACAGGTACCCTGCAGTGCAGGCTCAGGTACAGGTAGAAGTGGATCGGGTCGTGGGGAGAGAGCGTCTACCCTGCTTGGACGACCAGCCCAACCTGCCCTACGTCATGGCCTTTCTTTATGAAGCCATGCGTTTCTCCAGCTTTGTGCCCGTTACCATTCCTCATTGCACCACTGCCAGTGCCTCTGTCTTGGGCTACCACATTCCCAAGGACACAGTGGTTTTTGTTAACCAGTGGTCCGTGAATCATGACCCAGTGAAGTGGCCTAACCCAGACGACTTTGATCCAGCCCGGTTCTTGGACAACAATGGCCTCATCAACAAGGACCTGGCCAGCAGTGTGATGATTTTTTCAGTGGGCAAAAGGCGGTGCATCGGGGAAGAGCTTTCCAAGGTGCAACTGTTTCTCTTCATCTCCATCCTGGCCCACCAGTGCAATTTCAAGGCCAATCCAGACGAGCCTTTGAAAGTGGATTTCAATTATGGCCTGTCCATTAAACCCAAGCCATTTAAAGTCAACGTCACCCTCCGAGAGTCCATGGAGCTCCTTGATAGTGCTGTCCAAAAGTTCCAAGCTGGGGAAGATGGCCAGTAGGAAACCAGAAGTGAGCTGACATGTTAGAAGTGGAGTAAAATTTGGGGGATGGAGAGTAAAATTTTCTAGCCCTCTGTGACACTTTCTCAATTTGCCTTGAAAGTGAACATAAACCAGCTGACCCACAAATGATGTGTTTCACACGCATGTGCTCATGTGAGCACTGGGCTAGGCAGGAGCTCCAGGAAGATTTTTTGAGGCAGCATTAAAGGGCCCAAAGAAATTTTATATATATCTCAAATGCTGGTAAAAATAATTTCTTGAGGGAGTATTCTTTGGAGTTAAAACACACATGCATGTACACACAAAACTACCCAGTGAGGAAATACTTCAGTAACTATGCATTCATGGGTGGGATCCAAGATTGATGTTCCTTGTACAGAAATCCATTCCATGGAAAACCGTATTAAACAAAGTTTCAGAATATATTGTCAAACATGCAAAGGCAAATAATTGAGGGTGATAAGGAAAAAGGTAAGGACCAGACATTCCCTTCTCACCTTTTCAATAAAATAGGCTCTAGTATCTATGGAAGGATTCACCTTTTTGTCTACCAGTATGCTTTCTATTACTTTTTTGCATGAGTCAAAGGGTCATTTTGCTCAAAAAGAAATTAATAGTAGAAGATTTAGCGATTATAATGGGTTTCAGTGATTTACCATGAATTTTAAAGTGTAAGTTGCTAAACTGTAAAAAATTCCAAGCCAAAGTCATATCTTTGTTGCTGAAGTACAAAATTTCAATTATGAGCAAAAAAAGAGATTTAACAGCCCAGCTAAACTTTATGTGAGTGTAGTGCACTGATTTCATTAAGTCTTGTAGGTTAACAATAAAGTCACCAAATAGTATTCAATATGTATACATATATATTATTCATAAACAGTATGTATTAGGTATTGCATTAAATAGTATTAATTATTTTAGTCAAGCAAAATTTGGAAAAGTGTATGTCTTTTATAATGTCATAGCAAATCAAAAAGTACAACCAATTCAACTTATTTTGGGCTCATACATGAAATGAGCTTGATTAAATCAACTGTATATATATATTTTTTGACATGGAAACTAAGTTGAAGCAGTCTTCTCTCATCCAAAATTTGAATGAAAACTGAAAGATCTCAAAATTGGATCTATAAGATGTGTTCCTTATTACTTTGCAACACATTTATTAAAATTATATTCATAATACCAGAATCTCCTTTTGAAATTGATCTGGTTAGTATGTTATAATTTCAAGCTTTTGGCATGCTTAAATTTTAATTGTAAATTCTGATAATCGACTTCTAGTTGAAGTTACTGGGAATCTGACCTAATTAGCCTGGGGAAGGCAGAGAAATTTAACCTGTGTTTGCCTGATGAATAACGAAAAATTCAGTAACTTATCTGGATGTTCTCTTTGTTAGGTATCAAGGGGGAAAATTTGCATTACAAGGCCTAGTTTGTCTTTCAAATGGTTTTTAAAAAGTAACGTTATGGCTGGGTTTTGGAAAGTCTGAATCAGAAGGTAGTCTTAGGAGGCTGTTTTGAGGATTGCACGGTGTTCCTGTGGAGCTGATCAGATCGGTTGTGCCCTTTAGGATGGCCAAGCCAGTGAGCTGTCACCTTGCTAACTGTGAAAACGTAAAGCTCGAACAAAATATATGTTATCTAAATAACCTGAAAACCTTACAAAAATGCGATGAAAGATTGCAGAAGTACAAAGTGAAGTTGGAAGTTTTAACTTTCACAGCACATAAACTTCCAAAGGAAGTGAGCTTACTGCTTGTTACATTTTATTAAAATGCTTTGGGAATCTTTTCATCAGAAATTATAAAGGAAAGTGCATGATGGTTGCATCGGGGGGTGGTAAGAGAAAAGGGAAATATGAAAAGGAAGAAACATGATTAAGCATTTCCCCCACCAATTACGAATTCATTATTTTGAAGCATGGCCATTTAGAAAAAAGATGTTTCATGTGCTAATGTTAAATCTCAAGTAGCCTTTCTTTTTGAAGATCAGCAACACAGAAGAACTATTTTGTAATTTGGAATTTTTTAATTAAACATTTCATATAATTTTAATTATAAAGTCTCATAGCTGCACCTCTTGAATATGGAAAACTGTTTGTGCCAGTATTTTTGAAGGCACTAAAGTCAACTATAGAGAACAGGCTTACCCAGTGCATTTAAACTTTTCAGCACTGGCTATTCCAAAACATTACCTCCCTGTGCCGAGGCAGTGATGTGGGGCTGCCCTGGCGTATTTACTTTGAGAGATGTGTGGTAGCAAAAGTAATCATGTACCAATCAGGACACCTCATTAAGTCAACCAGGTCCAGATGTGCTAAAATCTGTTTTTATGCACATAGGCTCAGTTCCTCTGGTGTTTTTGGCAATTGGAAAGCTGTGCTTATATAGAGGAAAGTAAGGTGGGCACTTGGCAGTTACCTGGTTTATTTAATATGTTTACAACCTAGTTGAAAGAAAGCAAAAGCAAAACCAAATAAAAATAACCAAATCTGGGGCTCCAGTAATTGGGTTACTGGCTTCATCAGAAAACCTCATTTTATTTGTGTCAGAGACAGAGTGTATTCGCTGGTTACCATAACAGTCAGAACATCTACTCTAGGTTTTTGTAATAAAGTATATTGTTTTTTAAATACTTCTTTATATATTAAACCTTGGACTTTGTAAGGAAATTGCTTTTTTCCCCAAAACAAAAAGATGTCTCAGGTTTGTTTCATGGATTATCTGAAAGCTTTCATGTCTCAGAACTTAGCCTTTACCTGTGAAATATTATTAATCGCCTTAATATTTCATATTAGATCTATATTAGATCAAATAGTTACATAGCATTTTATATTAATTTGTATGTTTTTAGGTATAACACAGCTGTGATAGAAAGGTATTCTTTAGATTTGTTTAACTCGTTTATCAAGATGAACTTTTTATTTAACTTTTTCTTGCATTTTATCATGTATTCTTTTAACATGTACCTAGCAACTGTAATACATAGTTGTAACTGAAATAGATTTTGGGGACACAGCATTAATATGTAACTTTTGTACTTTGATATGCCAAATTAAAAAAATTCTGTATCTATAGTTACCTATACACAATTACCAAAACTGTATCTGTATTTGCAGGCCACCATTACCAAAATAATAAAAATCACTTTCATAATCTTGTTATGAAGTTTTACTTTACGTTTCAGCATATATAGTCTAATGCACTTCTTTATTTCAACTACTATATGTAAGTGCTTGAATTAAAATGTTGCATTGTAAACATTTTATTTGGCCATTCTACATTTTAGGCTGCTTGCTTTTTTTAAAAAATAGGCATTTGGCATTCAGTTTCCTACCAAATTCCTGATCTCTCTATTTTTGAATTGTAAGAACCAACATGAAGTTAATTTGCAATGGCAAACACCTAGGAAAGTGAAAATTAAATTTTTTCATTTGAAAGATGGGATAGATTGAGACTTTAAGATTCGGACCTTATATTTCTGCTTCATCTAAAAAATGGAGGACACATTTTTCCCCCCCCTCAGCAGCACACCAGTCCTTTCCTTGAGAATGTCATACATTCATTTTTTTTCCTTTTGATATGAAAGCTTTTGTTTTTAATTTGTTTGATGCATATTCATTCATTCATTTTTTAAGGTACATATGGCTTAATTAATAAGTGCAATTAATGTCCAATAAAACAGAATGGATGAGAGTATTCTGTAATATATCATGCAGATATATTTTTCTGCTGACCTTTTTACCTGGTAAAAGATCTGACTCACAGGGGCCTTGCTAGGACGCTCCAGGCTTCCACTGCCCCACCCACACAGATGGCAGGGCTGTGCAGAGCCAAGGGCTCTTATTTTTCCAGGCTTCAGTTCCCATTACTGTGAAAACAGGAAAAGAAGCCATGATGTAAAATTGCACACAATGTCACTGATACCTTGGCTATAGAACACCATTTTAACAGCTAAAAGATAAGGCGATAAATTGGTTTAAGAGAATACTCACTTGTTTTCCAGGATCTTGGAAAGGGTCATAAAGGTTCAGGACAATTGAAATATTTTCCGAGAAAAAAGTTGCTTTAACAAAATTGTTAATTCAGGTCAGGGGTTCGCAAACATATCAAGCTGAGTTGTAGTCTATCCAATCGATCCATGAGAATATAAGACAAGCAAAGGTAGGAAATGAATGCAGCTTTGGGCATAAGATGGGTGGTTGTTACAAACTCACAGAGGCTGTTTCTAAAACCTCGAAATCAGTCCATTTTTCTGCACAAGTGCCACAGAAGCTTTGGCTGTTAACTCCCTTTTTCTTTGCTCAGTGACTCACATACTCTCTGCTCTTCAGTTTTGACCCATTAGTTACAATTCTCAGAGAAGGGAAGAGAAAGAAAAAAAAAATTAATGCATTCAAATACACCCAGAAGTAATTATTTTTAATGGAGGAAAATAACCTAGTTTAATTGGGTATGGGCAAGCTATAGGCAGACAACAGCTTACTGCTTGCAGCCTTTCAGTTGCTTAAACACAACACAGGCCGTGTGGTCTTCATTACCACTTTTCAACATGTATCAGGTAGGAAGGGAAGAAATGGAACAAAAATATGTTGAACGTGTATTAGTGTGAATCACCACGCTAAGTGCTTGAATGCATTATCACACAATCCTGAGGGAAGCAGCAATGTAACATGCCAAGATTGTACATTTAGAAGTGGCACTGTCTGGATGTTTCCTAGTGGTCCACTGACTCCAAAGGGTGTTGTCTTCATTCTACAGCTTCCCGATCTGCCCGTGTTTGGGTATACATTCGGTCTAGTCCATCTATTTTTTCAGTCTCTGTGATCCTTGGAGTTTCACAAGCTATGTACCTCCTTTGTCTAGGGTGCATTCCATATGACAGTCGAGGAGTGACCGACATTGTGAAGTGCCAGGAAGACTGACAACCCTCCTCTCTTCTGAGAAAAGCATATTCAAGCTGTTCCTTAAAAAGAAAAAGAAAAAAAAAGAAAGTCATGCTTTGCCCTAAAATCCTAAAACCTCTGTCCTATAATCAGTTTGGGCCAGGGATCCTTGCCAGAGCCGAAGGTCACCCACAGGCTGGGTCAGTTGCCTTTTTTTTTTTTTTGAGAACCATTTAATGTGCTGACAGTAGTACTGGTGTGACAAACAGAATAAATAGTGCTTTGGGGAGAGGAGTAGTGATCGACAGGGTAGGCAGAGAAGCCTCATCGTGGGCCCTAGAGCAGAAACAACTCCCCAGTACTGACATGTGCAAAGTTCCAGATCTCCACAACAGAAATGGCCCAAACAGTTTCCCACCTTGGCTGACAGTGTCCCAGGGTAGATGAACTCCGGTAAAGTGGAAATGGGTGGGGAGACTGGACACAGAAAGTGAAGACATGGAGTTCAGACAAACGTGTTCACACACACACCCACACACACAAACACAAAGGACATCGCACTATATAACAGAGCTGTGCACAGTTTAACAAAGGAGCTCCCAGCCTCCCTGTCACCTCTTTGGCAGTAGGTCAGGCCATCTCAACTTCTGACACACAGACATCCTTATCAGGAGGAAGCCTTTCCTGTGTGGAGGGGACAGGCCTTTAGGTGAGAGCAAGCTGAATGTCACTCACTGACTCCCCAGGACTTTCGCTGCTCTCAGACTGGGCAGAACAACCAGCGGGGGCACTGGCCGCAGACAGCACGCAGCCAAGGCAGGAACAGGACGAGCCTGCTGACCAGAAGACTGCCTTTGAAAGGAGGAGCTGCTAGAACTGGTTTTGGACCAATTGAGACCCCTCTAGGTGGTAGAGAGGCTAAAGAAACTAAATAAATATTATATTCAACAAACAACACAATATTATACAAATTATACAACATTACAGCACAAACCTAATGGCTACTGAGATCTCTTCCCATCAGGGCTAAGGGTCACTCCACAAGCCTTGAAAAATCTCCCAGCTTCTTTTTAAAAAATTTTAACTCTGATTTATTCCTATTCACTGACTTCCGTTTCTCTCCTTCGCCCTCTCAATTTTCTCTCCCTCTCAATAGTGCTTAATGTGTACTCTTTATATGTGTTCCAGCAAAACTAGTAGTATTGTTTTGTATACATGTGTTTTTAATTTGTGTAAATGCTCTACATATCTCACCCTGTTGGTTCATCTCTTAGCACAGTATTTAAAAGACCCAATCCTGTCTAACCCTATGGTTTCTAACTGCTGCCTAGTACTCCACAGCATTCATCCACCACATTTTCTCTGCCCAATCCCTTGGGAATAGGCACCCAGATGGCCTCCAGCTTCAAGTGTCCCCAAATAATGCTGCAGGGAATACCCTTGGATGCGTTCCCTATGGACCCGTGAACAGTTTTTAATACACACCACACCCATGACTACAATTGCTAGGTCAGTAAGTCTCTACCTATGTAACTGAAGCATGTTCTCCAGGATGCCAAACCGCCCACATCCCCATCGCTGCCCATGAGGTTTCCCGGTACCTGTATCTCCACTAACACATGGCACGACCTCATTTTTCAATGAAATATACTCTCTAGGGAGAGATAATGCATTAAATAGATTTTTTTAACCAGAAAAAAAGGACATCTACACTCATTTTTCAATACTTCCTGTAGATATATTTGCGTTGATATCACATCTCCTCTCATAGATGGTACATTCACTGAAAGTAGGGACTGGGTCCCGATAATCTGTTACTGACTGGTATTTTGCATATAGAAGTATGAATGAGCACAGGAGGAGTTCTGGGAAACCTGCTTCTTAGTACTGATGATATTGTTACCTTTCCCCTGACTGTTTCCAGTTGGTACCCTTGAAGTCTGATTTTGGTTTCTTCTCCCTGTAGTGCTGAGTTTATTTAAGGTTTCCAGGTTTCCTCTAACTCCCTCTGAAGCAAGCAAAAATGCCAACCCTAGGAATCCATTCCTTGGTATGAACAGTAGCCTTCAAACATTTTTTAACATAACCCACAGTATGGAATATATTTTGCATTAGGACATAGTAACATATCCATGTATGTATGTGATTGTGCACACTTATGTACATTTATACTTGCATAAAACAGTGTTTACCATTGTTTTTGTGATGCACTATTTTCTAATCTTTTTTAATACTTCCCATTAAAAAATGCACCAAAATGAGATACCACTACCAACTTATTATAGTGGCTAAACTTAAAAAAAAAAAGACAAACATCTGTTGTAATAACAAGTGCTGGATAGAATGTGAAACTACTAGAACTTCCAAACATTGCTGGGGGACAGAGAGCAGAGTACAAAATTGCACAGTATGACCCAGAAATCCCACTCCTAGATATTTATCCTAGAGAAGTGAAAATTCATTCACATAAAAGTTTTATATGAATATTTATTGCAGCTCTATTCATAATCACCAAAAACTGGAAACTACCTATGTGTCCTTCAACAGGTGATTGGCTAAACAAACTGTGGTACATCCATAAAATGGAATGACACTCAGCAATAATAAGGAAGAATTATTGATCCATGCCACAACCTGGATGAGTCACAAGGAATAATGTTGAGTAAAAGAAGCCAGTCTCAAAAGGTTATATGCTGTATGAATCCAGTTGTATGATGGTCTCAAAAAGACAAAATTAAAATGATGGAGAGCAAATCACTGGTTGCCAAGAGCTAGGGATGGAGGGAGGGTTTGACTGCAAAGCATGATGTGTTTTTTGGATTTTCTGATTGTGGCAATGTGTGTGTTAAAATTCATAAAACTGTATATTAAAATAGGTTGAAAAATATTTTTAAAGGAGAGTTGGTGCAAATGAGCTTAAATGAATCTGCTGGCAGACAGAGAAACACTGAACAAAGAAGTTAAAGCCCAGATGTGTGAACCAGGTTAATGGCCTGTGTTAAGTCCTTGCAGGCTGAGGGAAAAGGGTGGTGCCGGGTTCTAGCAGAACAGGAAGGTAGGACATCAGCCTTTGGGATGAACAACAGCAGCTACACCTGTGGGCTGGAACCTGCCAATCAGGGCGATTTTAACTCAATGCTCTAAGTGTTAATTGAGCAACTACAAGGTGGCAAACGCTGTGAGCACAGGGGACATTAACAATGAACAAGACACCCAGGCCCTGAGCTCCTAGAGCTGATCTTCAAGTGGGATGGGTATGGGGACAGAAAATAAAGCAGTAAGATCTCAGTTCATTTTAAGTGCTCTGGTGCTGTAAAGATAATAAAACAGAGTTGGGGTATTCGTGCGTGTGTTGGGGGCTCTTTAGAATGAATGGTCAGGAAGGAATTTCTGAAGGAGGTGACACAAAGGGGTAGATTAAGGACAGGCATCCTCTTCCTCCTTCCTATGGGAACAGAATACCAGTCCTGAATTATCAAGTAATAAATTATCTAAAAATAAATTAATAAATTATCTTATAAAAAAAACTGGTTGCAAGTCATTAAATTGATTCTATGGGCACTCATGAGTCACAGCCCACAGTCTGAAATAAAATAACCTCAGTACACTCAATGGCAGATGTAGACAGCCCCTTAATCAGCCCTGGCTTTTGGTTTTGCCAAATAGCATTGGTATGGGCCAGACCATTTCCTGCCTTTGACTCCCAAGCTCCTTCCTAATCATGTGTCCCTGGGACCACCGAAATAATTCCTGAAGAATTACCAGAGGGCAGGCTCTCTGCGTGCCTAAGTATGTTGGAGCTAACATACTTGACAACAATGCTTTGAAAAATAGAGATTAAAACGGGCTTTCGATTCTTTAATTTCAAATTGATTCTATGAAGCATTTACTGGGTCTTTTCCTGGAATATTTCATAGCCTCTTCCTCTGGCCCTTGAATGAAATTTTTATTCTATCTGACTGAAAAGGATTTCTACCCTCATCTCAGTGGGGCTGCTGTTCCCAGGGTCTCATATCCCTGGTGTATACTTACCGCACCAGCAATGCTTTCCTTGCTGGGTCTCGCTTTAGTATTTACTGCACAGCTCTTGCTATTGTCTAGGCCTTAGGGCACCAGGATTCAGGTCACACTGGCTCTGAGAGCGCCACACAGTTCCATCCCAACACTTAGTGAAAGTTGCTAGCCAATCCTTGGGTCTGGCAGGCCCTTGTGCCTCCTCTGTTCACATTTCCCTGCTGCCCTGATCCAGCCAGCCAGAAGGGCACCTCAGCTCTCCGCCTGCGCTTCCCAGCAGTCATCATCTTAATTTAAGACTCTGCTTCTGCAATTCCCACAGCCCCAAAGCAAATCCAGTTGGCACTCTGCTTTCCTAGTGCTTGGCATTGACACTGAGGAAAAAAAGTGGGGAAACAGGCTGGACAAAGAGGTGGGAGAATAAAGTTGATTTTTTTTTTACTGTCGTGTTTTCCAGGAACTTATTGCAGTAAAAAGCAGAGTAAACTGGCCTGCCACTTAGTTTTAATTTATAACTTGAAGTGATGGTTCTAGAAATATCTGTCAAGGGTTTATTAACAAAAACCAATAAAAACTGTCCTTACTCAGTGCCCCGGCAGGCTCATTTTCTTTGTGTGAGGGAATTCAGTTCATGATCTAGACACTGCCATGTGGCTCTGTAGGGTTTGGCGCATTTCTCACTTTCTTTGCCCACCTCCACCTCCCTCCGGTCCGAGCTCAGATGTCACCTTCTAAAGGACCCTATCTTACCACTCTGTTTAATACTTAACCTGCCCCGGCAAGGCACGCTGCGCTTGCTTTACCTTGTTTTACTCTGTTTTTCTTTTTCGTAGCATGTATCTCCTGTTATTATAATACAAATGTAACCTTTTAATCTTGTTTATAGCTTATTGTCTGTCTCTACTGGACCCTGCTCCCCTGAAATGTAAATGCCACAGGGTAGGCCTCTTTATGTTGCTTGAACGGTGGAGGATCCTGTCGTCCTGCTGGATTTTCTACACAATATCGGTGTGGTCTGATCACTACCTAAATGAACAATCCACTCACAGAAAGAAATTAGTCATTTATTGTCTTATAGACCTGTGTTATTCAATAAGGTAACCATTAATCACATGGGCCCATTTAAATTTCAGTAATTTAGATTAAATAAAATTGAAAGTTCAGTTCCTCAGTAACACTGGCCATCATTCTGGTGCTCTGTAGCCACATGTGGCTAGTGTCTGCTGTTGTGGACTGCACAGATAAAAAACACATCAAAGCAGAAAGTTCTATTGGCAATGTATGAACCGGTCTGTCAAGTTACTGGATTTTTTCCTTTATTTCATTGGTAACTATCTGTTTAGTATCTACTTTGAGTAAGGCACCCTAAGAAACAGGGGCTGCTCAGGGAGGATTCAGAGACCTTGCCTCTTCCAACAAGTGGGTCTGAAGGTAAATATAATATGAAGATGTGTATCACCAGCCTTGAGGTAGATAAAGTGTTGCAGGAATTCAAAGGAAAGAGAGATTTGTATTTTCCACTTCTGGGTAGGAAATCAATGAAGGCTTCTTGGAGGAGGTAGGTTTGAAACAGAAAACTGCCCAGCACCTCAGTTCTGAAACACAGAACACTCACCACCTTGAGATAAGTACAGGGGAGAACCTATATAAAGTAATCTGGTAGGAAAGTAACTCCAGACAAGAAGATTCAAAGCTATGGTTTCCACGGCTTTGGAGTTCTGCTTTTTATTCTCCCTCACCTCTGCCTTGGTACAAGAGTCCCCACATGTGCAGAAACAGATGGCCTTTGCTTGCACAGAGCTGAGAACAGCAGGTGGGAGTAACAGAATGGATAGTTGTTGCTCCAGTCCTTCCTCTCTGTCTGGGAATCGCAATCCAAGGTGGTTGGTCTCCTAATACTGCTTCTCTTTGCTGCACAAAGCTTGAAGCCTTGCTGTAAAGAGCTATATTGGGGTAACGTTGAGTGATCGGATGTGATCTTTCAGAGACCTGAGATTCTCTACCCTGGGCTCATTCACCTGTCCACCTGAGCCCAGGGGCTGGTGCATACTGACCAGTCCTTCATCCACGCATGGAGAGCCCAATAACCCCAGGTCAAAGAAACAAGGCATGAGAGGAGCACAATTATTTCCAAAGAAAAAAGTGAAATATCCAAGAGCTAGTGTGGCTCTCTAATGCCACTAATTCAACTTGAATGTTTCCTCAGAATTTATTCTGGTACTGCTCAGATAGCCTCAATGGACTCCAATATCCCCTAGACATCTTGGTAGATGAATGTTCTATGTTTACACCAGAGATCAGCAACCTGTGGTCCCCAGGCCAAATCCAGCCCACTGCCTGTTTTTGTACAGCTTGTGAGCTATGAATGGTTTCTACATTTTTAATGGTTGGCAAAAAATCAAAAGAGGAAAAATATTTTGTGACACATGAACATTTTATGAAATTCAAATTTCAGTATCCATAAATAAAGTTATTTTGGAACAAAGCTATACTCTTTTGTTTACTTTTTGTCTATGACTGCTTTCCTGCTACAAGGGCAGAGCTGAGTAGCTGTGATAGAGACCACATGGCCTGCAAAGCCTGAACAATTTACTATCTGACCTTTTACAGGCAAAGCTTGCCAATCTTCGTGGATACCATGAACTTCTCAGGCTCCAGCTAATAATGATGATAATCTCCTTATTCCTCTCAGATATTTTATGGTTAACAAACTACTTCCACATGCACCATTTCCACCCCTGTTCCGAATTGTCCTGGACTGTGCCAGAGCCCTGTCAGGCTGATGTCACTTCACAGGGAGACACAGACCCACCGAGCCAACACCCAAATGAGGTCATTAAGGAGCAACAATCGGCCGAAGCATTTTTCACAAATGCAATATTCCAGACTGTTTGAATGTGTAGGCATTTCATCACAGACTAGAGAACACAGCAATTAAATTCAGGCAAAATTCAGACCCATGTGGTGCAATGACATCACTAAAACAGAAATCAGTATTTTAAGTCCTTACTCAATTATTTTCTTCTTCCTGAGATATTTGGTCTCTGCAACTTGATTATCATTTGAGAAGGTGCCATAGTTTTGCAATTATTACACATAGCCTAAGACAATGCAAGCAATCAGATCAAGAATTCTTCCTCTTCTATGGTCACAGGGGACACAGAAATGCATTTTTGAGAAATTCTCATGTGTTCTTACGTGAGAACATAACAAACCAAATATAATTTTATATACATTCAGATTGGTCAGGCCATCATTGATTCAGCATCTCATTTACATTTTTAGACATTGTTAGTCACCATTAGATATTGTTATAAAATAAAACTGTTATAAAAATAAGCACACTTCCTGATTCAGAAGTGTTCATTTTCTATCCGAAGAGATATGCTCCATACCCCTAACACTGTGCGCTGATGCTATGGAGATACGTAGGGAGCTCTGTGGGCATACAGATGAGGAAATGCCTAATTATCCTGGGGAATGTGAGGAGAGGAGGGTCAGGAAAGGTTCCACAAAGGAGGTGCCCTGTCAGCGGGGCCTAGAAGGATGATTAGGGGTTAACCAGAGAAACACAATACTGGGGAAGGGAGATGCAAAGATTCTGGACAAGGCCCTGAGGTGTGGGAGGCATGGTCTTGGTCTTTCCCCCTGGGTCCCCATGGTACAGTGCTGGCATCTCATAGGTGGTCGATAAATATCTGATGAATGAATGAAGATGATGTGCTTGGGGTTGTGATAATCCTGGTGGAGCAGTGAAGTGTGTGTGTGTGTATGCTTAGTAATATGCTATCTAGGAACCAGTTCAGGCACTAGATGAGACCGACTTTTAATATTTCAAGTGTCTTTGGATAAATAAATAGGCACTTCTTGGAGCCCTTGGAAATAGCCTGTACTCTTTCTTCAGCAGCCTTTCTGATGATCTTATTTGCTCTGGCACATATGGTAGACAACATGCACATATTTGACATTTCCATGAAACTTCCAAGACCTCCCAGGATATTCAAGCTAATATACTCAACTGTTAATGAGATGTCAGTAATGGTCACTTGCCATTGAATGTTTGGTCTTAATTAAGACAGGCTGTGGGTCTCAGGCAATTGAATTTGGAAGGAACTATTTTTTTTTTCTGTCATTCAAAAAAAGCATATCACAATTCAAGTGAGAAAATTATGTTATCAGATAATCATAATCACTCTTGCTCTTTTTTTTAAGTGACATTATTTGCATTTGTTGGTACTTTATTTTTATTAGTAAATTACTTTCAATCTCACAACAAATTAAGATATAATAACTGGGATTGGAACCAACACTTTGAACTACCGCAGAGCCTTGATGTCTGTAGATGTGGCAGCTCTGGAGTTAGTGGCTGAGGGTCCATTTCACATAATCATTGTGCTGAGGCACAAACTGAATCCTGTGGACGGCAGGCCAGAGTCTGGGGGTGAATCTATTAGCTTGTGAGCCCAGCCCACCGCCCATCCCCTCATGCCAAAGTAGCATTAACATTTCCTACTTGACTGCAGAGTCTCTGTAATTCTGGGGAACTGACAAAAACTAAGCTTGTAGAAAATGCCTCCAGAAAAAAGAATAACTGCCCCCATTACCAGTTAGAAGAGAAGCAGTCCGACAAAGAAGGGTGCTCAGGCCGATTCATCAGTGTCTATGGAGAATCCTTAAGAATATGAGGGTCACTCAGGATTTTCATTTCCGCTTGACTGCATCGTAAGAGGGAATTTAAAATCCGTCACTGGGCACAAACACCTCCGGTCACATGCCCACTGAGGGCAAAAGGCTGGCTCTGTCTTCTTATTCCCCTGGCCATTTTGTTTCCATTGTGATTTGCATGATCCTGAAGAAGGGACTGGCAAATCCAAGACAAACATCAAACCAGACTCATCTAATTGTGTAAATTCCAGGTTAATGAAGCCTGAGCTAAGGAGGTTTCTTTCCCTAAAGTAAGTCTTAATCCTTGTCACTGGTGTTGGTGATGTCTTTCCTGAAGAGGCTCGTTCCCCCAGGCACAGCCGGTGTCATGAGGCCATGTTATAACTTGTCCTCCTCCTCTACTCTGGTCCTGGCACTTGTAAACGATGTGCCCTTCATGATACTTTCCAGGTAATATTTCCAGGTGGAAGGTCAAAGAAGCCGTTACTCATGGGCCTTTTCTGTAGTCCACTCTCTCTCTCATTTCCTCTGATTCTTAGGCTTCAACCATTTGGGGGTTGACCACTTTGAGATGAAAGTTCAGTGAATCTCTCTCATAGCCAGGAAGCTAGACTCAGATTAAGAATTACTATTCAACTTCAAATTATGATGCTTCTGTTAGAGCATATCAGGAGAAGGCCATAAATAAAAATGATAATAATCACCCCAAATTAATTTAGAACTCACTTCAATCTCTTTAAAGCATGTCTTTAAGTAGTAACTTGCTTTCACAGTGTGCTCCCAACTTTTAAAGTTCTTTTTATATTTACTGTCTGATTTTCTGTTTATAGAGGTCCTGTAGCTAATAACATGAAACATACTAATTCAGTAGAATAACACATGACATACCAATTCAGTAGATGAGGAGGTTAAAGTGATCACTCAGGACCAGAAAGTGAAATAGCCCTTTGTTTTTACATTAAGAAATGTATATGGTATTCATGCAGAATCCTGTTTTCTCTTGATTCCAAGTTCTTAGTGGAGCAATGAGGAGCTCTAGGGTAGGATATCTGGCCCAGGTTTTCTGTCCATCTGAAAACTAGATTCTAACCTGGTCAGGCAGGGCACAGGACCTCGGAGCTAAATTTTTAAGGCTTCCCAACAATAGCTGAGATCTGAAAACAATGTAATGGGCTGGTTACATTGCTTTTCAGGAACACAAGAGGAGGAAACCGTCAAAATTGGGACTTGATGTGGGGATATATGGAAAGAGATACATGGTCAAGGGGGGTCTTTTTTCAAAGCAGGTGACACTGAGGCCTGTGCAGATGCTAGCCACGATGGGACCATAGGGAGAAGAAAGGATGAGGCAGGATGGGAAGGAGCCCGTGGTAGGAGTGAGGTCCCTGGAAGGCGCATGAGGCTATGATGCACGCACATGGGGACCCTGTGCTAGTACACGGAGTTCATGCACTGTGGGGTTAAGAGCTTCCTTCAAATCTTGGGTTCAGATCTTGTCTCTGCCAGTTTGTAGAAAAGTGTGAATTTGTGCAAATTAACCTCTTTAGGTGGCCATGATTCCTCACATGTGGAATGGAGGGAGTAAGTTGTCATATTCAGTGATTGTTTTGAGTATTCAAGTAAACAATGCATGCTACGTTCTTAGCACAGTACTTGGAATAAAGTAAGCATGTCACGAATGTTAGCTACAATCGTCATCATGATGATTATTAGGAATAATGTTAGGCACAGAGGCTGGGGCTGCAAGATGACAAAAAGATGTAGAAATCATGGTCTCTGCTTGAGGGGTGGAAAATTCAGCGTGTGAATGAAATGTGTGAACAATGGTAATATAAAGCAGAATTAACTCATTGCTTCTATAGCCTTCACGTCTCACTCTTAGCAGGGATCTGTAGGCCAGTGAAAGCCCTGGAGTGTCATTCCTGAGGCTAGAGGATTCCATAGGTGTCCCTTTGCTCTTCCTCTTTCCCTCTTCACAGCTGGACGGTCCAGTCCACTGTCAGGGCTTCGTGGCTCTTGCTGGCCTCTAACCGATGTGCTCTAACTCCCTCCCCACTACCCCTCCTTCCCTCTCTTGCTCTCCTTCCTTGCCTGCAGAGGGAGAAGACAGCTGTTCCTGAAGAGGCAGGCTTTCCAGGTCTGATTTGCTGGGGCCCATGGCTGGAGTAATAAGCAATAACCCCTCCCCCTGTGAGGGAACAAGCCCCATTTGACAAGAGGATGAGACCATGTTCTCTATATATTCACTGTTGTGCCTCTGCAGATAACGAGCCTTTTTTCTCTTGCTGCTCTCAATAAGTTTTTCATTGTTTCTAGTTTTTAACAGCTTGACTATGATGTGCTTAGGTGTGCATTTCTTTCTGTTTACTTGGAGCTTCTTAGATGTGTAATGAATGTTTTTCCTCAAAGTTTGGAAGTTTGTGGCCATTATTGCTTCAATTTTTTTTTACCCCTTTCTCTATTGCTGATGTTTCTGCTTAGTTTTTTAAAAAAATGTTCTTATTTTTATCCATAAGCCTAGTTTCATTGGTGGTTTCCCTGGGATCACATAGCTTAGTGGTCGGCCCATGATGGGTTAGAGGTTGTGCTCTAATACTTTGAGTCAAATAGTTTTATATCCTTTGCCAGTGAGTATTAAATGCACTCAAATTTTAGACAGTTTTAACAAGTCTACAGCAGACTTTTACTTTCCTGCAAGCTCTTTTGTGTCTTGTGTCTCCAAGGACTCATGTTCAGCCAGGGACGTGTGAGTAGCTCGGGCTCTCTGGTCTCTCACGAGTGGGTATGTAGCTACGGGCATGTGTGCAGCCTTTCAGACCACCAGGGATATGTGGGAACTCACTTAGTCTACCTTGTGCCCTGGATTATCCTGTCAATTGCTGGCTAGCCTGTCCCTCTGTTGCTTGCTTTGATCAGGATCACAGCTTCAGGCTAGCTGTGAAGCTGGTTTCTCATAGAGTTTGCTACTGCTCATGGCAACATCCATTGATGTTGGGTTTTTCTGTTTTGTTCCAAATCAGGTCAGCAGCCCTTGCAGAGAAATGACAAGATTTCACTGCTTGCCTCCCCCTGGTAGAACTACCACACTGATTGAGTTAGGGGTAGGGTGGAGAGAAATGAGACCAGCTTTAGGCAAAACTGCTATAGATTCCCATTGTTCTTAACTAAGCATCAGTGATTTTTTTCAATTAATGATTCTAAATTTGTTGTATGCCTTTGATCAATTTCCAGAATCCCAAAATAGTTGCTTTTACAATTTTGTCCAGTTTTATTGTAATTTTGGAGGGAGAGAATTTCCAAGTTCCTTGTCCACCATTACAGAAGTCCAGTCTAGAAAGAATCTGTTGCCCTCTCCTTTGAAAGATTAGGCTAGGTGAGAGGCAAACTATTGAGCTCAAACGCACGTGTAGAATTTGTGAGGCTAGTAAGTATTGAATATAATACATATAACAGCAGCTAAAATTTATCCAGTATTTCTATTTGTCAGATCTGTGCTACGTGTGTTACAGGCATCATCTCCTCTAAGCCTCTTAGAAACACAGAACCTGGTTCAATTTTTGGAGATCCTGTGCTTTATTCCCAAGGGATACAAATAAAAGGAAAAACAATGCCCATCACTTTGATAACTTAGACAAAATGGACTGATTCCTTGAAAGAATGCAAAGCTATCAAAACTCATACAAGGAGAACTAGACCATCTAAGTAAGCCTGTACCTACTAAAGAGATGTAATGCATAGCTAATAACCTTCCAGAAAAGAGTACTAGGCTCAGATGGTTTCTCTGGTGAATTCTACCAAACATTTAAGGAAGAAATTATACTAATTATCTATAGTTTCTTTTAAATAATAGAATGAACACTTCTTAACTCATTCTATAAGGCCAGCTTCCAATATCTTAATATCAAAATCAGATAAAGAGAGTGCAAGAAAGGAAAACTCTAGATCAATATCTCTCATGAACATAGACACAAAAATCCTTAAAATACTAACAAATCAAATCTAACAGTGTATAAAAAAAAGTACACCACAACCAAGTGGGATTTATTCCAGGTATGCAAGGCTGGTCTCACATCTAAAAATCAACCAATGTCATGCACCACATGAACAGGTTAAAGAAGAAAAATCATATGATCATTGATGCAAAAAGCATTTGACAAAAACCAACACCTATTCATGATTAAAAGTATTTTAAAAAGTAGGAATATTGAGGAATTTTTCTCAACTTGGTAAAGATGATTTTTAAAAAACCTACAATCAACATCATAGTGAATGGTGAGAAACTGGACACTTTACTCCAAAAACCAAGAAAAAGGCATGAATGGCTCCTTTCATCAGCCCCATTTCACATTGTACTGGAAGTCCTAATTAGTACAGTTAAGACAAGAAAAGGAAAAAAGTATACAGACTATAAAGAAAGAATTAAAACTGTTTGCAGAGTACATGACATATTTTCTATATAGAAAATCCCAAAGAATTGACAAAAAACTCCTGAAACTAGTAAGCAATTATATATAGGAAGGTTGCAGATATAGATACAAGGTAACACATAGAAGTCAATTGCCCTCCTATATATCTCCTATGGACAACGGGAATTTGAAATTAAAAAATACCATTTGTAATACACAAAAAAGAGATACCTAGATATAAATCATGCAAAATATGTTCATAATGTATATGTGGAAAACTATGAAACTCTGATGATAAGAAATCAAAGCTCTAAAATGGTGAGATGTGTCAACTAAAATTAACACAACTGTTTTATTTAAGAAAGTCAGAGTTTGTTCATAGTCTTATTGAGGATTATGGCCCAAGAGCAGCCCATCAGTGTGCTCTGATAAACTTCTCTAAAGACCCTTCATTTGGAGACATCTTAAATACTTTCTCTAGAGCAGGGAATATGTGCAGAAAAGAGGGTACATTTATCAATTTATCAGGCAGCATAGCATGGATTTATCTAGTTAGTATCCTAAATTGTGTTGTATGCATTCTGATGCTATCTGTGTGTGTGAGAGGAGGCAAGGATAAGGGTCTCATTAAATGGGTTACCTCATCTTCCTTTGGAGAGAAAGAGGGCAGAGTGCCATTATCTTATCAATGCTGACCAGAAGATTCCTGATTGACTACATTTCTGGGAGAGGTTGAAACTACCATTAGGTCAGGTGTTAAGCCCTGGTTTGGAGACTTAGCCCAGCAGAGGTGACCCCATGCTGGGCCTGAGTCTTTCTTTTTACCAGTTATCTGTGTTCACGGATCCAAAGTCTGAATATATGAAGGAGTCAATTCTTTCCAGCTTAATCTGTACATTTCGTGGGTTCCAATCAATATCATGTTATTTTCAGATACTGACAGACTGATTCTAAAGCTTATGTGGCAAGGCCAAAGACCCACAACGGTCAATAAAGTACCGAGAGGAACAAAGTTGAGGACGAGCACTGCCTGACTTCAGGACTAACTATAAAGTCATCAAGGCAGCACAGTACTGATGAAAAGAATCAACACACGGATCAAAAGAACAGAAGAGGGAGCCCAGAAATAGATCCACACATATATAGTCAATCGGTTTTTGACAACAGAACAAAGGCAATTCAATGGAGCAAGAATACCCTTTTCAACAAATGGTGCTGGAACAATTGGACAGCTATATGCAGAGAAAAAAAGGAAATCTAGACAACACAAATCTTATACCTTTCACAAAAATCAACTCAAAATGCATCATGAACTTAAATGCAAAATGCAAAACTATGAAAATTCTAGGAGGTCACTTGGGTTTGGTGATCATTTTTTAGACACAATAACAAAAGTGTAATCCATGAAAAGAATTGCTAAGTTGGACTTTATTGAAATTAAAATGTTATACTCTGCAGATGTCCTTGTAAAGAAATTGAAGAGACAAACCACGGACTGAGAGAATGTATTTGCAAAACACATATCTGATAAATGGCTTGTATCTAAATTATACAAAGAACTCTTCAAACTCAACAATAAGAAGCCAACAACCCAGTTACAAAATAAGGAAAAGATACTCACAGATACCTCACCAGAGAAGATATACAGATGACAAGTTAAGTGTTTGAAAAGATGCTCAACACTATTTGTCACTAGGGCAAATTAAAACAATAATGAGAAACCACTGCACGCCTATTAGAAAGGCTGACTTCTAAAACACTGACAATCCCAAATGCTAATGTGAGCAACATGCACCTTCATTTATTGCTGGTGGGAAGGCAAAATAGTATAGCTGCTTTGGAAGACAGTTTGGCAGTTTTTTACAAAACTAAACGTACTCTTACCATGTGATCCAACAATCATATTCCTATGTATTTACCCAAATGAGCTGAAAACTTACATCTATGTAAAAACCTGTACATGAATGTTTATAGCAGTTTCTATAGTGTATAATTCTCTATGGTTTATACTGTTTACATTATATAAAGTGTATAGTATATATTATAGTATATAGTATATAATGTTTATAGCATTGTCTTTACTCACATTGCCAAAAGGAGAAAATGAGAATAAAGGGCTTACTTAGCTCAGGGCCAACTACACATGGCATAAAAATGATGGGTACTATTATTATTTTGTTGCTATTATCGTCTAATACTATATAATTAGTTCAGTTTTCCATCTTAAATATTCTGTTCATTTGTGATGAGATCTTGAACAAACTACTTAATATCTCTAAGTCTTTTTTTTTGACCAGCAAAATGGAACTATTAATATTTTCTTGCATTTTTGTGAAAATTAAGGTAGTACATAAGAGATGCTCGTTATGAAGCTTGGGACATAATACGCTGCTATAGCAGTTTCCCTAGCTATGTGGCTTGAGCCAGTATGTTCAATAGTAAAATAGCAATAACAGTACTTCTCTCACAACAATAAAGCCTAAGATCATATTGGCCTAGTGAGTTTAAATGACTTGTTCAAGGTCATACGGATGGTTAATAATGGGTCAGGACTGAACCCCAGATCTAGATTACAAGTGCTTCCCGAATGGTGACTATTAGTCATAGCTATTATTTCTCTCTCCCTGCTCCCCCTGAAGTCATTCACATGTGGTGAGAAGTTAAATCCTGAATCTAACAACTTGCCTTCTCATGACTGGGTTTCAGAGCAGGCATTTTCTGTCCTCCCACCCCACATCAACCTTCCCCCAGCTTGAAATGGCTCCCCAGTGCTTGTCTGCTGGGTACCCGAGGGCAGGGGTCTGGGCCTGCTTGGGACACAATTCTGCAGTGAGGAGAGGGGTGCTCCCGTTGGGGAGGCCGGCAGCACAGCCAGAGGAGGGGAGGAGAGGCTAAGAGGCAGGGGGAGGGGTGGTCGCCTGCTCTGTCAGACCCAGTGCTGGGCTGGTTCATATTCCTTGTCTCATTTAATCCTGCCAGCAAGGACTGATTTGGCAACTTGGGGCAGTTGGTGGAACTGGAGACCTTAGGGCCGTGGGAGGGCAGGGCCCACAGAGCATCCTTCTGTCCCTCCTGACCCTCAGGGCACACACCGCTCAGCCTCAGACAAACGGGTGCTCTTCTGGCAAGAGGGGAAGAGGGGTCTCCCCTCATCTGTCCTTAAACCTAATTCCTCTCCCTCTGAGTTAACAACAGGAGAGAAATGGGAGGGTGCCTGCTTCCCTCAAAACCGCAATGATACATTAGAGGAGCAGTGGGTGTAGATGGGGGGGCTGTGGCCTTAAGTGGAGGAGGTCGGGACTTCTGAGGAAGAAGTGAGCAGTCAGAGTGCCTGGGGTACTCACGGCAAACTTTACAGACCGCAGGGCCGCTTCCACTGCCAGTTTACGGACTTTGGAACCAGAGGGGTCTCAGTTAGAATCACGTTTCTGTGATTCACTAGTTGTGTGATCTTAGGGAAGTTATTTAGCCTCTCTGGGCAATGTTTTTCTCATTTATAAAATGAGAACAATCCTAGATAACTAACATCCTAAAGGACCATCTTATGGATTAAAATGATACGTAGATGAAGTGTTGAACAGCAACTGGCTTTTAACCCGTTGCTCGAAAAATAGCATTATTTTCATCACCGCTTACAAATTTCACATCAAAGCTGGCCACAAAGGAATTCAACACCCTGTTTGGCTTCCAGGGGACAGACCTCAGTGGAAGCCATGGCCTGGCCCTCCTTGTGCTGAGAGGGGCAAAAGCTCTCAGAACAGGGCTGGTATGGGAGATGCTAAGAAATGACTCACGGTTCCCAGGTGTGGATGCCAGAATCAGGCCTGGCAAGATCAAGGTGTCGCTTTCCCTACCTGTGCACTGTCGACCTGTCAGTCCCCACCTGGCCAGCTTGGGAGAAGCATTCAGCGGTAATCAACCCACCTTCTGTTCTGGTTACAGAAGCCATATCCTGGATGACCTGCTACATGGCAGTTTTATTCTTGATGTTATGGGCACAAAGATTGAATCCGTGTGGTTTCTGTTTGGCTGCCCATAGCTCAGGAAGATGAAAGGGAGATGCAGACCATGCCCCCAAACACGGAGGCTCTCTCTCTAAAGGCGCCGGCAGCGGTAAGCAGCTCTGAACCACGCAGGAGACTGTTGCGAATTTCCCAGAAAACAGCTTACACAACAAGGGGTATCACTTTTCTCCTTGGCTCTTTCCCCTCGTGTACTGAGATAAGTGAACCAATAACACAGAACTCAGCTTATACGGTTGTTGGGAAAAACCGAAAACACCCCAAGGGCAGCAAGGGCAAAGTGCTTGGTGCAAAGACAGACTCACAGTTAGCTGTGGCCTGGCCTTACCCTGTTGCTGCTTGCAGGCCTCGCGGAGGGCTCCTGAGACCCTCCAGTGGAAAGCCCCCAAAGCCCTCCCCGGGAGCTTGGGAGATTTCTGCTGGCTGAAATGACACTGGTAGGGGCCTTCCTGATGCCTAATGAGGGGAAGAACTGCAAGAAAGAAAAGAAGGGGAAAGACAATGGAGAAGAGGGAAGAAAGGCAGAGTCCTGCACACCAGGCTTGTAGGTAAAGTCAGCTACCAGGATCTAGAGGCTTCTACAGGCTTAGAAGAATCCCGGAAGTCTTGCATTTTTATCTCTTCTTACCATTCTCATTCTCTCACCACCTCATTCTGAAAGCACTGGACAGGGTGCTCAGGTGAGGTGCTCACTGGCTCTGTCCCAATGTGTGAGTGAGTCAGCCTCAGGGATGTGTTTCATCACATGTAACATGGGCATCATGGCCTGTGGGAAGGATTAAAAGAGCCACACGTGTAAAGCATTTCACACAGCATCTTCTATGAGCACTTTGTGGGTTTCCTTCTTTAAGTTTCTTTCAAGCTCTCAGTAACCAATGGGGAACTGAAAACACCAACAAACAGAGAATGTGAATTCAGGGAAGTCTCACCAGTGTTCTGAACTATGTTTTGAGACCCAAGTAAGTCAAGAGCACCGGCACCAATTCACCATCTAGCATGTGCTGCACAGGGTTACAGGCAGCATAGCTCAAAGTGACAGTTGCAGGATTTGTACAAAGCCCTGTGGTGCTGCCATGCACTTCCCCCGGCATTCGGAGCACTGAGCTCATGGCTGCCCTGTTTCTGTAGATATTCATTAAACAACAAGAATCTAGGGGCCTAGTCAATAAGCACTTAACCAAATTCTTATATGGGGCAACCTTAGTGGTACTGCAGGGATGTGGGGATAAGAAGCCATGTGGAAACATCTAGAGAAGATACAGATAGCCAGAGGAGACTCTGTCCTTCCTTCCAGGAGGGAGGCTGACAAGTAGTCTCCATTTCTATGTGCCAATTATTTTTTAATCTTCCTAACAAAATCCTACATAGTAGGAATTTCTGTCTTCATTTTACAGGCGAGGAAATGAAGGCTCAGAAAGCTTAAGTCACTTGCCCAAATTTGTGCACAAAGCAAAATGCCAGGTCTGGATTTGAATCCAATTCTGAATCCAGTACTTCTTTCCCTCTTTTATATCATGCCACCTTTCCTTAGAAGACTGCATTTCTGGGAAATAAGTGAACTCCAGTGATACAGCAGCATGTTTTCCCATGTTCTTTGCTCTTGATCTCTTCCTGCTCTTTCTCTGGAAATAGATAATAAGGCCACCAGGATCTCTGGGGCAGCCTTGGTCATCCTTGCTCTAGAGTCGGCACAGTGGATTTTGGCCTCATTGCTTGCTTTCCCATCAGACTTTTACAGAAAGAACACCAGAACCACCAGTTCAGTGCAGCACATCCCTGGCTCTGTTTTCTCCCCACAGGAACCAGAGAGTCTGCCTCTGAGCGTGTTAACAGACCAGCTAAAGAGTTACATGTGTCAGCACAGACAAAGCCAGCTGTGACGTGAGCTCTGCATCCAGAAGCCCTCGCTGTTGCTGTATTCCTGCTGGAGCTCTGTGTCTCTCACCAGGTTCCACAAGACACCTCACTGCCTGCCAAGATGATGGTAAATGAAGCAGGAGGCTCAGGGGGTAAACGTTCCTTCCCAGGACCTGCATTCAGACAGGGCAACAAGAAGATGCTGTTTCTTTCGTGGCTTCCAGCCTTAATTTCCTTTGGTGGAGGGTTGCTGGATCCTTGTTGGGTGTCCATAGCCCACGGCTGCTTTGGAAATAAAAGGTGACCACAGGAGTGAGGGCCCATTACAAGCAAGGCTCAGCTCAAAGTGAACAAATCAGTTTGCCAAGCATACTCACTTTCGTCACTTCATATCCCACTTAGTGAACCCTCTGAGCTGCGCAAAGCAGGGAGTATCCCCAGCAACGGGCACTCGGCCTGCTCCAGGGCGCACAGCTGTGCCTCTGGGCTCCTAGTATGGATGTCCTGTAGGTGACGGATGCTCTCCCAGATGACATGTCAGATCTCTCTGTGATGAGAGCCCCGTGATTCTCTATCGTAGGCACCTCTTTCTTTATCTTCAAGTTGGCTCCATCAATAAGGGTTCCCTTGTATGTGCCCAGCTAGGCTATCTTCTCTCTGCCTTTTCCTCTCCTTTTCTACTTGTCATCTTTTCTTCTGACCTTGATTTTGTTTCTGGTTGGCATACCTTTCCCCTGTTCTGATACTCAGGGCAAAAGAGCATATGGATCTCTGCCGAGCAGTTCCTGCGTGTAGTTCCAGACACGGTGGTGCAGGCTTGAAATGTCACAAGCTGTGTAACATTGTTGGTGCCAGGAGGTGGATCTGTGGACTCATGGTGCCAGGGGAGGACCTGTCTCAAGCTGCTGCTGCCTCCTGGTGGTTACACTAGATTTAAACCGGTTGCTTCATAATTTTTGTCTGATCTTTCCCACTCTCCTTTTCTTCCAAGGGTTCATTTGTTGAATAAATCCATTTACATGTCACCATTTAACATCACACATTAAATCTGCATGTGTATTTGGATGTATTTATGGCCTTTCTATTCTGTTTCATTGATCTATTCATCTATTCATTCACAATACTGCTTTAATTATCATGGCTTTACAATGCACTTTTCCTGTATCTGATAGGTAGGGTTGCCCCTCCTTACTTGACTTTTTCAGGATTTCCACAACTACGTTTGCTGTTTGTTTTTCCACTTGAATCTCAGAATACAAAAAGAATCCTCTTGATATTTTAATTGGTATAACACTAAATTTGTCAGTTTACTGAGGAATCTTTGATAACTTCAGAATGCTGTATTCTTAGGCCAAGTACAGTATGCCTTTCTATTTGTTCAAACCCTTGGTTTAGATTTCTGCTTGTCTTTCAGGCACAGTTCTTAGGTTTATTGCTAGATATTTGACTTTGCTCTGTGGTTATGGTAAATCGGGCATTACCTTCCACGACAGCTTCTCTCTGGCTGCTCATCTATTTGTGATGGCTATTGATTTCTACACATTAGTAGAATTTTACTAATTACTTACTACTGCATGGCCTTAGTAAATTTTCGTATTGTGGAAAATGGTTTTGCAGTTAATTCTCTCAAGTCTTCATGTATACAGGTTCAGAGACCAATGGGTTTAGAAGATTATAATAAAGTTACTCATTAAAATATTAACATTTACCATATATAATCTTTACTTTTTAATGCAGAAGGAATATGAGCATCTCAAATGCTTTAGAATCATCATTATGGATATCAGTTATCGTATTAGTTGATGCAAGACTTGTTAACTGAGGATCAATCAATGGAATGCCTTAGCTGTCCTCTGAAAAAGTCTGTTTTTGGTGGCCCTCTGAATGACCTCTTCTACACGGGACTGGTCCAGTGAGCAGCAACACATTGGGACCCCCCCAGCCCCTGAACCTCCCATCATGCAGGTACCACAGTGTGACGGCAGCAGAGAGAGTGAGCAGTATGACCTGGGCCCAGCCTCTCTGGATCACACCTTGCACAAGTAGGGTATCTTGGCTAAAGCTGCTTTTTCTGGCAAGGCAAGGTGATGGTGCATTTATTGGTGGACCAGTCAAAGGGGAGGAAGGAACCAGACCTTGTAAAGACCCATTGCTTTGGCACAGTGGGACTTCCTGTCAAGGCCACTGACAGAAGTCTTCCTCAGTAGATGATTCTGAAAAATGAAGAAACACCAGTATTCTTTGTAGTCATAAAAAGGGAAAAGATAGCTGGAGGGATAAACATCCCAACCAACAAGTTCTTTTTATGGGATATCTGGCTTTCTGCAAATTTTTACTGAACTAAGACATGTGTTCATTTTAAATCAATACATGCAGTGCAAAAACTCAAAACAATATGCTGACTTATTCCATAAAGATAATTTCCAGGCTAACTGTGGTTTGTTTCACATTGTCAACAAGAGTAGGGGTGGGAAGAGGAATCTCATAAAGTCTTGGAGATGAAGTTTGGGTTCATATAAAATGACTACTCTGAAATCTGCAGTAGATTAAGTCTCAGCTTCTCTCTGTCTCTCTGTCTCTGTCTCTGTCTCCATATATATACAAAATGGCAAATTAATTCAACTTTGAAAGTACTTATTTAGCACCATGGGAACACAGAAGCAAGAGAAAATGGAGGGTCTTTTAATCTATTTAGAGAACGAATACATGTGCATGTAGAGTAGATAATGAGTCAAAGAAATATAGAATTGAATAACAAAAGAAGCACAGACTGAGTTGTGAGAGATCAGAAAACTCATGTCGAGCTGTTAGGGTTCCTATAAATATAGCCTAGCCAGGGGGAAAGCGGGATATATGATTTATATCTCCTTTCTCCCAGCAGTGTTCCAACGCCACAGGCTCACTCTACCTGCTCCACTTCCTGTGCACGGGGTTTCCCTACATCTGCAGTGACGATCTCACCCAGGGAAGGAAGTCAGAGCTTCTGTCGGCTTTCTCCTGTGCTGAGTCCAGTAAGAAGTAAAAACTGTCCAGCAGTGGACAAGGATGCTTTTGGCTATAGGGCTACTGAATTCAGCGTCACTGAGCTAGTCAGATCAATTGAGTCAAGGAAAGAGATACCAATGGGCATGTGAGGAGATGTTCAAATCATTAGTCAGGGAAGTGCACATTGAAATACAATGAGATACCACCACCCATCCATTAGTATGGGTCAAATTAAAGACTAAAGAGTGAGCATGCCCAACATTGGTGAGGACAGGGACTAACTGCATGGGAATGCAGAATGGCACAGCCATCTGAAAACCCGTACGGAGTTTCTTGTAAAGCTAATACACACTTAACAAGTGACGCAATTCCACTTCTCGGTTTTTACCTCTACCTTCCAAACAAAACCATGTCCTTAGAAAGGCTTGTATGTGAATGTTCAATCGTATCAGTTTCATTCACAATAATCCCAAACTGCAAACAACCCAGAACAGGGGAATTGATAAACAATTATGGCATATTCAAGCTGTATGAAATTACACAGCTATAAAATGGAACAAATTATTGCTATGCCCAACAACACAGATGAATCTCAAAAATGTGCTCATTGAAAGAATGATTCTATTTATATGGTATTCTAAAAACACAACCCAGGGTGACAGAAAGCAAATCTGTGGCTGGGGTGCAGGTGAGAGCCTGAGTGGAAAGGGACACAAGCAACTTCAGGAGTGATGCCCATATTTCATATCTTGATTGTAGCAGGGGTTAAACTGGTGTCTAAATTTGTCCAAACACATCAAACAGTACACTTAAAACAGGCACATTTTGCTGTATGTCATTTACACCTCAATAAAACTGATGTAAAGAGAAGGAGCCACCTCTTCTAAGGAGGGGCTTTCGGGACAGTGGTCCAGTGAGAGGCATCTCTCCTGGGGGTGACAGAGCAGAGCAGCTCGTCTCCCAGTCTGCTAAAAGGCTGTGAAAGGAATGAGGCTAGTTGTACGCAGGCAGCTGTGGTGTACAACCGGCTTGGTTGGTCTGATTCACTCAATTCACCGGCTCCTCCTTTGAACAAGAAACTTAAGTTGGGGTCTAGCTAACTCGGTTTCGGTGGAGCTTGTCCCATGGGCCCTGTGCATTCTGAGGACAGCCCGCACTCTGAAAGCAGGCCCCGTCTGAGACCAAGGTGGGATGGTCAGAGGAGATGCACAGCTATTGCTTCTGCTGCCTCAGAAGTGGTCCTCTTGGTAAGGAAACCAGGAGTTCATAATGCATAGCTGAGTTCGGGAAAATCCAAATAAACTTTCCCCTTACCTCCAAATTTCTCAGCCAATTCAATGAACCAGATGGAACAGTCCAGATTCGGGGGAGATTTGCAACTGTGTGATAGATCATAATCTCAACTAAGTATGTTATGAAATCTAAATTATAGTTATGGAACAGTGAAAATTTACATATTTTCATCAAAATTAAATGGGAAGCTGAGTATAACTATGAGCAACATTCTGTGGAGAAATTATCACAACCAGATGTATTGTTCCCTAAGCAGAAGAAGGCACCCTCCCAAGCCATTCCCATGGATTTATCTTACATGGACACTAAACGCCATATCCAAAGCCCATCTTAAATTACTGTTTTCCTTCCAATGAACCATTTCCCCCACTGTGGGAGACATTTGTACGTTGTTGGCTAAGTTAACAATTACATGAGTTTCAATAAGTCTTTGTTTTTAGAAGTTATCTTTTTTTAGCTGCCTTAAGCATTTTTTAGGTAAACAGGACAAAGGAAAAGGAAACAAAGAATGAGTTCCTAAAGACATTAACTCTTAAATGGCTTGCCTAATTGTATTGATTTCTTTCCTTGCTGCACAGGCCAGGGCTAGTAATCAGGACACACAGTGGGTCTATCTCTGTGTGCTCCTTAACTAGGTATGTGACTTCATGCAAATCTAACTTTTGTTTCAGTTCCCTCACGGTCAAATAGGATGGCGCCATTTCCTTAATCCATCTCAACAAGTAAAAAGCTTTCTTTGAAATATTAGAGGTGATAACACTTTGAAAAATTAAAAGTGCAATATGAATATAAAGTTGGCACTGCTGCATTTAAAAGATTAGACTTTTAAAATATATTATAACATTTATATATTATAACATATAAGATAATATATATGCTATCACTATTATGCGTATATTGTAGGACCAGTCTCTAAAGTGATAAAAATCATCTGTCATCTTTTCATTTTCCAGTCTCCTAGCAATGAGCACAAGGGTTAAGTAGCCACCAAGAGCAATACTCACTCTTACCAGGTTGTCAGGAATGGTCTGCTCTAAATCGTTTTAAACTTCACACTGGGGTGTTGCAGGAATTATTTTATTATTAAAACAACAAACTGGAAAGTGAAGCCTAGAAATGGAATAAAAATTAAAAATCAAAAAGAAAGTAATTAGGTCATAGAAATCCTGACCTAGTATGTAGTCAGTATTGCATTCAATTGTTTAGCAGTAAAAAATAAAATAGAATGCACCCATGTCTGCATTGTTACCATGAATTGGAAGTCAAGAGCTGGCCTTGCCTCTCTCAGGCTCACTGTCTCTTGCCTAGTGCCTGACCTGCTGGGCATCTCCAGGCCCTGGCTGCCCCCCTCCACTCTGCTATTTCCCTTTCACATCATATATGAGGGTAGAAATGACTCTCAGTTTTCCCTTTTAGGAACCTTTGGAAGATGTGAAGTGCTTTTCTTTTTCTTGAGTTGTTATATTTAGCTGAGCACATATGCCAGACAAGGATACAAAGGCAAATAATACATGGTCTTTGCTCTCACCTGTTAAAGAGCTGATGGTTGGTTGAGCTAAAAGAGGACCCAGAAAGTGCCCTGCTCTTCTGGGGCGTGAGAGAGCACATGTACCACATAGATCAGGACGGTTTTGGGGCAGAATTTCCATCACTTGAGCCAGGCATAGAGTGAGAGGGAGATTTCCACAGGAGGGCATGGGGGAGGGAAGGTGGGCCAGTAGGATCGAATACCCCAAGCCAAGGACAGAAGAGCAGCAGGCAGTTCAGTCCTGGGATGCAGACAGGGCAGGTGTGTGAGGTGGGCGAATGGGTGGAGCCACACTGGAAAAACAGATTGGTTGGGGCACAGGAACAGGGGGCATCTTGGAAAACCTGCTGACAATTAGGCCTTTATGCTGTAGGCAGTTGGAAGAGGATGGTGAGATATTGGTGTCAGTCTGCTTCGTATTCAGGGGACCTCACCTGAATGGGTTGTGCTCACCCCTTCTTCTTCCCTGTCCCCACCCCCAACAAGGTCTCCCTAGCCCTAGGAGGAAGGCTTGGGGAGCCACCCGGCCCGAGGATCCCCTATACACCCTATGGTGAATTTGGCGGTGGGGACGGTCAATGGGTGGCTTCTAACTTCCATATCTGCCAGCCCCAGTGATTGCCTGCTTCTGGGGCTGGCATCGGGCTTCAGACCCGGACTTTGACTCCACGGAGGATATGAACAAGGTACTGCTTGGTTCTCTGCTCAGAGCCCACTATGACTCAAGCTTCAAGGCCCGCTGGGCCTACTTATGGCTGGCAGGGGAGACGGGCTGGGAACCGGAGGTGCTAAGGCTGGGCAGAGCTGGACAGCTGCAGCAGGGAAATCCTGGCCCAGTTCAATGTGCTCCAAGGGCTGAGCCCACCCTGGGGAAGCAGCATGCATTACTAACAAGAAGGAAGCTAGAGGAGCTTTACTAAACCTTCAGTAATAATAAACAGATGTCAATCAATCATGCTAGAGGAAAGACCAATTTTTCTTTTCTCTATCTTCTCTATAGAAAATGACATTAAAAATTAATGCCAAAGGCTCAAGTGAACACAGAGTACAGTGGCAAAATGTAGGAAGAATGTATCCTAGAGGTATGCCACACAGTTAAAAAAATGATACACGATGTTATTTTTCTGGATTTGGCAATAGTTGTGACATCATCAATTAAAAAAATTTTTAAATTTGTTGTGATGTCTTTTTCATGTTAGAATAAAGTTACTTTAATACCTAATTTAGTATTTGAAATTTTATATTTTTTCCTAATGATTCTCCAAATTGTATAAGCTTGCAGTCCCACGAACTTGGTTCAGCTCTGGGATGATTCCGTAATATTGGCTCATTAAATACTTGATTAATTATGACTGCTAAGGACACTGAGCTCCTAGGACTAAAGAACATTAAGGAAATAAAATGCATTTCAAACAAAGAAACAAAATAACTGAATTAGTAGGTTGGCTGGATAATCACTATCTTCATGATCAGGGACCTTTTAAAAATTAGGACAGCCAGTGCTGGGCTCCAGATGAATTCAACACTACAGCAAGGAGGGGCCAGTCTGTCTGACTGGAAGTGGCTGTTTAGTTAGGTTTCTGCTAGAAGCACAGTTATGTGGTGTTAATAACATCTAATGCCATTTTTATTTTTAATTTTCACCAGATTATTTTCCCTATCTGGTTTCCCAATTTTAAATTAGCTGGATGTGTAAAGTATTCAAGAAGGAGAGAGAAGGTGTAATTTAATTCTTTATAACTTTATTTTCCAAACTTAAGAATGGCATTTAAAAACAAAAAATTATGTGAGTTCTAACCAAAGTCCAATTAAATAATTAATTTCATAATATAATTGCTAACTTAAAAAAATTTTATCAAATGGATACATTTGAACATTATAGAAACTTGTTTTAAAAGGCAATTTAATATTTTTAAGTTTGGTGTATATGAAGTAATGGTTTATAGGACTGAAAAAAGCTTCAGAGTTATAAATCTCCAAAGCTGCAATTTCTGTATTTCAAAATCCAAACATGGACAAAATATGTGAATCAGTGGTTTTCAAGATATTGGACACCAGGAAAGAAAGGACTGTGATCCCTGAGAGTTGGGTAACAAATAAGGCAAGCCCTACAATGGTCCCAGATTGCTGTCTTAGGAGAGTCTTCAGGCAACAGTGCACAGAAGGGGGACCGTAAAGGAGTCCCACAATCTCCTTGAGTTGAGGAGACAAACTGATCAACACAATCCAAATCAAAATCCTAGTTAGATATTTTTTTTGTAGACATTTAAAAACTGATTCTAAAATTCACAAAGAAGTGCAAAGAACCTAGAATAGCCAAAACAAGTTTGAAAAGGAACAAAGCTGGAGGAATACAATGTCTGATTTCAAGATAATATAAAACTATGGTAATCAACAGAGTGTGGTTTGGCATTAATACTGATAAACAGATCAATGGAGCAAAATAGAAAGCAATAAACAGACCCACACATATGGAAAACTGATTTATGACAAAGGTGCAAGGGCAATTTGGTGGAGAAATGATGGTCTTTTCAACAGATGATACTGGAACAATTGTATATCCATATACCCAACAAATGAATTTCAATCTATACCTCACACCATATACAAAAATCAACCCAGAATAGATCACAGATTTAAATGTAAAACAAAAAGTACAAAACTTTTAGAAGAAAATATAGCAGAGAATCTTTATGACCTTGAATAAGGCAAAGATATTTAGATACAACACCAAAAACAAGATAATTGAAAGTATAAACTGATTCATCAAGATAAGAAACTTGTCTTGTGAAAGACACTATTAAGGGAATTAAAGGACAAGCCAGATGGAGAGAAAGCATTGGCAAAGTACACAGCTAATAAAGGACTTCAATCCAGAATATATAAAGAACTCTCAAAACTCAATAAAAAAGAAACAAGTGTCTCAATTAAAATGGGTAACAATTTTGAATAGACACTTCACCAAAGAAGACATATGAACAGCCAATAGTACATGAAAAATGCTCAACATGATTTGTCATTACAGAAATACAAGTTAAAAACCCAATTAGATGTCAGCACACCTAGAGAGTAGTTAAAATTACAAAGACCTACAATACCAAGTGTTGTTGAGAAGGCAAAGGAAGCGAAACTCTCATTCACTGCTGGTGAGAATGCAAAATGGTACAACAACTTTGGAAAAGTTTGACAGTTTTTAAAAATGCTAGACATAAATCTAATAATCCAGTCATTCTACTTTTGATTATTTATCCAAGAGAAATGAAGGCATACAGCAATTAGAAGAATTTATATGAATATAGCTTTATTTGTAAGACTCAAATCCTGGAAAGCACTAAAATGTTCATCAACAGGTGCAGAAAAAAACCTGCAGTATATCCATGCAATATAATACCACTCAGCAATCTAAAGAATGAACTATTAGTACACCCTACAACATGGATGAATCTCAAACTAATTATGTTGAGTGAAGAAATCAGACAAAAAAGAGAACATAATGTACAATTTCAATTACATAAAAGTCTAGAAAATGTAATCTATCATGATAGAAAGCATATCAGTGGTTGCTTTGGCATGAGAGGTGCAGGGAGAGGCAGGAGAGGGGTGGTGCACAGGGGCATGAAGAAAGTTTTGGGGTGATAGAAATGTTTATTGTCTGGTGATGGTTTCATGGATATATATATAACATTATACACTTTAAATAAATACATTTTGGTATGTCAATTATATCTCAACAAGGCTATTTTTAAACCATGATTAGACTTCTGGCACCTAAAGCAAAATATAGATACCGTTGCTGCAAAGATCATGGAACATCAGGATAGTAACTATACTTGGTTCTAAAATGTAACCTTGTCTACAAGAGGCTCACTTCAAACTCAAAGACATACAGAGACTAAGTGAAGGGATGGAAAAAGATATTTCATGCAAACAATAGGGAGAAAAAAGCAGGTGTTGCAGTACTTGTATCAGACAAAATAGACTTCAAAACAAAGAAAGTAACAAGAGACAAAGAAGGACATTACATAATGATAAAGGGATCAGTCCATCAAGAGGATATAACCATTATAAATATATATGCACCCAACACAGGAGCACCGACATATGTGCAACAAATACTAACAGAATTAAAGGGGGAAACAGAATGCAATGCATTCATTTTAGGAGACTTCAACACACCACTCACTCCAAAGGACAGATCAACCAGACAGAAAATAAGTAAGGAGACAGAGGCACAGAACAACACATTAGAACAGATGGACCTAACAGACATCTACAGAACACTCCACCCAAAAGCAGCACGATACACATTCTTCTCAAGTGCACATGGAACATTTTCAAGAATAGATTACATACGAGGGCACAAAAACAGCCTTAGCAAATTAAGAAAGCTTGAAATTGTGCCAACCAGTTTCTAAGACCACAAAGGTATGAAACTAGAAATAAATTATGCAAAGAAAACAAAAAAGCCCACAAATACCTGGAAGCTTAACAACATGCATCTAAATAATCAATGGATCAATGACCAAATTAAAACAGATATCAAGCAATATATGGAGACAAACGAAAACAACTACTTAAGACCACAAAATATGTGGGATGCAGTGAAGGCAGTGCTAAGAGGAAAGTATGTTGCAATACAGGCTTACCTCAGGAAAGAAGAACAATCCCAAATGAACAGTCTAAACTCACAATTAATGAGACTAGAAAAAAAAAGAACAAATGCGGCCCAAAGTCAGTAGAAGGAGGGACATAATAAAGATGAAAGGAAATAAATAAAATTGAGAAGAACTAAACAATAGAAAGAATTAATGAAATCAAGAGCTGGTTCTTTGAGAAAATAAACAAAATACATAAACCCCTGGCCAGACTTATTAAGAAAAAAAGAGAATCTACACACATAAACAGAATCAGAAATGAGAAAGGAAATATCATGAGGGACACCACAGAAATACAAAAAGTTATTAGAGAATACTATAAAAATCTATATGCTAACAAACTGGATAACCTAGAAGAAATGGACAATTTTCTAGAAAAATACAATCTTCCAAGACTGACCTAGGAAGAAAAAGAAAATCTGAAGAGACCAATTATCAGCAATGAAACTAAATTGGTAATCAAAAACTACCCAAGAACAAAACCTCCAGGCCAGATGGATTCATCGCTGAATTTTATCAGACATTTAGAGAAGACATAATACCCATTATCCTTAAAGTTTTCCAAAAAATAGAAGAGGAGGGAATACTTCCAAACTCATTCCATGAAGCCAGCATCACTCTAATACCAAAACCAGGCAAAGACCACAAAAAAAGAAAACTAGAGATCAATATCCCTGATGAACACAGATGCAAAAATACTCAACAAAATATTAGCAAATCGAATTCAAAAACACATCAAGAGGATCATACACCATGATCAAGTGGGACTCATCTCAGGGATGCAAGGATGGTACAACATTCGAAAATCCATCAACATCATCCACCACATCAATAAAAAGAAGGACAAAAACCATATGATAATTTCCATAGATGCTGAAAAAGCATTTGACAAAATTCAACATTGATTCATGATAAAAACTCTCAACAAAATGCATATAGAGGGCAAGTACCTCAACATCATAAAGGCCATATATGACAAACCCACAGCCAACATCATACTTAACAATGAGAAGCTGAAAGCTTTTCACCTAAGATTGGGAACAAGGCAGGGATGCCCACTCTCCCCACATTATTCAACATAGTACTGGAGGTCCAATCAGACAACACAAAGAAATAAAAGGCATCCAGAGTGGTAAGGAAGAAGTCAAACTGTCACTATTTGCAGATGACATGATATTGTACATTAAAAAAACGCTAAAGAATCCACTCCAAAACTACTAGAACTAATATCTGAATTCAGCAAAGTTGCAGGGTACAAAATTAATACACAGAAATCTGTTGCAATCCTATACATTAATGATCAAGTACAGAAAGAGAAATCAGGAAAACAATTCCATTCAGAATTGCATCAAAAAGAATAAAATACCTAGGATTAAACCTAACCAAGGAAGTGAAAGACCTATATCCTGAAAACTACAAGACACTCCTAAGAGAAATTAAAGAAGATAACAATAAATGGACACACATCCTATGCTCATGGATAGGAAGAATTAATATTGTCAAAATGGCCACCCTGCTTAAAGCAATATACAGATTCAATGCAGTCCCATTCAAAATCCAACAGCATTCTTCAACGAACTAGAGCAAATAGTTCTAAAATTCATATGGAACCACAAAAGACCCCGAATAGCCAATGCAATCCTGAGAAGGAAGAATAAAGCTGGGGGGATTATGCTTCCCAAAGTCAAGCTCTACTACAAAGCCACAGTAATCAAGACAATTTGGTACTAGCACAAGAACAGACCTGTAGATCAATGGAACAGAACAGAGAGCCCAGATATAAATATATTGCCAATTAATATATGATAAAGGAGCCATGGATATACAATGGAGAAATGACAGCCTCTTCAACAACTGGTGATGGCAAAACTGGACACTACCTACATGTAAGAGAATGAAACTGGATTATTGTCTAACTCCATACACAAAAGTAAACTCAAAATGGATCAAAGGCCTGAAGTTAAGTCATGAAATCATAAATCTTTTAGAATAAAACATAGGCAAAAATATCTTGAATATAAAAATGAGCAACTTTTTCCCAAACACATCTCCTCGGGCAAGGGAAACAAAAGCAAAAATGAACAAATGGGACTACGTCAACCTGAAAAGCTTCTGTACAGCAAAGGACACCAGCAGCAGAATAAAGAGGCACCCTATGGTATGGGAGAATATATTCATAAATGACATATCCGATAAGGGGTTAACATCTAACATATATAAAGAGTTCACACACCTCAACACCCAAAAAAGCAAATAACCTGATTAAAATAATGGGCGGAGGTTCTGAACAGACACTTCTCCAAAGAAGAAATTCAGATGGCCAACAGGCACATGAAAAGATGTTCCACATCGTTCATCATCAGGGAAATGCAAAATAAAACCACAATGAGATATCACCTCACACCAGTTAGGATGGCCACCATCCAAAAGACAAACAACAAATGTTGGCGAGGATGTGGAGAAATGGGAACCCTCCTACACTGCTGGTGGGAATGCAAATTAGTTCAACCATTGTGGAAAGCAGTATGGAGGTTCCTCAAAAAACTCAAAATAGAAATACCATTGACCCAGGAATTCCACTCCTAGGAATTTACCCTAAGAATGCAGTAGCCCAGTTTGAAAAAGACATAAGCACCCCTATGTTTATTGCAGCACTATATACAATAGCCAAGAAATGGAAGCAACCTAAGTGTCCATCAGTAGATGAATGGATAAAGAAGAGGTGGTACATATACACAATGGAATATTATTCAGCCATAAGAAGAAAACAAATACTACCATTTGCAACAACATGGATGGAGCTAGAGGGTGTTATGCTTGGTGAAATAAGCCAGGCGGAGAAAGACAAGTACCAAATGATTTACTCATTTGTGGAGTATAACAACAAAGCAAAACTGAAGGAACAAAACAGCAGACTCCAAGAAGGGACTAGTGGTTACCAAAGGGAAGGGGTTGGGAGGGAGGGAGAAGGGGCTTAAGGGGCATTATGATTAGCACACATAATGTGGGGGGGGGGGCACGGGGAAGGCCATATAGAGCAGAAAAGACAAGTAGTGACTCTATAGCATCTTACTATGCCGATGGACAGTGACAGCAATGGGGGGTGGGAAGGGTCTTTATAATAGGGGTGAATGTTGTAAAAGCCTTCATAAGATTGTATATCAATGATTCCTTAATACAAAAAAAATGTAACCTGTCTTTAACTGTGAAGAAAAAATTAATTGCCCAGTTAATAGGTCATCATCAAGTCCACAATGAGGCTCTGTACACGCAGATCAAGTGGAGCAAGTCATCTAAAATAGGTTTCACCATCCTTTTTTTCTCTTTCCTTATTTTTGGGGGAAAAGTTGGGAATATGAAAACAGATTTAACATAAGGCAAGATACATAGCAGGTTGTTGGAAATTTATGATGTGAAACCAGAATCCAAAAAATAAATGCAAGGAAAGATTTCCTTACTTTTGCTTTTTTTTCCCTTCTTTCTTTGCCTTCTCTACCATTTTTTTTAATATCCCCTTTTTTCTTTTTTTTCCCACTCTCCTTCCATCTTCTGTCTTCTACTCCCCCTATCCCTTCACCTGCTTTGTGGGCCGTATTTGATTGCACAGTTCAGACTACAGCACGGACACTGGAGCAGACTGCCCAAGTTCAAATCTCATGATGTGTTAGTCCTGAGAAGGTGAAGGAAGTGAATGTTATTTACTATCCTATGCTTTAGCTCGTCTATCTGTAAATACAGTAATAACAAAAGTTCCTTCCTCAAGGGGTTCCTGTGAGGATTAAATGAGTTAATCAAAGGAGAGCACTTAGAACAGGTACATCCAGGCAAGTTACCATTCTCAGAGCCCCTAGTCTATGACAGACACATTGGATTCTCCTCAATTAAATGTGAAAAGCGTTGGGCTCAGAGAAGAGTGCAGAAGGCATGAGATTCCAAGACCTGGAACCCAGTCCTGGCTTGGCCAGTAACCAGTTCTCTGACCCCATCCATGTTACTGATACATCGGAGCTCAAACTGTTTATTGGTAAAATGAGAAGACTGGTCTAGAAGATTGTCTCTATGGCCCCATCCAAATGTTAGCAGTGCTTTTGATAATTCAAAGCATACAAGTATTATCAAACGAAAAGCTTTTTGACAGTTTTAACGTATAGTTCTTTATCTTTTGAAGAACATGACTCAAAGTTCTGGATCGGAATTCCCCCTTTACAAAGCTGTGCATAAAGTCTCTTGAAAGTTTAAGAGTTTGTGTTTTCTCTGTGGTGGATGGTGCAAGATAGGCTTGGCCTTAGTGACCCACCAGGAGATATCACTTCAGAAACATTCTGCAGCTACTCAGACTTTTCCCAGCTCAGCAGCATGAGAGGAAGTGAAGTAACCAGACAAAGGAAAGCTACAGGTCACATGGCTCACTTTGTGTGAAACTCACTGAACTAAGTATAATAATCTACATATAGTGCTGACATCCACGAAAGACACTCAGCCTATAAAAGGGGGGAGATTTAATGTGAAACTGTCTTTAGTTGGCTTCATAACACATAAATCCTTTGATTATACAACTTGATGAAGACTAGACTCGGTGTGACTCTGGAATAGAGCACACAATTTAATTAACATTAAATAGGATTTTAAGGTTAATTTGAAGGGGCTACAGTATTACCATGATGAGGGAGATTTCCTCTGTTAATATCTTTCTGGAAAAATGGTCAAGTGTGTCACAAATTCCTAATAATTAAAACATCAAGTAACTTTTAGGAATGACACACTTTTATTGGGTCAAGCCCTTATCCAGAAACTTAGTCAAGGGACATCAACTTGTCCATTGAACACATATTGACTATAGGGATGAAACGGGAATTTTGTTAAAACAAAGATTGATTAGATCTCATGCCATGTTTCAATTATGAGTCCCAAGTTCTACAAAGAGCATTCTTGATGTTCCTCATAATTCTTAGTGGAAGTCTTTGTACTCTTCAGGAATGAGCCGTTCCCACAAAGCCTACGTGGTTGATGCTTTGTCATTTGCTGCTAGAATGACCCATCTCAACGTGCACATTCTTTTAGTTATTTAGAGATAGCAAGAGGTGGACACAGCCTTGTGGACACTGCGTATCTGTGAGGGCACCTGCAAGACTTGTATCATTTTTAGTTAGTAGTTACAACATTAGACCATTTGTCAGATTTTTGGGCAAGAATCAGTTGGATTGATTCAGGTATCTTGATGGGCCATTTTAAAAAAGAGAGGAAGAAACTAGCTCAGTTTGATTAACTGGCATCACTAGGTCAGGGCTTGAAATTTTGAGTGTATAAGTGTGTGTGCATGTGCATGTGCATGTGTGTGTGTAATGTATTTAGGATAGCAAACAGGAAATTCAAGTTTTGATCTGGTTTCCAGGAGGATGGGGGTTAAAGGGTAGTGGGGAATCTTTACAGATCACTGTTAGCTAGTTCAATTTTAAAAATAGTTAATTATTAAAAATTGGGAAATATAAGAAATAAAACACAGCTCCACAGAAATATGAATTACTACCAGTTTAGTGTATTTCCAGTAAGTGCTTTTCTGTCACAATTTCATAGAGTTGAGATCATACATATATACTATTTTGTCTTATACTTGCACTTAACATTCTTTGTGCATTTCCCTGTATCATTTTTTGTAATTTTTCCTTATATTGAAATAATACTCTATCGTAGTTATATTCTAATATTGTTAACTGCATTCTTATTGTTGGGCATAGTGTTTTGTTACAATAAATAATGCTGTTAGGAACATTTGTATATCAGTAGGGGACTTTTTCTCTTTAGGATTATTTTTGTGGAATAAAATTACAAGATTATAAAGAATTAATACATTTTTAAGGCTCTGGATACATTTTACTGACAGTATCTTAACTGTGATTTTATTCACATCCCTCTCATTACTAGTTAACAATATATTTCCTCTTTTGTTTTTCTTCTTCTATCAACAACTTGTTCATGATCTTTGCCTGTTTTTTCCACTTTTCATCCACATTAATGAAATTATTTTGTTTTGTAAAGTTTCCACTGAAGCAACAATAAAACACTCACTAGAGTTCATTTTATTGGATTGATTTAAATATTTTATTTGAAGAAATATTCTGAAGACTATAGTTTATTGATAGGAAAAATATAAAGCATACATGTTTAAAGGTCATTTTGTCCTGACATTATAGGGAATAGATTTCTCCAAGTAACAAAGTTAGTTCTTTAATGCTGCAAGTGGAATGCATTCTGCAGAAACATGGTTTTACCTTCAAATCTGAGCACATTACCCTTATATTAAAAAATAAAAATAAAAAGCACAACTTTGATTAGTTTAAATCTTAAGTAGATAGACCACATCTGATGTGTTGAAGAGTAAGTTCTTTTATTTATCTCTTCAAGGAAGTACTTATTTTTTTCACCTCTTTCTGTGCATCTTTATCCTACAAAGGAAATACAAATACACAATGAAATTCACACATTCATCTTGATACTCTAGGTACTTTGAAATAGACTGTTGTTAAGATATTTTTTGAAAGACTATTACAAAGAAACTAGATTTCTTAGGGCCATGCATTATTTAGATCTCCGAGAATGTGTGTAAAGTACAGAGCTATTTCCAGGTTCTTCCTCCATTGGGTCTGGGGTGGTGGGATACAGGAAGGGGTGAGCCTTCCATGGAGGCCGACACATTGGAACCCACCAGCACGTTAATGATAACACTGTTTCTTTCTTCAACTCTAAGATGTGGAAGAAGCCCTAGCCCTGGCAGCAGGATTTGAAGACATCTGAGATTCCATCCCAAGATCCAGACAAACAAAAACACGTTTTATTATTGACTTTATCAGTTAGTTTATATTTAAGAGTAAAAATCATGTAATGTGTTTTATAGGACTCCACGTGTATTTTTATTTCTTTAAAATAAGTGGGGAAGTTAGAAAGAGTGGCAACAAATGTCCGCAAATATTCAGCATAAGGTTTCATAATTTTTAGAAGACAAATACCAGTGTATTTGATTTTTTCATCAACAACTTTCATTAGTCTGCTGAAGAAGGGTGATCTCATTACGTATTACATCTTACCAAATTCTGCATTCAGTGTTTCCAAGAAGGCATCACAGTTTGACATCTCTATACTTTATTATTTTCAGTAATATGTCATTAGGCAAAAGTCTAAATTATGTTGAATTGTAATTGTGTTCTAAAGGGTTCTTGATAAGAGTTCCCCCTCACTCCCCAGTATAAGTTTTCTTATATAAATTCCTGGTGGAGGACATTGACTTGAGGCTGGAGGAACTACCCAGGATGAGAACTTTAAGGTTGACTAAGGTTATGTGTTTTTCTTTCATTTATTCATGACACCTGGAGTTCTTTATACAGTGAGAATTCTCACATGTCCTGGAATGTTGCTCTATGAGTAAAGGGTTTCCCATGTTTATTTCATTGAATTGCTTCTCCAATGTGAATTATCCGGTATTTTCCAAATGGCTTCCTCTTAGTAAAGACTTGCTGCTTTCCTTCCTGTTATACTCAGTGTTCTGTGCACACCAAGGCTTGAGCTTTGGCTGAAGGCTGAAGAGTTTCTCTGCTGTGTGAACTCTCTGCTGCCCATCAAGGTTACAGCTGAGGTTGAAGGCTCCTCCACATTCATTTATAGGGTTTCTCGCCAGTGTTTATTGTCTTACGAGAGCTAAGGTTAGAACACTGACTAAAGGCTTTATCACATAGATGACTTCCATGTGATTTCTCTGCAGTGTGAATTCACTCATGTTTAAAGGATGAATTGTTACTGGAGCATTTACACACTGATTATAGACAAAGGGTTTTTCCTGTGTGAATTCTCTGGTATGAACAAAAGTTAGCTCTCAGGCTAAGATGCTTCCCATATTCATTACAATTGTTGGGTTTCTTTCTAGTTAACACATATTCAGTCAATGTTGAGCTGTAAGTGAGAATTTCCCCATTCTCATTTATAGAGCTCCTTTCCAGCATGAAATCTCTGCTACTGAGATGAGAGGCTGTTAAAGGTTTGATCACATCCACTCACCCATCTGTTCATTTTTCTACATACGAATTCTATGCTGATCATTCAGTGATAATGTCCAGCTAAAGTCACTCTTTAGATTCTTTACATTCACATGGACTGCTATTCTCTTGCATGTACAGAAGTTTCTTCCTTTGCAGCATGTCAATAGCATAGCTATTTGATTAATTCTGAGGTTTTCATTATGTTTCAAAGACTTGTTATATTGATCATACTTGTAAATGTCCTTGTTTAAGAACTCAGATTATGGTTTTGAGCTCAAGTGAGTTCTTCTTGTCCCCAGATTCAAATTATCCAAGCCTTTCTGCTGAGACAACAAACTTTTTCTCACCTCAGATTGAAGTCATGTGATTGTGCTAAACTCCTAACTTCTCCCATTCCCAGGCCAAGTCTAATGAGGAGCAACAGGGCTCACCCTCAAGAATCTTACTAAGACATTAGATGGCTCTCCCTGTAGATATTCTGCATGGAAGTTATCTCTTAGTTTTTAAGAATTTCCTGCCTGGACTTTGCCTTGGAGAAATCCTCTTCCTTCCTCCAACAGCTTTTCCCCTTATAACAACTGGGAAGTCATGTATGATTTTCAGAGCTCACATTCCTTCTTCTGAGATAGGTCCAGCAGGTCCACTCTTCCTGAGTGAAGTCCACAGCCCTGGCCTCAAGGGTCAACATTTCCTGCCTTGCATTAGCAAGAATTCAGCCACCAACTGTCTTCTTCTGTTTTCTCAGCCAGGGACAGTCTGAGCACTATGCTCAGAGAGCAGAACCCAATAGATGGAAACTTGAGTGAGATCACATTGATAGTGAGGAGTCATCCACTCTGCAGCTCAGAGCTTCTTTCTCTCTCCAGAAAAAGGCCAGGAATCTGTATTTTTAACAAGCCCCCCATGACCAAGCAAGTCTTAAAAGATTTAAACCACCAGGTTTAAATTCTAATTTCCTTAGAATCTCATTTTACATATTAAAGCCTCAGGAATGACTTGCTTAACTTCTGGTGCCGGTTGCAGACCCAGTTACATTTTCTCATGAATTTCATTTCTGTAATATTCATCACACTTGACTGCTACTAGTAAAAAATATATTAACTGTGTAAAAGTGTATTAACTTTAGGCCTTATTAATTTTTTTAATTGTGCAAAGAGTGACTTACTTAGTGCCTGCCTTTTCTGCTTGAACACAGAATTCATGGCAGCAAAGACAGGATTTTTTTTTCTCATTGTATTCCAAGCCTCTAACAGAGCACCCTCATATTTGTAATATAAATGAATAAATATTTTTCACTCACTCAGACACACACAAAAAACAAAAATTTGTTTGACCTGAAAATGTTGGAAACTATGTTTTGGGAAAATACACCAATGCTGTCTGCTAAAGACTTTGTATACATAAGAGAGAGACTTGTTTGTATTAAATCGTTATGCCTCCAGCATTTGGGTAATGATCATTGAACACCAATTTTATTAAACTGGATATTAGTTAACAATGACTGATCCAAAACTGATGCTATATCACCAATTATTTTGAGAAAATTATTAAAAGGAGTTTTAAGAAGCTTCTTCAAGGTGTTAAGATTAACTTAAAAAATACAACCGATGCCATTAAACATTGAGAAAGCTGAATAAACAGTATGTTTTGAATGCAAATGATTAGAAGGTAAGAGACAAAAGAGTAGAAATAGGAGACTATAAATATAGTAACACTCCCTGTCTGCAACTCATGAAAATGTCTGTTCAGACAGTAGGAAAAACCTGTCTATCCTGTAAAGGCCTTTTTAATAAATGTACAAGGAGGACTAAATTCTCCAGGCATGGACAGCACAGACGAGTTAATCTACACAAAATAAGTTCTAACCAGAAAGAAATAGGCAAACAAGAATTTCTGACACATGAGCCCCGGATACTGCTGGATTTTGGTGAGTAACCCACTCATCACTCTGAACTGTAGCATTCCTGTAACAGGAAGGCAGGGTGAACATCTGTGGACTAACTGAATTTTCTAAACTTATCTAAAAAAACAATGTCTTCAAATAATCAGACACAAGGTCTTAATTAAGATAGAACACTTAAAGTGGGATTAGGATAATATTTCTAAGAGTGATCACTGATGGAAGGGGTGATTCTAAATCTATATAACAGGTTGGAAATGCAGTCCAGGATTTTAGACAATAGGCAGCTTGAAAGACAAGTATACCCCTGTAAATATGAAAAAGTATTCCTTCCTCCCAGCACTCCCAAAGTCCTCCTCTTCCTCAGGTTGTTTCTGCTACACTGTTTTTACTATCTTCTAAGAGTTTTGGCTCAGAAGAGCAATTAATGTCACTTCAAAATATTACAACAATTTTAAAACAGTTTTTTCTTTTACCCAGATTAGCACATCCCTCATCATAAGACAAAATACCTTGTAATGCTTTCTGCATTTGAGCTTTCTCAGTGCACTCTGTCAATAATGTGAATACTTCCTCCAGGCGAACAACTTTGTGGCTGCCTGGGGAGTGATCATTTCATCAGCAATCATTCTCATGCTGCCTTAGACACAGGAATCCTTTTTATTAAAAAAAAAAAAGGAATGTTTTCCAGGACCTGAGATTACCCTCCTAAGATCAAGAAACGTCCACATGAATAATAAAGTCTGTACTTTCAAATTCTTGGAATGTAAAGCTGCTTCTATGCATGAATCTAGACTCCAGAGCCCAAGGGCTAACGTTCCTAATATTAAGTGCAGTGTGGTGGGCTTAGGACTCCCTGAAAGGGACAGAAGACGTGTCGCAAATAACACGAACACGATGTAAGGAAGCAGTTATGGGTGCCACAAGAAAGAGGCAAAGGTATCATGCAAGTTCACATGCGGGAGAGAAAAACGATGGCTGGGTTGTGAGTAGTGTGTGATTTCTTGTGATTAGTGGCACTGCCAGACATTTTGGAAATGAATAAGCTGGTCAGAAAAATCACTAATTGGGCATATTTCAATCTGGAAAAGCTTGATAGAGATAGGGGGTACTAGAGATAATTCGCCTGACTCTATTTTCTAATTGAAAAAGAAACAGATATTTTGGATAGTACATTCACTATTAAAAAAACAAGATAAAAGAAAACCTCCTAGGAATACAAATGGAAACATCCCTGGAAAAAAAGAATGTGGGAAATATTTTCTGATGCCATTTTGCACATTATTACATAACTATTTCCACAGTATCCAGCTTCCTTAGTTACAATTATTTCCAGTCCTGTTTATTAGTACTATTAGCACTATTATTTTTATTTGTATGGTATTAGTTTTCTGATTCTTCCTACCAACACTTACTGAGTGCTTATTATAAGCCAGTCACTCTACCTGGCACTGGGCAGGGTGAAGAGTGCCGAATGAAACACACCTCGTGGCTCCTTCATGGGCCAGTCACACAAATGATACATCACGCCTGTGCTAAGTGACCTGAAGGAAAAGTATGAGGTATTTTCTTGCCTGAGGGTGTCAAGGAAGTCTTTCCAGAAGAAATGACACTTACGGTGAGGCTTGAAGGGTGAGAAGAAATAAAACTGGTGGAGGGAGTGGCAGGTTTGGTGGGAGTGTTTCAACAAGAGGGAACAAATGAAGCTTGAGAGATCGGTAGGAGCTAGATCAGAGTCTTGAAGGATATGCTAAAAATTTTGAACTTTATCCTAAAAGCAAAGGGTTTTAAAACAGGGAGCGACATGTTAAGGTTCATGTTTAACGGTTACTTTGGTTGCTACTGGGAGCCATGAATGACAGGGAGGGAGGCAAGAAGCTGTGTGGAGACCATGTGGGACGCCCGCACAACAGTGGCTCAGGTGGAACGGTGATGCCCTGCTCGGAGTGGTGGCAACAGGGAGAGAGAGAGAGCAGTTGGGCTCAAGGCATGTTTTAGAGGAGGAATTCCAAAAAGTTGGTGACTGGGTGGATGGCCAGGTTGGGAGGCTGAGGGAGAAGCAAGTGTCAGAGATGATTCCCAGATTTCCTGATTAGGTGGCTGGAAAAGTCATTTACCAAGAGGGGAAGAGGGCGAAGAGCAGATCCAAAGGCCTGAGGACGCATTAAGTTTGACGTGTCTGCAGGGTACCTCAAAGGAGAGGTCAAGCTGGGAGCTGGATAATCAGGTCTAGAGCTCAGAAGAGAGGTCTAGAGAGGTAACTTTGAGGACCCCTGGCAGGCAGTTAGCATTTGAAGCCATGGACAATAGGTTTTCACAGGTAGGGAGGAGGAAAGGGGAGAGGAGACAAGAGATTAGGGACCAAGGACCAAACCTTGAGGATCTCCCACGTTTAGCCCTCCTGTGAGAGCTCTAAATTCACGCATAAACATTTGCATTCACCCCAGGTAGTACACCTCATCATCATACTGTATTGGAGTCTCACATTCTAGTAGGAACACACAGATGTTCAGTTTAAAATGACTGCACATAACCCAAACTGACATTATTCAGCAGAGACATAAAAGACGGAGGGCCCCCATCACCAACACAGAACTAGTAACCAAAGGGACAAAATCAGTTTCCTGCTGAAAAAAGTTACAAGTTTCTGAAGAAGGAAGGCCACTACTGAAACTCTGTTGTTTTGCATCATTAACCAGTGGAACCAATTGAGGGACTGACTAACACAAACAATAAGCCCTGTGGCAAATCCCAGCCATCCAGAAGAGACAGATGAGCAGGCTGGGACGTGTGCAGGAAGAGGCCTGGTGGAGCCCGAAGGGCCTGTGCAAAGACCCAGCGCCCTTGCTCCCTGACGTTCCTGCAGGTTTTATCTCCCTTTCTCCTTTCAGCCTTACTTCCCATGACTTCCTTCAATATTTCTTCCCTTCCAGGCAAACAGATCTTTGCTTTTCCACCTCTGTGCCTCTGGTTCCTGACCTGCGATGTGCTTTGCCCACATCTCTAGATTAGATGCATCTTTCAAAGTCCACCTCTGAAGCTACCTGATCTCTTCTAGATGAAAATAATCTCTCCCTTTACAATATTTCCACAACCAATTATTTGTGTCTCTCTTAGTGCTTCAGGCTTTCTACCTGAACCATAGACACCTGGATTTAAACTTTATGCTCCCTTCTAGGCTATAAGCTCCTGGAGAGCAACGGGCATGTCTTACATGTTTATATGCCAGATTACAACAAACATCTGAGCCTGTACTGGTCCAACAGAGAAGAGAGTTTATTTGTGAGGCATTTTTTTTCAGTTGTGATTCAGAGGATGGTAATGCTTGGTGGAATGAGAGGGCAGCAGGAAATCATTCACCTATTTCCTTTTGTTCCCACAATACCAGTAAGTGGCTCACAGGGTCACAGACTGAGCTGTCAACTGTGAAATTCCTAAAACTTAGAGCTCATCCAGAATCCTGAATTAGTGAATAAATTAGATTCTTTTCCATTAATGGCACGTGTTCAAAGACCAAGGAAATGTTGATAACAATTTTAAATCTTCTTCCTGGCCTCGAACGGCCACGGCCTGCTGTGAGCTGGGGACCACTGGTAGTCAGTCACCCCAAGGATACTCGTTTTGCTCCGAGGTGGGCAGCCTGTCCAGCTTGTTTGCAAGCCTATTGTAGTTTCATCACCAGTTCCCCAGAATTATGCTGCCCTTCGTCTTTTCTAGGGGGGCTTAACCCTGTCCCTGCTGTCTGATACCTAACAAGCATCAGAATGTTTTAATTGCAAGCCCATGATTTCCTTGCCCCTTAAAGATACAGGAGGTCTCCCGGTGAAGGGTTACCTACAGCAATGTTAAAACCTCATAGCACATATGAAATCCAAAATGTTTTAGCATAAAAGGAAACTCCCGTGTATCTAAGCCAGCTGTTCACACCTGAAGCCGGAGTAGTGCTGACAAAATAACAGTACTCATGGTCACTGTTTAGACTTACCTCTTTGGTTACACATGGGAGCAACACTGCCAGATTACAGAACTTCTCAGCATCGTTGATTTGCTCAAGATCGACATAACACTAGAAATAAAAAATAATCAATATTAAAGGGAAGCACAGTTTTATATAATGGATTCAAAGTGGTCATAAAACAGTGGTCCTCGTTACCTTGGCCAAGAACATGTAATTGGATATAGAAAAACCAGGGTGTAGTTCTTCAACCTGATTGTAAGAGAAAACAGAACAGAGAATAACAGGGCAATAGTAAAACAACAATAACAACCAGTGAAGAGGATATATTGCAATAAATCAAATATTAACCAAAATGGCTTAAGAATTTATATTGGTTGGGTCACTTCTGAATCATTTTATCAGTTCAAGTATCCTTTGGGTGGAAATACAGCTTTTGAGTTTATTCATTCAAATGAAACAATTATTATGGCCGTAAAGCTTACAAAGCAATGAGATATGGTTTTGGGATTCCTTCATATGACCATCTTCCTCACTCCTCCTTTTTTTCCTTTCAAGAGCAAAAACAACTGGTGACCCACTCACCCCAGGACAAGTGCTAAACATTTCACAATCTATTCAGGGAACAAGAGTGGAGCATGACTGGTTTCCCATGGCAGACCTCTTCCACTACATTAATATTTGATTTCTTAAGATTTCAACACATTCCATATAAGTTAAATAATACCTGAAGCACTTTTAAAGAAAAGACAGCTTCTTGAAATAATTAGTCTGAAGTACCGACCTACTTACAGATTTTAGTAAGCGGTGTTATGACAGTACTTTATTCCTCATCTACTAATTGCCTATGTAACAGTTCCTTTTCTCTATCTTTGGCCAGTAAGAATTCTTTCAGGCATATGGTGTTGCTACTGGGGAACTCATCTTAGAACCTAGTCTTGGAGCCTACATAAGAGTCAGCTTTCACTGCCGTAAAGGCCTAGCAAGTATGCTCCCAACCTCACCCTGGACCCCAACCCAGATGGGTGAAGGACCCAGAAGAAAAAGAATACTTTAAAAATTTTGTAAAAATATGCTTGTATTGCAAGATATAAAAGAGTACAGGCATTTTCAAAATCAAGAGGTAAAAGTTTTTCTAATTTTATTCTCAATTTCAAGTCATTCCCTGGGGTCACCACTATCAAGTTTGACATGCATCCTACCACACTTTTTACCAAGCATGGACAAAACAAACAAAATGGGTTTTGAAAAAAATATTTTTTTAAAGGGGACCATTTTCTACATATTGATCCAAAACCTTTTTCCCACAACGTATCACAGACACATTTTCACAGTTGCATACACAGATCTATATCATTGTTCCTAAGAGTGTATTTCTAATACACATACACTATAATTAAATTAGCATTCCTCCCTAGACATTGAGACTTATTTTTCACTACTACTACTAACAATCAGTGAGCATACCTGCTCCTATATGCTCTTACATGTGTGACGGTGTCTGCAGGAGGAATTCCTAGAGCTGCACTGCTGACTCAAAGGATACAGACATTTTAAAGGTGGATCCTAATAGAGGGGAATCCGAGACTTAGAGTGCTGAGGAGTGCTCCAACACCTAAAGAGAGCAGGTCCCTTGTAAAGGACATTCACTTTTTACAGAATCCAAAAGGGAAGGGTGCTGGGAGAAGGAGAACAAGTCTCTTGGGTTGGGGAGCCAGACTGGGTGTAAGTCTTTAAGACCAAGTAGTTGAGCAGTGTATGTATGGATCTGGCCTAGAACCTGCCAGTGAGGCAGCAAGGTTGCTGAAAGATTGAAACGTTGCTAAGTTCAGTCCTAGCCAGAGCCCGGAACATCCCGCAGAGCCAGCCATGGTGCTGAGGGACTCTGGTTCTCCTGCTTTTTCTCTCTTGTCCAGTTATTTCCATTTCAACTCTTTGTGTGTTTACTAAGTGCATTTCCTTAGCCATTCTAATAATGGGGACCTAGACTGAACTTGGTTTAATTGTACCTTATTCTATATGTCCAAGTAGTTGTTCCTTCTTCTATGTTTAAGCAGTTGTTTCAACTCTGTCCAAATCTTATTTGGATAATTTGCCCCAACATACATACATATGAGCAGCTTCTTATTTCTTTAATGTTGGCATTTTAATTCTGCATATATACCTTGACACTATGTTTAACCAGAGCAATTATAAATAAGGACATCTCTTTTTCTCTCATGTTCAAAAAAGAAGAAGAAGCCCAAAGGAACACATTGAATTCCTAAAATGGAGCAGATTCTGAGCCTGGCCTTGGCTGAATAACAAGGAAGGTAGTGTTACTCAGTAGAATGTTCTAATGAAGTGGAATTTTCTAGCTACGCTCTCAGAACGCTCTTTGTCATAACATCTGGCAAAGAGTAGTGTACTTGTTTACTCGGTCTTGGCTGTCCCTGGACACAGGAGCTATGTTGGTCATTCCTGTGTTCCCTATATTTGATATACTAGGCAGGTACTTAATAAATATTGCTGAATAAATTAACTTTGTTTTAAAACATTTTGTACTTTCAAGCAGCAGCCCTCCATCACATCAGGACACAGAAGAAAGCTCTGTAGCTGGTGAAACCACTAAGGGAGATCTAGGAATCACATGATTGCAAACAGTGGGGTAGCTCAGGGTAGCCTGTCTCCAGCATGGCCCCTACCTGTCATCTACCACAGAGCCCATCCACTGGCCCCATGGTTCTCAACCATGCCATAGATAGAAAGGAACTAGTGAACTCAGTGAACTGAATGAATCTCAAAACATCATACTGAGCAAAAGAAGCCATATATTCACTAAAGAACAAGCACCAAGACTCCATTTTTATAAAATTTTAAAATCGGAGAAACTAACCTATAGTGACAGAAAGCAAATCAGTGGTTGCCTTGGGCAGGGCGAAGGCAAATGGACAGGAAAGAGGCAAAGATAGTCTCTAGGGTGATGGAAATGTTTTATATCTTGAAATGTGGTGGTTACATGAGTACATAAATTTGTCGAACTTCACTGAACTGTACACTTAAAATGGGTGCATTTTATTGTATATAAACTACACTATAATACATCCAGAGATTCTGACATAATTTGTCTAGGTCATGGCCTGCGCTGGCCTTTTTTAAAGCTCGCCAGATGATTTCAATGGATAGCCAAGGTTGAGAACCACTGCCTGAGGAAATCATGCCAGAATTTTGGAAGAGGTGGGAAGCATGCTATATTTTTGAAAGAATTCCCACAGGGAATTCTCAGATAATTACTGGTCTAAAACCACCTCTCTAGATGCTTTGAGAGTGTGGAGGAGAGGACCAGATTTCACCTGCTATAAGAGCAAAATAATACCAGCTAACATTTATTTTTAATTAAAGCCCTTAATGTATTAGACCACAGGCCAAGAAAATTACATGTATTATTTTATGCAATCTTCACAAAATTCATAGGAAATAGGTATTATTATGCTTACTTTACAGGTGTGGAATTTAAAATGAGGAGAAATAAAGAAACGCACCCAGGTCGTCAGACAGGACAAGGTTCAGGTCTTATACTATCTGATTCTAAAGCCAGTGCTCTTGATCTTTACAGGATGAAACTGGGTAGCTCTGGGGACACAGTCCTAGCCCCCTCTTTGGAGGGACGGAGTAGGGGCACAAGTCCTGCAGTCTGGGTCCAATGACATGACCTCCTGTTGGGAGTGAAGGCTGCAGACTCTCCTAGGGGTGGGATCCAAGGTATGTGCTGCTTCCTTCTCCTCCTCCCCTCCACCTGCCAGACTTCTTATTTGTTCCACAGCCACAGCCCTCCACACTCTAGGCTCCTCAGTGCCCATGGCTGTTGCAGCCAATATGGAGAAAATCTCTCTTGATGCCTTCTCTTCTTTAGGATGGAACTGGTTCTATATTAGGCTAATCAGGAGTATCTGGGACCAAGTCTAATAATCAGGGCAGGACACTTTTGCACATTCTCATAGACCTGAAGAGCTGTGCTAGGATTTGGTAGTAAGGGCTGCCGCACCTAGGGCCTAGCTAGGGCTTAACTAGCTGCTCTAAGAAGTAGTTTGGTTATGCCAAAGCTAGAATTTGAACTGGGGTTTCAGTTAGAGATCTGTACATAGAGGAGAGAAAAATTCCCTTGACAACAGGGTGGGAGGGACTGGTGCAGATAAATAGCCAGTTTGACTCTAAAATAATGGATAAACAAAATATACCTTAAGGAAATTTTGTAAAGCTTCTTGTATAGTTGAGGATGGTATTTTTCCAAACAGAGTAGCAGCCATTTTTTTTTCAATCCAGCTCAGTTTCGAGACCTACAAATACAGAGCAACATTACTCTTGGAAAACTGTTTACCTTTTGAAGGAATAATCTCTCCCCAGCTAGATGTGCATGTGTGTGTGCATATATCTATACACACATATATATGTATGTGCATATGTATATATATATATATACTCATAAACAATATATATGAGAGATACCACCTTTGTGGTATTATATCCAGCCTTCCTTTTTCATAATTCTTCATACTGATAGCTGTTTAATGTTCTGCATTCCATGTTCCCAAAATCTGAAGTACTTTTAGATCTATTTCTGTTCCTTTTTTGTTTCTGTTGACTGTCATTCCTGATGGCTTATTCTTTGTATATTCTATTATTTTTGACTGTGAGCTCATAATTTTTGGGCTACTCTCCAAGAGTTTTATAAGGCATGGGTGAAAGTACATGCTTTCAGGGAGGATTAACGTTAGTTTCTGCCATTTGTCTATGGCACTAAGATTAGGTTCTTTCTGAAATTAAAATTTCCTTCTTGGGTTTTTTACTCTTAAACAAATAATGTACCCTCAAGCCCCAGACTCATGTAAGGTTGGGTCAATGGCTTTCCAATGTTAGGGGTGTCTCCTTATCTTCATGAAGACTCAGATTCTTAGTATTTAAAACTGGCATAATAAAAACTGCTGATAGCATTGTTATGAGGATTCAATGAGATAAGAAATATACAGTATAAAATGCACATCTGATATAAAGCAGGTGTTCAGTAAAAGCAAGCTTCCTTCTTCATCCATAATCCTCTTCAAGCCTCAACTGAAAAGCTTCTTCGATTGCCTCACCTAATTTTCTCATTCATAAATAACATTTCTCTTCAAAAAATGTTCATGCATCTTTTAAAAAATATTTTCAAATTCTGTTAATTTTCCATAAACTAATGTAATTTAAGACATTGGGTCTTAGATTTGCCAGCTAGCTTTATTTCTATATGCCTCATGTTCCCTTCTAAATTAAGTTTCTTGAAGACAAGGACAGTGCTTTATTTATTTTTTGGCCAGTGAGCACATAACTTATGCTCATTATACTCTGATAAATGAAAAAGTCCTCCAACGGAACAGGGTTATGTGCCTGTCTGTAGGCAGCTGGGCACAGAGGGAGACAGGGTGACTGCTGCAAGGGGAAATGGAAAGGCAGGAAAGGGAGAAATATACATACATCTGTAAAATCATACACTGCATATAACATAAATATATATACATATTACTTATAAAATGTGTAAGTCATGAACTCATGTGTATTGATTTTATCATTTTCCTTACAGTAGGTACTGGGTAAAACAAAATAATAAGTCACTGCAAATATATATAATCAGAGTATATTTAAATAAGATTTATAGATAGAAGCATTCAACTTACCGTATAACAGTATCTTCCCTTCAGGTAATACAAAAAGGGTTCTTCAGGTAAAAATTCGATTGCTTTATCTAGATGTTCCTGAAAGAAAATCAAAAAGAAATATCATCTCCCAAGTTTCAGATAGTGTTGAATGGAACTGTGCTTAGTAAATTTAAAGGGCTTTATAATTTTGTGTCATTCCCTCTCCTCAATCCCTATCATTAATACAGTTAAGCCTTATCAATAATCCAATTATCAAAAATTATTGTTCTCATCTGGAATGAGAACTGTGACTATGATTAAATAAGGCTACAGATAATGTAAAGCCCAATGTCCCTATAAAAATAGCAAATATCCAGGTCACATTTTGGTCTACCCACGACTTGCCTAGCTAATACTTATCAGTTCAGAGGCAAGATCACAAATATCAAATAATTAGGGTATAACGGGGGAAAGAATGAGGTGGCAAAGGAAAAATTACTCCCTGACATTGTCAGCATGGTTACCAGGAGCTGAAAGCAAAGAACTCTTCTCCCATCCCTATGATTACTGACCCTGAGGGCTTATGTATTGAGTTATTATAACTAGAGGCACATTATAAATGATGTATATGTGCATTACTTATTTTATTCATCTATCACGGTAAATTTAAGTCCTAGATTGGATTCTATTCCTCCCACCAAATCTACATGCAGAAAATGTTAACTCATCAGCCCTGGTCATGTTTATGGTATTGGTGAACTCATGACCAAAAGGCTAATTCTCTGTATTTGAAAGAATAATACTCACTTACTATTAATTCTTACAGGACCTAGAATAATATTAATCTTTAATCACCCAAATAGTTTATTATTTTCAGCACAGTACTATTTAAAAACTCTAATTTAAGTAAAAAAGGTAAGTTCCTAGAGAATAACTTGCTGAATAATTTGATTTACACCTGTTAGTGAACATATAACTACATGAAGGTATTTTTAATGTCAATAAATACCTTGAAGCGATGTCCATAGTTGATTTTGTTTTGTAAGCCCTCAAACTCAGACACATAGCCACACAAAACAGCATACCTGCGAAGGATAAAATAGTGGATATAGTGTGAACTTTTAATCAAATATCACAAATATAACACTCAAAAATATCTCTAAAGCATTCATTAATATTTAACAAAAGTATTCATATAGCTGCCAGTAAATACTTGATATCAACATCAGGCCAGTTTCCTTATCTACAACTGGGGACGCTAATTCCATGTACTTCATATGTATGCTGGGAGGGGAAAATATCTAAAACATGTAATAGCTCAGAATAGTGCCTGGTGCACAGTGAGTTTCAAGAAATGTTATCTGGTGTTATTACTGTCATCAATATCAAAGTTAGTTCTCAGAAAAAGTCTAGTCACATATGCATTAAATGAAAAACTTATCAGTCAACAGATCCCTGTTCCTCCTTAATAAAAATAAAAATAAAAACTTTGTGGCTTCCCTTGTCATTTGAAAATAAAAATGTATCATAACTAAAAACAAAGTCAAAGATAACTTTAGAATATGCTTTTAAAAAATATTCCCCATATCCTTTAATCCTTCCTTGGAAATACTGCTTTACTAGGTATTTGCTTTTTTCCCATTGGTAATACAAAATTTATATAAGTGATTATTTACCTGTACATTGGGTGCAATATTTGTTTGGCAATTTGCTTACTCTAAAAATTGGGGATATATTACTTTTCACATTCAGAGTGTTCCTGTTTGTACAAGTCTTCAGAGTATTTCAGAGTGTTTCTGCCTGAGGCAAAATATCCATTTACTGAAAATATTCATTTCAAGAATAGGTGTTAGTTTTTACTTGAATTGACATAACTGAAATGAAAAATGTAATTTTTGGTGTTATTTATCTTGAGCATTTCTGTGGATAAGCATAACTTTCAAGTACAAAAACAAAGTGAACAATTTTCTTAGTTTGGAACAGTAAGCCCATTCCTGGACACAAAAGATCACATAATTCATATTACTTATCAGTAAAATGGCCACTGCTCAGTTATGACCTCTTTGACCTCTTAATTTTCAGGTTCTGTATGATCAAGGAAATCTGCTACAATGGAAGCAGGAGAGATGACTAAGTCAACCCATTAAAAGTGATCTGAGAACTTAACTGGATGAGGAGATACCACTACTCACAAATTCTAAAATCAGACTGCATTTCCCATCTATCTCTGCCCACACAGGAGTTTGCCATTTAAGAAAAGATCACTAGAAAAAAACTGTCCATTACTACACTGATGGACAGTGACTTCAGTGAGGTATGAGGTATGGGAGGACTTGATAATATGGGTGAATGTAGTAATCACAATGTTTTTCATGTGAAACTTTCATAAGAGTGTATATCAATGATACCTTAATAAAAATAAACAAAGAAAAAAGAAAAAGACTGTGTAGCTCTCTTGTGAAAACTGCTGTACTTGCCTCCATCCACACCATGTTCTTTTGAAAGGCTCTCTGTCATTCTGTTCTATCATGCCTCCCAGGAAAGTCCAGATTGTGGAGCGCAACTCCACGCTACTACATTCCCTAACTCCTCAGTTTGCTATGGACTTAAAATTTTAGCACTTAAAAAAACAATCTACTATTTTTAAATAGCTTGAGATTTACAGGAAAGTTGCAAGGACAGTACAGAGTTCCCATATACACATATCCAATTTTCTCTGTTTTTTACATCTCATGTTGCTATAGCACATTTATCACAACTGTTCCAGTATTGACAATGTTCATACTTCTAATATGAACTAATAAATACTAATAAATTACTAACTAAACTCCATACTTCATTCAATTTCCATCTGTTTTTCCCTAATGCCCTTACATTTTGACTTTTCTCCATTCTTCCACCCATGTTTTTTCCTGTCAATTCACACCTCATTCAGTATTTCTTTCAACATGTGAAAATCTTTTGAATTACTATTGTCATCCATCATACATCCTGTTCCTCTTATTTCTGTTATTTTGCAACTTTTATAAGCATATCTTCTATGTCTTCACCCACTAACAAAATTGTGGAATACAATGATCTCTAAGATACAGACCTGGAACCCTAGAATCATCTCCAGATTGACAATGATATTTCAATAGTTATTCTGTTGAATAACTGAGGCTCAAATCCTTCTGTCAGCACGGGTAACCCAGAAGCTTGCCTACATTTCTACATCTCGTCCACAAGGATGTTATGCCTGAATGCCTTGCTTAAATCCAGATATACTAGCTTGATTTCCCTACTCTATCTACTAGCAGAAAAATATAAAACAGATCATGTTGCATTTTTAGAAAAATCTACATTGGGTCTAAGTTAATTTCCTCATCTAGAGATTCACAGAACAACCCTTACTATTTGTGCAAGAAGCAAAGGAAGAGATTGTATCTTCACTGATCTACAGGAGTGGAATCAATCTTCTATTTTCTGAAAATTGGAACTACTCATGCACATCTCTAGGTGTTTATAGTGCTCTCTCAGTACATTCTTTTCAAGATACTCTGAGTGAAGAAAAGAGCCCATGATTTCTGGATACCATTATATAAAATGTTTAAATTTTCCCTTAAAATAACTTGTCACTATAGTCTTATGTTTTTCATAATCTTTTTTGAGGTCTTGCTTCTTTGAAGTCTAGCACATTTTTTATTTTCCTATGTTATCATAAATTTGAAGTTCACTTCACTGCTTTTTCTCAAAGGATCATCACTTCTTTTCTGGTAATCAGTTCAACCTATGTCTGTGTATGCTTTGTTGTTTATATTGTTATTCTTTAAAAAAGTAATTAAAAATTTTATTCCTTAAGACCTCAGGTTGATGGGAACTCTGAAGAAAGTTAATTCACAATATGGTCTATTACCTCCCTCTAGAGGTTGCTTTGACAAAAACCCTGTAATCTCTTTGCATTGATAAAGACTATATCTTTAATAACTGACAACATTCCTGTGTTTTAACAATTACTAAAACAACTCCATCAGTTTCACTGCAACGCTTTTGATTCAGCAAAGCAGAGGAAGAATAATGTAATGAAGAAATATGAGTATATGAGAACAGAAGATCTGGTTTTTGTTTTTCCACTTATTGTGTGACCCTTGGTTACTAATCATCACAACATACCACACACACACCATATGCACTGCCTTGCTTATCATATCTGTAAAAAGAAAATAGGTTGTTCTGAGATTCACACGCTATATGGCATGGGGCTATAATCTGTGAATGGTAGAACACAATAAACATGTAAGACATTAATTATAATTAAGGCCGACAAACTGCAAAGCCATTGGTGTTTTTCTCTCTGGTTCTAGAAGTATTTTAGGCTGGCACAACAAAAATGACAGAATTTTACAGAAATTGTAAAATGTAGCTTTAAAGTTAACAAAGAAATTTCTTTTTCAAAAAGATTAAGATGAAAAATGGTCTTTAAAATGTATTTGTTTTTCAATTATTCCCTCAGTGTTAATCCTTTATGATAATTATTTCCTGAAGATTGCACCTTTTATTTCAAACTGAAGACTTATGAACCACTACATACCCCTGTAAGTCATGGGTCTGCAAACTTCTACTGCAGGGTCAGGTAGCAATCAACTTAGACTGTGGGGTCAGAGAGTCTCTACTGCCATCACTCAACTTCAACACTGCACAAATGCATGGGTATGGCCGTGCTCCAGTAAAACTCTACTGACAAAAGTAGGCAGTTGGATTTGGCCTGTAGGCTACACTCTATACTGAATGAATGAGAAAAATGTCTTGACATACTGAAAAAGATTCCAGAAGAATAAGAACATTTTGTGACATTTTATTACAATTATGTAATCAGGTAACTGAAATTTCACTTGTTGCTTCTCAAGTCATAGTTTGAATTCTTGTTTTTATCATCCTAAGTCTCTACTGAATGAGAACTCTTATATTCAGTACGTACATTACAATACATTCTCGGAATTTAGATAAGATGGACACTGGAATTTATTAACTTTGATCAACTGATGAGATTTTAATATTTTTTAAAATTAAAAACTGATACTGAATAAGGAATTATGTGAAACACAACTGGATCATTACTCTGTGTGTACGTGTGTTGGTAAGATTTAACTTGGGTTAAATCCCATGGTTATAAATGAGAATTCATGACAAAAAGTGAAAAAACATGAACAAAGGGGAAGTAGGCAGATAAGTGAAGGACAGACTGGGTAATGCACCAAGGAAGAGTTAAGCATCGTCTGTCCTCACAAGGTGGATTGCAAGATGCTGATAAAGCCCTCAGAGAAGATTCAAGACTGTTTCTCTAAGAAAATTTGAGGTCACACTGATAAATGTCCTCAAATAGAGGATTAATAACAAATGAACGTTTAATGTGATTCTTCATGGATGCAGACACATGTATGAGAAAAGGAAGAGGAAGCGGAGGAAGAGCAAGGCCACAGAAAGGGGAAGAGGAAGAGGAGGAGGGACAGAGCAGCTCAGAGTGCAGTAGGATGTGGGTGGTCCTCCATCCAAATCCGCCAGCTACTCCCAAACACCTCTAGTATCAAAGCAGATGAACAGAGGCTGGATCAGGGTAAGCTTATGACCTACTACTGAGAGTGTGCCAACAGAAGCACTTAATGCACACATATGTTATTTTATTAATATTAGTACTATGCAAATCAGACGAGGAAGGTAAAGCTGGCTATAGAAGTAATAGCCAAGGCCCTTATATACTGGGGGAGTGATCTTAAGGATATGTATCAGGATATTAACTGTAAAGTTACCCTTCTCCTAGGGTTTTGGCAGGGGCACCAAGGGCACAGAACAATACTTTATTAGGTACTCTCTTAGGTACTCCAGTTCCTAAAGCAAGATGCTCTAGTACCCATTAAATGGCACACTCAGGAAGTGATTCACAGGCTCTGCAAGGCTTAACCCTTCACCCACCTCCATGCCTTGTAAAAGAAGGCAAAGGACTCGCGTGGCAGGAACAGACCTGGAGTGAGGTTTTTCTGTGGATACAATTGTTGGTACTTGGGTTCTGCCTCCCACCTTCTCAGGGAAAAGGGCAGGGGGCAAGCTTGCATTTCATCTTAAGCTAAGGGACTTCAACAGATATATTCTCATTTGGCGCGTGTCCCTTGTAATTTGGGGGACATAAAAAAATGTTACCCGACTCCTACCCAGGAAAATTTTAAGATGAGAGTGTGAGTGGCGCTCCCCCTGCTGGTGGCAGAGCAAAGAAACAGGTCTGTTTCGGTACAGCTTGAGTTGGTGGGGCAAAAAATCAATTTCCTGTGGAACAAATGTGAACCTGCAGAAAGGGAGCCATTTTGAGAGAGATTTTGCCTAAGAGTGCCCCAGAAGAATAAAATAATCCTGAATAGGGGTAGATTTCTGGAAATCTAGGTCTGAGACAAGGGTCGTAGATTAATTTATTATCGTATCTTCCTAGCACTTAACGTGCCTATATTGCTGTAGAGAAAAGAAAAAAAAATGTAAAAATGCAACTATAAGTAAAAGGGTTAGATTAAAAAACATATTTCTCCTTTTCTGTGTTTTATAATTTGAAGCATACAAAAGATTCCAAACAAAACATACTCAAGAATAAATTTTTTTTTGCCCCAAGGACATTCACCTACACCCATCCAACTAATTAAATTTCCTTTGCTTGAGCTTTCTTGTATTATAAATGTCTCTCTTTGGATCTGTGGAATTTGTATCCCTTGACTCATCAAGGCATAACAAATGGCTGATGTGTTTTTATTCTTTAAAGCTTTCTTTCTATATTTGGTTTAGAAACATCACCATTTTAGTGTTTGTTTTCAAACAAAATGTTATATTAAATTAGATTTAATTAAAATTTATCATATTCAAAGCCACTGAACTTGGTAGATTTACTTATGAAACCTTCAATGAAAGTTGACCTTAAATATATTTAAAATGCACATATTGAAAAAACATGACAGTAAACACAACAAAAACAGTTACTGTGCTAGCTACTAAATATATTTCTCAGTGAATGTGAAAGGCAGGTTAAATGGGTCAATAGTATTTTTTAAATCCATTGTAATTTATTAATGACATATTAGGATTTAAAAGATTGCTTAAGTTCTATATACTCACCACAGATGACAATATCCGTTCATGGGTGCTCTAGTAATAGCTTTTTCACCTAATGTCTTTCCTGAAAGATAAATGTACTTATACTTAGATTCTTCATGTGAATTGGTGGGAGGTGGATTAATGAATTAACTCAGTGGTTCCCAAAGTATGGTCCCAAGACCAGAAGCATCACCTGGAAACTTGTTAGAAAGGCAAATTTTAGCCACATGGATGACTTACTCGATCTCACACTCTGGGATTCAGCAATCTGTTTTAATAAGCCTCTAGTGATTCTGAAGTTTGAGATTCATTGTATCAATGAGACAACTGCTCAAGTTTGAGACTCACTGGACTAAGGCATTCAACCAAGAGCAAGAAAAATCATTCAATCATTCTTTAAAAGTGTTAATAAAAATTGTTTTGTAATTAACCAATATTTACTGGTGCCTTCTAAATATCATCGTTTGAGCCTCCAAGAATAGCAAGTCAAATAAGACTGAGTTTTAGATTTCCAAGGGGTTCACAGTTCAGCAGGAAGCAGGTATATAAACAAACAAATTACATGCAAAAACTAACAGCAAGATAAAAAAGAGAGCATAACAGAGGACACAGTAACTTTACCTAAAGGGGTAAGGAAAGGCTTCTCAGAGAAGTTCTTGCTTAATCATTCATAATGATGAACAGGCTCAGTTCATAAATAATTCTCCCATATCATTTTACTTAGATTTAGAGTGACTTTTAATAATGTAATAATTTGGATATAGCTTTTTCTGTTGGCTTGAAAAATCAAAATGCAACAAAACTGGGCCACATTCTGAAATCTTTCTCAAACAGGTACTGCTTTGTTTTACACCCTCTCATTTTTCCCGTCCATTTTTTTTTACCTTGAATATAATATTCAATCATCTGCAAATGCTGTTCTAAATAAGTAGTCGAGATAATCTTTATAAATAAGGATCTTTAATTTCAAAACCATTTTCCTATATGTTAATTTCTTAAGGTGGTACTTTGTAGCTTGCTCTATCTCTCTCTCTATCTATCTATCATCTATCTATCTATCTATCTACCTACCTACCTATCTATCTATCTATCTATCTATCTATGAGAACTACCCTGGATAGAAATCTACAAAAACTGGAAAAAATTAAAAAGTTAACTATTTTAATAATAACTGATACTACATTGTGGACATACATTAAAAGAGTAATTTTTAAATGAATGATTGAAAAACATAAATACTTTTTAATGTACAAACATTAAAAGCTAAGTCAACATTTTAGCTACATTGCCAAATGAACAAAACTAGCTTTTAGTACACTACCATAAGCCTAAAACAGAGAAGATTACATGACTGAGAATATAAAAGGAAAGTGGCTAGTATAGAGACTGGTATTGCAGCCTCATTTATGTAGCCAAAGCTTGAAAGGAAAGCTACTGCCTTTACAAATTGTATTTATTCTATCTGAGACATTTGTATCGATCATCTAATTCTAGAAAATATAATAATGTTCCTTTAGATATAAGATTTATATTTTACTTGGAATACAAATTATGATCAATCATAGTACTTCAAAAGATGTACTGCATGATGGTATACCCCATTTTCAGTTTTATGAAAGAATTCGGCCCTCTCCAGTGACCAAATCTTCCCTCAGCAACAATTTCAGGATACTCTTATGAGGAGTAACACCCAGCATTTCTCCCTCCCTCCCTGAGTTCCAATGTCCCTCAGCAGCTGCTCTCGGGGACAGCGCAGTCTGTAGGCTCCTTTACCAAGCACTCACTGCCTGCACACTGGATCAGAAGTGGCTCCACGCAAGTAGTGAGCTCCTTATGTCTTAATCATATTTACACCCCTCCTCTGCTTCCTTCCACCCCTCATTTTAACATTGATCTCGGGCACAGTGATTTTGAATATACATTTCTTAAATGCACAAAAAAAGGAGTTCTTTTTATTTCAATATCTGAATGAATACACCTGGGGCTTCAGTCCTTTTCCTTTGACACTATGAACTTTTCTCTTTCTGGACAGATCTTATTCCATCTGTGCTCCATTCTTGTCCCCAAATTTCCTCCAGTCCAGTTTTTTTCCTCTTTCACCATCTACTACATTAACTCAGTTAAACTCCCACTCCATTTTAAAGTAGAGATCCTGGGTAATTTTACCTTTGTACAACTCTTACAGCCACAGGAAAGCCTTCCTACACAAGCCCCAGCCCCTGCCATCATATCCTCCTATGAGACACAATCTTAACACCCTGTATTTTTCTTTACTCACAACTTATTTTCATTTTTTTCTTTAGATGTATGCTCATTTGAATAACACTGCCTCCTCCACAAAGCTTAAGCTCCTCTACAGTCTGAGAACATGTCTATTTGGCTATTGTTTCTACCTCCTAAAACAGGAGATGTTCTAATGTAGGGCACGTACTTAAGGAAAAAAAAAAACGTTTGATATTAATGAATGTTGGAATAGTTTACAAGGATAAGCTGAAATTTTCCCAGTAGATATGAAAATAAATCAATTTGTTCTCTTTGGTTAAATTTTTATTTACCTAAAGGGTAATAAATCTGTTCTCTAGAATTCCATTTTGTATATGAAGTGCTATAGAAAAACAGCCCCACAAAGCTGATGGTGAATATGTAAAGAACAAGAGGGGGAATTCCTCATCGTCCTCCCACTGAGGGAAAATTAAAGTGCAGAAGTCACTTGGCAAGGAAATCTGCTGAGGAAGAAATGTAGGTACAAGGAGTTTGGAGATATTTCCTTCTTGGAAATAAGCATGATGGGAACTAGACAGGAAGGACAGTATCTTCTTGCTGCTTCTTCCTCATGCTCTCTTGAGAAGGTAAGCTTGGAAAAGAGAAAGCTTTGAAATACAAGAAGTATTAAAGATGTTCTGACGTCAGATTGCTACCATGAAGCTCACAGAGATGGCAGTTAAGGGTTTTTTTTGCAAGAACAAGTTCTGATGCTCAGTGAGAGTCAAGCTGAGAAATACATGTATAAATGACTGGATATTCTGAATGGTCTTTACTGTTTTTATGTGGAAACTTCCAAAACTATGCAAAAAGAAGTATAGAGGACAGTATAATGAACCACCATGTACTCATCACTCAGAGTAAACAATTATCAACTCAAGGCTAATCCTATTTTATCAAGATAAATTTGGAAAAAACACTAAAGTCTGAGTAGTTATTTCTTTGTAGTACCTGGAGTTATATGTTGCAGGAAGTAAGGAGGGTTATTTTAATTGGAGTCAAGTACTACAGCTTAAGACAGTTGTCCTCTGCTTACTATTACTTCTCAAACATTATCACTTTAATGTCTCATCTTTCTGTGACTTTATAAATGGTAATAGCTGAAAATTGAGTTTTCAGTTGCCTATTCTAATATGCTTAAATGTTTTAAAGAACATATACTTTCTAAAAATCCTTTCTGTCCTTAAGCTAGGTGTATTTCTCAGAACCACAACATATTGAAACATATTGGTTTTAGCCAATTTAGCTTTTATTAAAATTCATTACTGGTTTATTATATAGATAATAATTATCACTTGAGGACAATCAATCTTTACAAAATACTTACCAATATTAGCATAATGTTTCTTTTCTTGAGTATTTGTAGATAGCTCATACATGTCTCCATAAGCACGAGCAAACCGCCAAATAAACTCTATTTCATCTCTAAACTGAAAAGAAAAGATAGAACTGAATGTTAGGTTAACTCAGTAACCTGACCAGACTATCAATGTTTTCCACTGCAAATTTAAAAAAATTAGGCGGGTAAACTGGTATTTATAGATGACTGCATCTATTCATATATGTATAACATTTTGAATTTAATCACAGCTATAAAATGTGATTTAATATAGTGTTACATTTGGATCTTAAAACCAATGACTATTACCCAGACCTGAGCTCCACACATACCCAGAAGCGAGAACTAACAGGCATTCCCCTTGGGTGGTGGTAGCCTCTTCTTACTTTCCTTCCTAAGTTACCTACTATCAATATGATGCCTCAATGAGCATTTCAGATAAAATCTGTTATTACAGATCACATGTACTCAAAAAAGCAGCCATATTTTTTACCTGTATTACCTAAATACAATCCTGGAGATATAAAAATTTTAGACAAGTGTGCTTAAGAGTTGCTATATCCTCAAAGATATGACTTATATTGTTCATGGGAAAGAAAGATTTATTGCTGCTTGGGATGCTGCAAACTGCCCCCCGCCTTTTTTTGGGGGGGTTGTGGAGGGAGAGGAAGGGATGGGCTTTCCTGGTTCAGCCCAACATTAAACACTGAAGAATGACCACTGGTATTGGTAGAAATAGACTGAAACAATGATGGCTGTTGTATTAATAACTGTAAGATAGAAAACTTAAAATGCAGCTTTTCCTCCTCTAAGATAAGCAGTATGTCATGTTCTTTATCTGTTATAAAATATTTATTAAATATAACAAATTAATAAAAATTTAAAAATCTGTATAATCCTATTTCTGGTTCTCATTTTTATGATCTTAGGGCCTAATAATAAACTCTTACATTTACTTAAAAAAAATCTTAATCATATTACAGAAAAATTTTTCCATCAGTCATTTAACGTGTATAACTGTGACACAATTGCTATGGTCATCACATGAGTGGGACAATAGATTAAACAAAAAATTGAAACTATATAAGCATGTTGTTTTAACATCTCTCCTACCTTTTCTTTGTGGTCACAAAGTAGTTCAAAACTCTCCATCTTGCTAGACTCGTTCATACGTAAGTTATCTGCTTTCTGAAGAAGGACATCTAAATTTAATTCTTCCACACGCCTGTTAAATGCTTTAGGGACTGGAAAACTCTGTTCTTCTGTGTCAGTATTAGCTGTAATATACCTAAAATCACAGACATAATCATCAACTCTCTTGAAAGTTCTATTATAATAGCCAGAGCGACTCTTTTAAAATGTAAGTCAAATCATTCCGCTCTTATGGTGAACCCTTGCAATAATGATGCCCATTTTCACTCAGAGAAAAAGCTCAAGTCCTGACAACAGTGTACAAGGCCCTATGAGATCTGTCTTCTAACCCTATCACCTCCCTGACCTTGTTTCCCGACACTCTTCTCACTCATTCAACTCAATACTGGCCACCTAGCTGGTCCTTAAACATACCAGGCATACTCCTACCTTAGGACCTTTGCTTGCTGTTCCCTCTGATGGGATGTTGTTCCTTCAGAATGGCACATAACTCACGCCCTCACTCTTTCAAGCCTCTGCTCCAATGTCATCTCAGTGTGAGCCATCCAGACCACTTCATTTACAGCCCACCCACCACTTTACCTCCAGTTCTCTTTACCTCCAGTCTCCCTTACTATGCTTTATTTTTTTCCTCCTGTAGTCGATACTATTTTCTAATATACTATATAATTTATTAATCTACTACATGTGCTATTTTTTGTTAGTATTTCCACCACTAAAATATATGTTCCCTGACAATAGGATTCTTTGTTTTATTAACTGATGTATCAAGTGCCTAGAACAGCACCTGACACGTGGATACTCACTGAACATTGTTGAATGGATGATACAAAGTTGTAGGAACTCAGCAGGTACTCAAATACATACACACACAACACACATATGTGTGTATATGTGTGTGTATTAGGTATGTTAAATATACATATATATATATATATATATATATATATATATATATATATACACACACACATATATGTTTATTTTTATTTCAAGATGTTGTTACTCTTAGCTTAGTTTTTAAAAATGTATGCTACCTCCCACATTTCCATTTTGGTGGCATATAAGGCAAACAATTTGCTTTCATTATTCAAACTCTGTCTTGTTCTAAAAATATTTTGAAGAGGCATATTAGGATATATAATATATAAGAGAAATTAGAAGTGGTGAGAAAAGATAAAAACAAAGCCAAATGTGAAACCAATAAAAAAAATACATATACTAAAGATATCCATTCCCTGGCTACAAGGGACACAAATGTGGCTCTACATCTTCTAGCAGTTACTGTAATCACAGTCCCCAGCAGATACTAACAAAGATTCAAACAAGCAAGTTCTTGAGAGAAGCACAACTATTTCCAATACTAAGACTCAAGATAAATTTCTTTCAAAGTCCTTATAAAAAAGACACCATATGAAATGATGTGCAAGTTCTTCAGTAACATTATTAATAATGGAAACTTCATTCTTCCAGTTGCTCAAACCAAAAAACTTAGAATCATCCTTGATTTACTTTTCTTTCCTAAGCAACATCCAGTCTGTTAGAAGTTCCTGTTGGTTCTATCTTCAAAATATATCTGGAATCTAGCCAGTTCTCACAACCTCTACTGTGTCCTGGTTTAAACCATCATCTCATCTTGAGTACTGCAATGGCATCCTGTCACATCTCCCTGCTTTAATTCTTGACCCTTATAGTTGATTTTCAACATGGTTAGCCAGAACGGTCCTTTAAAAACCTGTATCAGATCATGTGGCCCTTTGCTTAAAGTCTTCCAATGGATGTCCAAATTACAGTGAAAACCAAAGTCCTTACAGGAGTCTATGAGGTCCTATATAATCTAGTCCAACACCTCCTCTCTGACCACCCTCTTGCTTACTCAGAGCACTCCAGGCACTCTGGCTTCCTTGCTATTCTTTGAACACATCAGTCATGTTTCTGCTTTAACATCTTTGTATTTGCTGTTCCTTCTGTCTGGTATGTTCTTTCCCGGATATCTACATAGTTTACTTCCTGGCCTGTTTCACATCCTTGTTCAAATGTAACCTTATTATTGCAGATAAGTGGAGGAAGTAACAGCAGATATAATGGAAATAGCGAGAGAACTACAATTACTAGTGGAGTCTTTAGATGTGACTGAATTGCTGCAATCTCATAATAAAACTTTACTGGATGAGCTGCTTCTTAATGGATGAGCAAAGAAAATGGTTTCTGGAGAGGGAATCTACTCCTGGTGAAGATGCTATGAAGACTATTGGAAGGACAACAAAGGATTTAGAACATTACATAAATTTAGTTGATAGAGTAGCAGCCAGGTTTGAGAGGACTGACTCCAATTTTGAATGCAGTCCTTTTAAGGGTAAAATACTCTAAAAAATTCCTCTACAAGGAAATTATTTGTGAAAGGAAGAGTCAACTGATGTGGCAAACTTCACTCTTGTCTTATTTTAAGAAATTGCCACAGCCACCCCAGCCTTCAGCACCCACCACTCTGCTCAGTCAGCAGCCATCAGCATCAAGGCAAGACCCTCCACCAGCAAAAAGATTAGAACTCACTGAAAGCTCAAAGGTCAGCATTTTTTACCAATAAGGTATTTTTTTAATTAAGGTATACTCATTGTTTTTTAGACCTAATGCTATTGTAAACTTAATAGATTACAGTATCATGTTCACGTAACAGAGAAACAAAAAAAGTTCTTTGACTCTCTTTATTGTGGTGTTTGCTTGATGGTGGTGGTCTGAAACCAAATCCACAATATCTCTGAGGTATACCTGTAGTTTATTTAATCCAATGCTAGGCAGGGGAAATATAGGACAATGATAACCAAAAGAAAGTAACTAAGTTAATATCAGACACACTATTCTTTAGAGCAAAAAGCATTAAATTTAAAGAAGGACACAAAACACCACCAAATGGTTCAATTCATGAGGAAGAAAGAGCAGTTTTAGACTTCTCTATATGTAAAAACACAAGCCTCAAAATATATAAAAAACATGAGTTAACAGATATACAAAGAAAATTAAGTCTATCAGAATGGAAGATTTTTAACATAATATTCTAAATAATTGGTAAGTAAAGTACATGAAAAGTAGTAAGGATACGATTTAAACAACAATATTAAGAAGCTCAGATCGAACCACCATATATAGAACTAGACATTCAAACATTTAGAAAACACTTTCTTCTCCAGCACATGTAGAATATTTATGAAAACTGCCATGTGCACAAGGCCACAAGCAACCCATAGCCATTAAAGATGGCAATCTATTATGTAGACCATATTCTCTGTTCAAAATGCAACTAAATTAGAAATCACCATTAAAAAGTAGGTGAGAATAACCCAATATTTTAAAATACTTTGAAATAATTTGAAAATAAATACACACCTGATTATATGCTTACCTGAAGGACTAAAATGAAAAAGACAAAAATACCAAGTGTTCGTGAGGGTATGGAGAAAATAGAGCTCTAACACATGACTGATGGGAATGTAAATTGGTACCACCACTTCGGAAATATGTTTGTCAATATATCCTAAAGCTGGCACATGTATACTCTATGGATCCAGCAATTTCACTTCTAGGTATATACCCAAAACACATGTGTATGTCTGTTTACCCCATCATAATAGTCCATGACTGGAAACTACCAAATGCCTATTAGGAATAGAAAGCTTAAATATTATAGTTTATTTATATAATGGATGACTATTTAGTGAGAATGAGTGATCCATAACTGCACACAACAAAATGAGTATCAACAGATAATGTCAACTGAGATAAGCTAGACGCGAGTGTATTATGTCATTTACATAAAGTAGACAAATAATTTTAACTAATTTACATTTTATAAATCAAGATGGGTTATCCTGTGGGGTGAGGGGGCAGGGAGTGACTGGAAGAGGGCATACTGGGAATATCTGAGGTGCTGATAATGTTCTGTCTCTAAATCTGGGTGCTGACAATAACTGCATTCAGTTTGTGAAAATTCACCTCTATAGTTGTTATCTGCGTACTTTTTTAGATGTGTATTGTATTTCAAAGAGTTTAAGAAGAATTTTAAAAATGCACATCTCATATAGAAGAGAATAAGAAAGAGTGCAGAAGTTATAAACAGCATTAGGAATGAACCAAAGAGCCATCATTACTCCAGACAGAGCACAGATTTTAAATAATGGACTACTATGAACAATTTTATACTAATAAGTTTCAACTTTGAAGTGAAATAGACAGTCACCTAGAAAATACATTTGGCTAGAACTATTCAACAAGAAACCAAACAATTAGCCAAGAAAATGAAATAAAAGGTACTCAATGTAAAAAAAAAAGAAGTTATCTCTGTTTACAAATGACATTATCTTGTTAATAGAAAATCCTAAGGACACACAAAAAAACTATTAGAACTTATAAATGAATTCAACAAGGTTGAAAGACATAAGGTCAACATGTATAAATCAACTGTATTTCTATATACTAGTAATGAGCAATCCAAAAGTGAAATGAAGAAAACATTTTCACTTACAACAGCATTAAAAAGAATAAAATTCTTAGGAATATATGTAACCAAATATAGGTAAGGTTTGTACACTGAGATTAAAGATCTAAATACATGAAAATAAATCTCATGCTTATGGGTCAGAAAACTTGGTATTGTTATGATGGCACTATTCCCCAAATTTATATATAAATTCAAAACAATTCCTATTAAAATCTCAGCTGGCAAATTTTTTTCCACGTATTGACGAGCTGATCCTAAATGTCATGTGGAAATACAAAGGACCCAAAATAGTCAAACTAATCTTGTAAAAGGACAACAAAGTTACAGGATTCATGCTTCCATATTTCAAAATTTACTATAAATCTACAGAAATAAAGACAGTGTGGTACTGGCATAAGGATAGATGTATGGAATAGAGATTAAGGGTCTATTAAGAATTAAGGGTCCAGAAATAAACCCTTATACTTATGGTCAATTTCTTTGACAATGGTATCAAGACAATTTGGTGGAGGAAACTATTACCTTCAACAAATGGTACTGGGGCAGATAGATACCACATATGGAAGATGAAATTGAACCCATGTCTCACACCAGATATAAACATTAACTCAAAATGGAACAAATACCTAAATGTAAGATCTAAAACTATAAAACTCTTAGAATAAAACAGGAGTAAATACTTGTGACTGTGGATTAGCCAATGGTTTCACAGATATAACACTACAAGCACAAGTGACCAAAGAAATTAGACAAAATAGAATTTACTAAAATTTAAAACTTTTATGTTTCAAAGGACATCACCAAGAATATGAAAATATAATTCACAGAATGGAATATACTGAACATAAAGAAAATACTTACAAACCATACATCTGATAAGGGACTTGTATATAGAACATATAAAGTACTCTCATAACTTAATAATTAAAAAAAACCTCAGTAACAAATGGCCAATGAACACATGAAAAGATGTTCAATATTATCAGTCATTAGGGAAATGCAAATCAAAACCACAATGAAATATTACTTCATACCTTCTAGGATGGCTAAAATAAATGAGACAGTAACAAGTGTTGCTAAAGATGTGGAAGAAAGTGGAACCCTCCTTCACTGTTGATGGGATTGTAAATGGTGCATTGTTTGGAAAACTATTTGGTAGTTTCTCAAAATGCTTAACTAGTTACCATATGGCTCAGCAATTACACTCCTAAATAAGTATCAAGTAGAACTAAAAACATATGTCCACACAAAAACCTATACAGAAATGCTCAAAGAAACATTATTCATAATAGCCAAAAAATGAAAACAACTCAAATGTCCATCAGTGGATGAATGGGTGAACAAAATGAGTAAACAATGGAATATTATTAAGTAATATAAAGGAATGAAGTACTGTTGCATAATTAAACATGAATGAACCCTAAAATCATTATTCTAAGTGAAAGATCACATATTATATGATTCCATTTTATGAAATGTACAGATTATGCAAAGCCATGGAAACAGATTGACAGGGATGAGGGGAGAGAGAATGAATGAGTACAGGGTACAGGGTTTCTTTTTGGGGTGATGAGACTGCTCGGAAATTGGTTAGTGGTGATGGCTGTACAACTCTGTGAATAAACTAAACCCCTTCAAAATGTACACTTTAAAAACATGAATTATATGGTATATGAATATTATCCAAATAAATATGTTACTTTTATAAGAAAAAGAACAAAAACTGAATATTCCTATTGTCATTAATTACATCAGATTTTATGTATCTATTCCAATACATACACACACACAATGGAGGAAACACAGGTAGTTTTACAGTGAATTCTACCAAATATTCACTTTGATTTACCCAAATTCTTCTAAAGAATTAAAAAAGAGGGAATACCGCTTAGCTCATTTTCTGAAGCTAGTAAACTGATATCAAAACCAAACAAGGAGAATAAAAGAAATGAAAATTATATGCCAATTTCACACATATACATATATGTGAATCAACCAAAAAAACCTTGCAACAAACATAAAGGAATGCATCATAACCAAAGAGACCACACTTGATATCAGAAAATGAAAGAGGAGCTATCTACCAATTTTACAAAAAAAAGGATTATAAGAGAGTACTATGAAGAATAGTATGCTAACAAATTGGATAACTTAAATGAGATGGGCAAATTCCTAGAAATATAACCTACCAAGAATGAATCAGGAAGAAATAGAAAATCTGAACAGATCCACAACTAGTATGGAGATTGAATCAGTAACCAAACCACCCCCAACAAGGGAAATTCCAGGACTATATGGCTTTACTGGTAAATTCCACCAAATATTTAAAGAATTAACACCAGTATTCCTCAAACTCCTCCAAAAAAGTGAAGAGAAAGGAACACTTTCCATCTGAGGCCATCATTACGCTGACATCAAAGCCATATAATACACTACAAGAAAACTAGAACAATATCCTTGATGAATATTAATGCAAAAATCCACAACAAAATACTAGCAAACAATGTAAAAGCGCATTAAAATGATTATACCATAATCAAGTGAGATTTATTCTGGGGATGCAAAGATGGTTCAACATTGAAAAATCAATGTAATACACCACATTAACAGAATGAAGGGGAAAAAACCACATGATCATCTCAACTGGTGCAGAAAAAAAGCATTTGACAAAAATCAATACCCTTTCATGATAAAAATGTGACAGACTAGCAATAGAAGGAAACTACCTCAACATAATAAAGGCCATATATGAAGAGCCCACAGTTAACATCATACTCAATGGTGAAAGACTGAAAGCTCTTCCTCTAAGAACAGGAAAAAGACAGGGTTCCTGCCCTTGCCACTTCTATTCAACACAGTGCTGAAAGTCTAGCCAGAGCAATTGGGCAAGAAAAGAAATAAAAGGCACCTAAATTGGAAAGGCAGAGGTAAAATCCCTCTTAGCACATGATACTACCTCATACGTAGAAAACCCTAAAGGTTTCACACACCCAAAAACACACACACACAAACTGTAAGAATAAATAATTCAACAAAGTTGCAGGATTCAAACTCAATTTGCAAAAATAAGTTGTTTCCACACATTACATAGGAGCAATCTGAAATGCAAATAAAGAAAACTCTACTGATAACAGCATCATAAAGAATAAAATATTTAAGAATAAACTTAACCAAGGAAGCTTAAGATTTGTACACTGAAAACTACAAAAAACATTGCCAAGGATATTAAAGTAGACACAAATGAAATGTCATGCCATGGATTTGATGACCTAATAGTGTCAAGATGTGAATACTACCCAAAGTGATTATGGATTCAGTACAATTCCTCTCAAATCCCAACAATTTTTTTTCATAAAGATAGAAAAATCCATCCTAAAATTCATATGGCATATCAAGGGACTCTGAATAGCCATAACGATCTTGAAAAAGTACAAAGTTGTTGGAGGTCTCACACTTCCTGATTTTAAAAGCTATTATAAAGCTACAATGTATATTGGCATGAAGTCAGACAGATACATCAGTGGAATAGAAAGAAAGCCCAAAAGTAAATCCTCATATGGTCTAACGATGTTTGACAAGGGTGCCAAGACCATTCGATGGAGAAAAACAGTTTTTTCAATAAATGGTGCTGGGAAAACTGGATACTCACATGCAAAAATAGATCCTTACTTTATACTATATACAGAAACTAACCCAAAATAGTTAAAGACCTAAATGTAAAGTCTAAAACTATAAAACTCTTAGAAAACACAGGGGAAAAGCTTTAAGACATTGTATTTAGCAATGATTTCTTAGACATGACACTGAAAGCACAGATAACAACAATAAAAAAATAGATAAACTAGATATCAGAATTAAAAACTTCTGCACATCAAGGGACACAATTAACAGAGTAAAAGGCAACCCTACAATAGGAGAAAATATTTGTAACTCATATATTTGATAAAGGGTTAATAATCCAGAATATATAGAGAACTCCTACAACTCAACAAAAAAACAAACAATCCAATTAAAAAGTGGGTTAAAGGACTTGAATAGACATTTCTCCAAGGAAGATACACAAACAGCCACTAGGCACATGAAAAATTTACAGTGTCACTTAATCATTAGAGAAATGCAAATCAAAACTACAATGAGATAAGACCTCATATTCATTAGGATGGTTACTACTAAAAAAAAGAAAAACAGAAAAAACTAAGGAATGCAAAATGGTGTAGCCACTATGGAAAAAAAGTATGGCAGTCCCTCAAAAAATAGAATTACTGTATGATCCAGCAATTCCTGGATATATAATCAAAATGATTTAAAAATAGGGTCTTGAAGAGATATTTGTTCACCCATGTTTATAGCAGCATTATTTACAATATCCAAAAGGTAAAAGCAACCCAAGTGTCCATCAAAAGATGAACTGATAAGTAAAATGTGGTATATACATATAATGGAAAAATGCTGATACATACTACAACATGGATAAACCTTGAGGAACATTATGCTAAATGAAATAAGCCAGTCACAAAAAGACAAATACTATATAATTCCACTCATATAAGGTACCTAGAGGAATCAAATTCACAGAGACAGAAAGCAGAATAGTGGCTGCCAGAGACCGAGGGGGAGAGAGGAATGGGGAGCCATTATTTAATGGGTGCAGAATTTTGCAAGTTAAGAGTTCTGGAAATGGATGGTGATGGTGCTTGCAAGACATATGAATGTATTTAATGCCATTGAACTTAAAAATGATTAAGATGGTAAATTTTATGTCATATGTATTCCACCACAACTAAAAAAAACTGAAATAGAAAAAAATTTTCTTACAGATACATGCTAAGAGGAGGAGAAAAACACAAAAGTCAAACTAACATCATAGCCCAATGATAAAGATTTAGGGGGCATTTTACTATGATAAATAATAAAAAAGAATGTAAATTCCCTGCCTCTATTAAAGACTAATTATATTCTAACTTAAGTAATTTAATTGCCTATATGCAATTTCCATTCATTAGTTATTCTGATAAATGTCTTTACAAACTTTAATGGGAAAAAAATTGAAAAATATTCACTCTGAAAAATAAAATTTTTGGAGACAATTTTTTAAATGAAAATTTTCTTTAAAATTTTTTAAATAAAAATTCTGGGAGAAATATGAAAAATACTTTTAAAAACAAAAAGACTAACATATACATTTTTATCTCTAATTTCAGAGTCCTCTGAATTCCCAGACATATGCATACACAAATGTGTATTAAAATTATTTAAATATTCCGCTTCAATATATTCTATATTTTCCCTAGGTTACAATATGTTTTTACTTATGATTTGATCCTTGTATTAGTAAAAACATTGTCAGTGAGATATCTGGCATGAGAAATACAGCAAGGCTGATACAAAAGAAAATTTCTGACTCATCAATATAACTTTATAGATTAAATGAGAACACTCTCTCTAATAATTAGAGTAGGATAAAATATGATGTTAAATTCCCAAAGAACGTAATGCATTTAGAAGACCTAAATATCAAAGCTTGATATTATTTCAGACCACAGGAGTATTACAATAGTCACTCAGAAATTTGGGACTAGTCAATCTATAAGCAGTAAATCTGTTAAAAGCCTGAAACCAGTAAATAATCTTTGATTTCCATATTCCAATAAAGTTAATAAACTATCTTTCAAAAAGTACAGCAATTAAAAAATCTAGATTGCAATGAGATCTCTCTCAGTAAATGCAGTGAGGCTCAGTTAAGGGAGGAGATCTCTATGAGATCTGAGCAATGATTTCTACAGAGTATTGAGTATTCCTAGTGGGAAAACTGATTTGAGCTGCCTTTCTAAGAGAGGGTAAAGTCTGAAGTGACCTTATTTTAGGAATTGCAATAGGTGAAGACTGGTCTTCATCTTGAGATGACATGGCAATGTTATCATCTTCAAAGGGATCCAAGGTAACTTTCATTTTGAAATAAGGCAAAGCTACCATCTTTATAAAATGAAGAAAACCCAACATTACAGAGAACAGGGGAGGTCAGACTTTGAGAGACATGCTGATGAGTCATAGCTGGTGAATCATTTGTACTGCATTGAGAACCAGGATGAAGGGAATCTTTCATTGACTGGCCACTTTCTTGAGTATCAGTGGCAATACTATTGCGTTGACAGGAATAGGAAATAATAGCTGGAAAAGGAAGGAAGGTTGCTGTGTTGTGTTGATAGGCGCTTCTATCAACAGTGTTTTGATGGGATGAGGAATTAGCTTTTGTTTCAAAATTCATAAAATGTTTAATGTTATATTCAGGAGAACAAGAGTTCATATATTTTTTGGCATTGGCAACACTTGACTTTTTAGAAATGATTTTAATTTCATTTGGATTAAATATGCTATCGCTACTTGATTGAAAATCAAAGAAATTAGCACTCTCATAACAGGAAACTACACTTAGCTTAGGGGCTGAGAAGAGTCTGTAGGATCTAAAGCCAAAATGGCCTAAGGAAGATTTTAAATCACTGAAGCTTCTTTTTTTCTTGAGAATCAATGTTAGCTCAACTTTGTTGATGAAAAGAAGCATTGCTTTTCTGAAATTTAACAAATACAGAATGTCTTCTTCCAGAAGATAAGCGATGAGATGTATTTGATGAAAATAAAATTTTACTTCCTCCAGATGAACTGACTCAACGTATTGCAGAAGGACAAGTTGTTTTAAGATAAAAATATCCAGCTGAGTGTGTAACAGCAGAGGCTCCAGGGTGCAGGAGGTCTGGTGTAAGTGGGTCCACAGGACACTTGGGTTGGCAGGCCTGGTCACCTTTGCAGCAGCTAGAAGGAGAAAAGCGTCAAATGAGGGGAAAAAATAGGGAGCAGAAGCGGAAACCTGCCAAGCCTCCTGAAGAATAACATCCACCTTATCATAAAGAAACAACAGGGAATAAGAAAATTATGGCAGCTGAAGTTGAGGTCACACAGAGGTACCCAAAAGAACACTAAGTCTAAAAGATTATCCCTTAAGTCTCTAAGATTATCTCCACCTCCATGGCACCTGCCCAATCTATTCAACCTCAGGAAGATACTTTGAAAAGACTCAAAGAAGCAGGCAGAAGGGAAGGTTAGGGGAAACTTGAGGGGGCACCCGAACTGAAGGATCCCCTGAATGAAAAGGGAGAACTTCCCATTTTAAAAATAATAGGTCATAATATCTGTTTGAGAGTATTAAACTACTATATTTAAAGGGGTTTAGTAGAATAAATCTATACCCTGTCGACTAATGCTTTTTAAAAATATTAACTGTAGATGAAGCAGAACCTTCTCTGGAGAGAATATTTCAGATAAATATCCAGATATTCCAGATAATTCAGTTATTGTGGGACACTAAAGGAAGCATTAAAGCTTTGTTTATGAATAGTTCAATGTTCTTTAGCACGTGAAACATATGGAGAAGTGTTTTTCTTTTTAAAGGCTTACCTTAAGCATTTTCCCATATTGATTTAATCCAAAGTAAATCTTTCCCTTCCTTTTTAAGCCGTAAATGTTCTGTGTAGGTGGAACAGGTCAGAAGACTGAATGCTTAAGCTGCATGTGGAATTAACATGGCAGTAACACAGAGTGTGATGACAGCAGGCTCTAGAATCTAATGGCATCAATTTGGAACAAAATTGTTTGTGGCTAACTTTTCTGAAATGCTGCAATGAACACTACTGTGGAATGTGTATTTCAACTTCATTATGTTCAACGAGTCAGTCAACAAATCAAGGGATGAGAAAACAGCAAGACGAAGGCAATAACATCCACACAATCCTTTATTTGGGACTGTCTCTTTCACTGGTTACCCTCCACACCCCTGATCCACTAACTCATTCTTCTCTCACTTGAACACTTTTTACCGCAGGTTTTTACGACCTCCAGCGATATGTTACAGACATTGGCCTGAAGATATATTGAGAAAGAAAAAAATGCCTAAGTAGCCAAAGTCAATGCCCTCCCAAATCAAACAAGCTTCATCTACCTCGATAGTAAAGCATGCCATCTGACTGGGTGGGCCACATGCACAGATTATGATCTGCTGTGTCCCTGCTTATAACCAACTTATATTCATTTAAAGGAGGTTAACAGTTATTAGAAAAGACATATTGTCCTCTTTTCCAAACCCACTTGGAGCACTATCCATATAATAGATGTAGGTGTATAGCCACTTATGACATAAAACACTCCCTCAAATATATATATATATTTTACTCCTTAATATCTTCCTACTGGTCATGCAACATTATACCTTTCATAAACATTAACTCAAGTGGATCCCGGACCTAAATATAAAATCCAAACCTATAAAATTCCTAGAAGATAACATAGGAGAAAACTCAGATAAAGTTGAATATGGCCATGACTTTTTAGACACAAGACCAAAAGCACAATTTATGAAAGAAATAAGTGATTAGCTTTTGTTCTGTGGAAGACAATGCCAAGAGAATGAGAAGCCACAGATGGGAGAAAAAATAAATCCTCTCTGAACCTAATATCCCCTTCTTGCATTATGCACTCTCCTTCTGCTCAAAGTCAAGTTCCTTGAAATAAGGGTCTACCACTCTGGTATCCACAACTACCTCTCATGCCTTTGCCCAGGTCTAGATCAAATTTCTGTACTCATCACTACCCAGCAATTGCTCCTGAGAAGCTCATCAATAAATGATCTCCAAAGACCCAAATCCAGGAAATACAGTTCAGTCTTCATTTTACTTGATCAGAAACATTACAACTGAAAGGCTACTATTAAATGTATTTTTCTACCTCAGGGGTGGGCAAACTATACCATGGGGTATAATCTGTCTGACACCAATTTTATAAATAAAGTTTTATTGGAAGACAGCCATACCCACATTGTCTATGGCTGCTTTCAAGCTACAAGGCAGAGTTGAATAGTTGAGGCAGAGACTGGATGGTCCTCAAAACCTAAAACTATTAAAGAAGTCTGCTAACCCATATTCTAGTATACATGATACATTTGATCATTTCACATTATTGGTAAAGTAACAAAATTTTTATTTTTAGAACTTACTATGGCTTAGACGCAGTGCAAAATCTCTTCTTATACCATCTTTTTAAGACTTAACACAATATGAGGCATATATTACTAACCACATTTTAAGATGAATAAATTCAGGTTTAGGGAAGTGAAGTTACACAGCTAGTTAGAAGCTGAGCCAGGATTCATACTTGGGTCAGAGTGATTCCAAAGTCTGTAGCCTTCACCACTGTTCTTGGAACCTCATCCTCTTTCAATTTCTTTGACATCCTTCTCCTGGGGTTCATTTCCCACTTTGATTATGTTCAGTCTTTCTTTTGCAGGCTCATCCACTTCAGCCCACTTCCTCAGTACTGGCTCCAAGAGGCCCTGTTCCCTACCCTCTTCTCTCTTCCCATGCCGCGTGTTCTGCCTGCGCATCATCTAGACCGGCAGCGTTCAGCACCATACGTATACTAGTCGATGCTCAGCACAGGAGCAACATTCCCCTTGGAGGTGTCTCTCAGCCCTCCAGCCACTTGCTTTCATGGGCCACAGGCAGATGTCCGCTCATGCTGGCAGTGGCTTCCATCTCCTACCAAGTTCTGCCCAAGGAGGGTTGAGCGCCTCCTGCGAGAAGAGATGCGAGGGGACTTGGCACTTGCTGCTTTGTTGCTTTGTTCTTGGTCTTCAGGACTCTGGTTAAAATTGAGTCTGGGAATCCCTCTTTAACATGCTGTTACATGTTTTTAAAAACCTGTTTGACTTGTGAGGTGTTGTTTTGTTTCCTGCTGTATCTTGAGAGCCTACACAGTGCCTAGCACAGAGCAGATACTCTGGTTGAATGGAGAAAGGGGACTGCAACTGTTAGTGTCACCCTTCCTTTTTGTCCTCATTTTCAAAGAAATCACAGATGAGAAGACCTGCATGGCAAATAAGCTATGAAAAGATGACTACTCATGTAAGTGTTCAGGGAAATGCAAGTCGAAATAATGATTAGTTACTGCTTAATCTCCATCACATTGGTTAAAATTGAAAAGTTGAACAATATAATAATTTGTATGGAAAAATGAGATTTCTCATACACAGCTTATAGGACTGTGGATGGGGACACTCCAAAGAATAACTGAGCAATACATAATAATATTTAGCCTGTAACTCAGCATCCACTTCTAAGTATATACTTTCAAATTATTCCACATGTACATAGGGAATTATAAAGAAAGGTGTTCAACACAGCATTGTTTATAAGAAAATGGTGACCTAAACACCCATTAATAGGGAAATAAAGTAAGGATACTCATAGGATGGAATGCAGCACAGCACCTGGAAAGAATGAAATAAATTAACACATATCAATATGGAAAAATCTCAATAAAACATTTGATGCAAAAGCAAGTTACAAAATAGTAGGTACCATATCATGCCATTTATGTGAATTGTAAGAACCAAAGACCATTTATTCATTGTTTATGTAAACATGAACATATAGGAGAAACATTAAAACGTTCAAAGGAAGAATCTACACCAACTTCGGGATGATAGTTACCTCTGAGAGAGGGGAGTATAAAGAAGATTCCAATTTTATGTGTCATATTTTATCAAAAAAAATCCAAAAGACAACTTTTTGCCGATTTGTACTTCTACTGATAACGAAAATATTCAACACAGCCATCAAGGTCAGCAAACCTCATTTTTCCTCCAGTTGGCAAAGCCCTCCCAGCTCCCTCCTCCCCTCCTCCAAGCTCCTCTTTTGCCCTGCGCATGCCGAAATGCCACATATCAAAATAGCATTAACATAAATTGCTCCCCTTGCTTGTGCTCAGGGCTCAGACCTTGGGAGATTACTCCCTTCTGAGCCCGCCCGTGTAAAATAAACCTCAACACTCCAAGACCTCCAAGTGCTGCTTGGTTCTTCCATCAGCGATCCAGTCCAGGTTTTCCAGTATTTTCCGTAACACTACAACATACAGAATCACCACATAATGAATCTGAATTTGTCTTTTTCTCAAGGCCTTGAAAAAGTGATATGCAACGCTAACGTGGATTTGGCAGAAGTAAATAATAGCAAGAATAAAAATGTAAATGAACAAAAAGCAAAGTCTGTATTTGGCCTCATGACAATGAAAGCTTAAGGAGTTTTAAAGAAAGCCTCCAAAGCCTATGTCTGTCTGGGACCTTGTTTCATCATTATCCTGTATTATTCATAAAGCAGTACCTTCTTAGGTACTAGGTATTATGGCTTATTTTATGCTGGTGTTCTTTTTGGGGTAGATTTGTGAGTTTTCTTTCTCTTTTCAGAACATAAATATTGTGTCTCTTGATGCTATCTGAAGGTATCATATGGACTTAACACTAAAATGAAAATACTTAAGTCAAAAAAAGAAAGAAAAGAGGTTCACAGGAGCACTATGGAACCCTGCTTTACCTGACCGGATCGTGTATATGAGACATATGTATTATTCTTAAAGCTCAGATGAAATAGAAGCACAAGGAATTTATTATGGGGTATTACTTTAAACGGGAATAGATGTAACTTTTGAAAGAGAGGTTTCTAAAGCTTTACATAACACTGTGATTTAAATAACCTTTTAAGCCCCTAGTTTCACAGAGCAATACAGGTAAAGGCTGACAGAGAAAAAAAACAGTGAGCAGCTTCAAAAAGAAAATGAACTAAAAAGTTTTCAGAAATAAGGAAGTCCTTAAATCTGAATTACAAACATTAGCGTGCACTAGAGACCTTAAAAATATTTAAAACAATTTTTCCTTATCCAGTCCTTCAGGGGCCAAAATGACCTCTGGTATCACCCTGACTGAAAAAACAGTACTCCTCCATACACCCAGATTTTGGGGGGTGTCTGGTGCTGTTCCCACTGAAAGGGACCAGTGCGGCCAAGGCAGTAGCTGATTCCAAGTCTTGGAGCAGGCACAAAAACAGAATCAATCGAAATATGATTATCACCAAGAAGAAGAGATGCTTTCCAAGATGTTCACCCTCATGCTAAGAAGGAAAACAAAGGACCTTGAAAGACCCTCTGATGCCACATTATGAGAATTTGAGCCTCAGTCACCATTACCTCCACAATTATGAAATTAGCTGAGTCCAAAAAAGGCATAAATCCCTATGTCCATGATGATGCTGTGTGCTAAGAGGCATGCAGAAGGTTCTAATAATGTTTACAGAAAATGCATTCTATTCCTCTACCCACTCAAGTGTGTGACAACTTAGAATTTTTTTTTCTTGTATAAAACTAATAGTACCAGTAAATTGTGACTGACATCTGTTTCAGTAAGAAGTCAAAATTTCTAGATATCTCTTGCCAAAGAGAAATTTGACATATGGAACGTGTAATTGTTGTTTGATGTTTTAATTTTGCTATCAAGGACACTGTATACCACATCTGAAATGTGGTAATGGGGCTATGACTGTATTTTACTACGACCAGTCATTTCTGTCCCATGGGAGGTTATAAAAGGACAGGCAATCTAAGATATACACAAATACACTTTACAAAGACCTTGTTTTAAAAAATTATTTTATTTATTTGAAGTTTGTTTCTAGGTATTTATTTAGAAAGATATGTTAAATCTTTCTGTATCTTATTCCTCTTTCTCTAAAAAAAAAAAGATCCACACTGTTTCTGTTTGTTTGCTTGTTTTATTTCTCTGAAGTATGACTAAATAGGAAAAGTTTCTTTCCTTTTATCTTATTAAGTGCCACTCACTGTAATCTACTCCAAGTCACTACAGTTGTTCTTGGTGGGGGGGAATAGCAACGTTTTTTTTTTTAACTACTATATTTTATTGAAGTACAGTTGATATACAATATTGTATTGGTTTCAAGCATACCACATAGTGATTTGACAGATAGCTACATGTTTAAGTGCTCACCCCAATGTGTAGTTACTACCTGTCAACACAGAATTATACTAAAGAATTATTATGTTCTCTATGCTGTACTTTCATCCCATGACTAATTTATATCATGACTGAGATTTTGTGCTTCTTTACCCTAATCACCTATTTCACCCCCACACCCCCATGGTAACCACCAGTCCTTTCCCAGTGTCTGCAAGTCTATTTCTGTTTTATTCATTTGTTATGTTTGTTTTTGTTTTTTATATTCCGCATATAAGTGAAGTCATATCATTTTTGTCTTTCTCTGCCTGGCTTATTTTGCTTAGTCCACCTGTGTTGTTGCAAATGGCAAGATTTCTTCCTTTTTATGGCTGAATATTATTCCATTGTGTATATGTACCACATTACCTTTACCCATTCACCTATTGGTGGGTACTTTGGTTGCTTCCGTATCTTGGCTATTGTAAATAATGTGGCAATAAGCATAGGGGTGCAGATATCTTTTCAAATCAGAGATTTTGTTTTCTTCAGGTATACCTAGAAGTGGAATTACTGGGTCATATGATATTTCTATTTCTAGTTTTTTAAGGAACCTCCATACTGCTTTCCATAGCTGCTGCACTAATTGACATTCCCACCAACACTGTGGGAGGATTTCCTTTTCTCCACATCATCACCAATACTTGTTATTTCTTATCATTTGGAGAGTAGCCATTCAGACTGCTCATTAGGGTCTATTACATCTATTCTAGGATTCTATTGCTAACAAAGATACCCAGGACCAAGCAAGAGGAGGAAATGTCTTGACATCAATTAAAGTTTTATATCTCTAATTTTTCCTGTTAGCCATCTGTGACTGTAACTCATAAATTCCACAAACCCTTCTTGAATCCACATAAACAATTTATGCCAATAACATTACTTGAAGTTAATTAAGTCCTACAATTATCTTCTTTTCATTTGTCTTCAATTTATCAAAGGTTGCTTCTTTTTCTAGAATTTTAGAATTTCTTGAACAAGTCTATTTTGCTCCTCAAAAACACTAGCTAGTGTTTTTTAATAAATAGTATTTATTAATAAATCATTTGTTTTTCTTATACAAGAATATTATTTATGTATTTGGTTTTAGAATTCAATGAATTACCCCATGCAAGGGTGATACTGAATCACTTGTACATTCTCAAATCTTTCTATGTCTGCACTATCCAATCAAGTAGCCACTAGTCCCATGTGGCTATTTAAACTTAAATTAATTACAATTAAATAAAATTAAAATTCAGTTTCTCAGTTGCACTAGTTACATTTCAAGTGCTTAATGTGGTGGCTAACAGCTACCATACTGGGCAACAGAGGCCATTTCCATCATCATGGAAAGGTCTGTTGGACAGCACTTATTGGACAATTCTTATATAACAGGTGACACAGGGGCCACACATAAAAAAAATAGGTTACACATTTTGTCAAACAATTACTGGCTTGCTTACTACTTGCATGATGTCACCTAGTACTAACTATCACATACTGACCACTACAGAATTATAATGTAAGCTAAAATAATCACTCCTTTTATGTCTTGTTAGTAGCAGAATATTTGACTAGAAATGCCTAATGAAAGCACTTAAAAAACAGCAACAAGGCAATAAATAATCAATCCAACATGGCAAAATCTTTAAGAAACTTACCCTCCTTCACTTTCTGCTTCCTCTGAACTATTACTTGTTGCTGAATTTTGAGCTGTGGCAAGCCTTCTTTTTCTAGCTCTGTGCTGAGGACTTATCTTATGGACAGTTACCTTTCCTCCAAGTTCACCTTGGATATATTCCTCCAGCTTTGGAATAGCTTCTTTAAGAACTCTGATCTCCTTTTTGAGTTCTTCCATATTTGTCAATAATTCATTTAACTTCTCCAATATCTGAAGTTGTCTTCCTTGAAAGATGGCTGCTGTTCCTTGGCCATGTTCATCTTGCAAAGTCATCAAATCAAATGTATTACCCAGAGAAAGAAACTTAGGTAAATTCATTGCTGTCCTTGGTTTGCGAGCCTTGTGGTACCACAGAAGCAGCAAGCTGATTCCAGTAGTTCCCACCATGATGCCAAGGATCAGTTCTTTGTTTGTGGAATGAGGCATTTCTTGTTTTCTGTTACTAAAATTAAAAGCATAGGTATCAATGAATGCTGTTTCTGTCTTTGCCCAAGACAAAAATGTCAGAGCTTTCTCGATCAACAAAAACTATTTTTACATTACCAAAACAAACAAAAAAATCTTGATAAATCATAAACTAAAATAAGCTCTGAGTAATTACCTCTATAATGTATGTGGCCCAATGGAAATTTTTGCTTTAAGGATATCACTGAAGTCCAGTATAAAGTATCAGCTTTAATTCAAAACTTGTATTCTACACTGATCTGAAATTTATGCTTTACCATATATTTTAAAGGATGTAATAGAGGTAATAGAATCATCATAAACTTCTGGAAAAAAAAACTTTACAAATTCAAATTATGCTTAACTGTGTATGGAACTTTTATTTATATAGAACTAACTAGTGTGCTGATTTCTGAATCTTACCTAATCTTTAAGGAAGGCCAAGGAGAAGCTGTTCCTTAGCACCTAGCTTATATTTGTACTTAAATTTAAAGTGACAACATTTTAAAACTCAGGGATTTTGGATATAAAATACATTAGAGAGCTTTGGAAAATTTGTAACCCACCGTATCTCTGTTTTAGTCAACACAGAAAGCAGAGATGCTAACATATGTGCTGACTTTACCTCCTTTTATCTTCACACCCAGAATTTCTCTGCTCCTTACATTTCTATTTCTCTCTGAGATCTGAATGTTTTTATTTTCTTTCAAATTTTGCCTTTTTTAAAAATAACAAAAGAGTCATTTCTTTGTTTCCTTTAGCTTTCTGAACTTTCACCATTTTATAGCCAAGGCCCTAACTTTGGCCCACCTAATTCCACATAAACTCAGCAACTTTGATTCAAGGCATCATAATCTTTCTTAAGTATATCCTATTTTCACTAGTTTTATTGCCTATTCTGATCTTAAAATCAGAAGACTATTGAAGGAAACCAATAATATAAAGCCCCTTTCCTTTGAGACTTTAAAATGGCAATGAGTAATATGATAAACTTTTGTAATTAGAGTAAAATACGGTAAGGCTTTTTATAGACTTTGAAGTTCCCCAAATTGTTTTCCCATTAATTTCCTCCTATTTTGTAAACAGGAAAACATATGTATTAAATTTTGTTTGAAACTTGGGATAAATATTACAAATAATAGTAAACTTTCAGTTACAGGAAATTAAATTTGCTAATTTTTTGGTTTGTTTTTCCTTACACTTTCTCAGAAAGCAGATTATTACAGCACTGCCATCTATTATCCCCAAGAAAAAGGAAACAAATGAAGTAAGTCCTGTAATCTCCCCAGCTTTCCAGTTGGAGGCAATTTCTCGACTGTGGCAAAGGGAGGGGAAAATCAAATAGAGCTGGGAGTCTCACTGAGTGGAACAGAGATCGGTGTTGAGGGAAACTGAAGCACCTAGGCTGTGCAGTGTAGCACTGAAGATGAGGAAGGTGTGCAGAGAAAGCACTCCAGAAATACGCATAGGGGTCTCCTTGAATCTTTAATTGAATACCAGTCTTCACATGCATGGTATGAAACTCCATCAGGCCAGAAAAAGAATAGTTTCAGGAAAAGAATAATTACCAAGGGGCTATAAGCTGAACTATGTCTAAAGCTACACAGAACTGGGGAATATTCAAGTTCCCACCAGCCAGAATGGAGAGCGTTTATGAAATAACTGGGGCTTACAGTAGAGACCTCAGAAGGACAATGCCTTGGTAATGGGGCTAAATTAATCCTAGAGAGAGTTAAAGCTATTTAGTCTTGCCCTAAAATGAGCCTCCAAAGAATCAAATTGATTCACAATTAATTTAACTGCCTTCAAGAGAAGGTCCAACGACCTTTAAAGAAGTATAAAAAAAAATCCAGAACTCAACAACATAAAATATTACTAGATATGAAATGAAACAGAAAAATGAGATTACATAATTAACAGACAATGATGTTAAAATACTATCACAAATATGTTCACCATTTAATATAAATATTTAAAAAGTTAAAGGAAAATATGACCATGGTAAGAGAAATAGAAGGTATTAAGCAGCATCAAATGGAACTCTTAGAAATGAAAAATATTTGAAATAAAATTTTACTGAATGAGATCAACAGCAGAAAAGACAGTGTGTGTGTGTGTGTGTGTGTGTGTGTGTGTGTGTGTGTGTGTGTGTGTGCGCGTGTTGTTGTGTGTGTGTATTGGGGGGAAGTCAGCAAACGTGGAGACACAGCAGTAAAAACCATCTACTACAGACTAAATACTTGTGGTCCCTTCCTTCAAATTCATATGTTGAAATCCGAATCCCAAGGTGATGGTATTAGGTGGTGGAGCCCTCATCAATGGGATAAGGACCCTTATAAAAGCAACCCCAGAAGACCTTTCCTCCATGTCTATGACCCAGAAGCAGACTCTCACAAGACACTGAATCTGATGGCACCTTGATCTGAGATTTCTCAGCCTCCAGAACTATGGGAAATACATTTCTGCTGTTTATAAGCCACCCAGTCTATGATATTTTGTTATAGCAGCACAAATGGACTAAGACACCATCCAAAATGAAGCACATAGATGAGGAAAAAAAAACCCTAAAAAATCCAACCTAAAACAAAAAACCAGCAGAGCCTGTGGGGCAAGATCAAACTATCTAAAACATACATAAAGTTCCAGGGAAGAGAGGGGTGGTGGTGGGGGGCAAAAAATACCTGAAGGAAAAATGGCCTAAAATTTTCCAAATTGGACAAAAACCTATCAACCCAGAGATCTAAGAGGGTAAACATAATCCCAGTCAAATAAGTAAAGAAAAGCAAACCAAAGTACATTATTAAAATGCTAAAAAAAAAGTGATAAAGAAGAAATCTTAAAAGTAGCCAGCAGAAAAAAGACATATTAAGTACAGAGAATAGATCAGATTTCAGCAGATATTAACTATTCTAACAAGATAACAATGGAATGACATCTTTAAAGCAGTGAAAAGAACTGTCAACTTCCTCTTCTACATCTAGTGAAATATTTCTCAAAAATGAGGGTAAAATAAAGACTTTTTCAGACAAAGAAAAGTTGAGAGAATTCATTGCCAGCAGACATGCACTCCAAGAAGTGCTAACAGAGGTTCATCATGCAGAAGGACAATGATAACAGAGAAATTTGGATCTACACACAGGATAAAGAGCAGCAAATATGTGGGTAAATATAAAGGTCATTTTTCTCATTTTAAGATTTTTAAAAATAAAATACTTGCTTATTACAGCAAAAATGATAATAACATATCATGGGATTTATAATATGTAGAAGTAAAAAATAGCTGAAAGGATAGGAAGGGACAAAGTGTTGTAAGGCTCTTAGATTATAATGCAATGCTCTTAGATTATTATAATTTAATAAATTAAAAATGTATTGTTACAAACCCAAGCGTGACCACTAAAAAAACAAATAACAACAACAATGAAACCTCCTCAAAGGCATAAAAATAAGCCAATAGTGGAGATAAAAATAGAATATTAAAGATATTCAGTTAGTCCAAAGAAGTAAGGAAAAAGGAAAAAATATATATGGGCAAATGGAAAACAGATAAGGAGAAAAGAAACATCACTATATAGGAAAACGGTGTGAAAAATATCAGAAAGATAACAGTATTTCTGCTTATCAGTGGAAAAGATCCAAGTTTTCATAAAAGGAAGATAAATTAATGAAGTTAAAAACAAAGATTAGAGAATCGCTGTAGCAATGAGCTTGAGAAGGATTCTTAATTCTCTTGTACGTAATATTCACCAATTCCTGAGGCAATTTCTGGAAGATTATTATTTTAAAACCATTAGTCCTACTCTTTTACACTTAGACCTGTAGTGAAACAGGGCATCCAAACAGGATACTCCCTATGTTCAATGCATATAGTCTAGTGTATTAATCAGGAATTAAAGACAGACATTCTCTTAGACTTGTTGGAAATAGATTCTTGCTCCTTATTCTTCCTCTTCCATAGAGCATCATTTGAAATATAGTATTTAGGTGGGCATTTAGCGTATAAGAAACAATAATGCTTTGCCTGTGTAGGTGGGATCATAGGATATAAACCAGGGGAAGGTACAACTGAATTCTCAATTTATATCTTTCCAATCCTCCTTCCCCCATTCCCACTCTCAGCTGTTTTGTTTCTTGTTTCACATAAAACAATGAAGCAATCAAAGAGAACTTCATAAACTCCCACCATGGCATCTACCCACCTTCCCGAATCTGCTCATATAATCTGCCTTTTCTTTCATTACTGTGAGTGAATGGTTGAGTTGCCATCAAAGGTCAACTGCCATACTTGGGCACTAAAAACCATCCAACCCCTCTGCCTTCTCAAGTTCATTGCTGCCCCAGTTCTCTAGGAATCTCTAGATTCTTAGGGGAAAACATAAAATATTAACTGTTAAGACTCGAGGAATGTATGCAAAATTTTGCAAGAAGGGTAAAGAACACATCAGGGCTTACAGACAAGCCCGAGGTTTGTCTAAGGAATCACTTTGAAACTCTGAATTTGTGAACAGATTGCCTACAGAGACCTGGCTAAAATGACACTTTCTAAGTGAATTTTACTCTTATTTCACCAGGTTTTCATTGTTTTTCCTATTTTATAATTTTTTAAATTTAGGGCTCCCTGATGTTTTGCTTATTTGCAAATGTTTGTCGCACTGAAAATGTGTCATTCGTTTTGGGTCAAATAGGTGGGAATACGAGTTCGTGCAAAAGTATTTGCTGGAGGCTGAAGGGTAGAAAGACCCAGGGAGCCGAGGACAGAGGCGATCGCGTGTGTCCGACAGAAATTCCTCTGGATCTGCAGGGACCGGCCGGGCGGAGGCGACACACTGTCAGGTCCCCACGCACACCATGACGGGCTGCCGGCGCTCAAATGCTGGCGACCACCGGTAGGAGTTTCTGAGGCGCCGGCTCGGAGACGGTGGCACCGGAAAAAGCCGCTGGAAGTCGCTCTGGGCGGGTGTAACACACAGAAACGCCGGGCAGCGGGAAGGCGCCTGCAGCTACGTGGCCTCCCCGCGGAAGCCCGCGAGACCCGGAAGTGCGGTGGCCGCGGACGGAAGCGCCGCCTCAGCTCCCTCCCCCCCGGCTGCGTTCCATCCCGCGGGCCTCTCGCCCGCAGCCCTCCCCGCACGCACCTGTACTCGCTGTCGTTTCCCTGTCGTCCGAGACTGGGGACTGGGAACCTGCAGGCGGGGCGGGCGCAAGGCAAGTGTTGGGCGGACGGTGGTCCCCGCGCCCGCGGGTCCCGAGGTCCGGCACCGCGGCCGCCGCGTCCTGACCCAGATAGCAGAGCCGCTGGGGGAGGAGCCCGCGGCCGCCCGCTCCGCGGCTCCCGCCTCTTCCCACGGGGCGTTCTGCTCACCCGGGGCGGGCGCCGGCGCACCTTCCACAGAAGAAAACTGCGCTCCGCCGGGCGCCTCGGCCCGCCTGTGGCCTCTACTCAGCCCGGCGCCGCCGCGACCTTTCCCCGCTCCCCCGCCGTCCCCGTTCGCTCCCTCAGGCGCAACCCTGAACCTTGCTCCGTGTAACAGCGCGATGTTTTACGCAAATTAGTAATCACGTCCACAGCCACGTTTTCCAAACTTCACTGTAAGTCACCTAACCTTTTAACGAACAAAATCCCCAACCACTTCGTCCCCGCACCATTCTGAGCTTCATTTTGGGGAAACGCTGTTTTGGATGCCTAACATTGGAGATTTTGCCCACTTTGCTTTCTATGGTTTGTTTGGCGAAAATAAAGATTCCGCCAGATACACACTTTAAAACTACACTCACTTCTGTTTTGCCCTTACGTTGAACTTAAGGCTTGCAGCGAATTTAGTCTCAATTACTAAATTCTCTACCACCAATGTACTGAGTGGAATTAAAAACGGATCACTCCCATTTATCAAAAAACTCCAGCTTTTAAGAAATCAGAAGGCTCATTTACAACCATTACAATACTATTTAGTAATGATTCTACAGGAACCTTAAAACTAGGATGTCTTGAGTTTTAAGCAAGCTACATTCAAGAATAAGCCTAGTCACAGTCATTTTATTGAAACTATATTTTGGAAGACAACAGACTAATATTTAACCTCTAAGATCTGAAACTAGTATAGTACTCCCAAGAACCACTTTCATCCCCATTTTATTACGGTTTGCAAAGATACTTTAATATAATGCTAATATTTGCTTTATTTAACAATATAGTGTAAACCTGTCATGCAGGGTGAAAGTAGATTTCTAACAGGATTCTAACAAAGTTGTGTTTATCTTTACTATCTCGCCAATAATACTTAAAAAGAGGCTTAAAGCACCTTGAGACTTAAGCTTTTCCAGAAGGAGCACAGGAGTCGTCCACTGCTGCTTTCCCAGCACACAAGCACAGAAGAGGACCTCAATAAAAAGACGGAGTGTGGGCTGAGAACAAGCCTTATCAACCCTGCTCCAAGAGGAAGGTGGCAGCTGGTATTGATGGGTTCTTAAATTCAGGATATATGATAAAGTAGCTGTACTTTTCCTGTCTGCCTGCTCCTCTGCCTGCCCTCCAGTACCTTTTATTCTGTTCCTTGATCAGTAAAAGTTACCTGAGAGTTAAAAATTCAGATAATGGTAGCCATTTATCTTTGTTAAAGTTAAAACTAAGCAGTACGGAGAGGAGCTATCTTTGCCAGGCACCGTTGTAGGGATGACATAGAAAAAAAGAAATTGCTCCCCTGACCCTTACTAGGAGTGTAGTCTAAAAGGAACTTATAAAGGAAAAGAAAAGAAAAAAACCACCACCCACTTGGAATCTCAGAGTTTGTCATGGACTGCCCCTAAAATTCATGTATTTAAGCCCTAGTCCCCAGTGTGACTATTGGAGGTGAAGCATTTGGGAGGTAATTAGGTCATGAGATTGGAAACCTGAAGAATGGGATTAATGCCCTTACAAGAAGAGTAAGAGACAGCTCTCTTTTCCAACCATGTGAGGATGCAATAAGAAGCCAGCTGTCTGCAACCAGAAAGAGGATTCTCATTTAGAGTCCAACCGTATTTACACCATGATCTTGGATTTCCAGCCTCTAGAACTGTGAGAAAAAATTGTTATTTAGGCTACCCAGTCTATGATAATTTGTTTGAAGTGACTAAGACACTTTTATTCATCACAACTAGCACGCCATTAAATCATCTGGCCCCAGTGGCAATACAGGCCCTTCACGTTTTGTCCCCACCACTTTTCCAGCTTTTCCTTACTGTTTCCACCAGGCATCACCCTCTACTTCAACTGTAATCCAACCACTTTATCATCTTCCCATAGCCATGCATTTTCCAGTCTTTCTCCTTTCCGAGCTACTCAATGTGCCTAAAATACCCTGTTCTTTGCCGCTTGGCAAAAACCAATTCATCCAGTTCAATCTGCTTCCCTCGAGAAGCTACTTTGCATGTTCTCCTCCTCCAAAGATGTATTTATCCATGCTCCAGTGGAACTTTTGTGGAAGGTTATGGAGTTTAAATGAATACAAAACCCTCCCTGCTCTTTCTCAGCACCTCTCTCATATACACTGTATTATTATTGCTGGTCAATGACTGCTCTGTCCTTGAAACTGTGGACATCTTCAAGGCAAAGATGTGTTTATCTTTGTATACCCAGTGCCTGACATAGCACACATACCAATATAAGATAAGTATTGGAAAAAAATTGCTTTGGAAGTAATATGTACACTTAAGAGAAAAACATTAAGAAACTTGTCATCATTTAGTAGTAATATGAGAAGTGTATGTTATGGGTTTTTTAGTTTTTTGCTTTATTTTTATTTATTGGGTTTTATATAAGTGGTTTTATTTCCAGGTAGCAACTGAATGACAAAGTTGGTTCTAGCCCTGTAACAGTTACCAGTATACTCTATAGCTAGCTATTCTTGTATTTCCTCGTTGTATAATTATTTCCAAATCTTGGTATCACCTGTCAGCTTACTCAGTGGATAGACTGTTTAGTTAGGGAAAAGGAACTGTTTAGTTAGAAGGAAATCAGAGGGTTTGCCTCCATTTCCTTGAGAAGACATACTCTTTTTGTTCTAGAAATGTGATCTTGATTTTACTTTAAGGCTCAGGCATTGATGATGGTCAGATATAACAATTAAAATTCCAAACATTATTGGTTTTCAAATTTTTAAATTTACAACCTGAGTTTCTTCATTTATAAATTGCAGGCTGAACTGTAAGGAGAATTAGTAACACCATGTCATCCCCAAATCCCACCTAAAACAGCAAAATCTACCCTCTTTTCCAGCTTGTGGTTAAAAAGTACTTTATTGCTAAGTAAAGAAGAACTTATTTAAAAATTAAGAACACACTAACCTTTAGAGAATGAGAGAGAGCAAGCAGAGATTCAAGGCTGGTTGTACAGACAAGGGCAGGGGTGAAGGAAGGAGCCAGCCAGGCATAACTGAAGCTCCAAGTTGCCCAGATCAGATCTGTAAACTGGAGGGAGAGCAGACAAGGACAGCTGCAGCAAAATTATTGACTTGAGTCTCATACTCAGTTCTTCCTTTGTTCTTCACATGAATTATTCTGTTTTCCCCAATCCAGTGAGGTAAATAAATTATACACGAGGAAACTGAGGCTTAGAGAGGTGAAGAAATTTGTCCCAGGCCACAAGGGCAGTTTTAGAGGCAGTAATCAAACCTAGCTTTGTCTGAGAGCCTGTCCTCTTAACCACTCCTCGCGAGCCCAGCCTAGACAGCCAGGCTTTGTTGCCTGCACCAGAACGTTTGAAGCCCCTTTCATAAGCACATCATAGCTCTTCTCACATGATATTGTTCTGTCTGCGTCAGTATTTGGGGTTCAGCCTTCACTGCTCCTCTCATAGAAGGCCTGAATCCCAACTTCAGAGTCCTTACCCCATGAAGGGCTTCCTTCTAGGGATTTACCATTACCTCCCAAGTCACAGGGTATAACACTATGGTGGGTCTATTGTATGCAGACTAGGCTAGGAATAGTTTGGGGAAAAGAGGAAAAATAATACTGTGTCTAATGTTAACAGGGTTTCTTTGTATTATTATTATTATTTTTTCATTTTGGGGGATCTCTGGAATGCAAGAAAATTACCCCAAAAAATTTCAGGAAAGATTACTATGACTAAATTGGATCTTTCAAGGGGAAAATACTGTCTTTGGAAAGGGCATGAGGATAAGTTTATTAACTATTTCCACAATACTAAATGATTAATGTAATAAATTGTTTATTCCTGCACTGAAAAAATCTTAAATGGTATTCAGAAAAAATATTTGAAAGAAAAACTAGCAACACTTATGTAACTTAACATATGTAATAAAAACTAGCAACAATATTTATGTAACTTAACAATTATGTAAGCTACTTAACAACTTAATGTTGAAACAATTTACTAAAAATTATGACTACCTCATTAAAATACAGAATTCTTATTAGAAACTTTAGTTAGAAAAATTAAGTCATTAAAATATAGAATTCTTATTAGAAACTTTGGTTAGAAAAATTAAGTTTTTGTTCAATGAAGAAACATTTTCAGAAAGGCAAATGCCTTGCCCAATTGATACTAACCTTGCTCAATGATTATCAGTTTTTCTGTGACCCTTCAAGATAGGAATGAAGTTTTCAGAAATTGCAGGAGACTTTCTAAGTCACATTCTTACACTACTCTTCTGTATTTAACCTTTTCAAAGCACAGTCTTGGATACACTCTAAAATGGAATTCAATAGATCCAGATTAAAGAGTATTTTGCTCCTCTGCATTCTTTCTTCATCTTGAAAGAAAATGTTCAGGGACATCCTTGACAGTAAATATATCAACTTCACAAGCCAAGGTCAGTTTCATTGTGGCAGATTTAAAAGTCAAATGTTCATCAGACATTCAAATATCAAAAAAATTGTTACATGAATGCACAAATTAGTTAAAATAACTGGATAGTTTTAATTATATGTAAGTAGAACAAAGAATTTCATTTTAGATTTAGGTTGTAAATCAGTTTTATACAAGGTTCTACTGGGAAAATTTTAGGTTAGAAGTTTTCCAGATCCACTGTCTTCAGACCATACAAAGAGAAGTCATTTTTTCCCTTAGGAGCAGATCTCTTTCAAGAAGTCATTCAGTAGATAGAGACAGCCTCTTGGTATACAAATAAGTTAAAGAGAATCCACCCTTGTGCTGTAACAGAGACACGTGGATTAACCAACCATGGCTAAAATGTTTTCCATTTTATAAAAAGTGTAGTGCTGTCATTATAATTAAGACACATCTTTAGACTCTCATTCAGAGAAGTGAATTTAGAAAAAGGCGAAAATTGAAATTCACCACTGTAATGATTTTAGAAGAAAGTTTGCCTCTAAAAGCAAGTGACCGACCCATATGTATTGTGATCCAAAATAACTGATTGTTTCGAACTTGGCACATATCTTATGAGAATCATGCTATAAACTGTGGTTTGTTTCCTAAGTAACTCCATAAAATCCTTCATAATCTATCTGATCACATACTGTAGGGGTCTCTGCTGAATTCTCACTCAGAACTATTAATGTTAGGGAATTATTAGTCTGTTGCTAGGGCCTTGACTGTTTCCACTTAAAAAAAACAAAAACAAAAAATGGACTTGTCTTTGTCAGCACTGCATCTAATCACTGTCCAATGGAAAGAGAGGCCTACTCTCCAGCTATGGTGTTTGCTTACCAGCTAATTAAAAAAAAAAAACTCTTCCTGCTCCCAGCTACAGCCTGTGCCAGGTTTCTAGCAATAAAAGAACTACCCATTCAGCCACAGAGCTCTTTGACTTTCTCTCTTGAGGCAAAACAACCCTTCCAACTCTCCTTAAAAAAAAAAAAAAGACAATTCTGCCAGCAGTGACATTTACTCCTTCCCTTAGTAATGGAAAACTCCCATTTCTCAAACAGAAGGGCACCTAGAGAAACTTTTCTTCTGGGCTTAATGACTGGCTACTCACACATGCTACAGGAAGCATAATTTAAGGGGTGTGTGTATATATTTACACAGAAAAATGCAATAAGGCTTTACAGAGAGACAATAGCTTGAAAGATTTTCATAAAATGTTTTATTGTAAGCATCCAACTTTAGACAAAAAGGCACCTTCATTGTTTTCCTTTGGTAATTATTTGCAATCGTGGAGACATGATCATAAACAAGTACTGTTATTTTTTTCTCCCTTTAAAGATGTAGAAACTGTAAAGATCTTTTACCAACAAAATATATTGCTACTGTAGCTCAGGTTATGGCTTCAAAGGCATGGAACATCTAAATGCAAAATGAAAATTTCAGCTGACCTAAATACTTTAAAACACTTTGGTACTACAAATTGTCTTCTCTAAAAAAACAACTTCCATTAACGCTACGTCTCCTGTTGTGTCACTACTTTATCTCACACCCTTCACACCCCAAAACCTGAAGAGAAACATTTCCACTTGTAGGCTTCACTTCCTGACTTCCCAACCATTTATTTGCCATTGCAGAAAACACTAAAACTGAGCTGAAATTGCTCTCACCAAAGAGGGCAAAGGTCTCCTGATTTCCCACATTAAAGGCTTTTTGATCTCTTTAGAACATGGTTTATTCAACCTCAGTCCTATTGACTTTTTAGGAGAGAGAATTATTTGTCATAGGGAGAATTCTCCCTTGTAAGATATTCAGCAGCACCCCTGGCCTCTACCCACTAGCTGATAGTAGATCTACAAATTAACATGTAACTTCATAGAATGTCAGCCCTAAATTAACAGGGAATAGCACAGGTATCAGTGTATTTTCCTAGAGAATTAAAAAATGCTAGGGCAGGCTTGTGAAGCAGTACCCCAGCACTGAAATAATAGAAGGTCTTAGTGTCTAAGCTTGGATAATTTTTCTCAAAAGCATGGGCAATGTCTTATTCATTTCCTACCCTCAATACTTGACATTCATGAATAAGTATCTTGAATGAATAAATATATTGATGGATAGATTGAAATATCTAGGTATCTGAATTCTTTACTTTTCAACCAGAAGGTTTGGCAAGTTTGTACATAGGCGACCAGCCTATGTGATTGATTAAAAAATTTTTTTAATTGGCTAATACCAGCTGAGGTAGCTTACAGAGGAGAAAGATCTATTGGTTATGGAATATGGAATTGTAGGGAAGCTGAGAAAGGAGAAATGAAGTTTCCAAAATTAAATGGAAACTTAACTGTGACTTCACCTCAGAGACCTAAATTTTGCCTAAAGCCAGCTCTGTTTATCAAACTACTTTCCTCATCAGAATTATACTTTTCCAGTGTTTGGAATCCTTTCTAAATATATGTATACTTTAAAATGTTTTAGTGTCACTGGTTTCTGCTTTGCAAGGCCCACTAAACCTTTTAAGTAGCATTTTGTAATTAAGATAGCAAACTGACAGATTTGGGATGTTTATGTGCCTATAAATCAACTGGTTTGCTTGCTGATTTTGTAGATTTTCTGACCACCAAAACTTCAGATTCTTAGTTCTGAGATGGAGCCCAGAAATTTGCATTTCAAAATATTATCCTGAGTTGATGTTGCATGGACCACCCTTTGAGAAATATTGTAGCTGAATGGGTGATGACCTGCTGAATTTCTAAAATTAAAATGAGATCAGGCAAAGGAACCACTGTTGAATCTGTTCTTAATTCACTTTTGGTCTTTTATGCAAAAAGAGGTTCCAAGACCATGTTGAAAGAAACCAAATGAAATCCAGGTTTTGGAAACTGAAGACTTCATTAAGAGTTCTCCTTAAAATTTCTCCTGAAATTGCACAGAGAGACAGAGACAGAGAAGAAAACAGTCCCTTTCTCTCAGCATGAGAAGAAACTGTCCTGCTTCTCCATCCTCTCCCAAAAGGTGCACTCTCAGCCCCGGGTCCTGTTTGCCAGCTTGCATTGCCATGTGTTCTAGAAGCCTCCATGGCCTGAAATGAGGCAATGATCATACGAGCAGCACCTGCTCTTTCATACTTGACCAACAGGTTTATTGTTATCACCCAGATTAAACATTTGTGTCACAATGGTTTTCTGCTTGCCAAATTCTTTTTCTCCCACAAGTTAATTCTCAGGATGTGTATATCCAGTGGATATAATCAAAGATTCAATGCAAGAGGATGAGAACATTTTCTGCCTCCTTTACCAGACACATAACATTTTGCATTCATGGGGCTCTTCAGAGTATTCAAAGTACTTCTATGTGTTTGTGTTTGATTGTCACTCCAACCTCTGAAATGGGCAGAGCATGGATTTTCATTTCCATAATACAGATGAGGAAACAGCCTCTCAGAGATTCTGTGATTTACCCAGGTCACTCAGTAAATAGAAGCTCAGAGCTCTTCACTTACAATTGAGGGCTCTTTCATGCCTCTCCTGCTCAAGTCTCGTTGCTGGTATATTTTGCTGCTTTATGTTGGCTGAGCAGTGGTAGCAAGCTTAGGCTCAGAAAATAAGTGCACAGAAAGATAAGATAGTGCTAACTAATTTTCATTGCACAAAATAAGAAGTTGCTTTAAAGTTTTCCTTTTGTGCATTATTTATTTTACTTAGTAGGAAAAGAAAAATTTTAAATATTAAAGAATAAAAATGCTACCCATTATTAATAAGTGTCTAGCAAAATACCAGTTGCCTCCAGAGATGCCAAGTTTTTTGTGATACGTCTTCCAAGTTTTGACCTTAAAGATGATAAAGCATGCTCATTATCTTCACCTAGCAGTGATTTCCAGTTACCTTCAGATTATTTCCAGTCTATGGCTTTTCTGGAGAGCACAGTTTATTCCTATCTTTACTATAAAGTTCTGTAGAGTGTTTGTAAATTCATATACTTAGAAAGGACTTAAGGAGGTCATGTAGATTTTCAAATATCTTCAGATGATATCTAAAAGAGTCTTTCTAGGGTTTTACAAATAAAGTCAGAGGCCTTGTTGGGGGTGGCTGTGCTTATGACCTTTATTAGCACAGCTTGGAGGAAAGTCTGTCATACTTGTACCAGATAGAGCAAGCATTTAATTTACTTTCAAATGAAAGCTTAGAATCACTGATAAGGAAAATTTTAAGTATGCAGGTTCAAAACACTTGAGCAATCAGAAATTTACTTTTCATAATATTGCCTCAATTTCTAACAACTATTCTCACCAAAAGTAAGAGCCTCTTGAAGTATATTTCAGGAATAAAAGAATGATAAAATTTGGCAGCCCTTGAACTTTTCCCACAACCAACAAAGATAAGAAAGGCCCACATTTATTATATGAATTGCTGAGGAGCCATTCTCAAGATTCCACCTCAAAGAGAATACGCCTCTTAGTACTTTTTGCTTATCCTATATATTATGGTTTTAGGCCCTTATTAGACTAACCTTCTGAATAATCAGTTAGATCACTGAAGGAAATCACATAGGGAATAATTGATTAAGAGTTGTGGTAGGAAGAGGAAAAATGTAAAGAATGAAAATCTAGGTGGAGATAGGGTCACAAAAAATAGCACAGAGGCTACTCACTCTGCACATGTATGGTTTCAGTATCTAAATATACAAGTTAATAATTAAGTCTTTTATTTGATCTGCCATGATACTATGCAAAAGTGATCTAAAAGCACTATAAAAACAGGGTGCCAGAGAAATTCTCATCAGGGCAAACTGGAAGTGGAGGCAAGGCACTGAGAGGATGGTACTGAGAGGACAGAGAAGGAAGGAGAGCTTGTGAACCACCAGAAAGGAAAGAGATGCCAATGGGATCATTCTTGTTTTTCTTGGGATTGCTGATAGGATCCTTAGCTGAAAACAAGAAGTGCTGAGTAACTCACACTGTAAGTGGAAAGACAATAGCCACTTGCCCACTGAGCTTGTGAAGAGGGGCCATCTCTCCAACTGCTGACAGCCTCTCCTGCCCCCCAGCAGACTCCAGCTTGGTTCTTGAGTCTGTGCAGGGAGAACTAGCCTCCCGGGAGAAGCAGTGTTTGTAAAGAGAGGCTGGGTGCTCCATGCCCATTGTAGAGCTGTGCAGTTTGTGAAGGGGTGGGGATGTGCCAAGAAAATTCCTTGTGATGCAAGAAAAGGAGTCTGTCCTCTTCATCTCCAGTGGGATATCTTTGAGTCAGGGCTTGCTATCCTGCGCCCAGTGCTAGCAAAGTCTGGGAAGAACCCTGAGAAGGATGGCAAGGCAATGTGGCCAGGTGGAGAGCAGGAAATGTAAAATGTACCCAAGAAACACTGAAGAGAGACCCTATCAGAGCCCATTTAGATTGTTTCCATTATTTGCTATTAAACAATGGCTCATTGCATGTATATAACCAGAAAGAAAAATAAAACAGGCCCTGCGGTCTAGGATCAGATCTGACACGGCAGGCCTCAGTGCCATAAACTGGTCTGAACCACAGAGGTAAATCATATTGTTCTCTTGCTGGACATGAACATATTACAGATCATCCAATTCAAACAAAGACACTGTGCAACACAAAATGCCGAACACATGCCTCTCTTGCTAAATGAGTGACTGAATTCTTTACTAGTTACAATTTGTTCCTATCTCTAGTCTGCCCTCCCTATCAGTAATGTTTACTAAGATATCCCTTCACAGACTTGCTCCCTTTTTCTGAAAAGGCAGTCTAGAGTATTTCTTAGAGCCTCCCTAAAATCACCCAGCCAAAACCCCAATTCTGTAATAAGTTCATTCTAATATGCGCATACTGAGACACCTTACAACCAACTACAGGTGTCTTCCTGGAGGTCTTTGTCTGGAGAGTATTGACGGTTAAATTATAAACTTTTTAAGTGTGAAGGTAGTATTTTTTTTAACCGGAATTCTTGGGTCAAAGGGACAAATGTTTAAAATTGTGATTATATTGCTTAATTGTCCTCCAAATGCTGTATCATTTTAAATGCTCTCCAGCAGTTTCTCTATTGGTTGTGTAAAATTTCTGTTTTTATAATAACATTGGTTACAATGAACCAATCACTCTTTTTTTTTCCATGTTATAAACAACATCTTGTTAGGGAATGGTCAGAGCCTACATTAAGAAAAAGCCCTATTGAGCGAGCTAAAAGTGGGCTGGAATAAATGAAAAGCCATACTGTGTTCTTGAATACAAAGATTTACTATTTTAAGGGTGTTATGTTTCTTCATATTAATTCACAAATTTTCAACCAAAAACCGGTCATTTGGGAGACACTTCACAAAATTGTTAATTTTCATCTGGAAGAACAAACGTATAAGAACAATCAGAAAAAATCTGGACAATAATAATGAAGTTACACCAGCTGTCCCAATTATGAAAAATTACCCTAAAATGGGTAAAAGAGCACAGCAGCAGGACAGGAATGGTGTGATTAATGGACAAGACTAGAGAACAATAATTAGCCCAGATATGGATGGGATGAGAAATCAGTGAGAAATAGAGGAATTACTCAGGAAATGTAGAAACAGAGAGTCTAGCTGGGAGACTTTTAGTTTGTCCAGTGGCCAGGCAATGGTGGAGTAGACTGGGGAGGCAGCAGGGTACATGGAAATAAAGGGTGCTGGGACTTGGGCATGACTGGGCTTATATTGTGAACTAATACGGCAAACCCTGAGAGCTTACTGTATAATAAAATTCTGCTCATACAAAGTAGGAAGGAGAAGGTTAGGGACCTAGAGTAAGATAACAAGATAAAGAGGCTGGCCTGGTGTCCCAGTGTGATCTCTCTAGTACTCCTTGGTCTGGGTGGCAAGTGAGATACAGGGTAACGGGCATGAAGATTACTTTGTCACCAGGAAGACTAATGTATGCAATGTGAGGTCTGGTGGACCATGGCCCAGCCCTAGAGGAAACCATGGTGTCTGCTGGGAGACAGCTGATGTTCAGTGCATATGGTCAGACTCAGAGGAGGCCCAGAGTGCTTCCTAAAAGCAGAAGTGTTGTGTTTGTTTGGAAGAAAATGTAAGACACCACCTGCGCACTTCCAGAAATGTTTGGGGATACTAATTTTTAGAGATTGATGTATTGTATCAGTAACTGGAACAAGGAACTGTCACATGAGTACTAATATTAATGTGAAATTACTTAGACTCCCAGTTTGAGGAGTCTTGGTGAAATCTGGGTTATATATATAGGCTAATATGTTGAGTCAATAGACCTGCTTTATTGTCTATATGGACTTACCAGTTCTGCCAGTGTCTTGAAATTCAGACACTGCCGTGTTTTCCCTGGCCTGCAGGACTTACTGTTCTCTACGTTCAGTCATCAGAGCACTTCTTCTTTCACCTTTGGGTTCTACATATGCAGGAAATTTCACTGGGTGAAATTTATGTGCTCAGCAGTAGCAGTGGTAAATCTCTAGGTAAAGGATGGTGATACTATTCACCATCCTTTACCTAGAGAATGAGGGAAGGGGTGCATAGGAAGAATTATATATCTAAGGGTGATAGTAGAGAATATATTTGACACTATTGTGGGTTTGTTTCACCACATGCTGTAAATGTAATGAGCCTGAAAAGATTAAGTGGAAAAAATATATATGTATCACTTAGGAACACTACCAACTGTAAGTAACAACAAAATAATCTGATGAACAGTAGCTTTAAAAAGAGGCAAGTGTTGGCTGGCATTAATTAATCAGTGATACCATCAATGGCCAGACTATCTTTCTACTCTGTCATCCTCAGCACTGGCTCTTCCTCCTAATGCTTGTCTTACCCAAGGTAGGAAGAAGGGAAAGAAAGAAATGTGTCACTAGAAAAGAAAAGCTGTCTCAGACACCCCCATGAAACTTAGGCTTACAACTTAATTGGCCAGAAATGGGACATACAGCCATTTCCAGTTGCAAGAGAAGCTGGGAAATGGGGTACCTGGCTTTCTGACCTCCAGAGTAGGAGAATGAAAGAGTGAAGGAGGTTGGGAGTGGCTTTGGGTTAATAGGGTCTGTCACTCCGACCAAATGGGAGGTGGAGTGTGTAACCAAGATCCGGATATGACATTCACAGCACTGGATCTAAACTGCGTAGAGTATGTATTGGATAATGTCTTTTTCAGTCTCTTTTTTGTCATTGTGCAATATTGTTTTTAATGTTTCTTGTCATATGAGCATATGAGTGCAACTTTCAAGTGGTCTCTTACCCAAAAGAGTTTTAAGTATTATCGTTGTCTATCTGATCATAGCATTCTAATTTTTAGGTATAATTTCATGCTCGATTTTCATACGCTGTGGAGATTAAGAATATCTTCATAGAAATTGCCAATTGCTGGCAGACTCAGGCAAGAATTTTTTCTGAAATAAAAATTCTTATGTATTCTGTGGTCTTTGTAAAAGCCTATGGCTTGAAATGCCTTCAACAGGACTGAAGAAGTGGATTAAAAGAAAGCGAACAGAAGATAGTAACCAGGTGGGTGAGCCCTTTTGAAACAAGAGGGCTCTCAGGAATATTGCCCTGAGGGTGTCATAGAAGATAGGCTCAGTAAAGCTGTAAGGAAAAAAACTGGGTCTGAAGAGTATGAATTTTTAAGAAAGGGGGAAAATGTAATTTTTAAAACTAGAAAATCAAAGTATTGGGAATTTCCAGAGGTAAACCAAAATTTGCTTTTTATCTTTAAATATTTAAAATAATTGTAATAAGTATCTAATCATAGCTTCTGGATTCTCATCTGCCTGATCATTCTTGCCCAATTTTTCTAGATCCAAAGAGTCACAGCAGGAAAATTAGAACACAAACTGAAACATTTTTATTCCACTTTCATAGCTTATGGGAATTAGTTCTTCCTTCTATGATTTTTAATGTATTGTGTGGGTGTTTCTGGCTGCAAGTAACAGAAAGCCAACTTGAAGTGTCTGAAACACTCGAGTTTTTCTTATCTCACATCTCAAAAAGCCTGGAGGTCATGTGGATTCAGCATCTCAACAGTATCATTAGGAACCCAGACACTTTCCCTACTTCCGTGCTGCTCCCCACAGTGGACTGACTTCCGTCCTAGGCCTGTATCCTCATGAGATACTGAGGTAGATGAAAACCTCACAGGAACCATCAACCTGAGCTGTGGACCCAACTCTACCCCATGGGCTCTGTGACCTTGCTGACGTATTTCCCTCTCTCTGGGTTCTTCATTCGCCGAATGAGAGTGTGGGCCGGATGGTCTCAGAGAACTCTTCCAGCCCTGAGGTCAATATCAGGTTCCCCAAGGCTCAAGAAAGTTGCATCAGCTCTTTCTTCAAACACTGCCTGAGAAGCTCCAGTCATTCAGACAATATGTCCACTTGCTTTATTCCTCAATAAAACCTCAAGGCTAGGCTCTTGGCCCATCTATGACAAGCTTGCTTGATGTCACAACGTAAATCAATTTCAGAGGCCAGAACAGCAACCCAGGTCTGCCTCCCAGATTTAGTCCATCAGGATAGCCCAGGATTAAAACAACTCCTCACCTCCACCCCTAGAAAAACTCTTGATAGATTTACATCCACGCAAAACTTCTTAACCTAACTTTGACCTTCAAAACGGCATGTATTTCAAACGTTGATTGTCATAATTCAAACCTCCTCCTTTAATGTGCATGAAACATGAAACCCACATGAAAGAACATTCGGAGATAGTGGTGAAACTATATTGATCAGCTTTTTCTTTCCATGTTTTTTTTTAAGCAAGAAACCTCAATTTCAGTGCATAGCCCCCACGCCACCCAGGGTTTGGTGCCACAGATTCCATGTTGGGGTACTTAGTAGTCGGTAACTCTTCATTTCAGAAGCTGGAGGCTTTATATGTAAAGCTCATAGTTCAGCTCTGAGTCTTGAATCCCCAAAGACCAGTCAGCTTCCCAGGAGGAAAACCACTGAAAGCAAAGACTTTTTCTCAAGGCAGCATTATCTTATTTCTGACTTTGTTCCCTTATCTAAGGAGAGAGAGAATCAAGTTCTTCCCGCTTCCCCGGAGCAGTCCCAGAGCAGTCTGGGTACTGTCGGAGCAATGCTGATTTCTTACTTTCCTCTATTGCAACTTTTGAACAACTTCATAAAAGGAAATTAGGGATTTTGCAAATCTCATGGTCAGGAAGTCTCTTGTTAAATAATTATGCTGAATTGTGTCACCATTAGTTCTATGAATAGGCCAGTTTGTCTCAGAAAGTTCTGCTACCTCACTGGGGTAGGAAAGCAGGCAATAGTTTCTAAAACCCCTAGGGATGGCGTGGGGTGGGGAAAAGCAGAGGGCTGAGAGGGCCAGAGACCAGAAAAGGCTCATGGTTGGTCCACAAAAGAAACAAAATGCTGGACCTTGAAACTGGAAGGCCATGGCAATGACCACAGACACCGGCAGCTGGAGCCAAAACATGAACCCCAAAATGGTGTTTTGTGGGGGAGTGGGAGGAGGGGGGTAGGGGTTGGGGCAGGGTGATCCGTGAGCCTTAGCTCACCCTCAGGGAAAAAGAGAGGAAGTGAACCAGAGGGGAAGGCCCTGGACTCAAAATCAGGAAGCACCTGAGTCACGCTGGACGGCCAATTTTGCATCCTTCCACCACATTGCGAGCCACGCCGTGAGTTCTACCACTCAAGTCAGTGACAGGTGAATAAACAAAGGGACAGCTCTGCATATTTGGATCTTTTGACTGAAAGGCTTACCTGCTGTATCAGCCGTATTTTGTTTACTGAAGGATATTATAGTAGACCCCCATAAGGATCTGCTAACTCTCCAACTCCCACATCACTTTGTGATGACAAAAGCTGAAATCTTCTTTTAAGTGCCACTAGGCATGAGCACCCCACAAATTTTTCATGTCCAATCGGAAATTTGTTTCTATGTGTACAGAGAAAAAAACATTAAGTTGTTTTGTGTGAATACAGAATGTAATTTACACACATGAAACAAAACTCTTTCTTGACCTCCTATATTTTTTAGGCTTCTGTTAATGATGTTTCTGGCAACATAATAGGGTGCTGGAACACATTCTCCTTTTTAATACAGACATTACTCCTTAAAGTACAAAAACACATTAGCAGGAGAACTGGCTCAGGCTTGTGATCCACATCCTATTCCCTGAAGTCAGTTAATCGGCTAGAATTACTCTCAGGAGATAGAAACTATCTGGGCCTGAACTATTTTGATAGGATGCCAGGTTTAGAAATCTGCACGACTTGGATTGAAAAACCTAAAGAAAATCCCAGATCTGTTCTTTAAGCGATTTTGTTTGCTCCCCAGGAAGGTTCCCAGCACAACAGCCATTCCCCATCCCCCCACCCTTATTCTTGTTGTTTAACAAGGCTGTCTCTCACAATGTGCAAATGATGGTGACTTGTTTTTATAGAATAAGTTCCCTTTCATACCTGTCCTGCTGGCATAGGTATGATCACTTATGGCCATTGAGACTTAAGGAATGCCTAGGAAAAATTTCCTCCCTCCTAAAAAGCAAGAGATGCACAAAGAGAGCCTCCTTCTTCTCCCATGCCTTTGAAACAGTTGTTAGAGGGCATTGTTCTTGGAGTTGTGGCAGCATACAAATAAAAACAGTTTGTGTTATGGTTTAACGCAAGGCAAGTATTCTCACAGTTTTCTAGTAATGCTCCAGGCTGTGTGCTCGAGAACAGAGGGAAGCTTTATGGAAACGTCCAGGGTGAGTCAGGCAGAGGTTGTCTTGGGTGTGAATTCTGCCCGGTGCTCTCACCCCCAGGAAGGGCCATCTCGGCAGGCCTGGGACTGCCGCCTCGAAGGAGGATGTAGCCCATAAGTGCGCTGTGCTCCTCACCACCGAGACTTGACTTGGGAGGGCGGGAGAAAGAGGGCCTGAGTCCTGAGTAAGCAGAGCAGGGCCGAGGGTGGGGAGCAGAGGCTGCTAGGGGTGCTGAACGTGAGCGTGGAGGGCTTCACAACAGAGACACCAGGCACGGAACCTGTTTGTTGCTTCTTTGCTTGTTTGCTTTGTGTTGTTTTCTTGGGAAACTTGGAAGAGTTGCTTTGAGGGATTTACCCATTAGATTTGAAGCATGTAGCTATGTGACACCTGACCAGAAACACAGTGGTCTCTGAACCAGGAAGCCTCAGTCCCCAGACTCTGAGTGACGGTACATGGATATGGATAGAACACTCCTGGAAGCGTAGGTAAGAGAACGTGACAGGGAGGAGAGGAGGCGAGCCGCAGGAAGGTAAACAAAAACTGGGGTTCACTCTCCTGACTGAGCAGGGCCCTTGGGCTGACTTGACCGCCTGGAAGGGTGAGGAGATCCCTGGGGGTTGGGCGAGATTCCAGCTGCTGGGTCAGTCATGGCGGGATTTGGAGGAGACAGTAAGAATGGGATCACACTGGGGTGTTCTCTAGAGAGTTACTGAGGAGCTGACAGTTCTGAAAGGAGACTGGACAATGCAGGCTGCCCAGGCCTCCAAAGGACTCCACCCCTAAGAGTCAGCCCTTGAGCACTAAAAGGTCTGGACTGCATAATAAATAACAAATAATATTTATTGTTTCCATGTGGATGATACATGATAAGCATTTCTTCATGCTCTGTCTTATTTAATAATCACAACAAACATTGAGTTAAATATTATTATCCTCATTTTACAGAGGAGGAAATTGAGGATTAGAGATGTTACAATAAGGTCCCAAGACTACCCAGCATATAAGCAAGCAGAGATACTAAGGCAATTCTTATACTAAATTCACATTTTTAATCATTACACTACAGCAACTTCCATGGGGCAGGTTGTGACCTCCTGGGGAGGACGCAGGGACCCATTCACTCAAGAGAGGTCAGTGGCCATATACAATAACAGGGTCTAAGTCCAGGATTCTGATGTGGGTCTGAGCTGGGGACAGAGATGGGGCAAAGTGACTGGGGACTCTGTTCACTTGGCATCTGCCCCTGGTCTTGTTCTGGCTCCTCCTTTGAGTTACACCAATTCCAGGATTTTTCTGAGTGAACCTGGCCTTCAAGGCTCAATGTCAGGAATCAGAAACTCTGAGGGACGGAGGAGGGGAAAGGAGCTTGAGGTGGGGAAGCAGCAGCCTCCGAGCATTCATCCGCCTCAGGGCTGCCTTTCTCCGTGGCTTTTAACAGTCCTGCTCTTGCAGAAGTCAAAGGGCAGGATAAAAAGCAGAATGGCTCCTGCACCTTGCAGCTCCTTGTTCGTCCCCCTGGTCTCATCCCCTTCACTCCTCAGAGGCAACCTTAATCCTGAGGTTGGTGAGGCTCTGCCCCTTCCTTCTCTTTAAAGCTTACCACTTCTGTTTTTATTCCTAAATAACATATTACTTAACTTGGGCTGATTTTGAATTTTTAATAAAAGGATTTTTTTTTTCAGAAAGTATGTTTGTGACACAAACCCATGTGGACAGATGCATGGGTTTGTAGTTCATTTCTTTGTATGGACATATATACCTATATGGATTTATCTCTTCTCTTGATCTCTTGAAGGACATGTAGGGGACTTCTAGGTCTGGGCTTGTTTTGTTTTGTTTTCTGTTAGAACAATGTTTCTATGAGTATTCTTGTACCTGGAGAATTTTGCATTAATTTTCCTAACGTATATTTCTAGAAGTAGAATTCCTGGGTTTTACTGCATGCATATAAGCACAAATCACACCTCCAAAAACAGACCGATGAATTTCATCACACCAACATTAGGAACTTTTTAAAGATAGTGAAAAGGCAAGCCACACACTGAGATAAGATATTTGCGGTACATAGTATATAAAGAAGCATAATTCAGTAAGAGAAAAGGCAGACAGCCTAGCAGAAGAATGGGCAAAAGTCACATGCACTTCAGAAACAAGGAAATCCAGAAGGCCGCTAAAAACACTAAAAGATGCTCAACCTTGTTAGTTATTAGGGAAATGGAGATGAAAGCGTAAGGAGATGGGGCATAGGAGATAGCTTACAGCTGGGGCGAAATTTAAGACTCAGCCAATAGTAGTGTTGTTGAGGTTATGGGCAATAGAAACTTCCACTCGTAGCAAAGTAAATGGCATAATCACTTTGAGAAACTCCAACATTATCTAATTAATTCCCAGGCTCCTGTATTGGAGTACAGGATGGAGAATGCAGGGGAATCTGAGAGGCCAAGTGTCTAGCGCTGAAGTGGGGCTATGAAGGGGAACCCATGGAGGGGGTCTGTAGGAAAGGAAGCTCTTACCTCAGTGTAGCTATGGCTTCTGTGGGTTTACAGCCAGGCTGATGAAGCCTGTGGCTGCTATGGGTCAATTGCACTTGCAGTCTGGAAGAAGAACTAGACAGGGAGCAGAGGAGAGTGGGGCCCACCCAGACCCTACAGGGTACCTATCACAAAGACCCTCAGAAAGGAATAGCTCCTTAGAACCCAGAGATGAATCCAAAGACTTCCCAATTTATCTTCTGTATTACAGCAGAACAAAGACCAATGGGCATTGGGATTTACACGAAAGACCTCGGTCATCCGATCACTTGTTCCAGCAGTGTATGTCCTGGCTGTCAATGTCAGTGGGCTCATTCATCTACAAATATGGTACCAACATGTTCAGATGTTCAGCACCTAATCCTGGCCACTATGCTGATAAACTAACAGCCATGACCCTTGCAGCTATATGCATATGTTTTGCACTTTGCTCTTATTCTTTTTATACCCATTTTTCACATTTCCACATAGTAGTTATCTTAAGATGCAATCCTGATTACACACTTGAGTGAGAGATGTGGCTAATTGTGGGCATAAAGTGTAATATCCTTAGGGTATGCGAGGACTTCATACAAATCCATGCCTGTCCATTGTTTCTTGAGTATTTTTGGTCCTGCACAATAATATTTTGGCCTCCTTGAACTATTTTCAGTTCCTTGAGGTTTCTATAATCTATTATTTTGGGATTTTTGCAGATCAACTGCCTCTGAAATGCCCTTGTTCCTTGTTAATGACTGTCTGGCTTGTATGGACCTGTGCCTGTATTTGTCACTGTGATAATATAACCATTGCATGCTTTATCTTTTCCATTAGAAGGTTTCTGGAAAGATGGGACTGTCGTTTTCTACAAAATTGTAGCAACTGAAGCTGTAATACATAAATGTGATGCTGTCAGTGGTAGGGTTTTCTGCCACATGGTGAAGTGTAGTCTACAAAGAGAAAGAAGAATGCAGCCATCATGGAGGCCGTCAAGGCACAGTCCTGATTGAGTCTCTGCATCTGGTTCTTGTCTTGATGTCCAGAGTCATCTCTGCCCTTTTCAGGCCTTGACTGTTGTGTTCCTCTGTGGATATCCCAAATACCCACCTAATAAATCCCCACGATTGCTTCAAAAAATAAAAATAAATAAATAAATAAATAAATAAATAAATAAAAATTAAAAAAAAGAAAGGAATGGCTCCTGCCTCATTCACCCCCACTTCCCAAATCTTGCCCAAGTTTGACCTTTGGCCAACTCTAAGCAGGACATACAAGAAAGGGGATTCTAGGAAATTGTTTCCATTTGTATGAGGTTCCCATTACTAGTGTAACAAATCACCAGAAACCCAGTGGCTTAAAACAATGCAAATTTATTAGCTTGTAATTCTGGAGGTCAGAAGTCCAAAATGGGTTTCAGTTAGCTAAAACCAAAGTGATGGCTGAAAGGGTATCTCGCTGTGACGCTCCCTACCCTGAAATAACTCAGGGAGGCACGAACCCATGCAAGAGATTTTAATGGCTGAGTGGCTGTCTCTAGGCAATCAGCAGCTCGTGGATGAGGAAGCGCATTTTTAAGAAGTAGGGGTAGGATGTGTTCTGCTACGGGGGGACGTTGGTGATTGGATCTTAAGGGGGTGGTATGATCATCTGAAGCCTTGGTGATCGGGTCTTAAGGGGTGGTGCCACCATCTGGCCATTGGTGATTGGATCTTAAGGGGTTGCGTCTTAGCGCGCCATAATTTGCCTTCAATGGTGGCGCTCGACTCCCTCTGGAGACTCGGGGAATCCATTTCCTTACCCTCCCCAGCTTCAAGAGGCCGTCCACATTCTTAGCCTGTGGCCCTTTCCTCCACATCTGCCACGCCAAGCTCTGCTTCTGTTGTCTGATTCCGATCCTCCTGCCTCCCTCCTCTGAGAACACTTGTGATTATACTGGACCCAGCTGGGTAATCCAGGATAGTCTCCCTGTTTTAAGATCCTTAACTACAACTCTGTAAATCCCTTTTGCCAGGTAATTAAATATGTTCACAGGTTCTGGGAATTAGAACATGGACGTGTTTAGGGAGTTGTCCACCCCTCCCCTCACCATACTGGAGCCTTTTTCACTGGATGTTTTTTGATTTGCTCACCCAGGTTCTCACACAGTGTATGGTCCTCTTCCTCCCTGGGTTAGCTTTGCTAGTAATTTATGGATCCTCTATCTGTAAGATTTTTCTGGATTTTCTTTTCTCTCTCAGGCCCTGCCTATGTCTCATATTTTGGCACACCCACCCATATTCTGGAGTTGTGGGAATTCCTTTTTCATTTAGTTTTATTGATGACATCCTCATTGTTTTCCTCATTGTCCTTGTAGCTGTAAGTCCAGGGAGAGGAAATCCCGGGGCAAAATACCTCTAAAAACCGAAATCAGTCAAAAGGAGAAATAAAGTTTAAAATCTGTTTATTGCTTACAAACTGCAGTCCGGGCCCTTCTCTCTTTCCGGCTCCAGCAGAAGCAAAACCGGCCCTCCCCTCACCTCTCAGGTACAGACAAGCCCTCAGTTGCCCAGGTAATTACCCATTGATATGGAGATGAACTTCTCTCCACCCCTGAGGAATATGCAGATACACTAAAGCCAGGCGAGATATTCTGGAAATGTTGCAGTTTTACCCACAGTAGCTATGTCTGTTTTTTATGATTTGAGGAAATTAAATAAAACTATAACTCCACCAGATTCTTGCTACCTGAATGATCTGCATTCTTGTCATGGTTTTGAAACAATGTCTAGAACATCATTTTTCAAAAAAATATTAAAGTTAGAAAACTAGGTGTAATATAAAGATAGTGAAGGTTTCCAAAAGACCTTTTCTGAAAATGGGCTTCCTAGCCAATGTCTTCCCAAACTACCCCCTAAAATATGAGTCAGTGTTAGATTTCAAAGCTGGGTAGTTACTTAAACTATGAGAAGTAATATTGGATATGAGGGTGATATGGCCAAGATAGCCATCCATTATGGTCAGAAATGAAATTGCAAAGGTTTAGGGTCAAGATATTTTCTCAGTTGAAATATCAGTTTCAAATACCTGTTTTAGAAATTCTCAAACAAATGGACTTCTGGGAAGATGGTGGCGTGAGCACGGCTGCGGAAATCTTCCAAAACCATATATATTTGTGAAAATACAAATACAACTATTCCTAAAAGAGAGACCAGAAGATACAGTACAACAACCAGGCTACAGCTACATCTGCAAAAACTCAGCGCCTCATGAAGCGGGTAAGATACAAAGCTGCGACCCAGCGGGACCCGAGCAATCCTCCACCCAAGCCACTGGCGGGAGGAAAAGAATCAGAGTGGGGAGGGAGTGGAAGCACAGGACTGCTAAATAACCAGCCCTGGTGATCTGCACTGGGAGCAGAGACACACATCGCATGGTGTATTGGAGATTAGAGAAATTGAAGGGCAAGATCTGAGATGGAGACTGCAAGCCGGTCCCCTCAGCTGGCTCCCTGGGACAAAAGAAAAGCAGGCACTTTTTTAAAAGTCTTAAAGAGACAAGGGCCCAACAGTGGAACAAAATCGTCCCAGTGCACTCAACCCAGCAGGCTGGGAATCTTGAGAAATTTCAGACCCCCTAAGTAGCTGCTGGGTAAAGCAGCCACGCTGAAGCCTCCCACAGAGATCAGCAGCCTGCCATTTGTTCCCCCACTGGCCGGCACTGCAAAGGCTCCGGCAGATCCGCCATAGCTACGGCACAGTGGGAGAGCGGCTCCACGCACAGCAACCACACAGAATCTCCTCCCGGCAAGCAAGCAGCTACCAGGAAGGGCCACAGAACCCAGAGCAAAGTCTGGAAGGCACCAAGGGGAGCAGAATGCACCCGGCGAGACTGCAAATCCCTGCAGTGCTATAGGCTAGGCTGAGGGCAACCCTGCACACAGGCAGCTCAGGGGATTACCCCAAAGACTGCCTCACAGTGTGCGGGTACCCAGCTCAGGCTCCAGAGAAGGGCAAGGAGAACAACAATCAGGAAGGGACTTTGTTCTCCCAGCTGACACACGTGGCACCTACCAGTGACCACTTCTACAGCCATGAAAAGACAAGAGGAATATGGTCCAGAAAAGGATCACCCAGACAACCCCAGAGAGAGGGCCTGATGGGATAAACTTAAATAATCTTCCTGAAAAAGAATTCAGAATAAAAGTCATAACCATGCTGATGGATCTACAGAGAAATATGCAAGGGCTAAGGGAGGAAGTGAGGAAAGACAATACAGAAATGAGACAAGTGATCGACGGGCTTAAGAGCAGACAGGACGAGGAGCAAGAGACTGTAAATGGAATAGAAATAAGAGAACAGGAATACAGAGAAGCTGAGGCAGAGAGAGATAAAAGGATCTCTAGGAATGAAAGAATATTAATCCAAACGGAACAATATTCGCATTATAGGAGTACCATAATAGGAAGAGAGAGAAAAAGGGAGAGAAAGTGTCTTTGAAGAAATAATTGCTGAAAACTTCCCCAAGCTGGGGAAGAAAATAGTTTCTCAGACCATGGAAGCCCACAGATCTCCCAATACAAGGGACCCAAGGAAGACAACACCAAGACACATAATAATTAAAATGGAAAAGATCAAAGATAAGGACAGAGTATTAAAGACAGCCAGAGAGAGAAAAAAGATCATCTACAAAGGAAAACCCATCAAATTATAATCAGACTTCTCAACAGAAACCTTCCAGGCCAGAAGAGAATGGCATGATATATTTAACATAATGAAACAGAGGGCCTCTAACCAAGAATACTATATCCAGCACGATCATCATTTAAATTTGGGGGAGGGATTAAACAATTCCCAGACAAACGAAAGTTGAGGGAATTTGCCTCCCACAAACCACCTCTACAGGATATCTTAAAGGGACTGCTCTAGATGGAAGCACTACTAAGGCTAAAAAGATGTCACCAGAGAAAACAAAATCATAGCAAAGAAAGCAGACCATCCAAATACTAACTAAAGGCAAAAAGTAAAACCAACTATCCACAAAAACAGTCAAAGGAAACATAAAAGAATAAGAATAAAACACCTAGTATATAAAGAATGGAGGAGGAAGAATAAGAAGGGCCAGAAATAAAGAATCATCAGACTGTGTTTATAGTAGCTTAGCAAGAGAGTTAAGTTAGATTGTTAGTAAAGAAGTTACCCTTGAACCTTTGGTAACCATGAATCTAAAGCCCACAATGGCAATAAGTACATACCTATCGATAATCACCCTAAATGTAAATGGACTGAATTCACCAATAGAAAGACACAGAGTAATAAAAAAGCAAGATCCATCTATTTGCTGCTTACCAGAAACATACCTCAAACTGAAAGATATACACAGACTAAAGGTGAAGGGATGGAAAAAGATATTTCATGCAAACAACAAAGAGAAGAAAGCAGGTGTTGTAGTACTTGTATAAGACAAAATAGACTTCAAAACAAAGAAAGTAGCAAGAGATAAAGAAGGACATTACATAATGATAAAGGGGTCAGTTCAACAAGAAGATATAACCATTATAAATATATATGTACCCAACACAGGAGCGCCAACATATGTGAAACAAATACTAACAGAATTAAAGGAGGAAATAGAAAGCAATGCATTCATTTTAGGAGACTTCAACACACCACTCACTCGAAAGGACAGATCAAAAAGACAGAAAATAAGTAAAGACACAGAGGCACTGAACAACACACTAGAACAGATGGATCTAACAGACATCTACAGAACTCTACACCTGAAAGCAGGAGGATACACATTCTTCTCAAGTGCACATGGAGCATTTTACAGAATAGACCACATACTAGGCCACAAAAAGAACCTCAGTAAATTCAAAAATATTGAAATTCTACCAACCAACTTCTCAGATCACAAAGGTATAAAACTAGAAATAAATTGTACAAAGAAAACAAAAGGCTCAAAAATACATGGAGGCTTAATAACATCCTCCTAAATAATCAATGGATCAATCACCATATTAAAACAGAGATCAAACAATATATGGAGACAAATGAGAACAACAACACAAAGCCGCAACTTCTGTGGGACGCAGCAAAGGCAGTTCTAAGAGGAAAGTATATTGCAATCCAGGCCTATTTAAAGAAGGAAGATCAATCTCAAATGAATAGTCTAAAGACACAATTACTGAAATTGGAAAAAGAAGAAGAAATGAGGCCTAAAGTCACCAGTAGGATGGACATAATAAAGATTAGAGAAGAAATAAATAAAATTGAGAAGAATAAAACAACAGAAAAAATCAATGAAACCAAGAGCTGGTTCTTTGAAAAAATAAACAAAATAGATAAACCCCTAGCCAGACTTATTAAGAGAAAAAGAGAATCTACACACATAAACAGAATCAGAAATGAGAAAGGAAAAATCACGACAGATCCCACAGAAATACAAAGAATTATAAGAGAATACTATGAAAATCTATATGCTAACAAGCTAGAAAACCTAGAAGAAATGGAAAATTTCTTAGAAAAATACAACCTTCCAAGACTGACTAAGCAAGAAACAGAACACCTAAACAGACCAATCACCAGCAACAAAATTGGATCAGTAATCAAAAAACTACCCAAGAACAAAACCCCCAGGCCAGATGGATTCACCTCTGAATTTTACTAGACATATAGAGAAGAAATAACACCCATTCTCCTTAAAGTTTTCCAAAAAATAAAATACTTCCATACTCATTCTATGAAGCCAGAATCACTCTAATACCAAAACCAGGCAAAGACCTCACCAAAAAAGAAAATTACATACCAATATCCCTGATGAACATAGATGCAAAAATACTCAACAAAATATTAGCAAACCAAATTCAAAAATACATCAAGAGGATCATACACCACGATCAAGTAGGATTCATCTCAGGGATGCAAGAATGGTACAATATTGGAAAATCCATCAACATCATCCACCACATCAATAAAAAGAAAAACAAAAACTGCATTATCATCTCCATAGATACTGAAAAAGCATTTGACAAAATTCAACATCCATTCATGATAAAAATTCTCAACAAAATGGGTATAGAGGGCAAGTACCTCAACATAATAAAGGCCATATATGACAAACCCACAGACAACATCATACTTAATACTGAGAAGCTGAAAGCTTTTCATTTAAGATCGGGAACAAGACAGGGATGCCCACTCTCCCCACTGTTATTCAACATGGTACTGGAGGTCCCAGCCATGGCAATCAGACAAAACAAAGAAATACAAGGCATCCAGATTGGTAAAGAAGAAGTCAAATTGTCACTATTTGCAGATGACATGATACTGTACATAAAAAACCCTAAAGACTCCACTCCAAAACTACTAGAACTAATATCTGAATTCAGCAAAGTTGCAGGATACAAAATTAACACACAGAAATCTGTTGCTTTCCTATACACTAACGATGAACTAACAGAAAGAGAAATCAGAAAAACAATTCCATTCACAATTGCATCAAAAAGAATAAAATACCTAGGAATAAACCTAACGAAGGAAGTGAAAGACCTGTACTCTGAAAACTACAAGACACTCCTAAGAGAAATTAAAGAGGACACTAAAAAATGGAAATGCATCCCATGCTCTTGGCTAGGAAGAATAAATATTGTCAAAATGGCTATACTACCTAAAGCAATCTACAGATTCAATGCAATCCCTATCAAAATACCAACAGCATTCTTCAATGAACTGGAACAAATAGTTCTAAAATTCATATGGAACCACAAAAGACCCCGAACAGCCAAAGCAATCCTGAGAAGGAAGAATAAAACAGGGGGAATTATGCTCCCAGACTTCAAGCTCTATTACAAAGCAACAGTAATCAAGACAATTTGATATTGGCACAAGAACAGACCCACAGACTAGTAGAACAGAATAGAAAATCCAAACATTAACCCAAACATATACAGTCAATTAACATATGATAAGGGAGCCATGGATATACAATGGGGAAATGACAGCCTCTTCAGCAGCTGGTATTGGCAAAACTGGACAGCTACATGTAGAGAATGAAACTGGATTACTCTCTGACCCCATACAAAAAAGTAAACTCAAAATGGATCAAAGACCTGAATGTAAGTCATGAAACCATAAATCTCTTAGAAAAAAACATAGGCAAAAATCTCTTGGACATAAACATGAGCGACTTCTTCATGAACATATCTCCCCGGGCAAGGGAAACAAAAGCAAAAATGAACAAGTGGGACTATATCAAGCTGAAAAGCTTCTGTACAGCAAAGGACACCATCAGTAGAACAAAAAGACATCCTACAGTATGGGAGAATATATTCATAAATGACATAGCCAATAAGGGGTTGACATCCAAAATATATAAAGAACTCATGCATATTAACAAACAAAAGCAAATAATTGAATTAAAAAATGGGCAGAAGACATGAATAGACACTTCTCCAAAGAAGAAATTCAGATGGCCAACAGGCACATGAAGAGATGCTCCACATCATCAGAGAAATGCAAATTAAAACCACAATGAGATATCACCTCACACCAGTAAGAATGGCCAACATCCAAAACACAAACAACAACAAATGTTGGCGAGGATGTGGAGAAAAGGGAACCCTCCTACACTGCTGGTGGGAATGCAAATTAGTTCAACCATTGTGGACAGCAGTATGGAGGTTCCTCAAAAACTCAAAATAGAAATACCATTTGACCCAGGAATTCCACTCCTAGGAATTTACCCTAAGAATGCAGCAGCCCAGTTTGAAAAAGAGATATGCTATGCACCCCTATGTTTATCGCAGCACTATTTACAATAGCCAAGAAATGGAAGCAACCTAAGTGTCCATCAGTAGATGAATGGATAAAGAAGAGGTGGTACATATACACAATGGAATATTATTCAGCCATAAGAAGAAAACAAATCCTACCATTTGCAACAACACGGATGGAGCTAGAGGGTATTATGCTCAGTGAAATAAGTCTAGCTGAAAAAGACAAGTACCAAATGATTTCACTCATATGTGGAGTATAAGAACAAAGAAAAAATACTGAAGGAACAAAACAGCAGCAGACTCACAGAACCCAAGAACAGACTAATAGTTACCAAAGGGAAAGGGACTGGGGAAAATGGGTGGGAAGGGAGGGATAAGAGGGAAAAAGGGGCATTATGATTAGCAGACGTAATGTAGGAGGGGCGCAGGGAGGGCTGTACAACTCAGAGAAGACAAGTAGTGATTCTGTAGCATCTCACTGCGCTGATGGACAGTGACTGTAATGGGGTAGGTGGGGGGACTTGATGACGTGGGGAGTTTAGTAACCATAATGTTGCACATGTAATTGTAGATTAATAATAACAACAACAAAAAAATCTCAAACAAAGTGGTTTGATTTCTTAGTATCGTGTAAGTATTTGTCTTACCAAATGAGATTTTAGACTATGAACCACACTGAAGGAATCCCTTGGACCACCTGCCTCAAAGCTTCTGCTTGCACCCACAGAACGTACCCCACACACCTCTTGACGTGTTTGCCTAGAATGTGACCATCTTTGTGGTTACAATTTCCAGGTATCCATTTCTGTACCCATTTATGGAGAATTCAAATCTCAAGCAGAAAATACTCTTCAAACAAAACCTACTCATTGCATTTGGGCAGCCACAGACCACCTGGAGGGCCTTCAAAGACCAAATTTTCAGAAACCATAATTTCGAGCATAAAAAGAATCATAGTTGAGGAGGACCAAAATTATACCTGGTACAACCTCCCCCACCCCACCCCACTCCCAAAAAAACTAGTAAAGCAAGCAATTTATATTGATTCAGATATAAAAAATGTCTTAAAGTGATTAACTATGGAACCCAGATGTCAGCTGAGCCCTCCCTACCCTTTGGGAATTTAGGTCACTTTCTAATGGAACTTGGTTGAGCTCCTGCCTCCACAAATATTTCTGTTTTGCCCCCCCTCAACCTAGAAACTCAGGTCCTTGGAGGTTTCTGTAACTGGTCATTCTCCTCAATCATATTTTGAAATTAATGATGTCACAGAAGAGTCATAGGTAGTCATTTGACACCACACTCCACATCCTTCCATCTCCTAAGTCTTCCCTTCTTCCTTCCTCCCCCACTTGACGCCTCCACAGGGGGCAGACAGTCCCACATCCCTGTACCCTATGCTCTGTTTGCTCATGGCCTTAGCACCAGCTCCCCCCTCCCCCACCAAAGACTAACCTACTCTGAGAGGCCCTACTGAGTATTTTCCCAACAGAGATGAGGCTTGTATGAAAAATATTTTACATACCTCTGCCATTGAAAGAATAAAATGTCTTCATCTCCTTACATATATGGCAGTTACATAAAATCACGAAACGACATGAAAAGTTATTTAGTCTCTGTCTCCAGAAGAAAATCCACACAGAAAAACCCAGACAGGTGAGGACACATGTGAGGATGCCTAGGCTTCTCCTCCTGACTCCTTCCTTTAGCAGGTCTAGCAAACATGTGTGACCTGAATGTTATGTCTCTCTTTCCCAATGCTACACTCAGAGAAGGTTATTCTTTCTTCTGCATCCATTTCCAATCCTAGGAAATCCTTCTTCCCCATTAACTTAATCTGTCATCCTATTCTTTTTTGCTTATTTATTGGAACACATCCAAAAAGTCAACTTTCTACTGCCAGGTTTTGTATTTATTTCACTTGCTGTTGAAAAGGCAATGTTGCAAATGACTGTACTCATCTAATTTTCCTATGAAGAGAAATCGTAAGTTCTTATGACAAAAATAAGTGTATTCTTACATTTTTCTTTAAGAGTTTCATGAGTATATGTATTGTTTTACTGACAAGGCAGCAAATTCCAGAACCCTGTCGTATATTTCCTTTCAATCTTCACCTAATTTAGCATGCTGCCACCTACTTGCTTTAGAAATGAACATAAATCACTAAGCTTCACTGGGCTGCTTTCTACTAAGTCAAACAAAAGAGGGCACTGTCTTTATTCAAGGGACTTTAAGAAGCAACATGATGTAATAGGAAATGTCAGGCTTAAAGTCTGAGGGCCTGACTTCAAAAGGGTTACGGGCATGTTACTGAACCCCTCTAAGTTTCTTTGGTGTCCTTATTTGAAAAATGAGTAATAATAATGCCTGCCCAGCACAGGGCTGCTTTGAGAATTAAATACAGTTTTGCATGTTAAAGTTCTGGGCAACCTGCAAAGCATTTTGCCATACTGAGACATCAAGCCAGAGGTTACTCATCAGTACAAGCACCAAATAGGATGTGAAAGGAAGGAAAAGTGGATTCAGTCAACTCCCTGTCTTTAGTACGTTTCTGTGGGCTTGAGCTTCAAATCCCTTCTTCCAACTCACTTTTTCATACAAACCCTTCCTTTATCTCCAGCTGTAACCTTGGGTCTGTGACGCATTGGCCCAGGCCTGGGTCAGCTAAATAAATCTGAGCAAGCAGTTTAAACTCATCCCTCATATGAGCAGGAAGTTCCTACTGAACCATGAATTGTCCAGGAGTGACTTATTTCCTCTCCAGGGCTCTGGGCTCCAAGCCTGTCCCTGTGGGTCTTTCTGGGCCTTGCTGAGCAGCGATCCAGTGCAGAGGTGCAGATGCAGTCTGGAAAGCCAGGCCGGCAATTCAGGCCTAAGCACATTTTCATCTCTCTGGTCCAACCAAGCCCTCCAAGGACAGTCTCCCCAGTAAGCCTTTTGTGGACTCAAGGCTGCTGGATTGCCAGATTAGCTAGGGGCCTAATGAGGGTGGGCACCGTGGGATGGATCCAGGCTACAGAGCTGGGTTAGGTCTGGAGGTCCCCTGCTGAGTCAGGCATTGGCTCTTTCTCTAGTTGCCAGCTCATGGGGAGACGCAGTGGGGATGGGGAGGGGCAGACACAGTCTGGGCAGTGCAGGTAGGGAGGAGGAGGAGGAGGTTGGAGGTTAGGTGGGAGGCTGAAGTGTGCCAGCAGCTATTTACCATCCAGCAGGAAAGTGTTATATTAACACCTGGAATGCTTTTAGAGGGACATACAGGCTGAATAACAGCCCAGGGATGGGGGCATCATTTGTCTGTCTCCCTGGCGTCACAGATGAGGAAATTGAGTAATTGGGCCAACACCACTCTTTACCAGCAATGGTCTCTGCTGCGTTCTCTCTAGCCAGTTATCCTCAATTATCTGGGCTTCAGAGCACAAGGCCTGAAGAGTGGCCTGGCGTCTAGGGCACCCATACAGCAGGTGCTATGTGGGGATAACACTTCATTTAATCAGTCAGTCTTTTTACTGGTGCCTTTGATTTGATTTCCTAAGACTCTTCTGTTCTTTTATTAGTAATTCACACCAACGATTTTATTAAGCAGTGACTGTGTAAAGGGGCTACATTCTACAGGAGGCATGGAGGACTAGAGAGCCTCTGGCTTTAAGGAGTTCCACAGGCAGAAGTAGGCAAAGGTTTTGCCTGAGGGACTGCAGGGATTCCTCAAGAGCTGAGCTGAGAGAGGGGAGGAGTGCTTGGCCAGGAGCTCACACAGCAGGGAGCCAGGGCTGATGTCTGACAAATGGAGCCTGGTGAAGAAATGCTCTTCTGAGAAAAGACATGTTTGTATATTCACAGGTAAAATAGGTGAAATAAGAAAACTCAGCATTGAGAGCAGGTACAAAGGGTGGCAATTGGGTAAGGCAGTAGTTTTCCAACTTGTCTTAGAAGCAAATCTTATGCCAAAGCTGAAAATACAAAATAGATTAAAGCAGAACTGTGAAGGCGGGGTGGGGTAGGGTGGAGACCACCACAGAAGGGCAGGCTCCAGAAGCACAATTAGGAAAGCACAGGTTCAAAAGAAGGCCCTTGGTGGCTGGCAGATCTTTGTTGGGTCGCTCCTGGGCCAGTCACCTCACTTCAGGATCCCTACAAGGAAAGCTTCAGACCCCTCAGACCCAGAGAGATTAACTTTAGTTAGAGACTAACTTCAGGAAACTGAAGGTAGCACCAAAATGCAACTACTCGGTTCTCAGGGAGAAAAATGGGCTTGAGATTTATACATTGTCCCTGTAATTAACCTACAAGGTGAACTCAATCATAATCAGAAACCACTTTACTACATTAGCTTAATAAATCATGGTCACAGGTCTAGAAATATTCAAAGTCTATATCATCAACATTCCCTTTCCAAATAGATATACAAATGGGGCAGAACACAACCAGAAGAAATCAGTACAAGAGGGAGTTAGAGAAATCAAATCTGTAATTGCATCAGGCTCAACTATCCTGATATTTCTGTTTTCTAATCCAGTGGACTCCAAACTTCATTGATGGTGTATCCCAATCAGCAAGAACTATTGGAGTCCATGTCCCGGTATACACTTATTTATTTATGAATTATGTACACCCTCTACTGATATTTTGAATATTAAGCATAAATAAACTTTCCTTAAAAATGAAAATAGAAGTTGTAGTATTTTCCTGCCTCATTACAGTGGACTATTTAAATGATCTTTTAATGACAGAAATGGATTCCATGTATCTGGATTTCCTTTGTGTGAATCTTCTTTTGGTATAAAAATTCAAAACATTCTACCAAATGCATAAGGTATTTGGTGATAACTTTTCTCTTGTGCGTTATATTATCATCCACCTCACTTATAATTATTGTCATCAAAATATATAGAAACTGTGGTCCAAGCTCCTAACTTTTGTGTTTGCCCTTTGATCTTGTCTACCATTGAAGAACATGCTGCCTTTCTTCCTTGCATGGGGAGTATTATGATCATGAACAATACTGAGAACATAAAATAAGTAACTTCAGGAGACTGACTGTCCAGGTCCCATTTACAAAAGCTGGGACACAGCTGGTTTCTCACCCTTGCAGAAATGCTAAGTTCATTTTGTAGTTCATACATTCTTGCCTTGATACAACTTTCCCCCTCCAGAGCGACCTGAGCTCATGAGGAAATAATTGTTGCTATGGATTATCATTCATATTAGCAATAATAAAGAGAATGATTTGAGTTGAACACATTGGCTTTGATGTCATTGACTAGCTAAACACATAACTTAACACACTGTGCAGTTCAATCAACTCTTAGGATTTTTAATAAGATTTTTTTGATAAAGCAGAGAGTTTATTCACATTCACGGGTGCGAACTGCTTAATCCCGTATGGACGTTTATGGTCCTGTATGGATTTTCATATGTCAAAGAAGGCAATAAAAGACTGTGGAGAAATTTTCTCCCTTTCTGAATGAAGCCTGGTTTTTAAGTTTAATGTTTTGCTGCAAAATCCCATTTTGAATAATGAAAGCTATTGTTTAAAGTGTCATTTTTTTTTTTTTACTTTGCATTCCTGCCCATAACAATCTTGATCTAGAGCAGATGATGCCTCAGGCTCCTAGGGAGAAGGGCATGTACCTCCAAAATGTAAAGACAAAAGCGCATTACTGGTTTCGGACTCTGTACAGAGCTTGATCAGTTGACTGCTACAGGAGGCTTTGCAGTGCACCCTACACGTGGCGGTTTGCGGACCTTCCATTTTAACAGCACCAGCCCTGCACCCCTGCAGCTTGCGGCTCTCTGAGGATTCTATATCTGAGTTCTCTGTCATCATTAGTGTTTCCCCTAGAAAGTTCCAGCCACAGTAGTTCTGGGCTTCGCTCTTTAATCTCTTCCTGTCCATTGCCACCAGGGACACTCTCACACACCACAGGAAGTCTCCCGTTCATGGTCTGTGTTTGGAATGTCTGTAAGCATAGCATTTGAAAGCCAGAACTCATTTTTCTGGGGAGAGAATAAGTGTTTGTTGGGTCTCTAGGTCAACCCACAAAGACCTTAGTAGTAGGTAATGACTTTTCCCCTCGCTCCTTTTATATATCATAGAATTACAGAATGTCAGAGCTGAAGTGGAATCCAGAACATCGTGCTAACAAAGTTGTTTTCGACTGTATTCTGTTACAAATGCCCCACATTCCATTTGCTTTAGATGTTAAGTAGGGTCCTGTGGTCTCACCTGGAAACTCAGTCAGCCTTCACAACATGGCAAATCACACTGCCATAAAGCAGGGATGGCCTTCCCACAGAGGGCTTCGCCTTGGCTACTTCTTTTTGTGTCCTTTGAGGTGCCCTGCAAGGACCAGGTCTCTGTCAATGATGCCCCTACATCTATATACACAGATGTAGCCAATATGTATATAAATTATATATAATATATTATATATATTACATATATATAATGTAATATATATGTAATGTAAGCACCTTAAATCAGTATGATCACGGGAGCCACAGTTGAGAAAACCAAAGGGCTCAGGTGTGGGAGCAGAGGTGGCAAGGAGCACCTCTTGCAGTTGAGCCAGGCATTCTTCTGTCATAGGGGCCTTACCTTCCCCATTCTCTCTTCCTGAAATGCTTCTCCCCAGATGTCCTCAGGGCACACTCTCTCTCTTCAGCCGCTCTTTGCTCAAGTATCACTGCTCAGCAAAGTCCTCAACAACTCTTCTATCTAAACCAGCACTTCCTGGCACTCTGCTCTCCTCCCCGTTTTGCTTTTCTTCATAGCACTTCTCAGTTGCTTATTTATCAGACTCTCTGTCTGCCAGCCCTGTGTCCCAACTCCCATGTAAACTTTAGGAGGGTAGGATTTTATCTCTTTTTACTGTTGTACCATCAGTGCCTAAAGCAATGTCTATCCAGTACATAGTAGGTGCTCAGGAAATACAATTTTAAATGAAAGAATGAAGTGAATAAGTACTCTGCTAGATGCTCTGTATAGATTTTCACATAATAGTCAAAAATGCTTCTGTGGGGTAGGTTTCTTCTATTTTAACAGATGAGTAGCAAAACACCCTTAGTTCTAAAAGCAACTTTAGCAATACAATTTTGAGACTTATATATGTATTTTATCAGTTTCTTATTATTAATATTTTTGAATCTTAGTAAAACCCTCTCACATTCTCTACAGAAGAAATTTGAATTAAATTCTCTTTGGATAGTTATTAAAAAAGGGATAGGATAGCATTTTAAAGTGGTTTGTTTGTAGAACAATTCAGTTCAAGTTAACAAATCTCAGATGAATAATCACTGTTTCTGGGGTGGGGAGAATTTAAGGTCTCTGTTCTCAAAGATCTTACCAAAGGCATCATCTCTTCATCCTGGAAGAAATAATATGTAATCATTTTTCATTCATTCATTTAACATGCACAAATGCTACCTGTAAACAATTCTATTACATGAAGACAGCTTTGGAAAAATCTTTGATAGCATAGTGAGATAATAGTAGCGGAGAAGTCTGTATAAAATAATATGAGGACACACGGAACTGTAGGTTTATCATCCTTCATCCTTGGTCATGGCCAAGGTTACAGATCAAACTCTCCAAGACTCTTTCTGAAATTGCTTTCTTAAACACGTATATGTAGCATGGTAAGGCAATCTTGGCACATCTACACAATGAGATACATGCATCAGACCACAGAGCATGAGAGCCATGCCAAGGTATGAACAACAGATTCTCACTGATGGCCCAAAAGTGAACATCCACAGAAGTGTATCAGAAGGGGATTCAGAGCCATATTCTGTGAGCTAACAGGAATAACGATGGCTTTGGAACCAGATGGAACTTGGGTTTAAACCTGGCCCTCACTCAGCTGTGTAATCTTGGGCGTGGCGCCTGCTGTCTCAGAATCTCTCTATCTCACAGGATTGCTGTGAGGAAAGTTCCTAGCAGTCCCACACTTGGCATGTGCTCAATAAATGTCATATAATAATAGTTACCTTGTTCTGCTAGGTAAATTATGGGGTAAATTTTACATATATCATTTAATTTAAAGAGCCTTGTAAGCATAATTATTCATCTTTTACAGATGAAGGACAGGAGATAAGAAGTTGCATACGTACTAAGAGGTTTACCTGAGATTCACCCCATTTTTATCCCCTACCAAAGTTAATTTTCTTAACCACTACATAAATAATTGTATTTTTATTTCATCTGTTTCTTTCTGTAAGTGGCTTAAGGATGCCATAATCTAAAATAAAAATGTGTGTACATGAATTTATATCAGTTAAGTCCCAGGGATATAAAATTGTCTTTCCCTCATTACAGGTATCCCCTGATTCCTGAGAGTTTAAGTTATGCTACTTTGCTTTGGCTCTTTAGTAAGAAAGTAATCATAGGCTTTTTTTTGTAAAAGCAAAAATCCTTTTCAGATTTCTTTTGGTTAGCGAAAGCAGGTACTAATGTAGGTCTTTTGTTAGCAAAGAGGCACTATGCAAACTTTCAGAAAGTGGGGTTATTTACTACTTTATGCCATTTCAGCTTACCAAAGGTTTAGTAGGAATGCCCTGCTTTAGGGTAACAGGGACCTGTAAACCCTAATTCTCATCTACGAGGTGTTTTACTTCTTCATGATTTTATTTCTTGACAGTAGATGGCGCTGCTGATTGTCAAAAGAGATGAAATGGCCCCCACCCCCACCCCCCACCCCCACTCCCACCCCACTCCACCTCCTTTCTTTAGCCACTAAAAATCAACAAAAACCTGGTGAAAAGTAAAGATTTTCATTCCAATGAACGGTTGAAATTAAGAATATAGAACTTCCATGTAATTGAGCTGGACGTGTATATGATCCATCTGTGTTTGATTTGAGACTCCAGGGGAAATCTCGTGGGCCATTTGCAAAATTTCATTAACAGGATTAAAACAAAGTAAGAGTAAAACTTAACTATCCAGAAAAACAATACATTTAGAATTCTTTGTGAGACCATAATTTTAGGAAGAAATGAGTATTAAGACAATTATGAATTTGTTTCATATATATAACTTCTGGAGTCCTAAAGATAGTACAGAGGAATATGGTGGTCAAGATGAAAAACAAAGGAAGACAAATTAACATATGACCATTGGGTGAGTTACTTAATGTCTCAGGACATAAGTTTCCTCATCTGTAAAACTGAAATGTAGTGTAAACACCTTGAGAATTATTATGTCATATACCCAAAGGAGCCTTTATCTTTTCCTTACATTCAACCCAACCTTCTATAGGCACGATCCTAACACAATGAAAACTGAAATTCAGAATAAAAGATGTGAGTGTTCAATTTCTTCGTTTGTCCACAATTAAAAAACTTTTGATGTATTAGATTCATGTAAGAAAAGGGACTAAGGCATTCTTAACCATAAAAGGAATGTTTAGGTTAAGAGTCAGGGAAATTAAATAAAAGACCACTTGAATCCAAAGCATACACATTAATTGAGGTAGCCTGTGCTTTCCCCCCTGTTTTCACCATCTCCCCAGTAGGAGTATGTGCAGAGGCAGTGCCTCTGTGCAGAGGCAGCTGGGGGGTGTGTCCATGCGGTGCAGATGAAGCTGGCGAGCTGAGTATCCTTGAGCTGCAGAGATGGTCATAGCCCCAAAGGAGCCTCTGTGAAATCTCTCCCTTGACTTTCACAAAAGGCATACACATTCCCTCTGCTCTTCTTCTTTTTAATGGCTTATTGAATTATCTTTGACATATAAAAAAAATAGACACTTCTCAAAAGAAGAAATTTAGATGGCTAGCAGGCACTCAGCCTCTCTAATCATCGGGGAAACGCAAATAACAACCACATGGGGACACCACCCCACACCTTTCATGGTGATTATTGGCAAAGAGAAGATAACAGCTGTTGGCCAGGGGGTGGAGAAAGGGGGACCCTTGTGTACTATTGGTGGGAATGTATGTTTGGGCAATCATTGTGGAAACAGGATGGAGGTCTCTCAAAAAATTAAACAGAACTACCATATGATCCCTTATGATCCTCTACTCTTAACAAAAGATTCACAAATATTTGCTGCTGATGGTAGGTGTTGTCATTTCTGTTTCAGGAATGCTGGGCTTCTCGAGGCACTGGTTGCTGGGCCCCAGCTGCTGTGCCAAGAGAACACCCCTCACCAGCCACCCTGGGTGGCCAGATGCAGCTTCTCAGTCCCCACCAGGAACGAGGGACCTGTTTCTGTGCTACCTATTTGACCTGGGCTTTGAGGACTTACAGCATCCCAACATGGCATAACCATGACAGACAGGCTTCTAAAGCACCTGGGGAAGATTCCTGAACCCTGCCCCCTTCCCTCCTGCTTTTACAGATTCTTGCACTTCCTCAGGCAGGAATCCCTGCCTGGCCTCCACCAGGGCTGTCATCATATGCCTGCAGGAATATTTCCTTATAGCCTCATCACATTTGTGATTATAATGGTGTTTATGTGGTTGTTTAATGTCTCCCACTGGCCTCTACATTCAGGGGTGATGTGAAACAAGTCTTTTTTTTTTTTTGCTGCTGGGTTCCCAGGCCCGGCACAGGGCCTATCACAAATTACGAGCTCAGCAAAGAGTTGTTGGATGAATGAAAGGATGACTGACTTTAACCTTCCCTGTAAAGAGTTTGCAGGCATCAAAGCATTAAACTAACCCACCCATGACTGTCTTTGTGGATAAAATGAGAGTTCCTGTGGCCAGGATTCTCACCTGGCCCTGGTTGACTAGGTCACTGCAAACCTGTGGGCAATACATGGCTGTTGACTCTATATAAAGAGCTATGCCCAGTGCTCTGGGTGCGACATAGTGGTATGGCTGCAAGGCTGCAGGAGAGCAGAGCAGAGGCTGGAGTGGTGGCAGTGCCAAGGACAGAGGCCCAGAGGATGGCTGTGTGGGACAACTGTGCTGACAGAGGGGCCCAGAGGCAGAGACAGGCTTGCTGCACGCAGACTTGCTCTGAGTGAATGGGATTTTAGTGACTGACCTGCCACCTGGAAATAAAGTTGGGTATAACCCTTTCACCCCAAGAACAGTTTTGCTGTCAATTTCTTTGGTCACACTGAATCCATAGCAAACTCACCCGGGGCTGAAACCCATTGGCAAGACAATCTTTATGCCCCTTCTTAGGCCCTTCAGGAGGACAGCTTTCTGAAGGAGAGAGGAGAGTTTCTAGTTGAGAGGGGTTCGGTCTGCAGGCCTGCAGCCCCCACGTCTAAGCTCTCCAGAGCCTTTCCTGCTAAACGGGTTCTCGCAGGCCCGCGTCTGTGTGCCCTTCCTTCTCTTCCCTTCATTGCTCCCTGTGGGCATGGGCCTGGCACACAACCTGATCCTAAGTAAGAGCCTGTTCTAACGGGAAGCAAATAATGTTCCTCCTCTGATGAAGGTGTTTCCTTCTTGAAGAAGTTACAAAGGGCTCTTTTCAGAGAGGAAGGGGGTGGGCATGGTGTGTGGCCACCTGCCTGCTGCAGGCCCTGTGTGGATGGAAGTGCGTTCTGGAGCCGAGGGTGTGGGTCGGGGATGGTGGGGGGCAGGTGGCTCTTCTCTGGGAGCAGGAACCAGGCCAAGCCCTGAAGCAGGGTGGCCCAGCCTCTCAGCCTCAGTCCCTCTACCTGTCGGATACAAGCATCCTCTGGAAGCCCCCAGGGTGGTTGAAAATCGTTTTCTTTTCTGGCTTCTGGGACACAGCAGTATGGACTTTCTTCTTGTTCAAGTTCTCCTTGCTGGAGTCTCTGCCTCTTTGTATCTCTTCATCCTGAGGCCTCTCTTCTCTAGCCACACTCCTCACCCCTGGACGAGCACACCGAATTTCATGGCTGTAAATGCTTGCTGTGTGCTGAGGAATCCTGTATGTGTGGGTCCAGCTCTGGCTTTGCCCCTGAACTCCAAATTTTTATAGCCAACTGCTGACTCTACATCCCCACTGGGATGTCTAATAGGTATTTCTCACTGGTTCGAAAGACAAATATTTTTTAGAAGTCTATTTCTTTAATAAGTGACAGAACATTCATGTAGACCCTATAGTTGACACCATGTGCAACAGTGAAAAAACAAAGGGGCCTTTCATGTTAGCAGTCAGGAAGACTATAAGGAGTTGGCCATCTGTATGCTATTTTAGCAATGATGAGGAGGATCTAGCCAATTAAATAAAAGGAGGGGAGAGGGTAGAAGAAAGGAGGATGAAAATTATTATTTACAAATGATATGATTGTCTTATACCACAAACCAATGAGAAAAGTATTGAAAAAGAAAATAGTATAAAAGATCAGAAAACAGTCAGAAAATAAACAAACAAAAACAAATAAATATATACCTTGTCCTAGCAGTAACAAATTCAAAACAAAATGGAAAAGGTGCCATTTAAAGTAGATATTTTTAAAAAATATAAAATGCTTCAGAAACAACTTCTCAAAAAGGCATAACACTGACTTTTAAAAAATTATACATGAGCTACATTTAAAAGCAAATGTCAATTCGGGAGAAGATTTGCAAGTTTATGACAAATCAAATTTGTGTATCTCTAATGTACAAACAGTTTTTACACATAAGTAAAAAAAAGGTGGAATTCCAATTAAAAATTGGCAAAGGGCAAATAATTCACAAAAGAAGAAATAGTCTACAAGTCTATTAAAAATGGCTGGACTCATTAGCAACTGACAAGGTGCAAATTAAAACAGTGAAATGTTTATGGCTAGTCAAACCATAAACTTTTTCTAAAATACTATCAGCATTGATAACATGTGAAGAAACTGGTGTACTTACTCTTGCTGTTAGAATGTAACTAGTTGTGATTTTCCTGAGGACCCTTTGACAATACGTATCAAAAGCCTTACCATCCTTTGATCCAGAAATTTCACTTCTAGAAATATGTTCTAAGGATACAATCATAATCACGGATGTATAAAAAAATCTTTGCTCTAACAAAATCTTGATAAGAGGGAAATTCTGGAAACAACCTACGTGATGAACAACACGGGACTGATGAAATAAACCGTGGTCCATCCAAAATTAAAGAAACCATGCAGCATTACACAGATTACATTCCCAAAGATAAAGCTGAACTCTCGACCCCACCCTCCTTATGCACCAACTGGCCTTACTTTTAATCTTCTTTACCTCAATAAGTGGCCATTCCCAAAACTTTGCTGTCATCCCTGATTCCTCTCCTTCCTTCATACCCCGCAGCTAATCCACAGGGAGGCCGGTGGGCTCCACTTTCAAACTGTATCCCTCATTTGACCGCTTCCCGCCCTAGGACTTGACTGGGACGAACCACCCCACCTTGCTCCTGGACCACCGCGATCGGCTCTGATCTTTCTGCTTCCACTCTTGTCCTGCTAAAGACGATTCTCGGTATAGCTCCCAGAGTGCTCTTTGTAATTACCAGAACATGTCACCTGAGCGCTACTCAAAATGATCAGGGGCTTCCCTGACACACAGACTAAGACTCAAACTTCACGCCATTGTCCGGCTAAGTTCACCAGCTCCGCGGCCCCTGCTTACTCTTCGGACTTCCGCTTATGTCTCTGGTAGCCACACCGGCCTTCTTGGCATTCCTCAGACTGACAAGCTTGTTGTTACCGCCTCACATTTGCATCCGTGTCATCTCTCTGGGGCTCCTTCCCCAGGTGGCTTGGCTTTCCTGCTTTCTGGATAGGCCTGAAAGTCCAGGAGCAGTTTATTTGATCACGTACATAAACCCGCCTCCCAGCACCCTCCATCCCCCGCCTACCTCTGTTTTTGTCACCACGCTTGTAACTAGCACTTAGGTTCTACCAGTCCTTAAGTTGGAAGCATGAGAAATGAGACTAGTTTCAGTAGAATAGGGATTTATTAACAGTCTTCAGGAGTTCAGGGACTGATTAGGAAGTCTCAGTGGTTCATAGACAAAAACAGGGCATGAAGCACAGGGGTCGGTGAGAACTCCGCTGTCCCTGCCCCCCGGGCTATGCCACCGATGCCACCGACCCGGACACTAGCTCTGCTGCGTTCTACCGCCTCTGGGGCCTGCGATCTCCATCTCACGGCAGACGCCGCCGCCACCTGCGAGGCCTTTCTGCAGGCCCCGTGTCCCTGAAGCACCAGCTCCTTACGCCCGCTCTGTCTGATGGGTCACGCCTTGACCACAGGTCTCGGCTCATTCTACGAGAGAGGCTGATCAAACTGGCACTTTCTGCTTTTGTGTAGTGGATATCCCCACAAAACTCCATAAGATGTGAAATTTCTTGATGCAGGATGGAGATCTAATTCTGGGCAGCCAGAAGAGAAAGATAAATGTCTGCCACACCAGCCAGCCTTCTGCCATATGTTTGTCTGTTGCCTGTCTCCCACTAGAATGGAAGCTTCTTCTCAAGGTCAGGGACTTTGCCTTTTCCCTCTGTATACTCACAGTCCCCAATAGTGACTGCACAGTGGGGCCTCCATAAATACATGTTGAATGAATATCAGATGTTGTAATGAAGTGTTGGTAATCATAAAGGTTAAACAGTCTAGTTGTCCTGCCAGCAGCTCCTAGAGGAGAACAGGTAGAACCCAGGAATTAGGGCTACTTTGAGCTACCCTGTGCCATCATACGTGGGATCCTGATGGAAGATGGGAGTGGAAGCTGGGGCTGCAGCCTCTGCAGGGTCAGGAGCAGAAAACAGAAAGCACATTGGAAGAAGTGCCCATCTACCTCCTTAGGTTGCAGAAACCTCCTACCTTTTCAAGCCCCACAATCACCTCTGACATATGGCCTGTGGGAAATGAAGGTGTCTGAGTGTGTCTGAATGTGTGCACGTGGGGCTGGTGGGGAAGGGCAAGTGAAGGTATCAGGCATGTCAGGCCCAGAGGAGAGGAGGAGACAAGAGTCTTATGCTGCCCAGGGGGGCGCAGTGTAGTCTGGTTACCCTTTCTTGAGCTGTACTTCAAATGTCCGGTAGCTTCATCCTCTCTCTTCTCTCTCACGTGTGACCTTTAAACATTTTAAACCTGCATGTAGCTGGGGTGGGGGCAGCTGGCTTGGCTGTCTTGTGGCAGATCTGGGTGAGCTATGAGTGGCACGGGTGCGTTATAAGAAAGCAGGGTCACTTGCTTTGGCCACAGCCTTCCTGGCTTGGAGCAGGGTGTGCAGCTCACAGTTAGATGTTCCGGTGGGACAAGGCCTCCTGGCCAGCTGGTTCCCTCTACCCATCCTCTACACCCTCGCCCAGCCTCTTCCTTCCCACCTCACGCTTCGCCCACCGCAGTATAGGCATCATGGTAAAGAAACAACTGGTGAGTTCTACCTCCCACCCCCCACCCCAGCTAGCCCTTTGCCACCTGGGCTCCTGAGACCACCTGGTCCCTGCAGGGCTGAGGAGCAGGGACAGCTGGCATGCCCTTTCAGGTGTCTTTAAGAAAGAGAACTGAGATAATAGGAAATATATATATTGGTCTCAGTCCCCAGTGCCTTGCACAGAGCTCCTAAACCCTCATAATTTCCTATGTGATAATAACACTAGGAGCATCTGTTGTTCTGATATTTGTCTTTGACCTCGTCCCTGACACAGGCTCCTGAAACCCCTGTAAGTTCCTAAGTGATAGGAGAACCAGGAGCATCTTCTGTTGTAATGAGGCACCTTTAGGTAGGCTCCAGGGTGACTCAGGATGGGGGCTGGTCACTGGTAAGACCAAGTCATGATTACAACCTTGGATTTTTCAGCCCCGCCCCCAATACTCCAGGGTGGGGACAGGGGTTGGAAATGTGGTTAATAATTAGTCTTGCTTACACAAGGAAACTTCCAGAAAAATCCAAATAGCACACAGCTCAACGAGCTTCCAGGTGGGTAAACACATCCACACTGGGAGGGCAGCACATCCCAGCTCCACGGGGACAGAGGCTCCTGGGCTTAGGACCACCCCACACTTTGCCTATGTATCTGTTCATCTGTATCCTTTATCATATCCTTTAATGAACTGGTAAATATAAGTAAGTACTTCCTTGAGTTCTGTGAGCTGCTCTAGCAAATTAATCAAGCCCAGGGAGGGGTTCATTGGAGCCTCCTAGCTATAGCCGGTTGTTCGGGAGTACAGGTGAACCTGGACTTTCAACTAGCCTCAGGATCTGGGGGAGGGGACAGTCTTACAGCAGTGAACCCTTTCCTGTGGAATCTGATGCTTTCTCCAGATAGATAGTGTTAGAACTGAGTTAAATGGCAGGACACCCAGCTGGTGTCACAGAGAATTACTTGGTGTGGGGAAAGACCTCCACACATTTGGTGACCAGAAGTGAAGTGTTCTTTGTGTTAAAGTAAAGGAGACCCACAGGGAAGGAACACATAGTTTTCTATATGCTTCAGAACAGGATTTCTCCCTACACAGAAGAGGAAAACAATGTTTTCCCTTATAAGGACATGGATGTGAAACTACCAGTTGGTGAGGGGGGAGGGTCAATGCAAAATTTTTCCCTTTTAATGAGAAAGAGAGAAAAAAATGATATGGAAAAGCAGTGTCTGAGCTTGATGACCTGCAGGAGAGAGATGGGTGGAGAAAGGAGAGAGAAATGGAGTGGGAAGCAGAGAGAAGCAAGGGGAGAACTGGGCTGAGCCTACTGTCGGGGGAGTGCTACCATCCACCATTTATAGATCCTAGACAACTTCTAAGAAGGGACACAGTGAGCTGGTTTAACTGTGTGAAAAGATAACTAATTACAGTCATTTATAGGGACTGCTGCTTAGCATTGCCAGCTAATCACTGTGCAGGCTTTAAGTAATCCATATTGTGAGTATCTGTCAGAGTATCCTTGTTATAAATTGTATTTGATTGCAACACCTGCTCATGGAGATTCCCTCTATTCTCATGCAGCATGGCTGCTTGCTCAGGACTAGAACAAAACAATCCAGAAGGAACGCTTTCTAAGAATAAAGGAAAAATACCAAGCAAATGCCTATAAATATACCTCATAATTACTTTTTGTCTTTTGGGTAAATATTGTTAGAAGGTCAACAATGCACCAAGAATTAAAGATAAAATTGTTTTTTGCAGCTTTCTATGTCCCCATTCCCTATTCTCACCACCACCACTACCACCACACACACACACACACGCCCACACACCACTTTTGGAACATGGGATCCTTGACAGTGTCAGAAACTGCAACATCTAATCTGAAAACCTATCCATTATGGTGCTTTGCAGATGAACAGAAGTTATTTTTCCTATTAAAAAAAAAAGAAGCAAAACCTGAGGTGTCCGTTACTGGGTCATTCAGGAAATCTGTGTCATATCAAGCGATGTGGGGTTTGGATTAGAAACGAAAGAAGGTTAGGTTCCAACCAAGCAAAAGCAGCTTGACTTTTAGCTTAGAAACGTGTAGTTCCTCACATTAGATTCAGTTTTGCAAAATAACTTTCCAAAATGCATTTCATGGGTGTGTGTAAATGTGTAAACCTTTGAGAAGTTTGGAAAGAAGCCGTTCAACATGGCCCCCACTCTCAGGCCCAGGGCCTCACACTATCGTCTCTGCATGGGGATGATAAACTGGGGCAGTTGACCAGGGCTTCTCTACCAAGGTTGGAATGCACACAGGGAATTGCATACATAGAAAAGAAAAACAGATTGGAATCACTTAATTCCTATATAAATTCATCAACTTCTATTCAACATTTGGCATTGGCACTAAGGGATCAACCTTTCTAGGCCTGTGGCTCAGATGAAGACATTACAGAACACAAAAGGCATGTCAAGTCCTCCAACACAGCCACAGGCCCAAGATAAAAACCAGACTTTGGAGTCAGAGTAGGAACAAGCAATACTGATTTCAAATGTTGCTTACTTATTGTTAAAAAAAAAAAAGTAAGGACTCAAGAATCAGAAAATTAAATATAAGGGCAAGCATTTTTTAAAAATCAAGCATTTTCCCCTTGAAGAACTATGCCCATGTAAAATTGTGATTGGGCCCAGAGCACCCCCAATAAATGGGTTATTGGGTAAGAACAAAATGAAATCTTAGAAGCCACCTGATACATTCCTCATCTGATATTTGAATTCCCTCTTTGTGCACCAACATCTTGTCATCCTGCTTCCATCTCAAAACTTTAAGTGGCAGCAAACCTGTTACCGGCTGGGGCAACGCACCTATTTCTGGGGCAGACTGACAGAGAGGCAGAACGTGGCTACTGTATCACCCTGCAGTCCTGGCGCTGGTTTTTGGAAACATGCAAGTCTAGTCTGTCTTTGGGGTGCAAGCCCTTCCTTTACCAGTAGGAAACCTCAGTCATGTGCCTTTTAAGACTGGCCTTATGTCCCCAAGTCTACAAATACTCCTGAGTCATGGTGTCAGTCTCCCTCACCACCCCTGCTGTCCTAGTATCAGTTTGCAAATGTTCCTCTTCAGTGTGGTACTGGTGACTGCACTCGTGCCATGGCCTGAGGTGTGACTAGGTTTGGTAGATATCAGTCGTATTTTCAACCAACCGGCAACTTTGAACACCCCCTTTTAGGAGCCTGCCTGTCCCAAGAAAGAAGTCAGAAGTTGCCTCCCAATCCTGCCTGGCAGCTAAGGTGTGGGCATGTGATCCAGCCCCCCAATCACATACAACCATGTGAGATTGTGATTTGGAAGCTCTGCATGTGAAGTAGGCCTGCCCTCGAGCCATTCTGGGGATGCGGTGACATCCACCATGTCACAGACAGGCGGACAGTAGTGGTGGATGCTGCGGAGAGGGTAGAGGGAGAAACTATGTGGTAGGCAGAATCACGGCCTTCCGAAGGTGGCCCGGTCTGAATCTCCAGAACCTGAGTATGAATACGTGGCCTCACAGGGCAGTTGTGATCAAGCTGAGAATCTTGGATGTGTCCTGGATTACCTGGGTGGGTCTAATGTAATCCACAGAGTCCTCGTGAGAGAGAGGCAGTGGGGTCAGAATCAGAGAAGATGTGAGTGTGTTTAGTTGAGGGACAGAAGGTGATGTAATGATGAAAGCAGAAGTCAGAGAGAAAAAGAGATTTGAAGACGTCGCCCTGCTAGCTTTGAAGATGAGAAGGGGCCTGAGGCCAAGGAATGCAGGAAGCCTCTAGAAGCTGGAAAAAGGTAAAGAAAATGACTCTCCCCTAGAGCCTCCAGATGGGAACGCAGCCCTGGGACACCTTGGTTTTAGCCCAGGGAGGCCCATTGTGGACTTCTGACTTCAGAACTATAAGAGAATACATTTGTGTTGTCTTAGACTACTGAATTTGTGGAAATTCGTTACAGCAGCAATAGGAAACAAACACTTAGGTGCCTAACTCCTGATGCCCAGTGACGGCAGTTGCCGGGTCTCCACTAGAGCGGTTTGGTGCAACTTCGGCCCTTCTCTTAGCTGTGGCCCCTACAGACCTGATCCTCTGGCCCCCCAAAGATTCTGTAAGTCTGCTCATATTTCACAGAGTCACTTTCCTCTTCAGCCAGATTGAATACATAGGTTGCATTGCTTGCAACAAAGAACCTGGTGACCCTGCCACCCCCCGACTCTGCATATGTCCTTTCTAGTTTATTTCTGAGTTCTCTCTTAACTCCATCTTTGCTGCTCCTGCACTCCCGCCTTAGCTCAGGTTCTCACTATTCCTGACCTGGACTATTTCCTGCCTTCCAAACTGGTTTCCCTATCTCCATCTCTTCCAACTCCAACCCTTCCTCCACATTCCTGCTGTGTCATTATCTTTTTGAATACAACCATTGCACTTTATTGCCTCATTGAAAACACATTGATGGGGTCCTGTTGCCAACAGGATAAAGGCCAAAGTCTTGGCATGAGCAGGCCCTTATCACCTTGCAAGAACCTGCTCACACAGCCACAAGAGCAGAAGCTTTGGTGTTAGTGATACTGGTGAACTCTAGGAATTTGGGTAAGTCTGTTCATAGAACTTTCCTCATTTGCAAAATGGTGATTTAAAAGTCCTACCTCATAGCATGGGCATGAATTAAATGAGATAATGAATAAAAATGCATTTGGCCCACTGCTTGGCATGTGGTCGACATTTAATTACAAATGTGTGTTTCATGAATTGCCACTCCCCATCTCGCACCACCAAATACTTCCCATTTCACCCCTGAATTTTCATGCTGATTTTTTAAATCTCAAAGTCCTTCGCTCCTTCTCTTTTGCCTGGCAAACTACTGCCAGACTGAGCTCAAGTGTCTTCTCCTGGTAAAACCTTCGTGGACTTCTTCAAGCAAAGTGGTCAGTCTCTCCTCGGGGTGCCTCTCTGGAGGCAAGTATCTGACTCTGTTGCAATGAGTTGCTTACAAAGCCACATTGTCCATTAAGGGTCTTTTTCATTTGGAGATCAGCAAAGTCCACTGTGGTGCCCAGTAAACAGGACGACTTTAATAAATGTCAGATGAATGGGTGAATGAAGTAATGGTGAAAAGGAGAAGGATGGAACTACCTCTTGCCCTTTCTGGAGAGTAAGGTTTGGCCCAAAGTATGAAAGCTCAAACCTGAGACTTTATATGACTGTGTAGCAAACCTACAAAGGTGTCTCACATAGGCTTTCAGGAAAACTGCTCTAAGAAAATTGAAGATTATAAAATGTGTAAGAATAATTATTTACAAAGGATTTCTAGGTTACAAAGGAATTGGTTTACAGAAATAAAATGTTTTCTTTAAAGAGGAGGTTGTCCAATTGTTATAAGAAATTATTTACTTAATAATTCTGAATATGGGCAGAGCAAAACCTCAGTGCTAGAGGCCACTGCCAAATGAAGTTTTATCTGAAATTAAGACAAAGCACCTCAGAAATGAGTGCCAGTGGGTAAAAGAACATTGGTTCTGTATGTATGTATTTACATGTTTGAATACTATGAAGGGCATCTGGATGACATCTGATTGTTCTTTTTACAAAAGTCAAAAGTTTTAAACCATCGAATGTTATCTATATTTTCAATGTCCAATCATAAATTGTCAGATCTCTGAGAAATGGGTTATCTTGTGCATTCCCTGGACTTCAAACAAAATATACAAAATGGAGATAACCTATTACTCCGTTAGAATCTCATGAAAGGGCTATACTAATGTAGTTTGGCGTGTGACCCACGAGAGGCCACAGCTGTCTCCGTGGAACATTGTCCATAGGTGGAGATCGAGATAAGGTCTGGCAGTCAGCAACCATCATGCCATGCTGACGTTAGCAGCAGAGCCACATTCACAAGTTCAAAGACAGTGTGAAACTTGGCTAGGATCACTCGGGCCGCGGAACCTTTTTAAGAACAAAAAACAAACGGTTATGACCTTGGTTGCATCTAAAGTGAAGACTTTCCTGTTTTAGATTATAAACTGGTTTGGATGTACGCCAGCTGATGTGTGGACGATCTGATGGGTTCGATAGGGTTTCAACCCTTGTAATTATCTCTTTGCTAAAGTAAATGTTAGCATAACCATTGACATTTGATAAGTCATTCGGTGCAAATATAGATGACCTTTTTTCATTTTTTGTGTGTTAATATACATTTCTTGCCATAAAAAAACATTATTCTCTTTTGTCTATAAGGTGTATAGAAATGTATTCAGACACATGTACAGTTAAGTTCAAATAATTGCACATGTATGCAAGTTTTACTGTTTTTCAGTATGTGCATAGTTTTTAAAACATGACATTCCTTAGAGAACAAATGGTGACTTTCCTTTGCGAGTTTGAAGATCAGGCAGTGGTAATGGAGAGGCTGGAATGAGGATCTACAAACAAACAATTTCAAGATGAAACGGTTCTGAAGGGACCACAGGCCTCTGGGGTGTATTTTTGCTAAGACTGATTGTATGTTGCCCTATTCCAGCATCATGCACAGAACCACTTTGCTGATCAATGTGCACAATATTCCTCAAAAGATAAGAAACATGCCATTTCTGAATAATGAGACAATCTGTCAAAATTATGCATAAATAAAACCGTAACTAGGGGGCCTCAGTTATTTACAGCCACTAATTTCTTCCATCCTCTTTGAAAAAGCCCAGGGGAAGAGTCAAGTGACAAGCAGTTCACACACAGAGACATGGGTGTCCCAGGGACTGGTGCCAACTCTACAGGATCTAAGATAGTCCTTTGGCAACTGAGTAAGGAATGAATTCCAGGCCCCAAGGCAACCGTGCACACCAGAGGAATGGGTTCCCTCCCTCCCGCTGGGGCCCCAGTAATCCTGTGGTCTTCCCAAGGAAGCAGCTCTGCTTTCAGGGCCGCCAACTAATGCTTGACAAAAGCCAGCTGGGGAAGCAGCCCAGCCCCAGCCCATACCCACACGTTGCTACTGCAATTGTTTTAAAGATCCCCGGACATCTTACTCTCCTTAGCAAGAGAAACTGTCATTGTTCTCCTCTCTCCTTTCAGGATATGCAACGTTGACCTCCCTTTGGGGGTTCTTCAAAGACTAGTCAATAGGAGATCCCACCCTAGGCATCTCAGTTGACCCAGACTGGTTTATTTCATCAACAAACATTTCTTGAGCACTACTGTGTGCAGGGCTCTGCGTAATGGCTCGGAGAAGAGTTCAGAGAGGAAGAATAATAATCATATAAAAACAGCTCAGAAAAGAGTAATGAAGAATAGGAAGCTTAGCTCCAATGTGTTGCACTCCTTCTATGTGTTAGGCCCCCAAGTTTATGCTCTTTACATAATTGTCTCATTTAATCATTAGAACAATCCTGCAAGGTGAATATTTTCATTCCTATTTTACAGATGAAGAAATTGAGGCCCAGAGAAATTAAGGGACTTGGTGAAGGCCAAAATATTAAGGTAATGAAGGGAACTGATTCAATGGTGAACAGCAAGTCTCTGAAAGCTGTTGAGGAGTGACGTGACCAGAGAGTAAAGAAGAATATGGAATATCAACAGAACAAATCAGGAGGTAGGAAATCAGCTAGGAGATCAGTTAACATTTGGTGAAAATGTGATAAAGGTTGACACGCCAATTTAAACCATACATATATGGGCATATATGTTTTAAGGATATAATTATTTGCAACAAAAACTATAAAGAAAAGCCATGGAACTGCACATGCAAAACTTCAGGCCAATAGTTGCTCCTGGGAAGGGTAAACAGAAATGGGAAGGGCCGAGGGTATAATTAGGGATAAAGTCTCAGTGGGCTTAAAATGTATTTAGTTTTATTCTATTCTATTTATTTTTCAATTTTATTGAGGCATAATTGACAAACTTGTAATATATTTAAAATATACAATTCAATGATCTGATATATGCATATATTGTGAAAGGATTCCCATCATCAAGTTAATTAACACATTGTCACTTCATATTTCCTTTTTGGTGAGAATACTCAGGTTCTACTCCTTAGCAAATTATTATTATACAATACAGTTGTCCCTTGAATGGCAGCAGCAAAAGCTGGGGCACCAGGCATGTGTACAAGCTCCTTCAGAGAGATGCTGGCAACCAGGTTTCTATAGTTGGAATGAGCCAGAGGAAGAGGGTGGTGGAAGTGCCCACTGGCTTCCCTGGCCTCCATGGAGGATTACAGCTGGCTTCTAGATGTGTGCAAGTTAGAAGATGGGCCCTTAGGTAGCTGGCAGTCAGTCCCCTTCCAGGGAAAGGCTGGAGGCACACATTTGTGCCTGTGCCTTCTGTGCAGAGCTCTAGGCAAAGGGCCCCAGCAAGTGCTCACATGCTCAGTAAGAATTGCCTCTTTGTTTTCTGCTGTCCTGTGAATTTCACAGATGCAAGCCCCATCGGCTTTCAGAGCTAGATGTTTTGGGGGCCTGTCTCTTGGGTAGGAGCCTTAAAAGTTGTGGTGCTAGATGTGGGATCCAAGCCCTTCACTCCTCAGGAAGAGCTGGGAGTTGAGCATCCCCCTGATTATAGGGTGGTGTGCCAGGGTTGGGGTTTAGGGCGAGTATGTGTCTCAGCCTTCCCTACGCATTTCAGTGTGGGCATTTTCTGTCGCCTGATTTGGAGGAGTCATTCAGCTCATTTCTGGATATTTCTCAGAGGGAATTGTTCTGTATAGAGCTATATGTTTGGTGCATCTGTGGGAAGAGGGAAGTTCAGGAGCCTCTATTTCACCATCTTGGGCCTCATTCAAACAGTATTTAAATGCTCTGTTTCTTGTGCTATATGATAGGTGTGTGGGTGATCATTGTGTTCTTCTCTGACCCCTACGCATCAGAGTTTCACAAACTCTGTTCAAAGCACTCTAGTGTCTCAGTGAATTTTCAATTTCATTATAATATAATATATATAAAAAATATAATAAAAATTATATAAACATAAATAAAAAACACACACACATACCTAACAGTTTTGTTTATTAAATAGTTAGGTCCAAATAACTTCAAAGTCGTTGACTGTATGGTATCCCTTGAAGATTCAAAATATTCTGTGGTGCCCCTGTGATTTCTGGATACCTCAGCACACAAGCTGGAAACCACAACAGAACATAGTATATGTTTGTGTACATAAAATGTTTCATGATGCACTGTATATAATTTTAGATATAATAAGGGCTTGTTCAAGGATGAGGCTGATGGACACATAAAAGTGGCATAGGATTTCCTTGGTTGGTGACTGACTGTTCGGAGGGAGAAATCAAGGACCTCTTCGGGCATTGGGGCAGAACGTTAGGGAGAGTGTAGTCAGTGGTAGGTGCCGGTTGAGGGGTTCTAAGAAGAAATAAGTGTAGTCTGGGACATAGTGAGGTTACGGCAGCAGGAGATACTCAGATTTCCAGGGAGACTGAGTATTTGGGACAAGCTTATTGTACCAGAGGCTGATTTGCAGACCATCTACACAGAGCAAGGGGGCTGGCAGAGAGAGCTGACCAGAGGTCAGGGGGCGCGTGAAGAGGGCAGAAGGGCGACCAGGGAGACACCCGCATGTCTGTACACATGGAGCAAGAGGAACCAGAAAGGATCCCCGTGGGGGCCGTGAGAGTGAGAGGAGGGGCGCAAAGTGCGGGAGACTTCCCAGAACTCAGGGGCCAGGAGAGCCCAGCGAGAGGTGGGGCAGCCACGGAGGAGAACGATGGGAACAGCCACTGCAGGGGGCGACCATGAGATCATGAAAAACGGACCATGGGTTAATTTTGCTCTCTTAATAAATGTGAAGAGAAAGATAAAGATAGAAAACTTGCTTGAAGGGATAAAAAGGATCAGAGGACTTTTCATGGTTGTTGCTCTTTTAAGGAATGGAGCGCCTGCCCTCACAGGCAGAGAGAATGAAGCCAAGGGAGCAGGAAGCTTTAAAATGGAAAAAGAAAAGAAGAACAATGACAGAGGACAGAGGAGGGAAAAGGATCAGGAGCACAGGACGAGAAAGGCAAGTGCTGCTTCCTCAGAGACGGAAAAATTGTGAATGACAGTTGACAGGAGAGACATTGAGAAAGGTCCTGCCTAACGGCCTCAGGTCCTTCAGGACAGTGGAAGGAAAGCCTGGGGAGTGAGGGTTGGTTGGCGGCTTAGGAAAGGTCTGGGAGAGCCAAGAGGAGAGATGCTCAAAATAAACAAAATGCGTTCCAAGGATCATCCTGCAGCGACCAGAGCCGCGCGGAGGGCCGGCCGTCCCCGTCCGGCGGCGTCAGAGACTCTGCTCTGCCACGGTCTCGCCCCCAGCCCAGCAGCCCAGGAGGGCGGGCAGAGAGGAGCAGGGCCACGATGCCAAGGCACGAGGGCATCACAGAGATCACTGAAGGTCATCTGGGGGGTCGTGAGGGCCTCGAAGCTGGGACGGACTGAGGTCTGCCAGGCGTGGGGAGGGCTAGAGGGACATGAGATGGGGGTGCGGAGGCCCCGCGGTAGGCGTGCCAGCCAGTGGCCGGACGCTCTCAGACCCAAGCAGTTTGCACCAGCAGAGGCCCTGATAGAACAGAAGGGATGGAAGAAAGGGAGACTGCAGGATATGTCTCACCTTTTCCATCCTTCCTGTGGCATCGCTGGGAGTGGTTGTGTTTCCTTTTAACTCTGGATTCTACAGAGCAGCTCCTCCCACACTGTCCCAGTTCCCCCTGTGCAGCCCCTGCTGATGGCCCTGGTTTCTGGTTATGCCACCTTCTCCCACTGTTTTCCCAGTCCTAGCAGTGGCTGTGGGTTACTACAAGAGAGTTGCAAATAACTCTCTAATCTGTGAACTGGTTCCCAGGCTGAAATAATCTAGAGTGGTTTCTGTCTTCTTAAGCAGACTTTCACTGATACATTAGAATAGAATTAAATAAAACCAATACCTTCTTTTTGATCTGCTCCCATCTCCTTCTTATTCCTTTGCCTCAAAACAAGAAAAGGACACTGTATATAGTCTTAAAATTATCCAGTGGAGCATCATGAAGGAAAGTATGAGTATGGACACAAACCTCTCCTGAATGGGGTAAGCGAGGACATATGGCCTTGGGGTAATTGCAAGAGCCAGCACAAGCTTCCCTGCCACCTGCCTGAGACAGAAGCGGTGAGGACAGAGAGCCAGGGATGAGCATGTGTGCATCTGCATTTGGGGCCCTCTGACCCCAAAGCAGTCCTCTACCATAGATAGGTCTTGGTACCTGAAAGTTCTCCAATTTTTTCTCTTTTGTTTCAAGTTACTCTGTATGTCTGGGAAGCTTCCACTGATAAAGAATAAGTAATACTAGAAGGCCACTCAATTAGACCAGGATGGGCTGAAGAGATTGGGGAAAACTTGAGGGGATGGAGCCCTCAGGGAAAGTTTGGCTTTGAATAGGTAGAGAGGAAGGGGGAAGGCCTTCTAGGGACAACCTGGGTGAAGGATTGCCATGTAGACCAAAGAACAGAGAGGGACAGGTTTGCTGGGAGCAGACAGTGAGCACCTCCACCTGGCTGGTGCTTTAAGCAACAAGGGGAGAGAAGTTTGAACATGCCGGCTGCAACCTGTAGGACTTTGAGCACCAGACTGCAGATCTAGACTTCACTCAGAAGACAATAGGAAATGCTCAGAGCCAGCACATGTTGGAAGTGGTATGTTAGGAAAAGTCAGGCCCTGTGCCTGGTGGCAGTGTGGAGAATGACTCAGAGGCTGGAAGAAAGTGGAGAGAGGAAGACAGATGAGGAGCCTGTTGCAGTAATCCAGGCATGATGTGATGAGGACCTGAGCTAGAATAGTGTCAGGGGACCAAGAAAACCAAGGACGGGAGAGATGTTAGAAAGGATTAGTCTAATTGAGTACGAGGCTGTAGGAGGTGGATGAGATTCAAGCAAGGTTGATTTGTTGGAAGTACATCCAAAATGCACACTTTATTACTAATCTACAGATATTTATGACTTCTCTAGAGTCATTACCTAACTTGTTTACAGTCTGAAACTCAAACGCACTCAATCCATCATGCGGGATTCACTCTTACTCTGTATGTCTTCACAGATAGATTAGCCTGACTCTTTAAAGAATTCTTTGTATCATGATAACATGTAATTAATTTTTTTTAAACCAAGGCCTACAGAATCCCATAATTCCCAAATCCAGACTTGGTCAAGAATGACTAGAAATGCTCAGAACTGGGAGCTAAGCATTAATGCAATTTGTCCAAGTAAGTGACAGACTGCACTCTCCCACTGACTGATACAGACCAATCCAGGAACAGCTCAATTGCTATCCAAGTGGTCCTTGCATTACACAGGAGGGTCATGCCTGCCAGAAAAAAAAGGCCATTCTATCACTGAAGAAATGGTTATTCTGCTCATAATTTGGTAATAAATAGAGCCCTTCCTAGAATTTTCCAAAGCTTCAACCAAGGCAATAAGAATTCAAACATAAATTAAATAGACCATAGTGTGTGTATACATGTAGGATGTAATGGGAAATAGGGTAAAGGATGAAACAGAACCAAGTTTGATCCGATCTGTGCAAAGAAACAGAAAATCAATTGCTTAGGTGAAAGATTTTATTCTGTGTGATATGTAAGTAATACTGCTATAGTAACATGGTCCCTGCTACCTTTTTTTTGCTTGTTTTATTTTATATTATTTTGCTATTATTAATGTACAATTACATGAGCAATATTATGGCTACACTCCCCCTATTATCAAGTCCCCACCACATACTGCCCTACAGTCACTGTCCATCAGCATAGTAAGATGCTATAGAATCACTACTTGTCTTCTCTGTGTTATACTGCCTTCCCCATATCTACCCACCCCTGCTACATTATGTGTGCTAATCGTAATACCCCTTTTTCCCTCTTATCCCTCCCTTCCCACCCATCCTCCCCAGTCCCTTTCCCTTTGGTAACTGTTAGTCCATTCTTGGGTTCTGTGAGTCTGCTGCTGTTTTGTTCCTTCAGTTTTTTCTTTTTTTCTTATACTCCACAGATGAGTGAAATCATTTGATACTTGTCTTTCTCCACCTGGCTTATTTCACTGAGCATAATACCCTCTAGATCCATCCATATTGTTGCAAATGGTAGGATTTGTTTTCTTCTTATGGCTGAATAATATTCCATTGTGTATATGTACCACCTCTTCTTTATCCATTCATCTACTGATGGACACTTAGGTTGCTTCCATTTCTTGGCTATTGTAAATAGTGCTGCAATAAACATAGGGGTGCATATATGTCTTTTTCAAACTGGGCTGCTGCATTCTTAGGGTAAATTCCTAGGAGTGGAATTCCTGGGTCAAATGGTATTTCTATTTTGAGTTTTTTGAGGAACCTCCATACTGCTTCCACAATGGTTCAAAGAATTTACATTCCCACCAGCAGTGTAGGAGGGTTCCCCTTTCTCCACATCCTTGTCAACATTTGTTATTGTTTGTCTTTTGGATATTGGCCATCCTAACTGGTGTGAGGTGATATCTCATTATTGTTTTAATTTGCATTTCTCTGATGATTAGCAATGTGGAGCATCTTTTCATGTGCCTTTTGCCATCTGAATTTCTTCTTGGGAAAAGTGTCTGTTCAGCTCCTCTGCCCATTTTTTAATTGGATTATTTGCTTTTTGTTTGTTGAGATGCATGAGCTCTTTATATAATTTGGATGTCAACCCCTTATCAGATATGTCATTTATGAATATATTCTCCATTACTGTAGGATGTCTTTTTGTTCTACTAATGGTATCTGTTGCTGTACAGAAGCTTTTTAGTTTGATATAGTCCCACTTGTTCATTTTTGCTTTTGTTTTCCTTGCCCGGGGAGATATGTTCATGAGGAAGTTGCTCATGTTTATGTCCAAGAGATTTTTGCCTATGTTTTTTTCTAAGAGATTTATGGTTTCATGACTTACATTCAGGTCTTTGATCCATTTTGAGTTTACTTTTGTGTATGGGGTTAGACAATAATCCAGTTTCATTCTCTACATGTAGTTGCCCAGTTTTGCCAACACCAGCTGTTGAAGAGGCTGTCATTTCCCCATTGTATATCCATTGTATGGTGTATATTAATTGACCATATATGCTTGGGTTTATATCTGGGCTCTCTAGTCTGTTCCATTGGTCTATGGGTCTGTTCCTGTTCCAGTACCAAATTGTCTTGATTATTGTGGCTTTGTAGTAGAGCTTGAAGACAGGGAGTGTAATTCCCCCTGCTTTATTCTTCCTTCTCAGGATTGCTTTGGCTATTCGGGGTCTTTTGGTTACCATATGAATTTTAGAACGATTTGCTCTAGTTCATTGAAGAATGCTTTTGGTATTTGGATAGGGATTGCATTGAATCTGTAGATTGCTTTAAGCAGGATGGCCATTTTGACAATATTAATTCTTCCTAACAATGAGCACAGAATGTGTTTCCATTTATTGGTATCTTCTTTAATTTCTCTCATGAGTGTCTTGTAGTTTTCAGAGTATAAGTCTTTCACTTCCTTGGTTAGGTTTATTCCTAGGTATTTTATTCTTTTTGATGCAGTTGTGAATGGAATTGTTTTCCTGATTTCTCTTTCTGCTAGTTCACCGTTACTGTATAGAAATGCAACAGATTTCTGTGTATTAATTTTGTACCTCGCAACTTTACTGAATTCAGATATTAGATCTAGTTGTTTTGGAGTGGATTCTTTAGCGTTTTTTATGTACAATATCATGTCATCTGCAAACAGGGACAGTTTGACTTCTTCCTTATCAATCTGGATGCCTTTTATTTCCTTGTGTTGTCTGATTGCTGTGGCTAGGACCTCTAGAACTACGTTGAATAGAAGTGGGGACAGTGTGCATCCTTGTCTTGTTCCTGATCTTAAAGGAAAAGCTTTCAGCTTCTCGCTGTTAAGTATAATGTTGGATGTGGGTTTGTCATATATGGCCTTTATTATGTTGAGGTACTTGCCCTCTATACCCATTTTGTTGACAGTTTTTATCATGAATGGATGTTGAATTTTGTCAAATGCTTTTTCAGCATCTATGGAGATGATCATGTGGTTTTTGTCCTTCTTTTTGTTGATGTAGTAGATGATGTTGATGGATTTTCGAATGTTGTACCATCCTTGCATCCCTGGGATGAATCCCACTTGATCTTGATGGATGATCTTTTTTATGTATTTTTGAATCTGGTTTGCTAATATTTTGTTGAGTATTTTTGCATCTATGTTCATCAGGGATATTGGTCTGTAATTTCCTTTTTGTGTGGTGTCTTTGCCTGATTTTGGTATTAGAGTGATGTTGGCCTAATAGAATGCGTTTGGGAGTATTCCTCCTCTTCTACTTTTTGGAAACCTTTAATGAGGATGGGTATTAGGTCTTCACTAAATGTTTGATAAAATTCAGCAGTGAAACCATCTGGTCCAGGAATTTGTTCTTAAGTGGTTTTTTGATTAGCAATTAATTTCTTTGCTGGAATTGGTCTATTCAGATTTTCTGTTTCTTCCTGGGTCAGCTTTGGAAGGTTGTATTTTTCTAGAAAGTTGTCCACTTCTAGGTATCCAGTTTGTTACCGCATAATTTTTCATAGTATTCTCTCATAATTCTTTGTATTTCTTTGGTGTCTGTAGTGATTTTTCCTTTCTCATTTCTGATTCTGTTTATGTGTGTAGACTCTCTTTTTTTCTTGATAAGTCTGGCTAGGGGTTTATCTATTTAGTTTATTTTCTCGATGAACCAGCATCTGTTTTATTGATTCTTTCTATTGTTTTATTCTTCTCAATTTTATCTATTGCTGCTTTAATCTTTATTATGTCCCTCCTTCTACTGATTTTGGGTCTCATTTGTTCTTCCTTTTCTAGTTTCATTAATTGTGAGTTTAGACTGTTCATTTGGGATTGTTCTTCTTTGCTGAGGTAGGCCTGTATTGCAATATATTTCCCTCTTAGCACGGCCTTCGCTGCATCCCACAAATTTTGTGGTGTTGAATTATTGTTGTCATTTGTCTCCATGTATTTCTTGATCTCTGTTTTTATTTGGTCATTGATCCATTGATTATTTAGGAACATGTTATTAAGCCTCCATGTGTTTGTGGGCTTTTTCATTTTCTTTAAGTAATTTATTTCTAGTTTCATACTTTTGTGATCTGAGAAGATGGTTGGTACAATTTCAATCTTTTGGAATTTACTGAGGTTCTTTTTGTGGCCTAGTATATGATTCATTCTTGAAAGTGTTCCATGTGCACTTGAGAAGAATGTGTATCCTGTTGCTTTTGGATGGAGTTTTCTGTAGATGTCTGTTAGGTCCATCTGTTCTAATACGTTGATCAGTGTCGCTGTCTCTATTTATTTTCTGTCTGGTTGATCTGTCCTTTGGAGTGAGTGGTGTGTTGAAGTCTCCCAAAATGAATGCATTGCATTCTGTTTTCCCCTTTAATTGTGTTATTATTTGTTTCACATATGTAGGTGATCCTGTGTTGGGTGCATAGACGTTTATAATAGTTATATCCTCTTGTTGGACTGACCCCTTTATCATTATGTAATGTCCTTCTTTGTCTCTTGTGACTTTCTTTGTTTTGAAGTCTATTTTGTCTGATACAGGTACTGCAACTCTTGCTTTTTTCTCCCTATTAGTTGCATGAAATACCTTTTTTCATCCCTTTATTTTCAGTCTGTGTATGTCTTTGTGTTTGAAGTGAGTCTCTTGTAGGCAGCATATAGATGGGTCTTGTTTTTTATCCATTCAGTGACTCTATGTCTTTTGATTGGTGTATTCAGACCATTTACATTTAGGGTGATTATCAATAGGTATGTGCTTACTGCCATTGCAGGCTTTAGATTTGTGGTTACCAAAGGTTCAAGGGTAATTCCCTTACTATCTAACAGTCTAATTTAACTCACTTTGTATGCTCTTACAAACACAACCTAAAGACTCTTTTTTTCCCCTCCTTTTTCTTCCTCCTCCATTGTTTATATGTTATGACTCATATTCTTTATTCTTTGTCTATCCCTTGGGTGACATCTATTTAGTCATAGGAATAGTTCCATCTGTAGGAGTCCCTCCAAAATGCACTGTAGAGGTGGTTTGTGGGAGGTAAATTTTCTCAGCTTTTCCTTATCTGAAATTGTTTAATCCTTCCTTCAAATTTAAATGATAACCTTGCCTGGTAGAGTATTCTTAGTTCAAGGACCTTCTTCTTCATTGCATTAAAGATATCATGCCACTCCCTTCTGGCCTGTAAGGTTTCTGTTGAGAAATCTGATGATAGCCTGATGGATTTTCCTTTGTATGTGATCTTTTTTCTCTCTCTAGTTGCTTTTAAAAGTCCGTCTTTATCCTTGGTCTTTGCCATTTTAATTATTATATGTCTTGATGTTGTCTTCCTTTGGTCCCTGTGTTGGGAGATCTGTGAATCTCCATGGCTTGAGAAACTATCTCCTTCCCCAGATTGGGGAAGTTTTCAGCAATTACCCCCTCAATCATACTTTCTATTCCTTTTTCTCTCTCTTCTTCTTCTGGTACACCTATAATGCGAATATTGTTCTATTTGGATTGGTCACACAGTTCTCTAAATATTCTTTCTTTCTTAGAGATTCTTTTTTCTCTCTATGCCTCAGCTTCTTTGTATTCCTCTCCTTTAATTTCTATTCCATTTACTCTCCTCTAGTACATCTAAGCTGCTTTTAAATCCCTCCATTGTATGTTTTATTTCAGATATGGAATTCTTAATGATTGAATCTCCATCTTAAATTTGTTCCTGAGTTCTTGAACATTTTTCTGTACCTCCATAAGCATGTTTATGATTTTTATTTTGAAATCTCTTTTAGGAAGATTAGTGAGTTCAGTTTCATTTGGCCCTTTTTCTGGAGTTTGTGAGATTTTGGTCTGTACCACGTTCTTTTGACGTTTCATATTTGTGTGGTGCCCTCTATTGCCGAGAAGCTCCAGTCTCTGGAGCTGCTGAGCCCCTAGAGTGAGGTTGGTGATTGTAGGGGAGCAGAGCTGGTGCCTGGGGGGAGGAAAGATCTGTCTCCTGACTCTTGTTTGCCCTGCCTGTCTCCAGTATCACTGCCAGTGTGCGAGCACACAGGTGAAAGCCTCTGTGCTTTGCATCCCTAGCTGTTGTAGGTGAGGCCTCTCTCTGGCTGGCCTGATGCCAGAGCAGTGACTGCCGGTTTGCGAGCTGGTGCTGTCAGGCCAGGAGGAAGGCTCAGCAGCCTGCGTGTCACAGTGGGGGGCCTCGGAGCTGAGGAGCCAGCTGGGAGATGGAGTGCCTGAAGCTCCTCAAAGTTCCCAATCTGCTGGGCAGAGTGCACCCAGACAACCTTGTCCCCCTATCCTCTCTCCAGCACAGCAAGCTCTTTGCAAACCTCCTGCCTCCAGCAGCTCTCTCGCTGCTAGGAAGCCTCTCAGACCACCTGCCTTTCCCTTGTCCCAGAGCACCCGGGTGTGGATCCCGTCCTCCACAAATGGTTGGAATCTGTCTCTCAACCACTCTGCCTGTCCCAGCTCCCCATCCTCCAGAGCACCACACCGTGTAGATTTCTGCTCGCAAAGCAGATCTCCAGGGCTAGGTGTCCAGCAATCCCACACTCCCTCCGCACTCTGTTTCTCTTTCTCCAGCTGATGAGCTGGGGTGGGGGAAGGGCTTGGGTCCTGCCAGATCAAGGCTTTGGTACGTTACCCTGTTTTGTGAGGTCTGCTCTGTTCATGAGGTCTGTATGCAGTCTGGTGCAGCCTTCTTTCCTGTTGCTTTTTTAAGTTTAGTTGTATTAACTATATTTTCACACTATCTGTGGTTTTGGGAGGGGCTCTCTGTCTCACCTCTCACACTGCCATCTTGAATCTCTCTTTCAGTCCCTGCTACTTTTATCTACTGAATCATTTCCCTGCTAGGAACATGACTGTACCTTCAAAAGCAGAACTTCTACTTTGAGAATATAAAGCAGCTTAAGACCTATGAGCAGCAGTTACTAATCAGCCTGGTGAGTCTCCTGCAAGCCTCCACTCTTGCCCCTGACAGTAGATGCTGGGTAGCAACTGTGAAGCTATTGCCAGATCCTGTAAATTCACAGACCCAGATCCCAACCACCTGTACCAACCCATTATTTCCACCTCTCCCTGTCCTGCTCTTCAGTGTTCAGGTCATTAGCTTCATTCTCCCGTTTCTGTCCTACCTTTCATAGGACTCACTCTCCACCACTCTCTTCCAGCTTTGACCTTGGTGCCTCTGTGTGACATTCTGATGCTCTACCCTAACATGCTTTCTATTTTCGTAAGAATTTTTGATTTACTCAAGATTAAGATAAGAATAAGTTGCCCTGATCTTGATTTAAATGTATGCTTCTGACAATCTCCTGGGACTGGAGTGAAGTGTTTGTTCATTTAACACATTTAGTGGGTACCTACTAAGTATTAGGCACTGGGCTAAATGCTGAGACTGAAAGTCATGCCTCTGTCCTCAAGATGCTCTTATGCAGGAAGGGGCAGAAAATTATAACACACAAGTGCACACCAACCACAAGAATCCTTGTTGATTTGAATTGAAATCTGCTGCCCTTGATACAGTCCCAAAATAAAACTTAAAATAAAGGCAATCAGAAGACGTAGGCGACTAAAATCAGTTGTGTTTTGGGAGGGATAATTTATATTCTTATTTAAAACTCCCATTAAAGATAAAACAATATTTGCAGATAAACACAAAAATAAATTTTGGATATTGTTCTCTGTGACCACAATCCCTGCTACCCACCTGCCACGTCTGGTGGAGATGTCTGACTTACAAGGATTTGACCCCAAGGAGCTGGGGACATTGTCTACCACCCCTTTGAGGCCACTTGCCCACCTAGACTCAACTACAAAAACCCCCAGAAAGGGTAAAAGTGAACAAATGAGTTACAAAAGTCCTTTCTTCCACTCTCCTCCATCTCCCTTTGCCTCTCGTTTGCTCACATTCTCTGTCTTTGCCTAGTCACTGCTGTCTACCTGTCGTGAGCCCCGCAGTAATGTTGGATGTCAGGACAGATTTAAAAGAAATCAAGTCCCTGCCTTCTAGGGCTGCCCTGAAGTGAGATTCCAGATTCAGCTGCTGCGGTGAGAGGTGAGAAATGTGGAAAGAGTGGGCAGAGGGCAGGACTAGGGTGGAATGTCTATGCAACATAAAGCCTGTGCGTAGATGTCACAGCATCAGTGCAAGGCAGGGAGCCTGGCCCAGGGCCTCATCTCCCACACAGCTTAGGAGCCTGGGGAGGCTTCTGGAGGGGTTAATCGAGGTGCCTGTTATGTAACCAGGGCTGCTGCCTCTCAGGGAGTTCACAGCAGGACACCCGTGTACTGTCAGGGTTTGCTCTGTGGCAACTTCCAAATTAGGAAGCTCAGCTAGCCTGGTAAGTCGGGAATGCGGGGGGAGAAAAAGGCATGTCCCAAAGAGGAGGCTGAGCTAATCATGCCCCATAGCCTGGAAAGGAAGCCAGCACTCCAAGCACCCACTCCTCACAGGCAGAGGAGGACTGTTATTCCCTAAAACTCATTTTGTTTAACTTCTCACAAAATGAGACCCCTGCCCCATGAAATTCAGCTGCTCAGACCAGGACTTAGGCAGAAGGTGGGGCCACTCAGCAGCCCAGTTCTCCCCAGACCGGGGACAAGGATCTGGGGACACTGACCTTACAACATTGCACCTACAGTGAACAATCCTGTATTGCATGCTTAAACATTCATTAAGAGGGTAGATCTCATGTTGTGTCCTTAGCACAATAAAATACAATTTTTAAAAAAGGGAGTCAGTCAGTCAAGCTGCCTTTGATTCTTTTATTTCTGGGGTTGCAGGAAGAGAAGAATGGAGAGAGAAACTGAAGGCCAGAGGGGCAGTGGCCTGCCTGAAGGTGCATATCAGGGTGTGACAGAGAAGGACGTGAATCCTGGTACCAAGTCCCAGAGCACTGGCCTTGCCCCCAACTAATGGAGCTGTGACGTGAACAGAAAGCTGGCAGGGCTGGTCTGGGGCATTTGTTCAATTTTTTTTCTGGGCCTTTTGTTAATTGATTAATTCACGGCTTCGTGCCTCTAACAACAATTTGTTGAGCATTTGTTCCGTTGCCAAGCCAATGGTGGAGAAGCTGACACAGTGCCTCGTGGGGCTTACTGCCCAGCTGCAGACAGATACAAACATCAGGTGACTGGGCTATGAGGGCTCTGTGAGGGAGACTCCAAGAGCTGTCGGAGGGACACCGAGCCTCACCTGGCTTGGGGGGCGGGTTGGGGAGGACAGATGTAGAAGAATGAGTAGGAGTTGGTCAGACAACCTGCAGGTTGTGGAGGTGAGGGTAGCATGCTGGTGAGGTGTCCCGAGCAGAGGGGACAGCAAGCTCAAAGCAACCTCTCCTGCAGGCAGAAGTATGACAGATTCTGAGAACTGGGAAGCCTGGGGCATGAGGCACAAGGTGGTAAGGGTGGGAAGCAGCACCTGAGAGAGAACTAGGGGATTGATCATGAGGACTGCAAAGTCAGAAAGGGGGTTCAGGCAGAGCCCGAGGACCTTGGGGACCCATGGTAGGTTTCAAATGTGCAGCTTGGATTTGCACCTGGAAATGCTCCCTCTGGCGGCAGAGTTGGAGAACGGGCTGGAGGAGGGTGGGAGTGGAGGCCAGCAGCCCAGATAGGAGGGGCATACCGAAATCCAGAATAGAGCCTGGCTGGAAGAAACGGGACCTCAGGCAGCTTCCCGTAGTGCTCACCCCGACTCCCTCCTGCTTGTGTCTAGGGGCCTTCCAGATGCTCCATGGCCAGGCCATCTCTCCCACTGCCAGGGTCATGGTCAAATGTTTTGTGACCTTGTGTGGGCTGGGATGGAACTGAGGCTTGGAGCAGAGGAGGGGAAGACAGAATGGGGCTGTGAGGAGAGAGGAGCAGAGCAGTTTTCCCATGGGCTGCACTCTTGTCCTACCCTCCCCAGGTCACCGTGGGCCAGGGCAGAGAGGGGGATGGAGAGGAGGATCTTGACACTTCTTTCCACCTCCAGACTGCCTTACTAAACATCATTCTTATCTCAGGAAATAAGCTTGGAGTTCACAGACATACTGTGCCCAGGAAGGCCGAGCAGCCTTTGCTGGGTCTGGGAGGGCTGCCCTTTGATCCTGATGGCTGGGGTGGCTGCTGGGGTCTCCTGGAACACCCGGCACTCCCTCCCCATGGCACCTTGGCCAAGCCAGTGAGCGTGTGGACCCCTCCCTGCTCTGGGAGTAGTGCAGGCTTGTCTGTAAATTACCTCCACAGCATCCATGCCGAGCAGTGGTGGAGGGCTGGGGACATTAATGTTGGCCAGGGGGGTGGGCGGAGAGAGAGGAAGGTGGTAAGCGAGGCCGCGCTGCCAGTGCCGGCTCCAGGGAAGGAGGCTTCGCTGAGGGGCCTGACCTTCAAGCTGCAGCACCAGAGCCCCCATCGCTCTGCTGGCTTAAGACGCCTGCAAACAGAGTGCATAAAACATGGGGGGTTTTGTCCAACAGGTTTATTTTCCTGTTTCAGAGTCTGAAAGAGGAAATACGTTTGCTCCCCTGGCTCTGCCATTCACACCCCCTGGACCTCTGTGGCCCCTGCTCTCAATGGCTGCCTACCATCCTCATCTGACAGGTGTCCTGGCTGTGTCCCTGGGGTGGTGTGTGCTGGCTGCCACAGGCCGGAGCTGAGACACCTTCCCCAGCCCTAGGCACTGGCCTTGAGCTAACATTCTTCCCCTTCCTTTTACAGCCTGTTTGCCCGCCAGGGTTGACCGGAAGATACTCCCTGTGCATCATGGAGGTTCAAGTGGAAATGATGGAAGTGAAAAGACAGCCCTGTGGTCCAAGTAATGGGTTGACTCGAGAAGCCCCTTTTGTGTGGCCTTGAACATGAGCCTTGGGAGCTCACTCACTGGCTCCTGCTCAAGGGCAGCCCAGCAGCTCCAACAGTAGGCACTGCTTCTGCCAAGGAAAGCCGGCTGACCTCCTGGAGGGCAGTGCCTGGCTGCTCCCACCTCCCCGGCAGGAGGCACAGGGCAGATAAGAGTTCTGTAATTCACAGCAAGCCAGCTGAACGCTGGGCACATGTCTTTCATACTGACTTACGCAGGATAAGACACTCTATAATCTAGTCCTGAGCCATGGGGCACAGGCTTTTTTGGTGAGAAGAACACTGAGAAGGAGTGGGGGGTGACATGGGCCAGAATGTCATGGGCCCTGTGGGGTCAGGAGGGGTGAGCCTCTCGGCATCTGTACGTGGAGAATTTTAAGTCTATAGCAAATGCATTTTATTTTTTGCCTCTTTTCAGTCACCATCTAGTAGGCTCTAAGGCAGATAGTATTCACTACTGATCTACTGCCTAGCCATATGGTCCCTTAGCGGACATTTATTTGGCACTAACTCCATGCTCTGCCCTGGCTAAATGGTGGAAAATACAAGGGTGAAGGGCATGTTGCCTTCCCTCAAGGAGCACACCCTGAGGCTTGAGACTTTGAGGTTCAAGGTCATGGATGCCTGCTACACTTCGCTCCTAGCGCATTGCCCCCAGGCGACCAATTTCCTGACCAAGGTTAACCTCACCGAACTGTTCCAGGGACCCCTTGCACACAGAACAGGGGCCAGTGATGGAAGTGGATGACAGAAGAGTGGATCTTTTTATAGTCTGTTGACAATGAGATTTTTTTACATCTTTTCCACACACAACGCTAAGGAAGCCACATTCATCGCAATTACCAACTTCTACCCCTTACGCTGTGTTGCTCGACACAGGATAATTACGAGGCCTACATTTGAGCTGTAGTACACAGTTCTGAACCAAATGATAAATGCCTTAGAATATTAGTTTCTGATGTTCCCCCACCCAGCAGTTGCTCAATAAATTCATTCAAATCCAACTTGGGTACTTAAATGGTGACTGGCTTTCCTGGAATGGGCATGATGGCTTGCATGCCCCGTGACGCAGGCTCTGACGCAGAGTTTAACATGCCAGATGTTGGTTTGGGAGTTTGTTTTCGGAGCAAACAGTTGTTGAAAGAAGTGGCCAGCAGGGGACACTGTGCTGCAGTGTGGGCCCATCATGGCCTCAGCTGACCACAGAGGCTCTGGAGTGAGAATAGTTCTTCAGATTATCCCACACTGCATCAATATGGCCGGCCCTTCCTAGGCCTGCACCGGCCTACTGTTTCAGTTTGTTTTTGTTGTGTTTTACCTCCAGTTGGAGAAACTGAGATAAAGGGTAGTGGTGACCTGTCCAATATGTGAAGAGGTAGGGCCAGGATTCCAACTAGACCTTATATCCTGTGTCAGGTGATGTGTTTATCACAAAGTGACTTAATTCCTCATTTTATTCCTATGCTTACTTTTCTGCAGGCACAGGTGGCTAAGACAATGAATAAGACACCAACCCTGTCTTGCGTGACCCCACCTTGCCCAGCTCTGATACAGGCACAGACTTATTTTTCTACAAAGTGTATTGAGACGATCTATAAATCAGTGCGTGGTTCTTATCTTTTAATATGCCTGGGACTCTCCCAGGGTCTTGTCAACATGCAGAATCTGAGTCAGGGGTCAGGAGTGGGCCTGAGATTCTGCATCAGGAATACGATGCTGGTGGTCCTGGGCCACTCTGATCCGAAGCAGTTTTATCTTGGTCTCCTTAAGGCAATGCCACCACATCCTCTCCCAGCTGAAACTGGCTGTAGCTCCTCAGAGGGCTCCCGGCCACTGTGGTGTGGCATCGTCGCTCAGAGTATTGCTTTGGGTATCAAGCCAACTTAGCCTTGAGTCCTGGCATAGCCTCATACATAGAATTTGGCAACTTACGTAGCTTACTTGCTAAGCTTCAGGTTTTTCATCTGAATTGGGAATGATAGCATTAATATCTACCTTATGGATTGTTGTGGACATTAAACATACAAATGCACTTATAGTATGTACCACAGTCCCCTGCACATAGTAAGCACCCTGCAAATTCTTAAAATTAATAAAATACTAGTTCTTTTTGACTGCCTACCAGGTATGGATCCTAAGGCTGTGGGTCTATCCACAGCGAAAGAATGATTTGGATTCCCTGGAGGAGCTGACAAGTCATCTTCAGGGCCACAGCGTATTGTAATAGTGAAAGGGTCCTCCATAACCCTGGTCCTGGCTATTGCAGAGGGCCAGAAAAGCTGCCTGGCATCCTCGGTGTGCCTGGCAGATGCTCCTGAAAGAGAGCCAGTGCCATAGGAACTGACGCTATTTAATGAAAGACATGCTGTCAGTACTTCTGACAAACTTTCTGGGACGAGATGGAGCCTCTTGGGAGCCTAACCTAGGGCAAGTAGGAGGCTTCCTGAGCCCTCTCTGCAGCTCCTGCAAGGGCACTGGATGTCATCGCCTGCACTCAGACGGTCTGGGGAAGTGGCTATGACTTTATCTGTGAAAAGTATTCAATTCTGGAAAACCATACCTGTTCATGTGGATTCTGACTACAGACAGGAACTGGACCACGAACTGGCCACTGAGTTTCCCTCAGGATGGCAGGATTGGGACCAGAGAGCATCCCAGTGGAATCCCTTCACTTCGCTGGGTCAATAGGAAAACAAGGGAAATTTCCCAAATGAACACACAGCTAGCTCCCCAGTGCTTATGACATGACTACCCTCCGCTATGTTTAATGCAGTTTTTTTCAGAGTGTAGTCACTGCTGCTGCTCAGTTATGGTTTGTGGGTGTGCACGCTTTTTCCCACACGTGTAGGTGTCAGACCTGTCATTGACCAAACATCTGGTGTATCTCCAAGCCCAACTGAGGCTGATCTCAGGGAGGATCCATGATGCAGGGGAGTGGTTAATTTTAATTCATAGGTTGTTTTCACTTTTGTCTTAGTAAGGAAACAGGCTGCCATAGTAACACATTTGGGGGTTATTTCCTGGGGAAAGTAGAAAATTGCCTTGTGAAGATACAGTGACTGTAATGGGGTTGGGGGGGGGGACCTGATGAAGGGGGGAGTGTAATCACCATAATATTACTCATTTAATTGTAGATTAATGATATCAAAATAAACTTATTAAAAAAAAATAAAAAGAATGATGAATATGGGTAAAAAAAAAAAGATAGCTCCATCCAGTAATTATTCATGGAGCTTCAGGTACTGAAACTCACCATTTCAGTGCTTTATATTAATGGACTCTGTAAAGCTAAAAAAATTAAATTGTAGTTCTCTTTTTCTCTGCCAAAGCAAGCAAACTGTAGCAGGAAGGACCAAACTAAGAAGATAATGTATTTTAGAATCTTTAAATAGGGAAAAGGAGCTTTCAAATTCATGACCCAGAACCCATTCAAGAACTAAGATACAAGAAATTTAAGAAGGACAAATTTAAGGACACAAGACACACAGAAGAGGAAGCGCAGAATGGAGCTCTGACCCCAGGGAGCATCTTGGGGGCTGAACAATTGGACAAGTAAGCAAATTAAATAACTTCACACCCTGACTGGGACTGTAAAGGAAGTAACAGCAAATGTGAGGAAGAATAACGCGAGGTACCACCTATTTGGGATGTAGGGTGGCTCAGACAGACCTTCTTGAGAAAGGGACATTTAAGCTGAGACCTGTAGGGGGAGAGGGAACCAGGGCATGTTCTATTTCTCTGGCAATTTAGTTAATGTTAATGAAAATGGTTCTGTAGATAACATACCACTTTCTTGGCCAAGCCACTTTCCCACTTCTCAGTGCCAGGGAGCTAACATTTAAAGTCTGTGCAGGAGCTATCTTATCCCCAAGCCCTATGAGATGAGGTGGGCCCCATCTTGAGAAGCAGAAAACTATTCCAGAGGTTAAGACACTTGGCTAGGGTTTTACAGTCTTGGTTGAAGTTTCCAAATAATTTGTATCAACTTTTCTTTGACCAGCATCCACCTTGTACACACTAGCTAGGGGAAACAAGGTAAAACAGTGTGAAACACATCTCAGTGCATCCAAATACATTTAGCTTGATTCAACAATCTGCAGTCTGATCCGGTTATGTGTGATCTTGTCTCCCCACATCTCTCTAGCCCTATCACCTTCAGCACTGATGGCGATGCCTGGAGGCAGAGGCTGGGGGCAGGACTTACCTGCTGTTTGTCAGCAGCGGCCAGTTTGACTCAGCTTAGTCCCGTCCTCTGTTGGTTGACCCATGGCAGATGTGCTGCCATGGCAGATTCTCTAGGCTCTTTGGCTGGTGGGGGGAGGGGGGACCACACCGCAGCACCCTGTCTGCTCTCATTGCACAGTGTGAAGTCCACCTGCAGCCCATAACCTTGATGGGTGGATTTTGGAGTGGCCGTATCAAGATGGCCTAAGTTCTAGTTACTTTCTACACCATCTCTTGACTGACCAGGCTGGGAAGGCTACTTCCTATCTTTGCTCCCACACTTAGTGGTAGGAAGTCAGGCTGTCTCTCTCTGTCCCCCACCTCACCCTCTTCAATGTGGCTCTCTTTCTGTCCCACCTTTTCCCATACCCCTGTTCCATCAGGCACACCTGTCAGTTCAGTGGCTCAGTGCTAAGCCTGACTAAGACAGGACGCGAGGGAAGGTGAGGAATGTGGGGTGTACATGTCAGGAGCCCTTGATTGAAGGGAGGAGGAAGCCCCAAAGTGAGCTTTCTATTCTTTTTTCTTGTCTTCTAAATAAAGATGAATGGGAAGCTATCATACAGTTTCTGTGAGCTCACTCCCTAGAAACCCTGTGAAAGGGTGCAGAACCTTCTGTTCTCAGCTATAAATTATCCATCTAGTCTTTTGCTGGGCTGGGATTAGGGCCAATCTATACCTCTCATTCTCATGTTCTAGAAAGTAGATGGCAAAGACAGAATTCAAATCCAGGTTGATTTGGCTCCAACGCCCACGTTCTTTTCTCTACTGGTTGCTACCTCCACTGTGTGCCAGATATTAGAGTTGTAATATGCTTGGGGAAAAAAATTCCCAAGCCAAGGAAAAAATACAAGTATGTTTGTTTTGGGGGTGGGTTCATATTTTTTAATCTAGGTAGAAGAAACCAAATGGGTGGATTTGACAGAGCAGAAGTTAAAATATTTGACTTGCTGATACTAACACTGTGTGTTCTGCCTGGGGGCCTTGCGCCAGTTGCTTACTCAGGGAGTAAAATGCTCTGGCCCCAGCCTACTTTTGCTTATGGTAGATGGCCCCAGTGTGTATTTTCTTCATGAACAAGCATGCCAATGAAGTGTGGGCTTGCAGGCGAGAGAGCAGACGTCAGCACAAGACTGCCGAAGGAATGAAGCTGCCGGGACTGGATGCTATGTTGAACTGATGGTATCCAAGTACAGAACTCAAACCACCACACTGGTCGTATGAGAGCTGACAATTGGGTTTTGATTCTGAGAGCAGGTATGGGGAGGAGTGGTGTTAGTGGTGGGGGAAGGAGACAGTGAAAAGGTAGAGGAGTTGCCATTGACAGAAGCGACAGCACCACCCTCTTCCCACTCAGGGATCTGTTAGATTATCCTTCTCATCCTTGTCATTAACTGTTGCCCACCCAGGACAGCCAGTTTTATAATGTCCGTCTGGTTGATGGACTCAGATTCTTTACAGAGTCTTCTTGGAGGCTGTGTGATTTCCTCTGCCTGAACAAGTCACCTGATGGGAGTAAGGTGTGTTATCTGAGTAAAGGTATCTGGGTCAGGGTGCTATCTGAGAAGCTGGAGCCATTTGAGTGGGTAGTACTTTAAGACATTCTGGCTGTACATTATCAGGAAGTACAGGGTCCCCCACCATCCTATTTTAACCAATTTGGGTCTTTAAATCTATGGCCATTTAACTCAATTAGTTAAGAGTTCTTTCCAAACATTTTATATGTTTTGTTTTGTTTCAGTTCATTTTCCAGTTATTCCCTGTGACTAGTAAGAAATAGTATGTAGTTATGTAATTTTTTTGTTACCAAGGAAAGGATAACTTTATGTGACATTGTCTGCCTTCACAGAGCTGATAAATAAGATTGTACACTTGTAACACAAGTAAGAGCATGTAGACTTAAAAGAAAATTAAGAGTTGTGAGAATTTAGTTATTCTTTCTAGGGTAATGATGGTGTTGATGATGAAGATTATTGACACTGCTTAGTGTTTGTTAGGTTGAGGGCACTGTGCTAAGTGTTTTTCATGCTGAGTGGGATTTAACACATAAGGTGGGGCAATGCATTCCAGGCCGAAGGACCAGCCCAAGCACAGGCACGGAGGAGGGAAGGCTCAGTGCATATGTACAAACAGAGCAGCCGGGCTAGAAGGCAGTGTACATGAAGGGGGGTCGGGTAACAAGGCAGGCTGTGGAAGATGTTCATCCTGGAGGTGATGAGGAGCCCTTGATAGATTTTGAGTGATTTCCATGATTGTTTTTACTAGCTGGTAGAATTTATATTTCTCCCTTTGTGCCCATTGCACTCAATACAGTTTTATAGAGGCATCTATGACCTTTACGTGTTTCCAGGTATGCCCATGTGCTTGATGATAAGTCTCCTGAGAGCAATGCCTGGTATAGAACAGGCTCTTCTATGCTTGTAACACAAGTCTGGCTGCAATGAATAGAAGGAACAGAAGAGGAAGCAGCCCAGAGGCAAAGAGACCAACGAAAAGGCAGAACCTAGAGAAAGAAGGGTAGCATGAATTGAGGGAGGGAAGCTTGTGGCTTGTGAGAGAGACAATTTGAAAGTTAATTTTGGGGTAAAATATAGCAACTGTGGTTTCATCTGTGTTGGGGGTGAGATGGAATGGGGATGGAGCCAAGGGATTATCAAAGGCTCCCAGACAGTATTTTGTCAAAGCAGACAGACAGAAAGAATCCTACTCAAGGGGAAAGGGACACTAACCAGGCTCACATCACCCTCTACCTAGAATTCCCACTCACTCCACCATAGGTACTCAGATCATTGCTATCCTTCTGGAGCATCTCAAAAGCCTCTGCCTTCTGGACACACAAGATTCTCTATCTCTAGATATGGCCACACCCTCCTTCCAACCCTCATAGCATTCTGCATTACTCATTTGGCATGTTCACTTATCAATTCTCTTCCCTCTCTCTAACAGAATATACACTCCCTTTTCCCTTGCTCCCACAACTTCATTCTTCTGAGTGGAAAAAAATGCCCTGATTCCAGAGCTTTTTACCTTTGGACACAAAGAAGAGAGGAAGAATGTGACTCAAAGGATTTTGTCTGAACAATCACAAGGATGGAGCTTTCATTAACTGAAATGGGGAAGACTGAGTGAAGAGCATGATGTAGGAAAGATCAAGGGGTCACTTTTTGACAAAGTATGTTTGACATGTTTTTCAGTCAAGCTATCAGAGATGTTCAGTGGGCAGTTTGACATATGAATTTGGAATTTAGGAGAGCGATAGAAGCTAGAGATATTCATTTGGGAGTTGTCAGCCTGTAAGTGGCATTAAAGTCTTAAGACTGGATGAGATCATCAATGGGCTGAATGTAGCTAGAAAAGAGAACATCTAAAAAGTGAATTCTGGGATATTCCAGAATTTGGAGAGAAAAGGAAGAATCACCAAAAGAGACTGAGAAGTGGCTGATGAGAAAGAAGGAAAACAAAGAAAATGTGGAGTCCTGAATGTCAAGAGATAAAGGCATTTCCAGGAGAATGGAATTATCTACTGCACCAAATTCTGCCCCTAGGTCAAATAAGATGCTAACTGAGAACTGAACTAACAAACTGGAAGTCATTGGTGACCCCGAAAAGAATGGTTTTGGAAAAATGGTGAAGACAAAGTCTTGACTGGAATGTGCACAAGAAAGAAATGGAGAAGAGGAATTGGAAGTAGAAACGCTGAGCAGTTTGCTGAAAGAGAACAGAGAAGTGGGCAGTAGAAGGATGGGAAGGGGAATTGGGGTTTCTTTCTTTCTTTTTTTAGATATATATAGCAATATATTTATGTTGCTAGGAGCAGTTCCAGGAAAAAGAGGAAAATTCATTCAGGAGAAAAAGAAGAGAATTGCTGGATGTACTTTGATAGGTAAGAGGGGATGGGCGCTAGTGGTCAGGTGAAAGCATTGGCTTTACAGGTATGCATGGTTCATCCACAGTAATAGGAGGAAAGGTAGAGGGCAGTTACTGGAAGATAAGTAGAGGTGGAATGGAAGTTTGTGGATGTTCTCTTACATCCACTTCAATTTTCAAGGAAGAATGGAAATAACCTGCCTGCCAAAAATAAAGAGAAAAACGAAATGTAGGAAAACAAGCTTATGTGTTGTGCTGCAGCAGGTGTGGAGAGGGGATGGGAGTTGGTCAGATACTGACTTGAGCTGGAATGTTGCAGCCATGCAGGAACAGAGGCAAGATTATGGGCTGGCACAAGGAGCTGAGATGTCTGCATAAAGCCTGGGGTCCCCAGGGACACCAGTGGCTTGGACCAGAAAGCATTCTGCCCAGTGGCCCAGGGAGATCAGAGGGAAACTGTCTAGTTCTGCCGTGGCACTGAGTGAATACATGCACTCTGGGAAATGGAAACACTGGCCCGAGCACTGGCAAATTAATGGTTCAAAATATGCAACCACTGGTCCAGACATGCCAAAGCCAGAGCAGTGATGCCTGGGACACCTGCAGAAGCACATTACCCTCTTCTCCTTCAAGTCCGTCTGGAAGGATGCTCCCTCAGTCAAGGCAGTGGGGCATTCTCACAGAATAACAATCTCCACTAATGATCAATTCACAGTAATAAGTTAGAAAACACACGAGATTTTTAAAAAATCCACATGAGTTAGAATAAGAAGACCTAACTAGTAGGAGGATTGCAGGCTCAAATTCTTTAGATAATAGAACAATTGCCTAGGGACTTTAACATAAATGAATTTAAATGATTAAGTACATAAAAGGAGGAATCAGAAGCTTAAGGAAAGAACAAAACAATGCAAACAGAATTTTTAGAAGTAAAAAAATGAATAATAAAAACTCAGTGAATAAATAAAACAGCAGATTAGATACAGATGAAGTGGAATTCAGTAAATGAGCAAACCTTTTTGAGAAGAATTAACATATAGAAACAAAGAAACTAAAACATGAAAAGCATGAGGGGAAAATAATAATGTCTAACCTATGTCTAATAGGAGTTTTGCAAGAAGAGAAGGAAAGGGAATAGGGGGAAGTTAATATTAAAAAACATCTAATGACTGGGTATTTTCATAATTGATGAGGTGAGTCCTCAGAAGTAAGACCTATGAGCCCCAAATACTCATAAAATAAAGTCAAGTTCACACCTAGATGCATCAGGCTGGAAATAGGGAACACTAATAGGAAAGCAAGGATGTTAACAGAAACCCAGGAGAAGAGATAATTGATCTAAAAAAGCATATTAGATGTATAACAGATTTCTCAACAGCTACAATAGAGACCAGATGACAATAGAGTAATATGTCAATGTGCCGAGCAAAAGCAAAAATCATAATAGAATTCTACAGCTAGCTTAAGAATTACTCAAGAGTAAGGGTAAAATTTAGACATTTCCAGACAAAACTGAGAATTTACTGTTCATAGAATGTTGTTGAAAGAACTACTAAAGGATATACTCCAAAGGTAAAGTGTAGGGTAAAAGAAGTAGTGGTTTTTGTTTCCTTTTTTTTTTTGTGGTATATTTCTGTTTTTCTGATATAGTTCAAAAGTAAAATAAAACTTCTTTCCCTATTTATTTATCTATATCTATTGAAAACAGTATAGTTTCTGGCTAATGCCCTTACAGATCTTCTCAATGAATTAAGTCCTAGACCTGGGTGAATTCTGAAGATAGTTTTCTTACTTCATAAAAGAATTGATCTCAAACAACACAGCCTGAGGTATGTTCTTAAGGAAAAAAAAAAAGGGAAAAGAGAGACAGGACAAGGAAAAGGAGAACCTGGAAATAGGTCTCTTGAGAATTACTCTGGTCAAAGTTTATGAGTCTGAAAACTTTAGAAAGACGTGCTTCCAGAGGCAACCTCTGGCAGAAAACCAATGGCCGTTACCAAAAAATTACTGAAATTCTCCACAGGCAGGTGAATCCTCCATTTAGAAGGCAAGGCTCAGGAGGCCTGGATAATGGAGATGAATGAGTTGAAAAGAATGCTAAGGCTTTAGTTCACATATTTTATTTTTCTGACTAGATACTTCTCTCGGGCTAGAGGAAAGTGCCTTTATGGGATAGTAAAAGTTTGTAAACATATGAAATTAATGAGACATTCCTCAGAGAAATGTAAGAGAACATTTCTGTGTGGAAAATGGGAAGAGGGGCTGTAAAAATGATGGATATTGGGAAACTGATGTTTAGAAACCTGTCAAGAATATAAAGGTACCAATAAAGAGAACAGTACCATGCTGGGAGATGAAATGTGGCAATAAAAATCTCTGTTTGGGAAAGCAGCTTTCCAGGGAGAGAGTCTGTAATTCCGTCATTTGGCAAAGGTTGGAGGCCTCTTTTGCCAGGAAAGATGCTTAAATCACAATTTTTTTAGTTTCCTTCAATGGAACTTCGGGAAAATGGCCAAATATGTGTGATTGAATATGACTCCAAATCTGATGGGCTGAGTCATGCACTCTACTGGGGCCTATCCTCAGTTTGTCTCCTTCTTTAGGTTCTTGGGTCAACCTTCATCCAGAGATTTATTGAGCCTGACTCTGTGCCAGGCAGGGTGCAAGATGGCCAGTGTCCTACTTCATTTCTCTAGGCCGTCATTCTCCTCAGCAATCATTTCACAACATTTCTCTCCCTCCGGCCCTCCAATACTTTATCTGTCCTATTCTCTTGCAGCTAATGACCTTTCTCCTCATACCATTGAGAAAACAGGACTTAGCAGAACTGAACTTTCACAGCTTCTATCAAATATATGTACATAACCATACTCAGCCTGCTCTCCAGTTACACTGAATGAACTCTCTGGGCTCCTATCTGGGGCCAAATCCTCCACAGCGTCAGTGGATACGCTCTCCTCTTATCAACTCAAGGATATGGCTCTTTCCTACTCTCTCTGTACTGGAATAATTTCCAGCATCATCCAAGCACCTCCCTTGGTTCTGTATGCATCACCAGTCCCAAACCAATTTCTCTGCTCTTCTTTTAATAATAATGATCGTCATTATCATCTCTTCTACAAACAATTGTCTGTATTTATAGTTGCCACCTTCTCTCTCCCATTCTTCCTTGAAATCTTCCAAACAGGCTGTCATGCGCGCAACTCTACTAAAACAGCTGTTGCCAAATTCACCGTTAACTTTCATGCTGCCAAGCCTATTTGACACAGCTGGTCACACCTTCCTTTTTGAAGCCGTTTCTTCTCTTAGCCCCCAGTTCAGCACTTCTCTATGAGCATCCACCTTCTCAGTGTCATCTGATATGGTCCCATGACTTTAGATACCATCTCTCCATTGATATTCTCAAATACATAAACCCAGCCTTATCTTTCTCTTGAAATCCAGACTACACCAACTTGACACCTCCATTTGAATATCCAATATGAACTCAAACTTCACATTTCCAAATGCCAACTCTCCCTTCCCACCCCCACTCCCAACCTGCTTCTCCTCCAGGCCTCCCCAGTTCGTTTGGTAGTGGCTCCTTTCCATTTGTTGCTTAGGTAAAAAATCTTGGGGTCATTTTTGGTTCCCTCCTATCTCTCAACCCACTTCCAATTCATGACAAATTCTATTAGTTTTATTTTCTAATATGTCCTAAATCTAGTAACTTCTTACCACCTCCAGCACTACAAACTTAGAAGTACTGTCATCTCTTGCCTGGATTTCTAGCTGGTCCTCTTTGCTCACTTGTTCCCCTGCAGTTTACACTCTGTAGAGCCATCAGTAAGCCTTGTAAAATGTAAAACCAGATCACTTCCTTCTTTTGCTCCAAACCTTACCTAATTCTTTCAGCTCATTTTAGAAAATATTAAACCCTTACCAAGGTCCTGCAGAGAGTACAGGCATGTAATGGGGACACTATGTCTCTGACCTCATGTCCTCCCACTCTTCCCTTCCCCCCCTCCACTGCAGCCAGGATGGCCTGAGCGTGCCCCTACTTTGCCTTTGCCTTTGGTGTTCTCTTTGCCTGAATACTCTTCCCCAGATTCCTGCATTGCTTACCCCCTCTGTTCCTCCAGGCCTCCACTTAGATGTCACCCCATCCAAGAGGATTCAACAGACGATCCTATATAAATGGCACCCACTCCCTGTCACTGTTTACCACGTACCTTGCTATATTGGAATGTCACCAGGATACAAAGTTTTCTTTGAATTTCAAGATGGTGTTTGCTCTCAATTAACTGAAAATTTACAACAATGTAGGCGTCATTGATTTGGGACTCTGATAATTTAAGGTGGATTTAAAATGATATGTCTACATATTTTTATGTGATTTACTTTTCCCCCCCTAAACAAGTGCAAACAAGATGTGAAGGGCTGTTGAATGTTGTTAAAAGGGAACTAACTGAGATTTACAAGATCTGAATTCTAGTCCTCAGTCCACCACCCAAGACTATGTGCTCATAGGCGAAGGCTGACCCCCTCCTTCCCGATTCCTCCCTTTGTAAAATGAGGATGTGCCATAGGAGCTGGGAAATGGACCTGACGCTCTGAGTTAACACCACTTACAGTGAACTCTGTCCCGTTCCATCCAATCAATGTATGTCGAACATCCACTATGCCTGAGGTCCTTTGCTAATGACAACGAGAAACAAAAGGTGTTCCTTACCTGTGTGTCATACCTCATAAAGAACGGACACCTTGCATGTCAGAATTAAAATAAACATATTTTTTAAACAATGTACTATAGTTTTGTGCCCTACCCTCATCTTTAGATGAGAAAACTGAGCTTATTTTCATAGAAGTAAAGTCACTTATTCAAGAGTAAGTAGTAGAGTTGGGGCTTCCCAAAGAGGCCAAGTGTGATTTCTCCAGAGATAGAATTCATTTCATTCCTCAGTGTTGGCCACTTGAAAAATCAGAACATAGAATCCAAAGGTGAATACTTCTATTCTGATGAACTTTCAGAAGCAGCACGAGAGGTCTCTTTGGGGGACGACACGGATGCTTTTGCGGCTTGTTAGTCCGTCTATACCGATATGCGAAAGCAGGCGGGTTTACATGCCTCAAGTGGAATGGCTTGTCCACCTGTGCACACAGTGCGGTGTTTGGACAGGGTAAGCTATGATTAATTTAAATCAATGACTGAAGAACAAAGCCTGCCGCCACTCCACCCAACCCATAAGAAGGGATCATGAAATTCCCAAAGGGCACATATAACAGCCAATAAAGAACAATCATAGTTAATGCCTAGGTCAACACAACTCACCTTTGGTTTAATGTACAAAAATCAGGAGAGGGAAAACCACAGGGGTCTGGACACACCCATCCTAACTATGAACTGATTTCTCCCAGACAATCAGGGAATCCTTTCCTAAGGAGTTCAGTTCCTTGAACATGGTCCTGCTTAGGGACTCTAGAGTGAAGAAGAAAATGACTACCAGATTAAAAGAGAAATCTTCTATTTTTTGGCCACTCTGATCCACAGAGAAATAAAATAAAGATGCCTGTTGAGTGAGCACCCCAAGGAGCCTTCCCTTATTGATCCCCAGAAAAGGCATAGCCACATGGAGCCTGGGGCTGCTGGAGGCTTTGCAAGCCTGCCCGCCTGTAAATAAAGTCACCACATCAGAATATGTCTTAGCTAAAGGGACCTGTGTCACCACTTCATAAACAGGTCCTCAAGCTTATTAGGCACTGGCCCCAGCATTATCACATTGATCTGTAAGGTAGGATAGGTGTCAGTATTTCCATTTTAGATGAGAAAATGAGCTCAGATGATGTTTGATGACCCACCCAAGGTCACACACAGTGTGTCTGTCAGGGACAAGGAGCCTGGATCATGGTCATGTCCTCTGAGTTTGATAACTGGCCATTGCTAATGTTACAAAGCAGGACCTGAAGCTCATCGAGGTAAGTTACCCATGGCTACCTAGGGAATAAGTACCAGGGCAGAGACTCGAGTGCAGGCCTCCGATTACTTAGCAGCACCAAGGGGGGCCCCCATTGCCATCACATGGACACATGTCTCCTAGGCCAGCCTCCTGCTCCTTGCTTCCTGTCCCCTAAATGCCTCAGGGATTTACCCACCTGCCCTTTACTTTTGCTACCACCTGTTCTCCCACTTGGATTCCACTGAAGGAAACATCTCAAAATTTTGACACGCACTCAATCCCTTCCTCTAACTCCCAACTCTGAGAATCAGGAAACCTTTTCTTTCGGGGAGTTTTTGTTTTCTTTTCAAATTTAACCATGGGGGAAAATAAGTTAATGAGGTACTGAATCTTCTAGTTGCTAGGAAATTTAAAAATAACTAATCATCTCCCTAGGATAGTAACTCTAAGTGTTTAGCACAGGGTGACCTACTAGATGCTCAGTTGATTGTAGCTATCTTCATCATTGTTATAATTACTCTTAGCCATGCAGCTAATTAGAAGCAGAACCAATTGTCAGACTTCTTGCACAGTGCTCTGTCTGTTTGAATTGCTTCCCTAGGCTGTGATGCTTAAATTAACAGCACGGGTAAGAGAGAGGTTGTGAACTTGGAGAAGGGGGTCTGTGGAGCTAGAAAGACCGGGCAAATTATAGCTTCAGTTACTCGGGACGGGTCGTGGAGGAAGAGTTCCTGCATAGGTGTCGGGGAATGCAGGGCTCAAACGGAATGTATATATTGCTTGGCTCCTTGACAGGAATAAAAAAGCTAAAGGATTTATTTGGCTGGAGAGGAAAGGATTGAGGAGAGGGAGGAGCAGGAACTATTATTCCCTGTGCCACCTGCTCTGCCCGTAGGGTACAATTCCAATCCTTTGGGTCCAAAGCAAAAGGAGGGGATGGTGAGAGAGGAAGGTTTGGGGAACCCAGAAGGGGTTGGTGCCCTGGGGAAGAGAAAGGTGCCGTCCTTGGCTTTGGACTGCTTCTAGGCTATTCTAGTCATGTACCGGCCAAGCAATCACCCAGCTCCTCACAACCATGCTCTCTCTGCTGCTCCCCTGAGCGCTGCCCCCACACCATGCAGTTATTCCCAATGTCTGTACCAGACGCTGCAGAGCCAGTTTCTCTGCCTTCCCCTTGGTATCTCCCCAGCAAGCCTGTTCCAGGACCCTCCTCCCCAGGATGGTGCCCCGCACTCCCACAGCCTGGCCATGTGGAGTCTTTTTCCTCCCATCTCTTTACACTTGTGTATTTGGTCTTGACACAGGCGCTGACCCCACATGTTATATTACCATGTGCAGAGCACATTCTGGAGGCGAAAGATGTACAGCACATGCTTTGTCTTCTGTTCTTTCTATTAGGGGCATGATTTAGAAGACGAATGTTTATAACACGACCCAAAGAATTTCATCCTCCTCTGGAAACTGTGTAGGAGAGCACCCTAATGGACAAAGAGGAATGTCTGATGGGCTCCAGCCAAATGTTTGGACTTGTTTTTAAAAGCCTCTGTACTCACGTTATATTGTTTATTACAAACTCACTGCTTCACCATAGTTGCTAGCTCTTTCTGAAGAGAGTGGTGACAAATAAGTAAGCATCTCATTTGTTTTTAATTCAACTTGCAATTACAGTGATGATGTGTTAATTCTGTATTAAGCTACTTCATGCCCAAGCACCTTAAAAGGCTGGGCAAGTGTTCTGTCCTGCATGTCCCTGTGGGTGTGAATCTGCAAGACAATCAGCTTGAAGTGCTGGGGACACCCAGTGGAGGAGCAACTCCTTGTCAGTGAAAAACAGCTCAGTGGTGTCTGCCTCTAGGACGTCCTTGGGAGACTGGTCGGCCCGATGGAATGGCACAGAGTTTGTACTAGGTCCTGGTTCAACTACTTGGGGAAGTGACATAATCACTCTGAACCTCAGTTTCCTCATCTGCAAATGGGCATAACACCTGCCCCTCAGGCCTATTGCAAGGATTAAATAAAATAATGTGTGAAAAGCACAATAAAAATAAAAAAAATACTTCTTGCTGTGTTTTCTATTGAAAGATTTCTTGCACCATTAGGACGCTGGAGAAGGAAGAGAATGGATGCTGCCTCAAGAAGGAGAAGGGTTATGTAGGAGAATCCCTATGAGATAGAAAGGGGAACTGAAATTACAGAAAGAATTCTAAGAAGTAAAATGACTTTAAGAGGATGCTACAGAAAAGAGGGTTCCCTGGAAGATGAGAAAGTGTTGTCCCTTTAAAGAATTCCTGCATTAAACACCACATCTCTTTAAGTGGTGCATTGGAAAAGGCAAAGTGCTCGGGGCTAAGGCATAGTGCTTAATGCTTGGGACTAAGGCATAGATTTTCTCCAAAAATGGGTTACTATGTGAATTCCTAGGTTTCCTGGGGCCTAGAGAAGATTGTGCAAGCCCTCAGTGAAGCTGTGCATGGGGGAAAAGAACCTCACACGATGGCTATGGAGCACACCCTATCCAGGTCTGAGAGAGAGGGCAGCACATACATCTGTAGAGCCAGGAAGCCATGCCGTGAACTAGCTAGTTGCTCAAGACCAGTGAACACACTGCATGATAGAGTCAGCAGTTTGATGCCACTGACACTCAAAGTCAGACCATTTGAGGGGACCAGAACTGGAGCCAGCAGTGAACAGACCATGGCTTTCATCAGCCATGACTTTAGCCACAGGTATCAGACAAGTGCCCAGGGTACAGGCCTAGCTGACCACATTGGATCCGAGACCCAGCTGGCGGACCCTATTCTCCATCACCATGAGGACACCAAGCTTCCCTCCTCAGCCAGATGCCATCACAGCTGAGGGGGACAGGAAACCTAAGTGATAAAACAGTTTTCCAAAGATACATAGGTTACCCTAAAGAATCTATTTAAACTTTAACAACTGAATCCAAAGACTCTTGTTATTGGAAAAATTTCTGTCTTCTCTCTAGACCCCCACCCTCTGGCCTAGTAGGATATGGGGACTTAATGAGGATTAGTGGCAGAGAAATAAAGAGGCCCACCTGACTTGTACACTATCACATTTTAACCCTATTCCAAATTTAGTAGCACCATAGATAGGAGACACTCATTACATATGAGTTCCCTTAAGTGTAATTGAAAATATCAGAGAGGCGGGAATCCCTCAAAATGAAAGGGTTATTTCTTAGCTAAAGTCACTTTCAAAGATGCTCCTTATTCCTGGTATATTAAGAGCAACTAGTAAACATGCATGTATGAGAAAGCTTGTACATTTTTATTGGTCAATAGCTGATTTTATTTGTTTGAAAGCAGAAAGAAATGAAAAAAATGGAAATATTTTGGTATGTTTTGGTTAGTTTATGTTTGCATTGAACATAAGTCATATTTCTTCTGCTGCAGTACAGATGTGAAGGAGGTGAAGACATAACAATGTCCCTGTTTTTAGTCTGATGACATTTCACCACATGGTATTCCTCACCTCTCTCCCTCTTAGTGCTCCAGACTTTAGGTCACCCATCTTAGCCAAATACCAATACATTTTTGCTATTGTCTCTTTCCAACTTTCTTCCAGATTTCTAATTATTTAGTTACTCATCTTCACTTAATCAGTTCAAATACCTTCTGTAAAACATACCATTTCCATCTTGCAGATAAAGAAACAATGCACCAGAAGAGTTAAGATATTTCTGAATATTTATAGCACAAAAATGACGGGAAGTTCAGTAGGAGATCCACATCCTTGTGAAAATACGATTCTCAGAGAATGCCTGATGGTCACAAACTATAATCTGGGAGCTGAAGGTGGATGTCAGCCTGCCCTGCCCGGGCAGGGTCTCCAGCAGTCTGGCTGAGGGGTGGAGCCTGCCCTTTCTCCTTCAGAAATTTCCAGAGATCACCAACCAGGGCCAGAAAATGACCCACTTGTAGATGCCTGATTGTCATCTCTGAGTAAGAAGAACACACAAGCTTTCCTTTACAGAATGCAGAATAGCTACCTACCCTTTTTCCTACCATCAAAACAGAGGCGAGGATTGGAATTGCTCCCCCAAAACCTGAAGCAAATCCTAAATCTACAACACTGCTCAGGAGGCGCCCATCAAATCCCCAAGGTTCCCCCCTCCCTGAGGCTCCAGCCCCAGCTGTGTCTGCAGCGGCAGGGTGAGGGTGTGACGGGGTAGGGATGGTGATGGCACCGTTGCTTTGCCTTTTGACCCAGGCAGTTAAGAGTTTCAAACACAGCAGTGCCAAACTTAGTGATTAAAAACCTAATATTGCTGCGTCTTCAATCCATTTCACCTAGAAATCTGTTATACAGGAGGAAGCATGGAATGATCATGCCCTCTACCACTCTGAAGTGACCAGAGAGTGGCTTAAATGATGGTTTTTAAACGTTTTTTTTTTTGCCAGAGGAAATATATTACAAGGGAGTCCAATCCATACAGCAACTAAGGCCAACAGCCCCGAGCTGAGAGGAGCCCCACCTGTCTTGCTCTTTCTGTCCCTCCCACACATCCCAGGGGCATCCCTTCAGAACCCCATGGGCTCCACAGAACATAGTTTGGAAATCACTACATATGTATAAAATCTGAGCTGGAAAACCACACGTGAAGAATTACTACTAAAGGCTCCCATAAGCATCATGATTGTACTTTGGGGAATTACAATTCATTAGCCAAATAAGAAGTTACTACCATTTCTTCAAGGGTATTTTATCCCAGGAATGCTGTGTACACAAAATAGATTTATTGCATTGCTCTGTGGCCATTTTAAATGTTAGCAAATACTGTCCTTTGGCCTTGGTTCTACCCAAAGACTCAAATTAGACACATTTTTTAATGACCCAGACACTGTGCTAGGCTTAACGGGAGTCATTGAAATGTTCAAAACACAGATGTCAGGGAACTCCACAGACACAGTATGAAAATACACAAGTAAATATAAAGTGAAGTAACAATAAAAAGTGAGTAACAATTCAAGACAAGTGAAGAGATACTGCAAGACATCACGTGATTAAAGGCCAAGGTCATTGCCCAGAAAGTCACTGCTCTAAGGACCCAGTGCTAAGATTGCCCGGTCTCCCAGGGGCATCCTAATTACGGTATCTAGGAAAACAGAGGAGATCAAGTTCACTCTGTTTGGTCCTGGTCATGTCTCACCTAGAGTGCTGACTTAGTTCTGGGTATCTCATTTTCAGAGGGCCATGGTCCGAGGGTAGTGAATGGGCTTTCATGTGAAATCCTGTTCTGTGAAGAAGTGTTGATAAAGTTGTAGCTACTTTGACTGGAGAGGATGGGGCATTAGCATGGTCCTTACTTCACTAGGGATTTTGGTGAAAAAGAATATGGCCAGTCTCTCTACCATGCTTCTTCCCCTCCATCCTTCCTATTCTTTTCTCCTGTAGGGCAGACACCAGGGGGTGCCATTTACACAGATTACAACATAAATGGTGTCTCCTAGGGGTGTGCCGTGAAGTGGCCCAGTCACTGCCATTATGAAAAGGGTTTGATTGTTAACAGGTGGCTCCAAAAGGTAGAGAAAAGTAAAAAGAACAGAAAACAAGGGGAATGAATTGGTTTAGGATGAAGACATTCTAATAACAGGAAATGATAGAATGGGTAGCTCTAGATGGAAGTATCTGGAAAGGGGTCCTGTAGAGGGGAGTCCATATTTCTAAGGTTGATAATAATTGTGGTTAATTTGATGATGTGATTGGCCTTGTGGCATTTTAATTTGTTTTCTCCTTCTAATCATTACTACAGTACTCCCAGGTAGGAATTATAATGATCTTTATTTTATAGATAAGAAACTGAAGCTTGGATAAGTTATTTTACTTTCCTAAGGTCACACAAGAACCAATAAAAGAACTAGCAGTTGAACTCCATGATTCCAGAACACAGACGCTTAACCACTATGCCACATGGACTCTCAACAATGAGTTCCAGAGTTCCGTCTTTCTTAGTGTGCTCTTCCGTTACGTTGTAGCTAAACTTGATCTACAAATGAAATTGGATCTTAATCTTGCACATCTAAGAGTAAAGTCATTTCTGTGGGACAAAAGTAGGTGAGCAGGATTTGCCTTTCTCTCCCTGCTCACTGACATCTCTATCTGGGACTTGGGGGCGCCCCACACACCTGGGCTCCAGATGGGGAAAGCTGTCTTACACACAGCAGATGCTGCCACGTCCAATTCCGTCACTTCAGGCACCCAATGCGTGAAAGATGTGGAAAGGCTCATGCTGGATATTTTTATTTTATCATTTCTCAAACGGCCTCTCCAAAAATAACACCTTAGGGAGGCAAGATGTGGTCTTACTGCATATTTCGGAACTGCTGGAAGCTGAAGGGAGCAGAGCCCATTGAGGCGTACATGCCCACTGTCACTTTGGAAACATCAAGATGAAAGGGAGAGACAAACCCTTAACTATGTGTGCATCTGACAGCTGCAGCCCTCTCCTGGCTGGTCCTGTGTCTGCCGTGAAGATGAGGGGGAGGCCTCACAGAGTCTCTGTTAGTGCTAAAACAGATGTTCCTTCAGTACGCACATCTTAGGTGGCCACTTTCACGGGGTGGAAAAGGATAATCTAAACCTTCCTGTTCTTGCCAAAATAACCATGTGTAGATCTTTGTTCTGCAAGTTTCTGGAACACACAGATAGATTTCCAAGCAGTGGGAGCCTCCTGTCCTGTTCCATCTTTGGACGAATTCTTGTTCTGCCCATTTCACCCCAGTTTTCTGAAACCCTGGCTGTAGGGCTCCTAGGACTGGAGCATGTGAGAGCGTCCTTTGTAAGGAGAGTTTTCCCAGCCAAAGCCATCAGGGCGGCAGCGAGGGACACTGGGCTTTACTCCAGTTACAGCAGTGACAGGTATTGGCTTGGCTTCCCAGGCTGAGGAAGGTCACCCCCACACCACGGCTCTGCTCGTCTTGTCTGGCTCCTTCCCAGGGAAGAGGCAGTAGAGCCGGTGCCTGTGGGCTACAGCTGACATTGCCTGGCTGGGGGAAAGGATGGCAGAGAACTGATCTGTTGCTGATTCAAATGCTTGAGGAGTCTTTTGCTCTATAAACTGACAGTGAAGAAACCGTGGAACAAAAAAACGAATTCTCCAAATGGAAACCAGAAATTTATATTCAAACCCTCTCTCCGCTTCTCTTCTCCATGAATTTGGGACATTTGCCACAGAGGGAGAAAGTGGAATGAGATGAATTTAGAAAAGAGAAAAGCTAAAGAGTCGTATAGAGAGACAATGTGATAAAGTGAAAAGGAAAATGGACTCAGAGGAAAACAATGGGACTTGGGCCCCATCTCCATGCCTGTGTGGCCCTGGGCAAGTTGCCTTTCAGCCCTAAGACCTGAGTCTTTAAGGACCCTTTCTTTCAGCCATAAGATTAAGACCTAGAAGTTCTTGGTTATATGAACAGAATTTTTCCAAGACCACAATTATCCCCCTAATCAAGAACTATTTATTAAGCAATCAATGTGTGATCAATGTGAAGATAAGAACAAGAAGACACGGTTCCTAACAGGCTAGACGGCGGTGACATGGACCAACAGCTGAACACTAAATGAGAGTCTAAAAATTCAACTAACTCATAACATGAATTCATAATATAAATACAGTAATTTCCCCTGGATCTGTGGCTTCACTTCTCGTGGTTTCAGTTACCTGTGGGCAACTGGGATCTGGAAGTCAATGATCCTCCTTCTGACTTATCCTCAGAAGGTCAGTAGTAGCCTAACACTACTCATAATGCCTACCTCATTCACCCAACCTTCTCTCGTCACATAGGCGTTTGATAATCTCATGTCTTCACAAGAAGGGGACGGGGAAGTCCAGTAGAGTAAGATACTGTGAGAGAAAGAGAGAGAGATCACATTCACAAAACTTTTGTTACATTGCATCATTATAATTGTTCTATTTTATTATTATTGTTGGTAATCTCTTACTGTGCTTACATTCACAAAACTTTTGTTACATTGCATCATTATAATTGTTCTATTTTATTATTATTGTTGGTAATCTCTTACTGTGCTTATTTTATAAGTTAAGCTTTATCATAGGTATGTTTATATGGGAGAGAAATAGTATACATAGGTTTTGGTACTATCTGTGGTTTCAGGCATTTACTGAGGTTCTTGGAACGTATCCCCTACAGATAAAGGGGAACTACTGTATTAAGAATTTAATAAGCTCTCCCCACCCCCTTACCAAAAAAAGTTTCATACCACAAGACAGTGAGTGAAAGGCATCCATGGAGTGGCAGTTTCTGACAGGGGAAACCCAGCTAGACTTTAAGATGACATCTTCTATTTTGGTCGCCGAAGAGCCTAAGCCGTAAGGGAACTTTGGCATGGAGCACATCCCAAGTGTCTGCATGGCATAGCTCTGTTTCACTGCCGTTTGCCACAGATACCAAGGGGTGATGGATCAAACAGAAGGAGCCCTTCTGGGGTTAGCGATCATAAATGCTGAAGACTAAGGCATAACTGTTCACTGGAGCGGGTCTCCTTTTATGCATGGCCTTGGTAACCCTGGGGAGACTAGGAATATTTAAGTAGCTTAACCAACACTCAGAAGGAAGAGAATTAGGATTCAAGCCCAGGCCATCTAACTTCAGAGCAAACAGTTTTAACCACCAGTCTGTATCACCTGCCTCAGAATTCTGCCAATCTGAACAGCAGTGACTGTCAATCCTGACAAAGGGAAATCAATAGTAATGGTCTTCAAGCCAGTCCACATAGTTGAATCACGGGGAAAGCTTTATAAAGTAATACATGCCAGGCTCATCCCCAGAGTTTCCAGTATTTTTGGTTTGAGAAAAGGCCTGGACATCAGTAATTTTATAAAGTTCTCCCTAGGTGATTCTAAGGTAGTCGGGATGTGAACCTCCTATGTCCGTACTGAAAGGTGTTACACCCCAGATAAATAAAACTCAGGTTTAGGGCTGCCTTCACGGGTGTTTCCATGGCAGATTTGCGCCCACTATTTGGGTAGTGGCTTGTGGAAGCAAATACAAATCTTCGAATCCCCTGAAGGTAGACGAAGCTCTGGACCCATGAGGGTTCTGGCCTCGGTGAAAATTCTCAGCATGCCATCGGCCTTTACTGGAGAAATCACCGGAAGAGCACAACTAGGGATTCCTTCTGGCTGCAAATACTTGCATGTTGTTTCAAGAAGATAAATTTAACCACTTAAGTTCCTCTTAGCAGGTGAACACCTTCTCCCTCTTCTCTGTTTTCCAGGAACAGTGATCTTCCCTAAGGGCCCCTTACCTATTGCCTCGGCCACTAATGCCCCTTGGAGCGGGAGTGCGTTACCCGGATGGTGGCTAAGGGAAGAGAAACACACATGCAGTCCAGGCCCTTCCTGCCGCCCTCCCTGTTAGGAGCTAGCTTCCCCTGGAAAGCTCACATCTTCTCTGCTCTGTCATGTTCTTTAGGGGTCCTTTGGTGGGGTGCCTTATGTTTTCAACACAGCCCACAAGTGTGTGGCAATGCTTGCTAATTCCAGGGCACAGAGCTAGCCCAGCCATGCATCTTAGCTGTTCTCATTAGCCAAGGTAGTATTTTGACCACCATTTGCCTTATTTCTTGTCATCTCTTAGTTCAGAACTTGGATGGAAGAAAGAGAGGCATTGTATATTAATTTCTTAAATACATTCAATCAGTTCCCTTTGAAATGTCATTTTTCCCTAGCTGGTTCTGCATAATGCAAAAGAAGCAAGAAAAATTACGAATACGCTCCCGACCCATGCTAGCCTACATTACACTATGCACCTCACCATAATGCCTTAGCTTTCTCTTCAAAGAAAGATAATCAAAGCATTTGTGACCCATATGTTTCTACCCACAACTGGCAACCAGAACTTCAGGATAAACTGCAAGAGCTATACAGAGATTTTTTGGACATTTTCTCCAAGAGCCTCCATGAATAGCCCCAGGATGAGTGGTTATCCCCGGGCTTCAGTGCTACCACTGCCATTTCAGGTTATGATGCTTTCTTTCACAACTAGAGGCTAAGAGAAAAGGCTTTGCAGATCTTCCAGAGTATGTATGACATGAAAAGCTCATTCTAGTAAAGGGAACCAGACCCCTGTCATCTGACACTAACGAGGTGCCCTTCCGTTGGCTTAAAGGGATCTGGAGGAGGACGAGCAGATAACCTTCAGCCTAAATAAGTAATATCATCAGTGCTCTGGAATCTCTGAAGCAGGCCCTGTTACAGTGTGGAATTCCACAGGGCACGTGTCCCCCTTGGATTCCATCCGAAGGAGTAAGTTGTCAGAAGGACTTCATTATAACACGGCCCCCAGGGACAGCGTCCATCGGCAAACTTTAGGGTAGCTGGGAAAATTCTGCTGCTAGTCAGTTAATCACTACATGCTTGTTAATACAGTCAAGCCTCAGTTTGTCGGTAGCCTTTCCCTCATTCCTTCATTGCCCAGTTAGCTTCTTCAAGTTAATGTGTTCACAGGGCAACTCTGAGTGTTTGACAAAATGAGCCTCTTGTTTGAAATGCCTAAGCCAGAGGATTTTCTCAAGATCTGTTGTTTTCTATTATCAGCACCTCTGCTCATGCCATGCTTTTGGCAAACTGAAGTTGCTGAAGGCATGAGGATCCTGCTCACAGACCCAGCTCTTCCACTGGGGTCAGTTGCCCAGGCAACGTCACAACAGTGAAAGGGAGAGCCCAGATGGCCGGGCTCAGGTGGCAAAAGTCCTCCAGAATCCGCCTTGAGGCTCTCACTGGCTTTAGATCGAAAACCACGTTGGCCTCTTCCACACCAGTGTAAGCGATTTAATGACAGCTTGGAAAGCACCGAGTTTAAACAGAAAGATGAGCGCAGGGCAGGAATTTGGACTCCAGAACTGCCTAAGCACAGATTATTTTTCTATGGTATTTGATGAGAACAAACGAATCAAGAATTTTCCTTTTGTTCATCTGGCCTTTGGCATTGTTTGCTTTCTATTATGCCAAACAGCACTTAGAGCTCTGGCAGTGTTTCTATCCTAACATCTTAGTGGCAGACGTTTATTCTTCAGCTGTTTCGGATCATAGCTGATAGAGGGAGTGTTTTGCCTGGGCTCATCGCTTTGCCTTAGAAGAAATAAAGTTCACCCTTTAAATGACAATACTGATTGTCTACAGCCTTAAGTTATCTAAACTTAAGCTGCAGCTTTCCTGTGAAAATCTGTTTTCCCTCATCAAAGAGGAAGGATGGTAGAACTCTCCACTCTGCTGGCTTCTGGGTAATAACCTCACACTGTATTTTGGACTGTTGCTGAGTCATGTCAGATTGTCACAGCAGGTGGAGTCATTCTTTGTTAATGGTGGTTTTGTCAACTGTGGTTTTAAAGCAATGAGGTTTTATACTCGTGCTTGAAATTTGTTAAATATACACGCTCTCAACATTTGCAAAGTTTAATTCAGCCCTCTTTAAAAAGTAACCCAATTTGCTGTTACTCCTCCCCCTCTGTCAGGGCATGTGTAGAGTTTATGTGCTACCCTTCTGGAACATGGACTGAGTATCAACACAGAAAAATGAGCTCTTCAGCTCTGTGATGATTTGCGAAAAGCTTGATTTAGCAGGCACTTTCTTGAGACCTGTGGAAAGTCCACATGTGAGAGCATGTAGCATAATGGCTACGAGGCCACATGCCAGAGCTCGAATGTCTGACCGAATACCAATTGCTCAGCTGTAGTGGGCTGAAGGGTAGTCAACCTTAAAGATATGTGTACTTCCTATTCCCCACATCTTACCAATGTGACTTATTTGAATAGATGGAAATGCATCAAGGATCTCTGAGATGAGATTATCCTTGATGACAAGAGTGAGTCCTATAACCAATGACAAGCCTCCTTCTAAGAGACAGAAGAGAAGTCACAGACACAGAGGAGAAGGCCAGAGGAAGATGGAAGCAGAGCTCAAAGTGATGTGCTCTCAAAATGACAAGCAGCAAGCCAAGAAATGCCTGGAGCCACCAGAAGCTGGCAGAGGCAAGGGAGAAGTGACCCCTAGAGCCTTTGGAGGGTGTGAGGGCCTGCTGACACCTTAACTTTGCACTTCCTGACCCCAGAACAGTGAGAGAATACATTTCTGTTGTCTTAGGCTACCCAGTTTGTGATCATTTGTTTCAGCAGCCCTGGGAAACTAACACATCACCTACCAGCTGAGTGGCCTTGGACAAGTTATTTAACCTCCATAAATCCAAGCCTGTGTCCTAGCATCTTACACCCCAACTAAGGTACTTCTTAGTGTCCCCTTCCCCCCAAATAATACTAAGTGTCTTGAGGACAATATTTGGGTCTTATTTGTTCCAGATTTCCATCATCTGACCCAGTGCTGGAGTCTTTGTTTTTAAATGAATATGTGAATGACATAGAAGGCATACAAAGAGCAGCTGACTGACAGGTCAGATTACCTCTATGATCTTGTCCAAACTGGACATTCAAGATGTGATCCTAGGTTATTTGTAAAGGGAGATTCTGAAGGGGCTCAGCAGATGGTTTCAGAGCTCCAGAAACAGTCTCCGTTTCATATTATTCAAATTTATTTCCTCATCTCTGTCTTTCCACTTCCTTGACACAGGTTTGTCTGCAGCACGACTCTTACGGACAGAGTCTTGAATGACTAGCATTACTGCTGGGTCCACAAAGGGAGGCAGAAGAGTTGAAGAAGGGAGAGACCCTGGAAATGAGAGATGAATTTTTGAAGAGCTGAGTGGAAACTCATAGGCACATGTACAGAGGGAGAAGTGACCTGAACTGTAAGCTGGGAAAGTCAGGAGAGGAGTTGGCGCCTGCGGGAATCTTGTCTGATCGGTCAACTCAGTGAAATGACTACATTTACTGAATTTATAAGATGTTAGAATTCTCTGTTCCTGGCAACCTAAAGAATTACTTTCATTTCCCAGAGTGCTTGGCTCCACCCCAGGGAACAGACTGGCCGCAAAGGGGCACGGATGACAAAGTCGGCTTCCTTCAGGGAGAGAGACGTGGGGCTTTGGACAGTTTCTTTGAAGTCCCTTTAGAGGCTTCTAAAGATTGTTTCATGGCATCTGGTCTCTAATCCTGGACCTCAAACTTGTTGATTTTTGCCCTGGACCATCTGTTTCTCAGCTTTCGATGGAACCCTTCCTTTGTGACAAGTAGGGAAAGAAATACTGCACTTTCATTTCTTTTGCTTTTGCTTTCCCATGCTGTCACGGTATTAGACAGGGAGCATTTACTTGTCTGACGATGCTCTGAAAGATGAGACACAAAGCGTGACCGCGGTGTCTGCAGCACCCCTCCTACGGGAAGGATGCCTTTGCCTTCACTCTCTGACAAGAAGTGAGGGACACTGAGTATAATCTTGTGACTGTTTAATGTCTGTTCTCAGACTGACATTACCTGCCATCATCATGGTCCGGAGGAGGGTAGACTCTGGGACCTGAGTTATTTCCGGTTGAGCCTGTTTGGATTACAGCTGAGCCCGTTTCTAGGCAAGAGACTAGACAAGTCATCTAACCTTTCAGACCCAGTCTCCTAGCCTATAAAGGGGCATAATGACAGCACCTACCCCACTGCGGCATTGTGAGGATGAAATGAGATAATATGCATAAAGCATGTCACTCAGTGTCTGGTATTTAGTAAACTCTATGAACACCTGTTACTATTTTTTAAAGTATAGCAATAGTATTTCTAATAATAAAGTGGAAGAAAGCTTTGCACTGGCCAGAGATCTTGCAGCAAGAAGGATGCCAGGTGGTCACACAGGCCTTTCCTTGAGTTCATCCCACTCCAAAGAATTTGATGGTGCCATATATGGGACACACAGATCAGAAATGGTCATTTCCAAACTGAGAAATTCCTTGAGGACTTTTCCTCCATGTGTTTCATCTGGTTGTCACTCAGTTTTCAGTTGTCACGGCCATTCCAAACCAGCCCTGGGCCGGGAGAACATTGCTCTCTAGCAGGCCCAGTGACCCAAGCTTCTCCTGTTCTACAAACCCTAGTTGGTAAGTAGACATGATGCAGGCTTCCTGGCAAATGCTTGCTGGGCACTGTAGAGACCCTCACCCCCAGGGGTCTGCAGACACCATTCCGGCCACTGGAATGAAGGCTGTCAGAACTGAGCTAACTTCTGCTCAAAATGGTGTCTTTCTCCTTGAAGAAGGTTTGGAGACTGATTTTTGTTTTTCCTCTGCAACCACTATTTATTGCATGAGAAGATGATAAAGAGCAAGTTTACAGAGACACCATGAGATTGTAGAAATAAAATTAAGTCACATCTGGAAAGATATGCCAAAGAAAACGGAACCCAACATATCTAACTTTTCAGTTCCTAAGCAGCCAAAAGTCCCATTGAATTAAAGTACAGACTGCATAACTATGTAGACAAAATGCCTTTTAAGTCCTTCCATAAACGTAGAGAAAAAGGAATAGTCTGTTCAGAGCTACTAAGGCAAAATTCCTTACTGTGGATTTATAGGCACTGGTACAAGTGGTCCCCAGGCACCCTTTTTAATTATTGTAATTATAAATAAGAAAGAACAGATTCTACCCTCACAACTTCCACTCCAGACCTTGCAGCCTCCAGGTGCAAAGGGAAGAGTTCTTAGAAAAATGGAAGCCGCATTCCAGGCTTTCCACAGTGAAGTTATAGTCTGATTGAACATTAATAACATTTTAAGTCCATCATATTTTTCCTTGATATCTACATATTATTTAACATCTTGGATGCTTTACATTGAATTTGTTGAAAAATTCTCCCAGTATTTTCAAGCCTTTATCATAATGGTTTCTATTTCTTAAATCTCCTTTTCAAGTAAGTCAGAGAATCAAGTTGAATAAGCAATAATATATATCATCTATTTAATAAAGAAGTTCTAGGAATTCTAGCTTTCTCTTGGGACTTGCCAACAGTATGTCTGCTGAAATCAAGCAGTTTGTACATCTATGCAGACCAGTTCCTGGGTCATATTGAAGAGGGACAATGTCCAGGCTGTAGGAGAGCTGACTGCTACTGTGATCCACATCTGAGCAGTGACGTGGGGATGTGGTTGGCAAAGGAGGAGGAAGTGGCTGTTGAGACCTGCTGTTGAATAGCTGGAGTCCCGAAGAAACATATACCCGACCTAGTCATCTACCCCAATACCTACCATTACCCAGAGTGATAATGTGGGGATAGCCATGCAGGCTGCACGGGTCCACTTAGCACTTATGAATATTCTTCCATTACAACTCTTAATGCTGCTGAACTTGATTATATGATGTGGAATTTTATAGGATGAAAAAGGGCTCATGAGCCCACAGCCTCCTGGTAGATTGACTGGTCTACATATAAAATAGCTATCAAATAAACTGAGCTATATACAGGTATAACTTATATAAAGACTTACATAAGGGTACCATATCATTACATCTGTAAAAAGTATTCACAGCCCATCTTACTACACTGATGGACAGTGACTGCATTGGGGTATGGGTGGGGACTTGATAATATGGTTAAATATAGTAACCACATTGTTTTTTCATGTGAAACCTTCGTAAGAGTGTATATCAATAATATTTTAATAAAAAAAGTATTCACAGTCATCATTTCATAAAATTTCCCAATAACTTTGTAATATGGGTAGGGATGATTGTTTTCATGCTACCAATTAAGAGAGTCATGCTCAATGTAGGAAAACTGCTTGATCTTCCTAGCAATATAAGAAGTAAACATTAAAACAAGAAAGCATATTTTGACTATCAGACTAACAAAGATGTTGACCACCAAATTAGCAAAATTTTAAAAATTAGATAATGCCTTATGCTGGCAAGGTTGCACTGAGATGGAAATTCTTTTTCTATTGGTAGAAGTATACACTGGTTAAGCCTTTCTGAATAGCAATTTGCAACATGTATCAGGACCTTTAAAAGTGTTTATTGTATTTTGTATACAAAGATGTCTGTTACAATATTCTTTATGAAGTTGAAAGCTTGGAAATAACCTAAATATTTAACTTTAGAAAAATAGTGGTGATACACCTAAATAATGGAATACTCTGGAACCCCTGTAGTGATGTTTCTGAAGAACTTGTAATTCCATGAGAAAATATTTAGAATATAATCTTAAGCAAAAAAGGTAGGATAAAATATGTAATAACATTATCACAGTTAAATAAAAACAGCCATGTAAATCCATTCAAACTAGACTCGAAGAAATAGAACTGTAGCTATCTGAGGTTTCTGGGCTTATAATTTTAGATTTAAAAAACACTTTTCTATATGTTCCATATTTTTAGAGTAAGGATGCGTTATTTTTATACTTAGAAAAAAGGTGCAGCAGAGTTCTTAAAAATAAATTAAAATGTAAAAGAAATATGCTCAGAGAGATTAGTTAACTTGCTCAAGGTCACACAGCTGCCAAGCAGAGGAGCCAGTATCTAAACCCAGTTCTTCTGACTCAATCTTAATGACTCCTTACCTACCATAATGTCTCTGAAAACAGCTTGTGCAACATTAGAACATGAGACATTCGTGGAATTATGCTAGAGACCATTACCTTACATACAAGCAAGCTTTCTGGTCTTGCCCAACTTTCTGAGTCCTGAGAGTTGATGACATCCACATTTAGAACTCTCCAGTATGTTAAACTCAAGACTGGGGTTCTGTTTCCAAAAATGTATCACCTGCACTAGATGGGAAACTCCCTTAACACAGAGAGTCATAGAAACCCAATTCAGAAGATGGCATGAAATGTTATTTATTCCAGCGATTTTCAAATTGAACAAGACAGCAAAATTACTAGGACAAAATTCTAAAAATACAGAACCAGGTCCCACTCTAGACATTCTATTTTAGTAAGTCTGAGGTAGAACCCTGGACTCTGTATTTTTAAAAGCACTCCAGACAGGGCCATCTTTAAACCATTCCAGGCAGTGGTAGAAATGTGTCTGAAGAAGTCCTTGTATGCACAGTGAATCACATGTGGTGATTCCACTATTTAGGTTAGAAAAACTCACCTCAAAATCAGGATTCATTTAGAACCTGAATGTACTGGCCACTGTGTGCTGTAAGCCCTTGGCTCATGCACTCGGTGGTTAACGGGGGAATCGCATGACTGCCTGTATTGGTTATCTATTCCTGTTTAACAAAGGCCCCCCAGAGCTTACTGTCTTCAAACAACAGAGATTTACTGTCTCATAGTTTCTGTTGATCAGGAATCTGGGTACAGTTTAACCGAGTGACTCTGGGTCAAGGTGTCTCTGCGGTTGTAGGCAAGCTGTTGTGCAGGGCTTTGGTCTCATCTGAGTCACTGATGAGGAGGGAGTCCCACTGTCATCTCAGCTGCTGAGATGTTTCATGCTAATGAACTGTGAATGGAAAGTCGCTAATGATATGAAATCCCTTTTTATGGCCAGGACTGGGCCAAGTGCACCAGATGGGCCATATTTTTCCCATGCTGCTGGACCTCTAAGACAATTTCTTAACAACCAAGGCAGGTCCCTCCGTTCATGGGAGGTGGGAGAAGGACAGGCTGGTCCATAAGCAATGTCCAAGGACTCTGGGACATTGGTGTGACTCCATAAGCCACTATTCCCACCCTCTTCAACACCGCAACACTTTAGATGGGAGCTTAAATTAGCTAGGAAAACAGAAGGGGAAATACCTTTTGGCAGATCACCTAGGAAAACTAAAAGCAATTCCCAAGGTATCTGAGTTATGGGAAGTCCCATAAATAGTGCTATTCCACTGGAGTCATCTCCATCCCTAATTCAAGCCAGCTGATGGCCTGAAGACTTACACAAAGGAATTGCCAAGGGAAGCCCTTGTAGAAAGACCCTGGCTTTGGAGTCAGAGAAACTGCTTCCATGTTTCACTTCTGTTATTTCCTGGCTGTATGACCTCGTATAAAACACCATAACCTTCTGAATATCATATCCTTGTCTATATATTATTAACTTCACACAATTGATAGGAAATTCATTGAGATCATACACAAAGAAGGGAATATTAAAATAAAGTCACTATTAAAAATATCTTTTTGACAATTCTGTCCCTGTGACAGAAATTCTACCTCCAGAGGTATGACTCTTTGGGACAGGGCACTGTTCTCCTGGCACCCTCTTTCAAAAGCAAATGTCTTTGGAAAATGGCAGTATGGAATCTGTGAGTGGTGAGTTAATAGATTTCATTTCCCCAGCAAAGAGGTATTTTAAGGTACTGAAAGAATGGGGGTGTGGGAAAAAGGGATTTCGGGGCATTGTAGGGGATATGTTCCAAGACCCCAGTGAATGCCTGAAACCTTGGATGGTACCAAACCTGTATATAATATATTTTTCTCTATACATTCATACCTATGATAAAGTTTAATTTATAAATTAGGTACAAAAGATTAAGAGATTAATAATAATAATAAAAGAGAACAATTATAACAATATATTGTAATAAAAGTTATGTGAATGTGGTCTCTCTCAAATATCTTATTGGACCGTACTTACCCTTTTCTTCCTGTGATGATGTGAGATGATAAAATGCCTACATGATGAGATGAAGTGAGGGGAGTGACCTGGGCATTGTGACGTAGGGTTAGGCTACTACTGACCTATGTCAGAAGGAGGATCACCAGCTTCTAGACCACAACTGACTGCTGGTAACTGAAACACAGAAACCAAAACCATGGATAAGTGGAAACTATTGTAAAAGAACACATCTGTCCATAATGTATGTGTCAGGAACATGTGTGTTGGGAATATATATGTCAGGAAAAGCATATGGAAGAAGGTATATATGTCATAGAAGGAACGGCCTTGCCAGTTCCAAACTCCAGTAAGTTTCCATGTCATGCTTCTTGCTGGAATTTTTGCTACATGGAATTGGTCTTTCCTAGAGACTTCAGTTACCTAATTCAAGAGCTGCAAAGAACTGGGCTGGCCATGGAAACCCTATGCAGAGAACTACATGCTTAAGAACAGGCCTGGCATTAGATGCCTGGGCTACACAGCTGTGAGCAAGTCACTGTCATCCTTGTGTCTCAGTTTTCTCATCAGTAAAATATGGAAAATAATTGGTTCTTCCCTGGGGCTTATTGTGAGGATTAAATGTGATGATGTATATAAAGAGGTTAACACTATGTCTATCATGTGGTAACAGGCCTTACTGTTTCTCTGGTGGGTACGTTCTCCTGATTTAACACTTCAGACAGAAGGGTCACTTCCAGCAACTTTCAGGGGCACAAAGAGGGTTGAAATGAATCTCCTCTGGGGGTCCCTAGATTTCTCGCAGAGAAGAACAACTGGAGGTCAGGAATGTTCCAAGGAGATACTTGCATGTGGATAAAAGTTATTTGCTTGAATCTATGGGACAGGTATGAAGCATTAGTTTGGGCTTCTAGAAATTTTCTTTGTAAGAATAAAGAACCCAACAAGTACCAAATGATTTCACTCATCTGTGGAGTATAACAACAAAGCAAAAACTGAAGGAAAAAAACAGCAGCAGATTCACAGAACCCAAGAATGGACTAACAGTTACCAAAGGGAAAGGGACTGGGGAGGATGGGTGGGAAGGGGGGGATAAGGGAAATAAGGGGTATTATGATTAGCAGATATAATGTGTGTGGGGGGGGCACGGGGAAGGCAGTATAGCACAGAGAAGACAAGTAGTGACTCTATAGCATCTTACTATGCTGATGGACAGTGACTGTAATGAGGTATGTGGTGGGGACTTGATAATAGGGGAAATGTAGTAACCACAAGGTTGCTCATGTGAAAACTGAGCATAAGATTGTATATCAATGATACCTTAATAATAAAAAACAAAAGTAAAGGATAGAAAGAATCAAAGAAAAAACCCTTAAATTTCAATTCAGTCTCAACAATAGATAGGTATAAGGAAACATTTCCCAAAAGGTTGAAACAAAGCTTTACAGGAAGATATTACAATATCATTGACTGTATTCGCTATGCTATACTTTCATCACCAGGACTAATATATTTTATGTTATATATCAACTATATTTCAGTTAAAAATAAAAATAAAATAAACATAAAAAAAGAATAAAGAACACAAAGAAAGGTGTGTCTTTGTCCCTGTGAATGGAGATGACTCTATAACATTGAGAATCACAAGGCAAATTGTATATAAAGTGAGAATCTTTTTGTACTTGCTTCTGAGAGTGATTCCTTAGAACTGATTCTGCTTCCTTAACTTCAGTTGTAATTTCCTGGAACATTAATGTTAAACATCAATCCACCCTGTTCCTCACACACATACACACATACTACCTAAACCTGTTATACAACATCTGAGTTATTCCCTAGTGAAAAGACCTAGATCTGAGACTTTAGGACAGAACTTCTCTCTTCACCTACTACAGGTTACATTTTTAATACATTCTTCTATCTCTTTCCCCAAATTGCTAGAGATATATCTGTCTGCATTTTTGAATGACTTACTAAGGCCCTCAAATCCCAGCCAAGGATGGGATCACTGCCTTCAATGATACCCTCAGATCTCATTCACATTAATTTTGTTGGTTTTTCTTCACCATCTTCTTTTTGGGGGGCATGGCATCTTTATTTTTATATTCATGACATCTAGTCATTTTCTGTGCTCTGTGTGAGCTTGGTTTACAGTAAGCTTCCTCTAGCAGCCCATCTGGAAGTGAATTTAATTGCCTGTATGTGGGCAAGTATGTGTCTGTGTGCTCTATTTCCTTTTATTAACTTAGGGACCATTTCTCACCTTGTTCTCTAACTTTGCAGCCAAACTGAATATAGGGTTCCTATTGATCTTTGTGGCCTAGGGTTGAGCTGCTCTCAATGAAAATGAAATATACTCAAATCTGCCCCATGGGGCAATGAGCCAGAGCAATGAGTCATAAATTCAGGTGTACCCAAGTAGAGGCTCCAGTTGGATTTAGTTTTCCTTTTAGTGCAAGCCAAACGCTGCTTTAAATGGTTGTACAGAGCTGAATTTTGGAGCTTTTCCTATGAAACACAATTTCTATTATTCATCCTATTCAAGAATTCTGCTAATAAAAGGAACTACTTCTAGATCAGATACAACTCAGCCTACCTGGGATATTTCCTTGAAGCCACGTAGATTTGAGGTGGGAGAAAGTGTGGAAGGAGAATGGTTTTCTACTCTAAGTTTTTTGGGCATATATGTGCTGGGAAAGATGCAATGTCCTTATACCTTACTCAACTTTGCAAATGGCTTTGTTGTGTAACCCAATAAGGTTTTATGTTTTAAATGGAAACCCACAACTTTGGGGAGGGATTTGAGCTTTATTTCTGCTGTTTCTATGAGGCATACACAACTGAATGTCTTCTTACCTCTCTTGTTGGATTGCTGGACTTGGTACCCTTATCAAAGCCCATATTAAATTGCTATGTTTCAAAGATGGGATTTCACCTAATGGCATATCCATATTTATGCAGAGTAAATGTGTTTCTTACCTAGAAAGACAGAACCAGCCATGCCGATCCCTGAGGCCTGTGAGCATTTGGACTTCTGGTTAATTTCCAAAGAGATTAAATTCCATAAAACTTGTTAACCTCAGAATTTCACATGTTGAAAAGAGCCGAGCCTGCAGAGGTCGCTCATTTTAAATATTTTTCTTTTAATTATTTTTTCAATGATATAAAAAGACTGCTGGCTGTTTGTTGTTTTTTAATGAAATTTCTGTGAAGAGAGTCAAGGTAGAATTTCCTCTCTGTATTTTGTTTGCTTCCTTCCTTCCCACTTCCCTTTGCTCGTCTTGCCAAAACTAACGTTTCTCTATGGCTTTGGTATGCTTTATCCCCTAGCAGGACTTTTGATCTTTAAAGATTTAAACTTTGGAATAAGCATCGGAGACCTTGAGTTTGTGGGGAAAAAAAATCCTTCTTAATTTTCTTAATGTTTTGCTTTTTTGAACTTGCCATCACTCAGTGACGTGTTTCCCTTGTGTAAGATCCAATTAATCCAAACAGCGCTGGGCAATTATCTGGTTAATTTGGGAAAGTATAGCTAGGCTGAAATAAGCTTTTGAGAAGTCATGAGTTCACCGTATATGACTCTCAGAACTCTGCTATTCATGTAGACCTGGCTGCACTTCATGTAGACCCTCATCCTTAATTCTACTTAGTACTGGTGAAGCAATGTCTTAAGGAGTCACTGTAATCTTTCCTTCTTCCCAATCCATTGTTCATTTTTCCTCAGGGGAAAGGGAGGTCTCATTTCTTGATGATTTTGCAGCCCCTTAAGCACAAAACCACTAAGACGCATGCTAATGGCTAATCTCCATGTGGTCTACACCTTTGTTTTGGCCTACCGTCTGGGCGTGTTCTGGCGTCCACCCTGCAGATTCAGACCACCGGTCATGACAAGTGAGCTAAGTATGTGGACAAACTGAGCAAACTCATTCCATGTCTGTAAACCTACCATTGGGGAAAAACCATGAATTTTGAGTCTTTACCAGGCTATTTTGAGTCTGTATTAAAAACTGTAAGAAAACGGGGCCTATTCCATAATCTTTAAGAGGCCATTTTTTAATAGACAAAAAGCAATTTACTTTTGCTGAAATCACAAGGTCTTTAGACCCTCTAGTCCTAGAATTCCTTTACTCTGATAAAACTGGTGTTTATTAGTCAGGGTTCTGAGTTGCCAACAACAGAATTCATTCTGGTTAGTTCAAGCAGGAAAGGGGTATATTCAAGAGTATCACAGAAAGTCCAGGCTCTAAGGCATTCGAGAACAATGCCTGGAACACCATGGGGTTTCCTGGGCAAAACTGTCTTTGTCATCACTGCTTGGCACCAGTGACAAATTTGGGATGGATTCCAGTAGCACTGCTCTTGCTGATCCTCTATCTATCATCAAACCAGTTCCTCTCCATGCAACCGATTTCTCCAAATCCAGGACAAATCCAAATTCATAGGTGGATCTGACTGGTGGAATCTAGGTTACCCCGGCTGCAAGGGAGTCAGGGTATGCAAGATTTCTAGCTTTGGGAAAATGCAACCTATAATGTGAGATATTACTAAAAGGTAAAGAGGACATCATCAAAACTAAAACCCTTTGTCCTTCAAGGAACACTATTAAGAAAATGAAAAGACAACCTACAGAATGGAAGAGAAGTACTGAAAATCATACAGGTGATAAGAGACCTGTAGCTTTTGCATGTAAAGAACTCTTACAACTCAATATCAAAAAGACAAACAACCTAATTAAGAATGGGAAAAGGATCAGAATAGACATTTCTCCAGAGAAAATTTACAAATTGCCAATAAGCATGTGAAAGTTTCTCAGCATCATTAACCATCAAGGAAATGAAAATCAAAACCACAAAGAGATACTGCTATGCACCCACTAGGATGACTATACCAAAAAATTCAGATAATAACAAGTGTTGGTGAGGATGTGAAGAAAACAACCTTTGTGCATGGGTGCTGAAAATTTAACATACTGCAGCTGCTTTGGAAAACCATCTGGCAGTTCTGCAAAAGGCTAAGCATTGAGTTACTATGTAACCCAGGAATTTCACTCCTAGGTCTATACCCAAGAGAAATAAAAACATAAGTCCACACAAAATCTTTATATGGATGTTCACAGCAGCATTATTTAAAATAGCCAAAAAGTAGAAATTATCCAAATGTCCATCAACTAAAGAATGGACAAAATGTGGTATTTCTATATAATGGATTATTATTTGGCCACTAAAAAGGAATGAAGTCCTGATACATGATACAACATAGATGAATCTTGAAAATATTGTCCTAGGTGAATCCAGTCACCCGATCACATATTGTATGATTCCATTAATGTGAACTATCCACATGGTAGTCTGGTAGGGCTGTCAGAACAAAAGTACCACAGACCTGTGGCTTAAACAAGAGAAACTCATTTTCTCACTGTTGTGGAGACTGAAAGTCCAAGATCAAGGTGTCAGCAGGGTTGGTTTTATTCTGAGGACTCTCTCCTTGGCTGGTAGAGGGCTTTCTTCTCCCTGAGTCTTCACAGGATCTTTCCTTTATGCCTGTGTCTAACCTTCTCTTTTTTCAAGGACACTAGTCATCTTGGATTACAGACCACCCTAGTTACCTCTTTTTAACTTCATTACCTTTTTTGAAGATTCTATCTCCAAATACAGTCATATTCAGAGGTCCTGGATATTAGGACCTCAATATATGATTGGAGGGGGAGATGAGCAGAACAGTCCACAATAAGCAAATCTATTACACAGACAGTAAATTAATAGATTAATAGTTGCTTAGGTCTGGAGGGTGAAGGCAGAGGCTGGGGGTTATGAGATGACTAATGGGTACAAGATTTCTTTTGGGGATGATGAATATATTCTAAAACTGTGGTAATGGTTGCAAAATTCTGTGAATATACTAAAAGCCATTGAGTTGTACACTTTAAGTGAATGAATTATGTGTTTTGTGAATTAGATCTCAATAAAGCTGTTCCAAAAAAAAAGACAAGATGGTTCAGAGATACTAGATGGCCTCAAATAAAGAATGTCTAATACAGGATCTTAATGTTACCATCAGCCAGAAATCAAGAGGCCAGGAAACAATGCTCTCTGGTCCCCAAGGATGAGGCTGAAGTGCTGTCTACTGGCCTGAGTCTGAACCGACTTGCCACGCCCAACAGGAGCCCTGGCTACACCAATATTCTCCACGATGCTGACGACCCTGTATAGTCTGGGAATGAGAGTGAACTGCCTGGGACCACTGTCATCCCTCTGATGTCTCCAGTGGGTGTGGCTGTCCTGGGGAGTGCCCCTTTCCTTGACTAAATGTCTAAGGGCATCCCTGAGAATCTGTATATCATAGAGGAGGATAATCTCAGAAATAGAGTTCTTTCAGCCATGGAATATTTTTATTTCCCAGTCAGATGTATTTCAAAAAAGATTTCACTTAGAAAATTGTCTCGAAGTTTCAACAGTCTGCTGTGTAGGTATTTTGTCTTATAGCATTGGCTCTTAATCCCACTTAGCCCTTTTGCCTTACAGAAATTTTATTCTTCTTCTCTGTGGACCTCACTCAGACTCTAGTCACTTGCTAATTGTGGCTTGTGGCATTTGCTTTTTTCTGCCTAGGAACTTGTGTGAAGTTTTAGTGACTGATTATGGACCTATGGGTAAATTATTCTGCATCTTCAATGCAGTTAAGCCTGAGAATGAACCCCTCAGTCTTTAAAAAGAAAAATAAAGCTGCTTAAAAACAGACATGTTCTGTTCATTGAACCTTCCTGAATCCAAACAGTGAAGGATGAGGTGATATGCCCTTTTGTCAGCTGGCCATTAACCACCATTCTAACTTGACTGGCTCAGCTGAACTGAGGGAAAGGAACAGAAGTGATTGGGCAGCTGAATCCCTCAATTCAGCTCCAAAATGCATAGGAATCCCCCAGTCCATTTTCTAATCTAACCAGTTCCCTACATATGCCCTAGGGAGGGAGGAGCTGTTTGTGAATAAAGAACTGTAGGTGTGTAAGGAATCTATGAATAAAGAATAAATGTGCATAAAGAACCTGCAGAAGGAGAGATTGGTAAAGGAGATGGCTGCAGGAAGGAAGGAGGAGCTGCAAAGAGCTAGCAAGTGATCCTCTCTCTATTCAGCAAATAGTACTGGGTCCTGGGGCACTGTGCTCTGCACCAGGGAGAAAAGGAGACAAAATGCTGCCACCAAGAGGCTTGTCATCTGGAAGAGGAGGCAGACATGCCAGTAAAAGGTTATTGCTGCTGTAATAGGAGTTTGTACAGGAAGGAGTACTTGGTTATAGGTGGAGTGAAAGCTTCTTGGAATATTCTGGAGATGAGTCTTCAGGGAATGATGGGAAAGGAAAGGGAAGTGGAGATGTGGAAGAAAGAAAAGGACCCTCAGGCGGAGTGAGCCACATGGGCAAGGTCACAGGATGCTTTCGCCGGAGCACCAGGGCAGCTGTGAGCCGTCTGGTTTGGCTGCGACGTGGGTGGGGCGGGAGGTGAAGGCGGACAGGTAGGCTAGGCCAGAGGAAATCAGCTGGGGCCAGGCAGGCAGGAGGAAGGCCGTACAGGAACTCTGCTACAGCAGACATAACCTGCCGTCAGACTGAAAGGAGAAACCAGCCCTGGGGACACCTCAGCTTTAGCTGCGTGAGGAGGTTAATTTGAGATTTCTGGCTTCCAGAAATACAACACTAAATTTGTCTTGGTTTAAGCCCCCAATTTGTGGTAATTTGCTACAGCAGCAGCTAGAACTTCACTTCCTGACATTTCTACTTACAAGGCCATCTCCCTGACTGGAGACCACAAGCTCATCTTTATCTCCCTAACCCTGCACACACTGTCAGGCAGGTTCTGACACCAGAAACAGAGACATATTCCAGTGAACTCCAATGAAGGAGCGTATTCATCACAATGACACTTGAAAGAAAATGAAATTGCAAAACTGTTCCAGCAGCTGCCCTAAGCCTCATGGCCACTGGACCATCCTTTAGCAAACAGTGTTAACTTGGGTCATTGGACACCAAGGTCAGTAACTCCAAACCAACACTAGTGGTCATTCCTTCAGAAATGTGAGTCCGTATTAGTGACTCAACTCCTCTTCCCCCCCCCCAAACAAAGAAGCTGACCTTTTCTAACCCCACCCAGTGGGACATTCTCTCTGCGGGCAAAGCTTTCTCCCTAAACCAGCTTCTGTGATGTGGGCCAACATATAGATGGCTGGCTGTGGGCCAGGTGCTGATCCCTGGCTCTAGCAGGGATCAAGGTAGCCAGCCGTGTATTATGAAAATCGGCAGCTTCCACGTGCGTTGCTGCACATGGCTGTGAGCTTGGCAGTGAGGTCGGGCTCAGAGACCTCTCGAATCTGCTGGAACATAATCCACTCTCAACAAATGCTTTTGAAGGAAAGTGACCCATGGATGTATTAAAAAAAACATATAAAAAAGACAGTCCCTGCCATAAGGACTTATCACCTAAGAGCAAAAGGAAAATATGTGTGGAACCATTAGGGACAGAACAGCATTGCATTCAACAGCCCAACCATTATGTTCAATAGCCCTAATAAGGTACTCTTTGGTCCATAAATAAAATCAGAGCATGTTACATTAGCAATATCCTTTCCTCTCCCCTAATGAGAAATTCTGGTTTGTATGAATTTACTTTCATGTCCCTTTCTGGCAGTTCTGAGGCTTGGCTTCCAATGGATATGTAGTAGTTAGTCTGCGAAGCTAATAAGCATAGCAGGGTAAACCGAGGCTGTTACTGCCCTTGCCACCTTCCTCTGCCTCTTAGTTAGGATAAAAACCTAATGTTTAGGGAAAAGCAATTTTAAAATGGCATCTGCATATTCACCTAATATGAGAAACCTTTATAATGGCAAATAAGGTCAGGATGCCAGGTTCCCATGCAGAAGGGTCATGTTATATTCCTAGAAGGACTATAAATAGAACTCAGTTGAGCGCCTCTGCAAAGAAATGAATCCCCACAGTAAGCTGTGTTTAATTTCAGAAATTTGGGAAGAGAAGTCACAGTACAGAGTGGACCTCTCCTCACCTTTTCCCCATTGAGGGGATCAGAACCTCTCTCTTCCCAGCTGGGACTGGGACAGAGGAATAAGGACACAGATGGAGAATATGGAAAACCTACCTGCTTAGGGGCTCAGCTGCCTATCATGATACAGCAAGAGCTGAGGACAGAAGGCTAGATGGGACCAAATGGGGAAGCCGTTGAAACATAGGCCAAGGACGGTTCCCACATGATTCACTGGGGACTTCCCACATGAGTCATCAGAGGGGAGGGAGCTGTGTTACACTCTTAGTTGAGTGACCCAACATGTTGATCTCATTGAACAATCCTTTAAAGTGATTATTTTGGACAACAATGATGTTGGCAGGAAGTAAAGAGTCATGGGTGTAGAGAGGGAAAGGATAGGGAATCGGTAGTCAGAGGGTATGGTGGTTCAGGAGACAACGTATGTAAGGCTAAAGGAAAATATCTGACAGACTTATTCACTCATATAAGCTGGTTTGTTTAATTTGATTCCCCTGAGACAATGTAATGTCAGGCCCCCCAAACACAGGAAATGGAAAAACGGGAGGCAATGAGCCTTTTCCCTTCAGTGCAGACATTTATCTTGGGTTCCACCGTGGGGTAGATGGCAGCCAATATTGCGACCGAGCTGAACAGTTGGCGTCCTAAGCCTCGACCATCTCAGCTGGTAGCTGGTCACTGTAGCTGATGCTGGTTCTCAGATCTAAGTTACCCCACCTTTGGAGAGGTGAGACCCTTTAGTAGACCTGACAATTGTTAGTCCAGTTTCAGTAGAGCATTCAGTAAGGGGAGTGGAAACTGAGGGATTTCATTAAGGGCCTCGGGGCCAGAAACTTTTATGTATGTTATGCTATTTGGTTTCCCAATAACCCTGTGAAGCTCTTGTGCTTCAATTACAACTGTGGAAACAGGTCAAGAGACAACACCACAGGTCATGCAGCCAGAAAGCAAAGAAGAAGAGATTTGAACCTGGTTCTTTGTAATTCCTAGCCCAGCGTTCTGTCTCCATTACAGTGGACTTGGTTAAAAGCAAACGAATTAAGCACAGGAGCTAAGGAGGAGGAGATTGGATTATAAGGGGGAGTAAAAGAACAAATCTGAAAGGTTCACATTGCTGTTTAGATGCAAAATTTTGTTTGGACCTGCAATTCATGATCCCAATGGACTAGTCAACATTTTGCTGAGGGCTGGTAGACGTGCTGTTTCTGAATTTGAGTTTTCTAGAAGGAATTTCTCTCTGTCTCTCCCAGAAAGTGACCCTGAAGGAGTCCTCACGATGATATGAGCATGCTGGATTGCTGTGAGGGTCTTAATCCCGAGAGATTTATGTGTGTGACTTCATTATGAAAACAAAACTATTTTCCTCAAACTGTCAGAGGGCAACAATTCGAAGAAGAATGTGAAGTTTACTTTTGATGAAGCATGTGGCTCATGAAAGAGCCTCTCTTACCAATGGCGTGATTTGTGGCTAAAATATAAAGGCCATGGGCTGAAAAGAAAAAGAAGAAAGAAAACATAACAGAATTCCTGTTACCCCATTCCAGAACAGGAAAACAAAGGGTAAGCTTTGGGAATAAAATATGATACATTTTGTATATTTTTCCTGCATTAAAATGCAAGTCATTCTGCACTTGGAAGTTGGTTTTGTATCAATTCACATCGAGTGGATCTGTTTTTCCCTATTGTTATAAAAACATCTCAAGACATGCACGACAGGTCTTCAAGAATGCCACCAATTCCTGAGCCACTGCAGACAACTGTGCATTAATATGGATGGCAGGTGCACTAGTTTTGATCCAGTCTATGCCTGTCAGGATAATGGGAGGTCCAGCTCCTATGTTAGATAGGTGTGATGGCTTCAGGCAGTGTTAAGATCTTACAGTGTGAAATCAATGCAATAATAGCGGTAGCAAATTTCTGAACTGAATAGTTAGGCAGTATGGAGGCTATAGGTCTCAGGGTAGTAGCCAAGGCCCAGGCAAGAAGCTGATTCGACAGTCTGAAGTCATGTGATCAGAGATTTCAGCACTGCCCACAGAGGATACTAGAAATGAGGAAAGCTCTGTGGTAAACAGTGGGGTTTTCAAGACCTGGTACTATCTGCCTCTCAAGAGTAGACACCATTCCATTCTCCAAATACCCACCACAGATCCTTACCTTAGAACGATGTATAGCAAGGATTGGTTGAACATGAGAATTCTTTTATCACCATTTACTCTTTTGGACATCAGGTCTATGTGACCAAAAGGAAAAGGAATCCCCATGAGAAAAAGTGGTCTCCTAGCCTCTTCAGGTGCCAGACTCGTCTCCAAGCTTTCCGTCTCCCTGGCAGAGATCAGCATGGCTCTCATCATGGAGTTGAGGTCCACTTTGGCTGGGATGGAGGAAGTGCTTTATTTTCTAAAGCTGGCCTGGTTTGGATCCCAGGGTGGTCTAATTTAGTAACTGAAACCTTGACCTCTTTTTCAACAGAGCACTTCCTGCTCCAGAGATAGTTACTAATAATCACTTGCCTAACCTATTCCAGCCCATTTTGGAAGCACACCTGACCGATGCATTACAGAGTTAGTGTGCTGTGAAGTAGAATGGCAGGGTTCCTAAATGCCTCCATCATTGCATAATTTTGCTCTTATTTTCCCTGAGCTTCTTTAATAATTCACATGCTTTTCCATTAAAACTTATCATGTGTTGTTTTAATTATTTGACTGTTACTGTGAGCTCTCCATGGGCAGAGGCCAAGCATAGGGCCTGGTACAGAGCAGAGCATCTATAAACAGTTACTAATGATAAATGTTTTAAAAAATGAATTAACAAGTTTATAATGTGAAACTGGATAGAAAGCTAAGCCGTTCAAACTTCAGTCAGCTCAGTATATTGTCTTCTAGACACCCTTTCCACATCCATTAAATCTTGGCTTAATGCATGAATTCAGGCTGTCTGGCATTTTATTATTTTATGGTCATTCCTACCGGGGCAGCCATGTTGCTCACAACTTCCTTCAAGAAAGAATTTGATGTTCAGCTGTGCAAAGTGCAGTTAGCAGACCACCTCCTGAAGCACCTTCAGATTGTACCCACAGCACTGGACAAGATTCCAGACAATGACTAAGCCTTTGGGGGCAGGGGCACTGGGGCAGGGCCATTTCTGTCCAGTAGGGGACACCTCAACTTTGGGTTGAGTTCCCATGGGGTTGACCTGAGGTTTTCCTTCCCAGTTTTGCTGCTTCTCTCCCTTTCATTTCAGGTATCAGATCTGTATCACAGTCTAAAGACTTTCCCTCTTTCTCCCCCTTTGTCTTTCAGACTTTACCTCTCAATAAATCTCTTACACTCCTCTCTCTCATCTCAGAGTCTGCTTCCCAGAGGATCTAAATGACACACCCGCATAATACCTCAGAAGATTTATTTTCTTCCTTAAAATGGGATGGAGAGATTTTATTTACTTGAATGTACAGTGTCTCCTTACCACAACTGTAGCCTTGTTGAAGTTCATCCCCCCCACTGAACACCATTTATCATAACAACTAAGCCTATTCCAGTTGTATTTCAGATCCTCCTGTTCATGCAAAAATGCCTTCTCGTGGGGGTGGCTGAACTAGAGAATGGGGCATTAACTCAGTACCCCACATATTAGCTCTTTGGCAAGTCTTTTCGAGCTTGGATCACGGCCTGAAGGAAACCTGAGCGCTCCTCTGGGGGTGGAGAGGGGCTCTGAACATGTTGGGAGGTGATAATGAGAGCAATCGTGTTTGAATGGGGTTTATAAGGGCTTTCTGATGGGGCCCTTGAGAAGTCTAATGTTTTTCCTCCACTTGGCATTTTGCATTTTTGGGCACAAGATATGTTAAAGCTTGGAACGAGGTTATCACAAGCTGTTTGCCAAAGAACCGACTACTCTGCTGCAAGTCTTAAGTTTCCTCATCTCTTGTTTACTTCTGCCTTGCCAGGGAGACGGCTCTCACGGGTTTCCTGGTAACCCCTCCGATAGCTGACAGTAAGACTGCTAGAAGTTGAGGGAAAGAGGTAGCCAAGAAAATCAAACTAGCCGGGTCCTGTTATTTTATCTGCTTGCTGCTTGCAATTTGGCATTCTTGCTGACTCTGTTGGAACCCCTTTCCTTATTATGAGGCATTATCAACTAGACAGTAGACACATACTTCTCTTACTATATAATGCCTTAATACTGGTCATTGAAAATATGGATTCCTTCATTGGTGACTTTGTGTGCCCCACTACACAGGAAAAGGAAAACATTAAAAAGCACCAATTCAGACATGCTTAACAGTGCAGCAATGATAGCCAATGCATTGTTTCAAGGAGCAGAATATAAACTGTTGACACAATTGACTGCCTCCTCCAGGGAGCCTTCCCTGACATCTCCTTGGCTCCAACTACTTTAATCACTCAGCTCCATAGGCCCTTGAATATGTGCCTGTGTAATAACTCTAGTTGGTTTTTATATATTTTTACGCCCTGTCTGGGAGTTGAAGGGAACTGGGGAAGTCATATAGAATAACCTCTAACCGAAGGCAGGAAGCCCCCCTCAGAAAGAATAGATATATCTTAAGCAGGCATTTGGTTCCAAAGTCAGCATAGAGGGTGAAATTAAGTGTTGTTATCATCACCTTTGGAAATCCCAATGTGAGAGACACATGGCAACTGAGGCGATAAGGGAAGCAGGCAGGCAGACCCTGTCTCTGGTCTCACTCTTATCCCAGGGCATAAACAACCTTATCACTGGCCTGGGCACTGGTGTGTCCTTTCACTATAGAAACTTGTATCTTTCAGTTTTGGAATATTTGAATGTATGTATATATGTATCTTTTAATTCTTGATTTCCTCCCCTCATTTTGTCTTTTTTCCTGGGACTCTTATTATTTGCATATTGGGCTTCTTAGAGCCATTTTCTACTCTTCTTAATTTTCTCTCCTGTTTTCTCTGTCTTTTTGCTCTGCTTGTTGGAAGTTTCCTTCAACTTTATCTTTTAACACCTCTGTTGAGATTTTCATTTTCGTTATAATATTTTCAAGAGCTCTTTTTTTCTCTATGAATGTTTCATTTTAGTAATGTTTCTTTTTAACCTGTTTTGTGGTTGCAATATCTTATCTCCCTAAAGATACTGACCTACAGTTGGGAGCTACACACACAAACACACATGTACAGGCTCTTCTCCCTTACAAAGTTTCTGCTTCCTCCAAATTGCTTTATTTTTTAACATTTGTCTTGCTTTCTTTCTTTTATATGAGGCTTTATTCATATGTATGATGGTCCTTGCTTATCTTTACATATTTAAGGCACTAAAAAGCTGATCTGAAGCTTCAAAACGGGAGTTGCTCTTGTTAAATATTAGCTTCCTTATAGAGTGATCTGGCTGGAGCCACCGACATCAGTATCTTGAGATGTTCCCTCTTGAGCTGCTCAGGTTTCGCAGAGAGGACAAGTCCATTCTTCCGCCTGGATGTGAAGATATGGCTGTCGGTGTTCTGGCCACCGATGATCTCAGTAATCTTATGGTGTGAACTGGGCTCCCTTCCCACCTTCTCACAGCTGTCTGAGCATTTGGTGTTCTCAGGGCTGCTTTCACGCGCCCAACATGTTGCTGCCACTGTCCTTCCTCCCATTCTTCCCTCCCTCGTTGTGTTATGCTTTTAAAGAAAATCCAGGATTTGGGGAGGGAGTGAAAATAGATATATGCATTTAATCCCCCATCTTAACCAGAATCCACTCTTTAATCATCTTCTTTCTTCAGTTTTGGCTAAACGATAACAAAAAAATTGGCTTTGTGTAAGTTATATGCTCACGTGCTTTGTTTCTCCAGGGATTATAGTGATACTTGTTGAGTATCCTACGGTTTACAATTATTTTCTCACTCTAGACCTCATTTGGTTTTTACTATGATCTAGTGAAGCAGGAAGTATCAGTCCTCATTTTTAAGTATGAGAAGCTAAGGTTTAGACAGGTTGAGTCCCATCCAGATTCTGTTGATTGACAAGGAGCTGGGCTAAGACTCTCAACCCGATTTCCTTATCCCAAGTCTGACTTTCCTTTTGTTACCTGCATCAGGCTTTTTTTGGGAATATTTTCTGTAGTCAACCTGCACAGCACCCTCCCCCGCCAGTGGATGGCTGTGCTGCAAGATTCCTCCTGCTTAACGGCTGAAACCTGCTCCCTTGAACTTCATCCCAAAGATTCTGGTTTTGATGCCTTCAACTACTATATCTAATTTTTCTTCACCATGCAAGACCTTTAACTTTTTGTACTCGGCTGTCACGCAGTACAGATGAAGGTCAGCGGGGTTGTAAAAGTTAAGGAACTCTGAGGCTAGGATGTTGGATAGTTGGAACTCTCACTGGTGATGGCAGATAGGGTGACAGTGAGATGCCAGAATTCTCAAAGAATGACGGGTGTGACTGATGGGAGGTTTGTGGATGACAGCAACGCGGCAGGGCAAAGAGAATGTGGTGCATCTGAATAGCATGACGCTCAATGGAGGAAGAGATTTTGCCTTTGGGTGGGTGGCAGATGTGTATCAAGAAGGCTGGAGGAGGCTGCCCCTGCCTCCTGGCCACAGGTTTAGGTAATAAACAATCCATATATTGGATAAGACAAGGAGGTGGAGGAAACATTGGTATACAGGTTGAACATGGGGAAGAGTTCATTATAAGGGACTGAGGTTTAAATAAGGTGAAGTGGAAAGTATTGGGATGAGAGTTAGTGAAAGGCAAAGATGAGAAAAAGTAAGCCCAGAGCCATGTATATGTGACCTTGAGACAATTAAAAAATATGCAATTCCTCCACCCCAGACCTGCTGCTGAGGCCGTTGAGAACATCAGGGGAATGGCGGCCTTGCTTCTGGCTCTCCCTGCGGTGGAAGCACGCCTGAGGGGAAACCCTGTGGCCTCACCTGTAGCATGCCCTGGCTTGCCACCTGGCCCACAGGGCTCCTTCTCGTCCATTACTGCCAGAGGCACCGGGCACAGGATTTGGTCTGAAGCCAAAGCAAACAGCAGCTGAGAGACACACAACAGTTGGCGTCTGGCTCCAATGGCTCTGGCGCCTTCCTAGACACCCCCCTGCCTCAGAAAAGACTGCCTGGCTCGATAAAAAAAATACAACTAACACTTGTGCAGCACTTTGGGGTTTAACAGGACTTCCATGTGTCATGGCTCATCCCATCCTCCCAACTCTGCTGGGGATAAGGTTTATGATTCCCATTTTACAGATGAAAAAACTTCCAGCTCCATCCCTTACAACTGAGTGACAGTAGGTCATTAAGTCTCTTTGAACATCACCTTACTTAGCAATAAAATAGGAATAAGACTTACGACAGAGTTGTTTTGATAATTAAATTGGGCTATATGTGTGTATAGTGCTTGTATAAGTTGGCATCCGATAAATGTTCATTCTGTATTCCCAATGAAATGATTTACCCCCATTATCTCAGCCAGGGAAAGGCAGATTGGGGTCTGCATCTGCTCTTGCCATTGAGGGACAGGCCATTCTTAAAGGGTGAGAGGAACACTCCTGTATGCAGTTTCATGGATGGTGACAGATTATAAGGATGGCCCCAGCAATGTCTTCCATCCCTAGGTACATACATCTTTGCATGTGAATTTGTTGTCCCTTCCAATAAAAAGAGGAGCCTATTCTCCCTCCTCCTTGAATCTGGGCTGACCCTGTGACTTGTTTCTATCATTAAAATGTGGCCGAGGTGACACTGGGCCTTGAGTGTCTGCTCTTGCCTTCTTGATGTTTCGTGATTCCTATTTAAGAAAGCCCGTGCTGGTTCCCTTGAGGATGAGCAACCCCACAGAGAGAGAATTCCCATCATCCCAGTGGTTCAACCCATCACCCCTGAGGCACCAAATATGGGACAGAGCTCAGCTGGACCAGTCAACCCCCTAGTGGGGCATTACGCCCATTCTCCACCCCCTCACCTGCCAACTGACTGCAGCACATATGACCCCAGGTGAGGCCAGCAGAGAAATTGCTTAGTTGAGCCTGGCCCAAATTACAGAATCCTGAACAAATACATGCTCTTTGGTTTAGGCTAATAAATTTTGGGGTAGGTTGTTGTGCAGAAATAGACAACTGATACATGACTAAGGTAAGGCCCTAGAAAAATGTCAGTAAGATGGCACAGATAGTGAAATCAGGTACAAAAGGAACTGTGGACATCATAATTCTCCCTTAAATTATGTTTGATTCTCCACCATCTAGTCATTCTTTTGACTAAAGATAGAACTATGAGCCTGATGAATTGGTGGAGACCTACTCCTCTGATACGTACAATTCTTTGGATAAACACATATGGTATGATCTCCAATAAAGTTCCAGACCACAGATGTCTGATAGAGAGAGGGTCTCGGAAATACTGCCAAGATCATGCTAGGAGTCTGCAGTAAAGCTTGGGCCCAAAGGCACACAGCAAGTAGAACCAAAATCTGTTGCCTCCAACCCTTTGCTCTTCCCACCACACTGTGTAATTTCTCTGAGCCCAAATGCCATCATATAGAAATATTGACAATTTTACTGGACTCTGTGTGAGGTAAGCATTTTACCTATTCCTGCAGATCTTATACTGTAACAAAGCCCAATCTAACCCCAATGAACTGACACAACCACAAGTCTTCATTGACATTAAGCAGCAGAGATGATTATATAAAGACATTGCCGGGGGGCATGCTGGAGCCAAGAAGCACCAGTCCTGAAAGACTTCCTGAAAGAGGTGAGTTTTGCTTAAGTTCCTACCAATAAGGCAGGCACAGTATATAAGGGAGGAGAGGCATTCCAAGCAGAAACATTAACTGGCAGGGCCAGGACACCCTGTCCAGACATGGAGATTCTAACAGGAGTGATGGAATTGGGTGATGCTCTTGAGGCCATAGCAATGAGTTGTGTGTGTGCATGTATGTGTGTATGTGTCACATGCAGGGCCACACACCCCTGCCCTATACTCCATAGTGTCATGCACAATACCTTCCATGTTATCTTAAACACAGACCAAAACTCATCTTCTGTGGAGCACTTCTTGCTGCCACAATCCTTAATCCCCCACAGAATCAAAATATCCTCTCTGATCTTGGCACAGATTCTTGCTCTCACTTGTAGGCCTTTTCCATGGACTTTTATGTCTCTGTTTACTCTGTGTGTTTCATGAGTGCCTCATGCCTTTAAAGGAAATGCACCAGCCTTGGCCTGTCATTATGGACCTTTGCTGTTCTTGCCCCACTCCTGGGATGGGTGAGCCTGGGCTTTTAATTTGCTGTGACAGGAGATAATTGTTGCTTGAGTTTCCACCTCTGAAAATAAACCAGGGTGGTGCTTCCCGGCTGAGAATCCACAGAGGCAAGCTCACCCCTGGGGCCTGTGCCAGGGCTAGAGTGGCTGGTCTCAATGTCCCTCACCCCCTTTCCTTTTCTGGATTTCAAAACATACAATTAGTGTTTTCTTTAAAAGCTCAAGATGGCAAAGTTAAGAAAGTTCAGGGTGACTTTCTGATACCATATGCAAAAATTCTAGGGGTAGGAATCTGAAATTTCAACTTTAGGGATCCTAAACCCTCTACTCTGTCCTAATCCCCAGTTACAGCTTCATTTAAATGCAAGCGCATCCTAGCCTGCCCACCGGGGCTATACTCCATGCCTTTTTCCTCTTTTTTAAATACAACATCATGCATAGAAATATCTAGGCAAAGTCCCACCAATCGAAGCACTCTGAATTCCGAGTCAGATCACGGGTGTTTGGGTAATGAGCAGACCCTTCACATCTCTAAAATGAAATAGCTGGAGGTGACCTTCTAAAGTTCCTCCTGGGACATGGGATCCATTGATCTTGGATGCCATGGGCTTGTCTCAACACAGTTGACCTGAGTGAAAGGTATGGTGAAGCCTGAGTGGATCATACAAGTTCAGAGTATAATATGTCTGGGAATTGTAGATTTTAGCTATGGTTTAGGATTAAGAATATAGAAAGAGAACCCAAAGGTGAGGAAGCTCAGAGCGGCTGAGAAGGATACTGCCCCATGTGCTCTGGGGCCCTGTAGAAGTCCTTCTTATGTTCCAGGTCTCTGCTCGAATCTGACCTCCACTCGCTAGCTATATGGTCTTGGGAGAGTTATTTAATCTCTCTTAGTTTCCCCATCTAGAACATGCAGAAGATAACAAACATGCTTTACTGAACTGTCATGAAGTTTAAGATAGTATATGTGTGCTGGTCATTTTTGCAGGTCATTTGTGCCTCCTTGCAGGCACATGGTAAGGCTGCATTTCCCCAGCCCTCTGAAGCTGGAATTATCCATGTGACTTGCTTTGGCCAGTGAAATAAGACCAGAAGTATTCTGTGTTGCTCTATGCCGTAGCATTTACTAGCCAGTGTGAAGATACTGTTGTGCTCCCTTCTTGCCATGGTAACTGGCAATACATAGCTGGGATAGTTGGAAGCTCTTTTAGTCCAGGTTTAATGGATGAAGAAATGTGGAGCTGAGCTCTCTAGCCAGCCTGCATTGGACATGTACTGTGATGGAGAAGTAAACTTATTATTAGCTACTAAGATTTGGGGGTTGCTTGTTACCACAGTATAAGCTAGCCTACCCTGACTGTAACAATATATATGAAGCACCCTAGTGGCCCCTAGAACATAGTAATCTCATAATAAATAATAGCTCCTATTTTGATTCTTATGACAAAGGCCAGAACCCTTGTCTTTTAAAGCAACCACACAGAATCTAGCATAGTCCTGAGCAAATGCAAATACTCTTTTATAGTGACAGAGGATGAGTTCAAAGTCTTTGAAGTCTATCGGAACCCAGGAAAACACTGTGCCCCCAAAAAAGTGAAACTCTCTCTAACAGTTGGAGAGGGATTTCTACTATTTGCCCAAAATGTAGAGTCTTGTCATTATGTATTGTAGTTTTCACCAACCAGAAAGCCGGTAGTAGAACAACTGGTTCCTGTCCCCACTCTCAATGCAGTCATTTCTGAGGCACAGGCCTAATGCATTCTCCACTCAGAGTAGCAGATGCTGGGTACATGTCTCCAATATTTGGCATTGATTACTTGGTGCAGACACCAGCATCTCTGTTTGTGTTGAAACATATCATAGAAATAGTTTTCCTATTAAACTTAGTAAGTTATGAAACTGTAGGTATCTCAATGACATTACAGTAAAGGGATCCAGAGTTAAAGAACCATCACTCTTTCCCAGGGAGTCTCTAGTGACAAAGGAGTTTATTACAGGTACAGAACGGGTGATACAAGTAGAATTTAAGAGCATGATCTTTGATGTCCAAGCGACACAGGTTTGTATCCCAACTCCTTCACTTAACTGTAAGACAATATGTGTTCAAGAACTTTGAACTGTTCCTGACACATAGACAACATGCAGTAAATATACAATGGGTTGTGGATAATTTTTCACATTTCTATTATTGCTTTAGTTATTTATTCATCCTAAAATATGTGCTTCAAATTTTTCAGTGCCACGACCTCGCTTAATCTTCCCAGCAACTCTGTGAGATCAGTAATATTGTTCTCATTTTATAAGAGATTCAGTTGAGACACAGAGACAATGAGATTCTCAAGACTACATAGCTAGTTAAGTGGAAGAGTTGAGTTTTAAGCCCAGATTGTAAATAAGGAAGTTCCCCAAGGTCATAATCTGCAGAGAAGTGACTCTTGTGAGTAAATTCCAAAATCTAGAAAGGGAGAAGAAGTTCTTTAATTCCACCCAACTCACTCAGAAGCCCAGTGAGTTTGATTTGATAAGAATATTTAATATAGAAAGGTATGTGGATAAGAAGTGTGAGTCATCTCCGGAGCATAAATACCATCTGTGCAAAGAATGTGTGGTTAAGTAGGGGAAATACATGTCATTAAAGAGTGGCCACCTCCCCTGGGGACCCTGCAGAACCAGCAGGGCAGCCGAGGACAAATACGCCTTGCTCTCGGGCCTAAGAAGTCTCCAGGAGGAGGATGCTGAATTGGGCCTCTAAACCACCCTTCAACACAAGTCTAAAGCTTTTCCAGTAAATACTCTCTCAGGCATCTTACCCTCTCATACCTTCATTTCATGATAGAGTAATTCCACCTCAGAAAAAATTATGGTTAGAAGGGGATTTTCTTCTTTAGAGTCCAGTCAATTAACAGTGCACATAAAGATCACCAGTGTTCCCTGGACTAAAGGGGGACACAAAGGGCCAGGTTATTTTACAAGCTTGTCCATTTCCCTGATAAGTTCAGCCTTTAAGCTTAACTAGCTATTGCCAAGCAAGAGAATGAGGTGTACTGTATTTCATTACTTTTCATTCATTACTTCAACCAATATTGCTTTAGCACTGCCCTACACAAAGTGTGGTTAGGCTCTGTCAGGGAGGCAAAGATGAATTTCCTGTCCTAGGGGAGCTTGCAAAATGATAAGGGAGAGAAGGACCCTGAGGGAGGTTCTAGAAAGGCAGAGCCTATAACAAAGTACTAGCTGTCCAGAAGTGAGGTGGACTCTGGGCTGCAAAATGCCCGCAGCATTTAAGTCGGGTCTAACCAAAGTACCCACTTTATTTGTAAGCCAATGTTCTCAGGCCTCCCCAGTTCAGTGTTATAAATGAGGCCTGTTAATATAAACACCTACACTTCAATGCCTCATGGCCTCTGCTTGCATAATTGCAGGACCCTGGCACTGCTGCCAGAGTCTCCCTGGGCACCATGGAGAACCCTGAGCATGCTCAGAAACAAGTGTGCACAGCCTCAGACTGAGCCCTGGGAGGGAGGAAGCTGGGACCCTATCACAGAACCTGCTCCCCAGCCAGAGCTGCTGCACCTCCCAGGTCCTGTCAGATGTCTTCAGCACAAGGACGCCCTTCTCCCCCATATTTGACAAAATTCCTCACCAGTGGAGCCCCTTCAGCCTCTGACTTGCCCCTTCTAGAGCTCAGTCTGTGTTGTCTGTGGGGAGAGGAGACCAACCCTGGGGCCCCTTTCCTCTGCCTTTTTCTGCACTCAATCCCACCCACCTAAGCACAGACTCCTCCTTCCCCTAAAACTAAAGAGCCTGTGCACGTGTATTCCTTCAAATAAAGCCTGGGACGCGGGAAATGACCTCCCCTAGAGTGGCTCTGATTCATCATGCAAACTGGGAAAGCTGGAGAGTAGCAAATGCCGCATGGGACCCAAAACAGAGGGACTGTCTTAGGAAAACGGACTGTTGTTGGACCTGTGGCCACTCTTGTTGCCCCTCACTCTGGGGATGGGCCCTGCAGGCCCTACCGCAACATCTGAGGACTCACTGCTTTACTGGTGCCGTGTTGGCCTTTTCAAGCCAGAAGTGCAAAATAAAACCATGCCCTATTGTCAACGGCCTGCCTAGAGATATAAGACAAGTAGCCAAGGATCTGAATGGAGCAGGTGTAGAGGTTTGAACCTCCACCACACTGACAACCACCACGGAAGCCTGAGACCCAGGTTAGGAGACAGCAGCCTATAGCCCGGCTGGTGCTGTTTTGGAGGCAGAATAAGGAAATCCTCTCAGTCCAGGATGCGTTTGTCCTCACTTGCCCTGATACCCTGCTGCCCATGAAAGGGATCTTATTTAAGACTTGAGCCATGAGTTGTCTGTTGATGCCTTGAACAAGGTTCCCCCTGGACTTGAAAGTACAGTGTTTGTCCTAAGGGTGGCAGAGCAATCCCCCTTACACAACTGCGGTTTCTCTGAAAAGACAGCTGTTTATGGACTTCATTGGTTTGTATCTGCAGGAAATCAGAGCCCCTAGTCTGAGTGGGCTAATCAGGACCTGGGAATTGCCGTCTGCCCTGATAGCCACTTTCCCAGAGATCAAAGCCAGGTGGCTATGGAGACAAACTTTCAGCTGCTTTTCTTGCATCCTTCTCTGATCTGAGCAATTTATCAGTTGAATGTCATAATCCACTCAGAGTCTTCTTACTTTAGCTATTTGGTACCAGAATGTTGAATATCAGATGATTTAATGGTTGGAGCCTATGCTTAATCTGCCTTATAAACAATCCTGTGATTTAAAAAAAAAGCCTCTTCCATGTACAACTGACACAGGAGGACGCAATGTTAGGAAATCCAGTGGGCCCCATTTAGTCTCATCTTCCTTTAGCCCAGGGATAGACAAGCAGGAGCACTCTGTGATGAGGGCGTGCTGAGCAGGGCGGGACGAGGTGGAGCTCAGTGAGAGCCTAGCTGTTCCTCATGTGGTGAGAAGAGCAGGGGCCTTTGGCACCACTTCTCAGTGGAGTTCCTGGGGCACAGGCTCCCTCTCTGCGCTATAGGGAGGATTCAGGACTCCCACGGACAGAGAAAGCCCTAGGGCAAGCCCAGTGTCAGGTCTTTTGGGATCTCCGCGCTAAGCCCAGAGAATGAACTACAGTGGTCTAGGCATGTGCATCCCCTTCTGTGCGGCCTCTTCCAGGAAAGATGTCTATTCTGAGTGTATATGGGCTTCCATATCCAGGTGAGCTGGGTACCAGGATGCGGCTGAGCCTGTAGGGTTGCCGACCAGCTTTCCTGGGTGCTATGACCACAGACCCCAGGGAGCTCACTGGTGTTAACTCTCTCCCGCCCCACACTGCTACCCTGCGGGTTGCCTGGATACCAGGAAACCTTGCACTGGGGACTGCCTCCCTTCACCTTTGCCCTGGCGCCTACAACCCAGAGTCTGACCCAGCCTGCCTGGCCCTGTCTTGGGAGTACCTTCCCTATAGTGAGTATTCAGCATCTGGAGCTGCAGGCCACCACATAGGTTCCATAGGGACTGCCTGGCACCTGGTAACAAACAGCTCAATAAATATTTGGTGGATGAATGAGTGAATATGAAATTGTACTCTGCTTTCTCCTGAAGAGAAGAGACTGTTTCCTCTCAACTCAGACTGGGAGGGTGATGGGAGTGGTTTGGCCACCCGGCACCCACTCCAGTCTGCAGACTCTGGGATGAGAGACCAGAATCTAGGAAGCACGAGGAGGTTCCTTGCCCCAGTCTCCAGACAATAAGCCTGGTCAATTCACTTTAAAGACAGAACTTCACAAGAGCTGGGGGTGGAGGGGAGTTGTGTTAAAACAAGCATATTCTGAATCCTCCAGAAGATGTTATAACCAGACTCACTATGCAGAATCTGATAAGGGCTGGATATGGAAAGGGGAGTTTGGGTGGTTCCATAATCAGTCATAGGGCTGTAATATGGCCCATGTGTTCCCATCCTAACACAAGCCAAACAGTTCAGAAGCTTTCCTGGCAATGGCAGAGGCAGGAAATAGTGGTTGATAGACTGATACAGAACCGTCTCCAGCTGCCTGGGTACCTGGTGCAGAGCCATTTTCCCAGAGGCCAAGGCTGATCGCAGCCATGACTCTAACTCTCCACTTCAGACACCCACGGCCCATGTTGGCCAGAAGGGAAGTTTTTCATAGTCACTTCACTATGTAATGTGTTAATAAGAACAAACCTGGACACTGGCTCAGAAGCTATCTTTCCCTGTGGACAAGTGGGCTTTATGTTGGGAAGTAAATCTTTTTCTTGCCCAGATGAACAATAGTCAATGCTTCAGGGGGGGATCATATAACAGAAACTCCAGAATGGTCAGGAATGCCTCTAGCCTCTCTCAGGGGCTCACTCCAATCCAAAAGGATAGCTCAGTACGGGCTTGTGAACGCCCAGGCTGTGTGAGCACTGGGCAACTCAAGGAAGCCTGGCCAACACGCACCCCTGGCAGAAGCCATATTGGCAGGTGAGGGGGGTTTGAAGCCAGGACAAAAGGGAGCTGACTTTGTGGAGCCTTGGGCTGACCACCTTGCCCCCAGCCCAGCTACTCAGCGTCTCTGGGGAAGCGCACCAGCATTCTCCAGCGATGGCATTTGTCACACAGTGGCATTTCCTAGACCCCTCCTCCCGCTGACTGTGCCTCTGGGAGCTGCTGGGAGTACACCGGCCAGACAGCCCAGGGTGGTGAGTCAGTAGGCTGACATCCTCAAGGAAGGTGGTGTCTGGCTCTGACTTGGGAGCTTCCCCCGGACTCAGCATTCCCTCTCCCTTGCCATACCAAAACCTCCAGATCACCTGTCCTAAGAAAGAAAAAGCTTCTCCAGAACATTCCAATCTTAGCTCCTCCCAATGTTTCTTGCATGCAGGCAGCCCCTGAGTGACAGCATTTACCATTACTTCACGTGTGCTGGTACTGAACTGGCTGCGTAAAGGTCACTTAGGGAGTTTGTTAAAAATCCAGATGCCTGAGCCCCACTGGAGACACTTCCTTGTGGGGAGGTAGGATGGGGGAACAGAGATCTATGTTCAGACAGTTCCCAGCTACTTCTAAGACTGCTAGGGCCTGGAATCACCAACAACTGGAGTAAACAATTATGAAAGTGCTTTAAAATATTCCTTTCTTTGTCAAGACCCATGGAAAAGTAAATTTGATGCCCAGAGACCGTTTTGCTTGCTGACAGCTTTAGGAAAAGCAGTTCCCTCTTTCTTTAAAAAAAGGCTGCTCTCTAGGTTCTTTGTGTATCCTCAACCAGCATGAATCTGCAAGCAGATCCAAGACAATGCAGGCTGCAGACCTTCATCCTGAGCATCCCAGGCTCCCATGGACACAGCGCCCAGCACGTCCCTGAACAGCTGGTGATGAGTGAGGCTGTGAGCTTTCCTTCAGGGCTCACCAGATCCCAGAAGCTTCTAGAAGGGGTCTTACTGGGCTATCAAGCACTTATAGCTCAGGAAGAGGTAAAACTTGATGCATACTGCAGAATAAACTCCTGGAAATGGCTTAATTCTCCCTATCATGTGAAGGGCAGAAATGTGTCTGGAAAAAAAAAAAAAAAATCAGAGTGAAGCCAAAGTGCATGTTGCTAACAACAAGACTGAATTAAGTAACAAGAAAGATCGTGCTGGTTGCCAGTGCTGAGACAGGAAATAATTCATTTTCCTTTAACTAATCTCTTTGTTTACATTATTCCCTTTGCTCCACAGGACTGGCTCAGAGAAGGTCTGTTTTTTCTGTTTTGCTTTTTTCATTCCTTGGTCAGTAGGATTTGGTCGCACTGAGCCCCAGCTCAGGAGCTCTGTGGCTGAAGCCATTGTTATGAGTCACAGCAGACTCACTGTGGAAGGAGGGGGAAGACAGCAAGGCCGGCAACAGATTGGCTCCCCTGGTTGGGAGAGACCCTGAACTGTCCACCTACACTGTCCCTCCCCACAGCCAGCTGGGCCAGTGGGACTGACCTGTCTACTGGGGGATGTGGAAGGAGGGAGCCATGTCTGCCTTTCTCACATTTGCATGTCCTGCTCTTGGTACAGTGCCTAAGGATACTGAACACAAGAATGATAAGATGAAGAAAAAGACAGATGATTCCCACAGTGGGCTAGACAAAGTTTGCTATTTCTTTCTCTCCACACGCTTATCCATATAGAGCAGTCAGACTGGGTGGGGATGGGCAGGAGGGAGGGAGGAAGGGAGAGGGAAGAGGGAGGAGGAGAGGAGGGAGGAAGGGAACGAGGCAGGGAGAGAGAAGGTACTCCCTGGGTCAAAATCATGGATGGCTGCTACTGGGTGAAGGGAGGTCTCATTATCCTGTCTCCGTGGCTCAGAGATGTCAGGCCCATCAATGGCCCACACCATCCGATGCAGCATGGAGATTAAGAGCCGGCCATTGTAGAAGGTTCTAGTTGGGGAAGGCGTGTGCTGGTGTTCCTCTCCAGTGGCCTCTGGCCTCATAGCTTCCCCGGGGAAGCATGTCAAGTCCTGCTCTCTTCATGGGTTGGTTCTTTTTCTCTTCAACTCCCAGAACCCACTGGTTTGATCTCTGGTCACCCACATCATGACATCTGGGGGCACGAGGGGGCTCAACCCCTCCTCAGCGCTGTCAGTCAAGGTGGGGAGAGAAGGCCCAGGAGCCCGCATTCAAAGGGCAACTAGGGTGGTGCCCAGCACATTCAACCCCTTCCTTTCCAGCCTGCTCTCTTCTGGGCAAAGTCATGTCATGCAACATCAAAGCTCAGTCAGTGAACATTCATGGCTCTACACCGTGGCAAATACCCTCGATGCCTATCCTGCATGCAACAGAGAGATCCTAACTGACATACAGTTTTTTGTCTTAAATAATGAAGAAAATTGCTGTTTTCTGGGTTCAAGCAAAAATAAAACTTAAAAAAAACTGTATTTAAAAGGTTCGTTATCTCACAGGCTGCTAACTATGTACTCTGAGCCACACTCAATAAAAGCTTCATATAACTGTCTTTGAGATTAACAGCCACCTCTTGTGCTTTTCAAGTTATTAAAGACGTTGGCCTGGTGGAGAGGCTGTAAACTTTCTATACTGGTGATTAGTCAGCGGGACCACATCCCACCCAATCCCCCAGGGAGTTCCTAACAAAAAGGTCCTTGTGCCCCAAGCACCAATTTTTCTTTCTTGTCTGTTCATTCTAATTCCACTCAATTACTTCTGAGCAAACTGTTTTATTCCTGTCAACTCATGTTATTTACTGGAGCCTGTCAGGAGGACTGAAGTGGAGGTTGATATTATGTAGGATGTTTTGAGACTCATTAAAATGCTTTAAAACAATCACCTATTGTGATATTCACAGCCCTATATGGAGTGGCTGTGTCTGGGCCATTGGGAGCCTGGATCACTTTATTTATTTGCTATTAAAAGTTTCAGGTTAGAATGGCTTTTCTTGCTACAAAAATTTTGGACCTCGGAACCCAGGACCTAGTGTGGACTCCTGCAGGCTTCTGGGCAAGGATCTGAAAGTAAATGGATTAAGTGTGTGTGTGTGTGTGTGTGTGTGTGTGCAAGTGGCCAGAGAGGCTTCCCTTCCCTAGGAGAATGTATGTAAGAGCAGTTTTCCTCAAGGAAAGGTTCCCCACTGTGTCACTCTCAGTCCATCCTTATTCATACAGTTCCCAAACAATTTAAATGGACAAGGCATCAGGCTAGATTGTCTGAGGGTGTAAAGCATATGACTCCATAGTTTCTGTATCAATAAAGGGTCCATTTTACTGATGGCACACAGCTTGTCAGGTGCCAGGCGAGCACTTACAGCCAGAACTCTGGACCAGAGAGGGTACATGAACAGTCTCATTCTGTCCACTCGCCCTCGCAGTTCCCTCTCGCTTCCCGTTCTGGCCTTCTGGGTTCCTACCACCCATCCTCCCTCTGCTACAAACATCTTTGCTGAGACAGGGCTCAGCCTGACAGGCCCTGGTGTTGGAGATGGACTCTTGTGCTCTAGGCCACTCAGAATCCAGCAAGGAAGCTCTGCTCAAGCTAGGGTGGAAGTAGAGGATTTTTGGTTACCAAGACCCAAGATCTGGGATTCATTACAGGGCTAGAAATAAAAGGTCTCCTTCAATGATACTAAGATGCTCTATGATTTCAGTGGTTGCCTTGATCTCAAAGTGACGCTCAGAAAGAGGCCCAGCCACTGTGCACAACACCTCACACAGTTCCAGAGCATGGCTTTCCCATGGGTGTCTCATCTGTTTGCATGTGCCATCTTTGCCCCAAGCCAAGAGATGGTAGGTGTCATCCAGAAGTGGCAAAGGCAGGGCAAAGCGAAGGGGGAGGTCCAGAGCCATGTGTCATCAGCCAGGTCATTTCTCCTTTCTCCAGCTGCATGAAGAGGGAGTTGAGCTAGACCAGTGTTTCCCCGGCTGTGAGATGCTGACCTTTGCTCCAGCGCAGGCCATCCCAGCCACACACCCTGAGGAAACACTGCCCACTCTATCCCTAGCTCCTAGAATGGCCTCCCACCACTGTGCCTTTAGAAAGTGTTGTATTCACTGATCACCAAGAGCAGTCCTCCCTCTTGAAACTCCAGGAGGCAATGGATCAGGAATATGAATAAAGAAAATTATAGGGTATTTGCCCGAGGCAGCGGCTATCCCTCTGGCTATGTATACTAGGCACTTGGGGGAGATACATAAAAAATAAGACCCACAGGTCTGTCTCTCAGCCCAGGGATTACGATTCCATGATTCCCCAAGTCTGGGGTGGGCCCCAGCACCTGCATTTCCAACAACTCTCCAGGCAGTTTTGAGGTGTAGCAGGCATCAAGGCTGATATGCTGGGGCCAAGTTTACAACCAGATGCTCTCACAAGGCAAGGAAACAAAGGAAGAGTTAAAGCAGGTTTTTTAATTGCTCACTTGTGTTCACAGGAGGGCTGATTGTGCCTGGCATGGTTTTAGAAGATACTTCACCAGAAGTCAACAACCTGAGATACAGTGAGGCAGAATTGGTTTGGTTTTGCTTTAAACCTCAGACTGACACTCAAACCTCACCACAAGGGCAAACACCTTACAGCCTGATTGACAGGCAGCCATTGCCTGGAACCAGATGGGAAGTGGAGCTGGCTGTCCACCCCAGAAGCATCGGGGACCTAGATGAGAAGGGCACTTGCCATAGGTGGCCTCCTCTGTGTCCTCTGGCTGCAAGCAAAGCTGACCCATCCTGTCCCAGGGGTCAGAGCTTCAGGACAGAGAAATGAGGAGGTCAGAGAGAGGGCATCCCAGCTTCTCAGATCAAGTCTTGACTCGACCAATGGCCATTTCTCAGGAACCAGGCTGAGTTTCTGAGAAAGGAAAGCAACACAGACCCCGAGTCACTGGTTCTCCGATGCACACACAGAGGAGAGCAGCTGGGCTGCCTGCCCGCTGGGCAAGTGCAACCTGCTGACCAGGGGAGTCTGGTCCTATTCAGAATGAGCCAAGAGTGATGAATCTTTCATAGACTGATGTTCAAGGTGAAGGGTGCACGCCTGGAAAATAAGTCTTATTCCTACTACTCCCTCTCATATATTCTACAATCCAGACATGCCGGATGACTCACTGCTATTTAGGCAGACCCTGTTCTCCTCCTTGAGCATTTGCTCCTGTTTTTCCCTCCCCACCTCTGTCTGTTGGACTCCTACACATACTTTAAGGCCTCTGGCAAATTGCTCCATTCATCTCCCCATTAGACACAGTGACATCATTCCCCTTTGGAACCGCCCTAGTATACTTTTTATATATTTCATCTGGCATTTTTCTTCCACAGTCATGTTTCCTATTTCCTTGTATTATACACCCCTGGAGGCTGGAGAGTGAGCCTCATGCCTTCCTCTAGATCCACACATTTCAACGTCGCGCTTTGTCTGCAGCAAGTACCCTGTGAATGTTACCAAATGGAAGATCCTGCCTGTGCTGACAGTCGGAAAGCATCATGATCCTCACCCCCTGTAGGTGGGCGCTCTCTCCATCTCTGCAGCATTGTGTTGTCACCAGGCATGCAGCACAGCTCTCACAGATGGCTGGGCCTCCTGGGCAGAGCCAGGGTCTTGAGTGGAGGGTATGGACTCCTTTGCGTTTCTGCCCCCAAGTGCTGTTGAAAGACATTCCAGTCCCCATTGCATTTGGGGTCCTCCTCAAGAAGTAATGAAAAAAGGAAATTTGCTCGACTGGGAATAAAACTTGGGTGTGTACATGGACCACATTTTGCAACAGATAGTAAATCATCTGATTAATAGGATTGGTCATGTGACAAAATGTAACGCATTATTTCCTATATTATCTAGAGTTTTCATGTTCATAAATCTTACCTCCTTAAGAATGGGGAAGCTTCTTGAGAGCAGAAAAAGTAACTTACACAATGGTAGAAAATTCACGGGTGTTGGACTCAGAGAAATCTGGATTTGATGCTCAGTTTCCTCACATCACAGCCAGGCACGGACGGCAGGTCGCTGCACTTCTTTGCGCTGGTTTCCTCATTTATAAAATGACAGCAATGCCGACCACTGTGGAAACCAAATATACTGATCATGCAAATGCCTGGCATATTACCTGTCACAAAGTAGGCGCTCCTTTCGGCCCTACCCTCCCTTCGGCCCTACTCCTTTTTGCTTGTCCTGTAAAATAGACAGATGCTGCAAGATTTCTGTGTATTTTCAAGATTTCTTGAAACTGTTTTCAAGCATATTATTTCCAAGATCTCTGCAGCCATGTTTTCTGAACCAAAAATCGAAGGCCCATGATTCCAGTATACTTATAAGGACGATCAACAAAATATTAGCAGTTAGGACTGTCTCAGGAAATGCCAGACATGTAGCCACTGTATTGTGACCACAAGTTCATATGAACGAAACAAACATAAAAACTGCGTCAAGTAACTCTTGCCACAGGTCAGACTCTTAACACGATTACAAAATTGCTTCATTCTGGGCCATGAAACAGGGGACGAGGGGACAAGAAGCCCACACTGCTGTGGTGGGCCCGCAGGCAGACGCACCGTCCCAGATACCATCTGCCCACCTGCTGACTCCTTGGGTCACAGCGTCCCATTTCCATGCACTCTTCCAATCATATCCTGGCTTGTGATGTTTTTCTCAGAAACACTTGAGGGAATTAGTTATCCAGCTAGTCCATCTATATAATCTGAGACTCAAATTAAGAAAAACAAATGAGTTCCCACTGCTGGAAACCTAGTGAGGTAGTCTCCACACGGCGTTTCGAAGGTCCTGTGGCAGCAGCTGAACCGCTCCGGAAGGACTAGAAAGGCCCACAGAAAGAAAGCTTGCTGTGACCGAATCTCTCATGTGGAATGGCTCTTTTTGTCCTGGTGTTTGTGTGCTTATTTTGTTGTCGATCAGAGGTGGCTTCTTTGCCAGCGTTTCAGAGCACAGAGAGGCACACTTCCTGTCCCCTACCCAGGAACCAGCGTGCGTGGCTCCTCTTCCAAATTCGCAATCCAGAAAGCTGACAGCAGGGTTCTGCAACAGATGCCTGTGGGCGCACCAGGAAGAGGTGGATTTGTTTTGACTGAGGCCTGGAAAAGAGGACTTTCAGTGCTCCATCCCTTAAATGCATGGTGTTCTGAATATGGCTTTGAAGGTTGTTAGCCAGAGTGGATTTAACACACAGCCTCAAAACTGGCAGCTGTCTTTGCCACAGATGTTGACCCTGTCCTGCAAATAGACAGGCATTGTGTGTAATCACCCCGAGCATTTGCCACACTGCGGAATAAACTCAGGGTCTTCCCACTGGGGACGTTTCTGTGATATGGTGGACTGGACGCGGCCTGAAAAAGAATAGTTGTGGTGCACCCTCCATCCCAACTGCTTGTTCCCTCTCCTTGACCTACCCTTTGTGGGAAGCCAGGAATGCCAAATATTTCTTGTAGCTCTGCCCAGGCCTTTACTTTATTTACACTCCCCCACCCCCTGTTCCCCAGCCCCAGCCCTGTCTCTTTTCCTGGGGCAGCGCAGGCATTCTTTCTCTCTCTCCTTGTTGAATGATTGCATTTTTGTTTGAGATGGTACGTCAAAGGTATTTCAAATAAAGAAAGACAAAAGCATAAAATGATGTCCCCTGGATAGAAAGCTGTGCTCTGGCAGGGAATTCCATGTAAGGGACTTCCTTGATAAAGTTTCTAGGCTGCAGATAAAAGAACTTTTTTCAAAAAATGAAAAAAGATAGAGTCAGTCAAATATAAACCAAAAGAACATGAGGTGGAAGATTGATGGGGAATATTTTTAAAGAACCCACTGGCCGCTCTGTGTGTTTGTTTCCTGAAGGTCAAAATTAAGCCCTTAGATCAAGTCTTTCATTTTTTGGTTGCTTTTCTAATTCTAGAATCTCCTCTAACCACACTGGGAAAGCAAAGTGGGGATATGACTTCTTCTGTAGTTATTGCTATACATTTATGAGGACATTTTCTTCAACAAATCTGTTTGCCCGAAAACACATTCTCAAAATCATTTCCAGGCAGTATAACCCTGGAGGTGGGACCTCAGGGAAGCTATCAATGTTTTCATTACAATTCTATTAAAGAGAAGAGGCAGGCATCCTGAAGAGGTCTCCTCTGGCTAGTATAGCTCTGTGTTCTAGCTTGCGCGGGGGCAGGCTCATTCTTATTTGTTGATCTGGTGATTATTAATATTGCCCTCTTTCAAAAGTGTCTAGTTTGGAGGATATATTACATGGGCACCCTGCCTATCACCAAATGTGCCATTTCTGATGTCCATTTCAAACAGTGTGATCAAACAACTGGTTCTGCAGCCAGTCTGGGAGTTGGCCGGACTGTCCAGAGGGAAGAAATGGTATCTGAACACACAGGAGGCCCAGTGGTCTCAGAGGCCACAGTGTCACTCATCCCTCGGGCTGGATCCTGAGCTTTGCCCCCGGCTGCTGGCTGCATGCCACCAGTGAGATTTTTTTAAAACCTTGGACTGGACCAGAAGAGACCTGGCTTTAGAACAGAAGGCAAAGCAGACCTCTAGGTCCCTTCTTCCCTGTTGCAGGTCATCATGCTCATCAAGACTCCTCTACTCCAGCAGCTGCAGTGAAGACAGGGACCTTGCTGGCCGAGGCAGGGCACCTCAGTCCAGGAGGGCTAGAACATCCCTAAGTAGGAAGAAAAACACCATTCGACGTGTCTTTATCAGCAAATGTCAAAACTACACCAGAGACTTCAGCCTGGACATCATTGCTTGCCCAGTCAAGCTGTTGAACTGTTTTAGAATTCTCTGCGAGAATTTAGGCCATAGGACAAATTTTGGAGATTGAATGAGAGGAGCAGTGAAGGGATTGATTCATGCTTATGTCTTAGGCTCTGGGCTCAAGGTGTAAATACTTGCTCTGTGAATATGTGAGTAATGGCATTGGTGCAGCAGGGGTTGGGGGGTGGGATTTGAATCCACTCTTTATTTTTTTAATATATTAGAGAGTTTATCTTTAACAAAAATTCTTAGTCATATGTTGTCATTTTCAGACATTCCCTAAAGATAGAGTGTTTTGGTATGTTTCATTTTACTACTTAGGCAAAGCTGGTTTATAATTCTGACAGCGTACATACAAAATTAATATGCAAAAAAATCTGTTCAATTTGTTACTTTAAATTTTAACTAGGGTTAATTTTAAATGGATTGAGAAGCAACCTGTGATGCTGGAAAATGTCTTGTTAACTTCCAAGCTAAACCATGACACTGATGGACACGAGACAGGTGCAGGGTCTATTACCCAGACTTGCCTGCCAGGTCCCACTCTGTGGAATTTGGGGTAATGTCACACACAAGAAATGGATTTGGTTAAACTCTAGGACCATGCTATATGAATAGAGTAAGATACAGGAGCATTGAGAAAATAAACCATGTTGGTTTTAATGTAGGAATACCTTTCTTCCCTGTTTGATGCCTGGGCAAATGGGCTGATGGTTAAAGAGTTAAATATTTAGAATTGGAAAATTATCAGTAGACTTAAAAAGTATCTCTGAATTTTGTAATTCAATTTAGAGAGACCTTCCAACACAGGGAGTGACCTAATCCAAATATTAGCAATCACACAATGACAAGAGGGGAACTAAAACTCAAATAGTAAATACCCACACATGGATTAAGCTAAACAAAATGAGATTCAATTTTTGGCAATCCATAATGAGAGTCTATTTGCTTGATAAACAGTTTTTGAATAGCACCTTTTCCTATATTTGCTAGATGCTTTATCATTTCTAATTTCCTGTGTCCAAAGAATGGCTCTGTATAGTTGCTGTGGAATTGAAGGCACACACTCTGTTTATGGAGTGAACTTCTGTGGACAGGCTGCCTCCCGTCAACTCTTCCCCTTCCTTTTACTAATTAACAGTTTTGACATTTGAGATGACCGTAGTACTTTAAAGGTCTAACACATGACTTTTGTAAACAAATATGATATTCTTGGTGTGAGTTATTGCTCCTTCTAAGGAAGGAGTCAGTGCTATTTCCAAACTAAGGAAAATGGGGTTGTTTATTTTGTGAGTTAAATGTTTCTGAGATTTTTGTTGTGTTCTGTTTGCTTCAGAATCCATCAGGGAATTTTCTACATGGAACCTGGTATGGAATTATTCAGCCCTTTTTAAAAATAACTGCCTTATGAAACAATTAGAATGTATTGGAGTTGATTATACATTTAAAGAGTGCTTTGGCATGTGGTGGGTGGTATGGATATCATTTAGTCATGGCACCAAAATGGATGTAAAGAATAGTAGGACTGATTTTTTTTTTTAATTGAGTGCTCCTTTTCTAAGGAAGGTGCTGTTTCAGCCTGGGCCAAATTGGCATTTCCCTTGATGCATCACAAAGAGCAGTCTTAATCCCTTTCCAATATGTATTTTGTGTTTGCACATTTTGCTGACTTGGGGAGGTAAGCTAGTGTTCTAATTCCTTAACTATTCTTCTGATTAAAGTAAATGCAATCTTAAAAATTAAGCTGAAAATACATTAGTAATTACTTTAAAAGTATAATAAATATATAAACTTCTGTTTGTATAGAACTTAGAATTGATCTGGTCTCAACAGACCAAATATTATTAATATATGAATGAAAATGGTGATACAATGTTACAGATATTAAACATCTGCAGCAATAAATTTCTTTCCCAGAACATCCTGATGCTTTAAAACTATGAATTAGAATCAGCATACACTTAATAGGAAGCTTTATTTGTTATATGCATTAGTTATTAGCCATTTTCAACTGTTCCCCTATTTATTTCACAAAGAGTAAGTTTTACATTTCAGAAGATAGATCAAAATCCAGCTCTTTATTTATATGATTTAGTTCAATTTCATGTTCTTTTCTAACTGTATTTTGAAATAATTTTAGACTTAACAATTACAAAGATAGTACAGAAAGTTTCCTTTACCCTTTAGCCAACTTCCCCTATTGTAGCATCTTACATAACCACAGTGCGATGAACAAATCGAAGTATTAACACAGGTACAACACTAATAACTTATATATAGACCTTACTCAATTAGGCAATTTTCCTACTAATGTCCATGTTCTGGTCTAGGAGCCAATCCAGAATCTTACAGCCTTTCAGCATGTCCTCGTCCCTTTTGGGGTACTTCCTTATTGCCTGTCATACTCTTTTTAAAAGAACCATTCAACTCATTTTTATAAAGTTGCTATGTATGCATTAGAATAAATTCAAGCAATGCAGAAAACTATGAAGTATTCATCTATTAGATCAAAAATTAATCTATTACATTTTTAAAAGTATTAAAGCTATTTTTAATAAAAAGGATTAGAAATAATTCCACTTGAATTTAACAGAAAAAACTAAAATATAGTTAGCTGGGCTTAATATTAGGTAAATATTTCTCTATAAAAGATATGTTCTAAATTATCTGTCTGAAGGCAAGAAAAAGATTATGAAAAACATTTAGATATTCATCAGTTAGCTTTTATTGTATAATAAACCACTCCAAAGCTTTATGGCTGAAAACAAACAGCATTTACCGTAACTCATAGGTCTACAGGTCTGTGGGGGTAGTCCTGCCGATCTGTCTTGGCTGACCTTGGGTGAATTGCTTAAGCATCAGTGGTCAGGACATGGGTCAGCTGGAGCCTGGCTGGCCTATAGTCACCTCACTCACATGCGTGGAAGTGGGTTATCTCTTGGCAGGAGTGTAGGGGGTGACCTGGTTGTGTGATCTCTCATCCTCCAACAGGATAGCCCAGGCTTGTTCACATAAAGGTGTCAGAGTTACGAGAGAGAGAGACAGAGGGAACTGTGCAAGGCCTCCTGAAGCTTAGGCTCAGAGCTGATGTAACATGCTGTTGGCCAAAGCAAGCCACAAGACCACTCAGATTCAGGGATGGTTTTCCATATTTTTCCTATGTACTGATGGCAATCATTCAAATAGGAAGTTTTCCCAATAGCAGTGCTCTTTAAATCTGCAGATGTAAGCATTTACTTTGGGATTGTTTTTTAATTACACTTTTTGGAACATATTTTGTTTCATTTGTTCATTTCTTCTTTGCAAATACCAATTATGTATTTTTGGATTTTTTAATTAAAGTATTATTGATATACAATCTTGTGAAGGTTTCACAAGAACAAAATTGTGGTTTCAACATTCACCCATATTATCAAGTCTTCATCCTCCACTGTAGTCACTGTCCATCAGCGTAGTAAGATGTTATAGAGTCATTATTTGTCTTCTCTGTGCTATACTGCCTTCTGCGTGATGTACCTAAATTGTGCCCCTTAATGTCCTTCTCCCTCCCTCCCCACCCACCCTCCCACACCCCTTCCCTTTGGTAACCGCTAGTCCCTTCTTGGAGTCTGTGAGTCTGCTGCTGTTTTGTTCCTTCAGTTTTGCTTTGTTGTTATACTCCACAAATGAGTGAAATCATTTGGTACTTGTATTTTTCTGCCTAGTTTATTTCACTGAGCATAATACCCTCTAGCTCTTCCCATGTTGTTGCAAATGGTAGGATCTGTTTTCTTCATATCTCTGAATAAATATTCCATTGTGTATATGTATCACACCTTCTATCCATCTATTGATGGACACTTAGATTGCTTCCATTTCTTGGCTATTGTAAATATTCTTTAACTATCACTCATATCTATCTTCTTCCTTATAATCTTTTTTTTTTATTACACATGCCTAGAATGGCTCCTCAGATATTTGCAGACCTGAGGTTATCGAGGTTTCAGATGGAGTGTCACATGATCAGAGACGTCTCCTGGTCATCCCATCTAAGTAAGGCCTTACTCTTTCATCTTCCGTTATATATAGTCCTATTTTACCTTTCTCATAGGACTACATACATTTACTATGTATTTAATTTTCTCTACCCCTCCCTCCATTCCAGATTGTAAGCCCCATGAGGACAGAGATGTTGCCAGTCTTAAATACTGCTAAAACCCTCACACTGAGCAGCATTCCTGGCATGTTTGAAGGATTCAGTAATTACTTGTTGAGTGAATGAAGGTATGTCCTGTCTGTTGTAAGTTAGGTTTATTCTGATTTTGGTTTCTTCTTTGTAATATTGTTCATTTACACTTATCTCCTACAATTTCTTTACGGTTATAGAGAACTCTGTCTGAACTCTTCCTCTGTTTCCTTGGAAAATTTATCTTGTTCTTTCTTTTGCTTTGTCTTCCATTCCATTCTTCTTTATTTTCTCCCTCATTTCAAAGCGGGTCTGTGGGCGTGATTCTTTCTGATCATTATTCATCTCCTATTCCTACTGAAAGTCTGTAGTGGAAGCTCAGGATATACTTGTATTGCCTCTTACCAAATCAATTATTTTTCTTAACCTCTGAATATATACCATCACTCAGTTTTTAGCATTTAGGAGGTTAGTAATTTTAAAAATGCTGTTTTCCTCCATTTTCTTCATCCCCATAGCTGTGGTTGCCTCCATGGCTAGGAGACTCAATAGAACAGATTAAGTAGAGAATAGGTAAAAGTTGTGTGTCACCCTGGTTTCTCCCTCATGTCTACCTGCCATGTTCTTTGGTGTCAAATAAGGTCTCTGTGGGGTGAGTCCTCTCCTGTCGTGGCCCTCTGTGCCCCTGGATCTCTCATCACTTAAAGAATCCCCGGCTGGGTGTTTCAGGGTGGCCTCACTTGCCTTGGGGGAACTGTTCTCTGGCCCAAGCTCTGAGGATGTGCTGTTAGTTCTCAATGTTCTTCCTCATTTTGCTCCAGATTTCACAGCATTTGGCAGGTTTGCTACATAGTTTATAGTTCAAGATTGGAGTCAGATCCTCATTTTATTGGCAACTAAAATATTTGTCTCCATTTTTTGTTCTTTTTGAGATTATTGAGGAAGGGGAGGTGGAGCATCGGTGTCTGTGCACCACAATCTTTAACCCAAACTCACTCTGTGCTTTTTCAATTGCATTTGACCACGTTGGGTTACCCAGTGCAGGCGGGCCAGAAGCGCCATTCACCCCCAGGTTTAGGACTTAGATCGGAATTCTTATAAGATTTATCTAATTTTTATTGCATAACTTTGCTTCCATCACCTTTTTTCTCCATTCCCTTCACTCTGCTTTTCTCTACCTCCAAACCTCTAGAGGTGTTTTGTTTTGCTTCCCAGTGTAGTTTCAATATTCTCTCTTCCTCCTCTGACAGTGATTTTCTTTGTCATCTTGTGGCAAGGGCTTTCCTAATCCTTCATCTCCCTAAATTCCCTAACTGAAGCCCCAGAGTTGCCTGGCCTCGGACAAGTAGTGTGTTGCCAACAACCATCACCACCATGATAATCGCAGCCAAGCTTGCCACTGCTTATTGAGCATTTACTTCGTGCCAGCAATGATGCTCAGGCTTGTACATGTATCATCCTAGTAATCCTTTCCATAATCCAACAAAGTTAATAGATTACCTGCAATTAAAATGCAAGGATGTAAGCAATAACTTTTTCCTAAAACTTGCTCCAGAATTACAGTCATAGATGTCACTGTGTTTATTAAAGAAAATATCTTGAAAGATATTCTTGGGGTTCTTGAACTCTTATAATGGCAGAAAAGGGGATGAGGGCTGAGGTTTTAAAGGAAAAATTGTTGCTTTGCTAATGGAGGGAAAAGGAGAAGGATTTGAGAGGAGAGGGATCCAGGAAGTTAGAGGCCAGCCCTGAGAACCCCTCCGGAACCGGAGAACCTGAGAACAGGAGAGTTTGGACTTCCACTAGCTGCAAGATTGTGGTGGTTGTTGGGGTGGAGGGAGGATGATGTAATAAGCCAATTTTGCTCTGAAGAGGGAGTGAGGCCACAAGGTTTTATGGCATCTGGGTTTATGTAGGTAAGGCAAATGAGGCCCAGAGAAAATAAACAACTTGCTTAAGGACACTTAAAATATGGAGGGCCTTCTTGCTATTTAATAAACATGCCCTGTTCCTTTCTGCTCAGGATATTTCTGGGGGAATGTTTTCCCTCCAGATCTGTGCCCTGCCAACTTCTTACCATTTAGAATTCTCTTCAAATCATCTCCTCAGAGAAGCTTTCCTCCACTTCCTCTCAAAAGCAGTCACCAGGATACCCTCACCTCTACTCAGTCTCCATCTCCTTACCATCCTTTATTGTTCTGAAGCATAGCAGGTATCACTACCAGATGTAATATAACAAATTTAACTTTCAGTCTAGCGCCTCTAATAGGATATAAGCTTCAAGAAGACAGTGTTTCTGTCCCTCTTTCACCACTGTATCCATGGTGCCTATTACAGAGTTTAGCATTCAGATGGTGCTCAATAAAAATTTGATAAACATGCTTGATAAATGTTCACTGGGCGCCTTCTGTATGTGCAAATGGTCTCTTGTTTTTATAATTTCCAGGTGATCAAATGCTACCCAGATCATTAGTTTCTAAGCTAGTCATGCAGATCACCTATTTTCTTCCTAACTGAGCCAAATTATGCATTGTTTTGCATGACATCCCTGTTCTCACAAAGAGCTGACTTACTCTGAAGAGAACTTCAAGGACCTCTGGTGAAGCACCACCACTACTTCCTTGGCACGAGTGCTCAGAGCCACTGAGTTGCCTTCTAATGGTCCACACAGCACAGGTAAGGAGGCAGCAACTTTTGAGCGGTTAAGAGCAAGTGCCTAGAATAGACTGGGTCAAATCCCAACTCTGTGACCAAGACAATAATATTACCTTCTTCATAGAGCAGTTGTAAGAAAAACTTGTCGAGACCTGCACAGAACAGTACAGCAAGGGCACAGGATCTGTGTAGAACACCTGGTGAGCAGACCCGCTAACTTTAAAATCTGTGAACACATCCTGGATGAGGGGACTCTTGGCCAGTTTTAAAGGAAAACTAAAGCATGAATTGAAGGAACTGCTGGCAGTCTTGATGGCCAGTGAAAGGAATTCAGATTGGGAGATGAAAGCCAGGGTGGACTTCAAAAAGGAGCCATTTCTCAGGCAGACTGACTTGGGCAACAGGTAAGGGGCAGAGCCAGAAGTCACGGGTTCCTGTTCACACTCATTAGCAGGGTGAGCTCAGGCCAGTTTCATCCTATATGAATCCATTTTCTCATCTGTTATTGTGATGCTGGTAATCTAAACCTAAGAACTTGTATGAAGTCTAAGCAATTACACATGTGGGGACAATGGAGGTTCCTATGGCCAGGATCCTCACCTGACCCTAAACTACTCAATGTTGTAATTGGCCTACTGCTAGGCTAACGCTTCCACACCCTCAGCAATAAGCTACTATTGACTGAGTCACTATATAAAGAGCTCCACCCAGTGCTCTGGGTGGAGGCAGAGATGGAGGTGGATTATGCACCTGCAGACTGCTGGATGCAGACATGATTCTAATGCTTGAACTACCTCCTTGAGAATAAAGCCAGGTATAAACCCTGTTACCCCAAGAATGTTCTATTGTCATTTCTCGGTCTCACTGAATCCATAGTGAACTTGCCCGGGCCTGAAACCCTCAGGCAAGGCACAAGTAATATTTGGAAAAATGCTTGTATTATAAACTGTAAAAATCTCCTAATGCATATGGATGATGTCTGGTCCAGTAACATGTTAGTACAATAAAGAAAAGAGCTCCAAAGTTAACATGGAACAATGGGATTTGAATCTCTGTCCCATCACTTCTTAACTTCTTGCCTTTGGGTTGCTTACTAATTCTGTTTGAGGCTTACTCTCTCATTGGTAAAAGACACTGCTTGTAAGATTAGACTATGTCCAAAGAGCCTGGTAAAATCTCTAGCACTTCATTTCTGTCATCATCATGATGGCCAGTGTAATTGGAGCACTCACCCTCTGCCAGGCACTGTTCTAAGAGATTCATGTGCATTAGGTAAGTAATTTGCCCAAAGTTACACAGGTAGGAGTGGTGAAGCCAGGCAGAGAAGCTCAGCATATTGGGTGAGGTATTGACAAAGCACAAATCTGCCACTGAAATAGTCAGTTTTTGAGAGAGTTTCTTTGTGAAGTAATAGGCTGTCAGAAGAATTCATGTTTTCTAAGGAATTTTATAATGAAAATGAGAAATCCTACAGGAAGTTCTCTGGTCCTTCTCACTTGCTCGTCACTTGAAAATAGAGTTGATTCGGCCAGAGAATATGTAATTAATGCCACTTCCAGGAAGAAAAGGCGTTGAATTAATAATGGAAACTGTAACACCTGCTTCAACATCTAACCTCTCCCTTCCCCTGTTTATAAAATCCCTTAGGATAATCCTGGTCATTTTTGGGGTTGCTTGTATCAGTAAGGAATGTCCCTAAGCCTACAGATGACTAGTGATGGGCTGGAATGGAAACATTACTATGCAAAGCAGTAACCTGATCTACATCAGTTGAAAGGGTGAGAAATTGCAGCCCAGGCAAAGGTGACTAGCTCACTCCTGCTGTTGTATTCTCTCATCCACATGTGAGGCAATAAATCCACAGGGCAGGAGACTAACCCCATGGCTTAAAATTTATGCATCTTCCTTTGGAGGAATCATATGCCTATTTCTAAATTCTTGGTGCTTGCCTTCTGGGCCACAGGTCAGTCACCAGTGGGTAGAAGTTCCCAGGCAGTCCTTGCAAAAGACTTCACCCTTTGGCCAGGGTAGAAAGATGTCTAAAGGGAAAGAGACACTGCCTTTCATTCCAGGTGTTCCCTTTTAGATATTTCTCACTTGGGCAAGATACTCTAGTGACTCTTGGCACACAAATGAAGTGGGCGACAGACCCTTTGACCAGGAGCTCCACGCACACCATCTACGGGGAGCTGCAATAACAACACCTGAGTCTTTGCCAACTGTGAGACCGTGCAGCCTTCCTTAAACTTTTGTTTCACTGTTGTACTGAGAGCACCTATTTGTCAGGGGGAAAGGTCATTAAATTAGGAAGACTTGGAATGCCACGTGCCAGAAAATTCCTAGGGAGAATATAGTCATAAAAATAAAATCACATGATTAAAAAAACACATGAACAACAACAGAGACAAAAACATAAATTATCACAATAAAACACATCTATTGGGAATGACTGGGGCAAGGCAGAGGGCTCTTTCTACATGCCAAACTGAAACATTCTATTAAGTTTTAAGAAATCATGTTTACAGCAGGTATAAATTAGATTAGTTTGAGGCCATAAAATAGAGCAGCTGTTCTCCATCTCCACTGATGACAGAACAAGGAAAAGGCTGGTCAGAGGTAAGGAAGACTTTCTTCTTGGTGGTGAGACCTGTAACAAGACTAAGGGCAAGCACAGGTGAAACTGTCTCCTCTGATAAACATTTAAAGAACACAGATTACATGAATTTTACATGAGCCTTGAGCCCTTTACCCTTGACCAAGATTTCATAACAGCCTTCTGTTTCTCTGTACATTTAACTATTCAGCTCTAAATAGAACTTCTTAAAAAATAACTACAAGACTGCAAATGCACATCTGAGACAATTGTAAAACTAATCAGCAACTGTTAATCCAAAGTTAAAAAGAGCATCTAGGCCTGGGCTACAGGAGGAACTTAAGGCTGTGGGCCTCAGTGAGTGAAGGATCTCTGACCCCATAGTCTGCAAGTCCACGATTATCACTGACCTGACCAGATACCCATAATGCCAGGGTTACTCCTGCCTCTACTTTGTGCGGGTAATCCAGAGGGTCTGCCTTGCCCACCAACCCTGCACCATCATTATCAACCCTGAGCAGTAAATGGAAGTTCACAGCAAAGGAAAGGGTGTGATATTTGGGAACTATGGGAGGAATCCAGAGATGTCCTACATGGTATTGGATTCTGTGATAGATGAGGTTTACTATTTTTGTTTTTTGGTCAGTTCCAACGTACTGTATTGGACAATGTTCCAGACATAATAATTCCTTAAAGTTACAAAAGCATTTTCAATTTACAGGGTTGCTTGGAGGAATTCCATTCTTGTTTTCTTTTTGGTTTGTTTTGTTTTATTTATTTATTTATTTATTTTTATTGCTGAATACTTTTAATACGGTAGTTTTTAGTCTGAATATGTGCATATGTATGTGTGTGTCTGGCAATAAGTAAAAAGGATTATACACCATGACCAAGAGGGATTAATCTCAGGAATGTCAGATCGAGTCAACATACAAAAATCAATCTATGTTATATGCTGTATTAATATAAAGGGCAAAAACTACATGATTATCAATAGATACAGAAAACTCATTTGACAAAATCTAATATCTTTTGTGATAGAAACACTTAACAAATTAGGAATAAAATGGAAATTCCTCAGTCTGATAAAGAGGATCTATAAACAAAAAAACTCCACAGCTAACATCATAGTAACAGTGAAAGACTGAAAACTTTTCCCCTAACAAGACAAGGATATCCACTCTTGCCTCTTTTGTTCAACCTTGTACTGAAAGTTCTAGCCAAAGCAACTGAGCAAGAAAAAGAAACAAAAGGCATCCAAATCAGAATGGAAGAAGTCAAACTATCTCTATACCCAGATGACATGACATTATCTTGTGTATGGACAACCCTAAGGAAAATAAACACACATACACACACACAACTATTAGAAATAATAAATGAGTTGAGCAAAGCTTCAGGATACAGAACCAATATACAATAATCAATTGTATTTCTCTACACTAGTAATGAACAATCCATAAATGAACTTAAGAAAATAATTCCATTTAAAATAGCATAAAAAGAAAAAAACTTACTACAAGATTTGCACACTGAAAACTACAAAACACTGTTGAAAGAAATTAAAGAAGATCTAATAAAAAGACATTCCATGATTATAAATTGGAAGACTCAATATTGTTAAGGTGGCAATAATCCACAAATTGGTCTACACATTCAATTCCTATCAAAATATCAGTGGCCTTTTTTTCCAAAAACTGACAAACTGATCCTAAAATGCCTATAGGAATGCAGAGGACCCCAAATAAGCAAAAAAATATTGAAGAAAAAAGAATAAAGTTGGTGGAATCACACTTCCTGATGTCAAAATTTACTATACAGCTCTGGGAAGCAAAACAGTTCAGTGCTGGCATAAGAGTAAATTTACAGATGGAGCAGAATTGAGAGTACAGAAAAAAATCCTTATAGCTATGGTCAACTGGATTTTGACAAGTGTATCAGCTTTCTTCAAAAAAAAAAACAGAACCATTAAGATATATATATAAGTCAGTTAGATTTATTTTAAAGATTGGCTCATGCAGTGTGAGAGCTGCCAAGTTTCAACTGACAAATGAGAAAATGAAAATAAATAAGAGTTAAAAAATTATATACACATATGTGTGATTATTAAAGTGGCTTAAAATAAACATTGCTATAGAAATTTTCATACTATAGTTCTACTAAATAAAAAATTATATGTATTGCATCTTTATCATATCCCCATTAAATCATTTACTCACTTATTCATTTACTTCACAAATACTGAGCTTCAACTATGTTCCAGACAGTAGACTAGACAATGGGGATAAAAGATAACAAGAAAGGATTCAGGTCAAGATGACAGCATGAGTAGGGCAGCAGAAATCTCCTCCCAAAATGATATATATTTTTGAATATACAACAAATACAACTATTCCTAAAAGAGAGACCAGAAGATACAGTACAACAGCCAGGCTACGCCTACATCTGCGAGAACTCAGCATCTCATGAAAAGGGTAAGATACAAAGCCATGACCAGGTGGGACCCGAGCACTCCCCCCTCCCCAGCTCACTGGTAGGATGAAAAGAATCAGAGTGGGGAGGGAGTGGAAGCACAGGACTACTAAATAAACAGCCCTAGTAATCTGCACCGGGAGCACAGACACACATTGCATGGTGTACTGGATATTAGAGAAACAGAAAAGTAAAGTCCGAGACAGAGACTGCAAGCAGGTCCCCACAGCCGGCTCCCCTGGGACAAAGAAAAGCCGGCGCTTTTTAAAAGTCTTAAAGGGTCAAGGGCTCAACAGTTGGACAAAATCATCCCAGCACACTCAGCCCAGCAGGCTGGCAATCTTAAGGAACTTCAGGCTCCCTAAACCACTGGGTGGTAACGCAGCCCTGAAGCCCCTCACAGCAATAATCCCTGCCATTCATTCCGCCCTGCAGGCCCTGCAAGCAAACTGGCTGATACGCCACAGCTGCACCTACAGCAAACACACATAGTCTCCTCCCAGGGCGCAGCTATCCAGGACAGACCCAGAGGCTGCCACCGGCACACAGCTGCCCTGCACAGTCAGAGGAAGCCAGAGCAAGGGTCGGAAGGCACGAAGGGGCACTGTACTCGCAGGAGAACACACCCAGTGTGTCTGCCACCCCCTGAAGTATGCTAGGCTATCCCAAGGGCCACCCTGCCCACGGCAGCACAGGAGATTACCCAGAGACTGCTCCCAGTGTGCGGGTAGATGGCACAGGCCATGCTGATGGACCTGCAGAGAAATATGCAAGAGTTAAGGGATGAAGTTCGGAGGGAGATACAGAAATGAAACAATCAATAGAAGGTCTTAAGAGCAGACTGGACGAGGTGCAAGAGACTGTCAATGGAATAGAAATCAGAGAACAGGAATACAGAGAAGCTGAGGCAGAGAGAGATAAAAGGATCTCTAGGAATGAAACAATATTAAGAGAACTGTGTGACCAATCCAAACAGAACAATATTCGCATTATAGGGGTACCAGAAGAAGAGAGAGAAAAAGGAATTGAAAGTGTCTTTGAAGAAATAATTGCTGAAAACTTCCCCAAGCTGCAGAAGGAAATAGTCTCTCAGACCATAGAAGCCCACAGATGTCCCAACATAAGGGACCCAAGGAGGACAACACCAAGACATATAATAATTAAAATGGCAAAGATCAAAGGCAAGGACAGAATATTAAAGGAAGAAGAGAGAGAAAAAAGATCACCTACAAAGGAAAACCCATCAGGTTATCATCAGACTTCTCAACAGAAAACTTACAGGCCAGAAGAGAATAGCATGATATATTTAATGCAATGAAACAGAAGGGCCTTGAACCAAGAATACTGTATCCAGCACAATTATCATTTAAATTTGAAGGAGGGATTAAACAATTTCTAGACAAGCAAAAGCTGAGGGAATTTGCCTCCCACAAACCACCTCTACAGGATATTTTAAAGGAACTGATCTAGATGGAAGCATTCCTAAGGCTAAATAGATGTCACCAGAGAAAATAAATTCACAGCAAAGAAAGCAGACCAACCAAACACTAACTAAAGGCAAAAAATAAAATCAACTATCCACCAAAACAGTCAAAGGAAACACAAAAGAGTACAGAATAAAACACCTAACATATAAAGAATGGAGGAGGAAGAACAAGAAGGGAGAGAAATAAAGAATCATCAGACCATGTTTATAATAGCATAATAAGAGAGTTAAGTTAGATGGTTAGACAGAAAAGAAGCTACCTTTGAACCTTTGGTAACCATGAATCCAAAGACTACAATGGCAATAAGTACATATCGATAATCACCCTAAGTGTAAATGGACTGAATGCACCAATCAAAAGACACAGAGGAAGAGAATGGATGAAAAAGCAAGACCCATCTATATGCTGCTTACAAGAGACTCACCTCAAATGTAAAGATAAACACAGACTAAAAGTGAAGGGATGGAAAAAGATATTTCATGCAAACAATAGGGAGAAAAAAGCAGGCGTTGCAGTACTTGTATCAGACAAAATAGACTTCAAAACAAAGAAAGTAACAAGAGATATAGAAGGACATTACATAATGATAAAAGGGGCAGTCCAACAAGAGGATATAACCATTATAAATATATATGCACCCAACACAGGAGCACCGACATATGTGAAACAAATACTAACAGAATTAAAGGAGGAAAGAGAATGCAATGCATTCATTTTGGGAGACTTCAACACGCCACTCACTACCCAAAGATAAACACAGACTAAAAGGGAAGGGATGGAAAAATATATTTCATGCAAACAACAAGGAGAAAAATCAGGTGTTGCAGTACTTGTATCAGACAAAATAGACTTCAAAACAAAGAAAATAACAAGAGACATAGAAAGACATTACATAATGATAAAAGGGGCAGTCCAACAAGAGGATATAACCATTATAAATAATATATGCACCCAACACAGGAGCACCGACAAATGTGAAACAAATACTAATAGAATTAAAGGAGTAAATAGAATGCAATGCATTCATTTTAGGAGACTTCCACACACCACTCACTCCAAAGGACAGATCAACCAGACAGAAAATTAGTAAGGACACAGAGGCAGTGAACAACACACTAAAACAGATGGACCTAACAGACATCAATAGATTTCTACACCCAAAAGCAGCAGGATATACATTCTTCTCAAGTGCCCATGGAACATTTTCCAGAATACACCACATACTAGGCCACAAAAAGAACCTCAGTAAATTCAAAAAGACTGAAATTGTACCAACCAACTTCTCACATCACAAAGGTATAAAACTAGAAATAAATTGTACAAAGAAAACAAAAAGGCTCATAAACACATGGAGGCTTAACAATATGCTCCTAAATAATCAAATGATCGATGACCAAATTAAAACAGAGATCAAACAATATATGGAGACAAATGACAACAACAGCACAAAGCCCCAACTTCAGTGGGACACAGTGAAGGCAGTTTTAAGAGGAAAGTATATTGCAATCCAGGCCTATTTACAGAAGGAAGAACAATCCAAAGGAATAGTCTAAAGTCACAATTATTGAAACTCAAAAAAGAAGAACAAATGAGGCCCAAAGTCAGCAGAAGGAGGGACATACAAAGATCAGAGAAGAAATAAATAAAATTGAGAAGAATAAAACAATAGAAAAAATCAATAAAACCAAGAGCTGGTTCTTTGAAAAAATAAACAAAATAGATAAACCCCTAGCCAGACTTATTAAGAGAAAAAATAGAATCCACACACATAAACAGAATCAGAAATGAGAAAGGAAAATCACGACAGACCCCACAGAAATACAAAGAATTATTAGAGAATACTATGAAAATCTATATGCTAACAAACTGGATAACCTAGAAGAAATGGACAATTTTCTAGAAAAATACAATCTTCCAAGACTGACCTAGGAAGAAACAGAAAATCTGAAGAGACCAATTATCAGCAATGAAACTGAATTGGTAATCAAAAACTACCCAAGAACAAAACCTCCAGGCCAGATGGATTCATCGCTGAATTTTATCAGACATTTAGAGAAGACATAATACCCATTATCCTTAAAGTTTTCCAAAAAATAGAAGAGGAGGGAATACTTCCAAACTCATTCCATGTAGCCAGCATCACACTAATACCAAAACCAGGCAAAGACACCGCAAATAAAGAAAACTACAGATCAATATCCCTGATGAACATAGATGCAAAAATACTCAACAAAATATTAGCAAATCGAATTCAAAACACATCAAGAGGATCATACACCATGATCAAGTGGGACTCATCTCAGGGATGCAAGGATGGTACAACATTCGAAAATCCATCAACATCCACCACATCAACAAAAAGAACAAAAACCACATAATCATCTCCATAGATACTTAAAAAAACATTCAACAAAATTCAACATCCGTTCATGATAAAAACTCTCAACATGATGGGTATAGACGGCAAGTACCTCAACATAATAAAAGCCATATATGACAAACCCACGGCCAACATCATACTTAACAGCGAGAAGCTGAAAGCTTTTCACCTAAGATCGGGAACAAGACAGGGATGCCCACTCTCCTCACTGTTATTCAACATAGTACTGGAGGTCCTAGCCACGGCAATCAGACAAAACAAAGAAATGTACAAGGCACCCAGATTGGTAAGAAGAAATCAAACTGTCACTATGTGAAGATGACATGATATTGTACATAAAAAACCCTAAAGACCCCACTCCAAAACTACTAGAACTAATATCTGAATTCAGCAAAGTTGTAGGATACAAAATTAATACACAGAAATCTGTTGCTTTCCTGTACACTAACAATGAACTAGCAGAAAGAGAAATCAGGAAAACAATTCCATTCACAATTGCATCCAAAAGAATAAAATACCTAGGAATAAACCTAACCAAGGAACTGAAAGACCTATACCCTGAGAACTACAAGACACTCTTAAGAGAAATTAAAGAGGACACTAACAAATGGAAATTCATCCCATACTCTTGGCTAGGAAGAATTAATATAGTCAAAATGGGTATCTTACCTAAAGCAATCTACAGATTCAATGCAATCCTTATCAAAATACCAACAGCATTCTTCAACAAACTGGAACAAATAGTTCTAAAATTCATATGGAACCACAAAAGACCCCGAATAGCCAAAGCAATCCTGAGAAGGAAGAATAAAACAGGGAGAATTACGCTCCCAGACTTCAAGCTCTACTACAAAGCCACAGTAATCAAGGCAATTTGGTACTGGCACCAGAACAGCCCCACAAACCAGTGGAACACAATAGAGAGCCCACATATTAACCCAAACATATATGGTCAATTAATATATGATAAAGGAGCCATGAATATACAATGGGGAAATGACAGCCTCTTCAGCAGCTGATGTTGGCAAAACTGGACAGCTACATGTAAGAGAATAAAACTGGATCATTGTCTAACCCCATACACAAAAGTAAATTTGAAATGGATCAAAGACCTGAATGTAAGTCATAAAACCATAAAACTCTTAGAAAAAAACATGGGCAAAAATCTTTTGGACATAAACATGAGCGACTTCTTCATGAACATATCTCCCTGGGCAAGGGAAACAAAAGCAAAAATGAATAAGTGGGACTATATCAAGCTGAAAAGCTTCTGTACAGCAAAAGACACCATCAGTAGAACAAAAATATATCCTACAGTATGGGAGAATATATTCATAAATGACGTATCTGATAAGGGGTTGACATCCAAAATATATAAAGAACTCACGCACCTTAACAAACAAAAAGCAAATAATCCAATTAAGAAATGGGCAGAGGACATGAATAGACACCTCTCCAAAGAAGAAAGTCAGATGGCCAACAGGCACATGAAAAGATGCTCCACATCGCTAATCATCAGAGAAATGCAAATTAAAACCACAATGAGATATCACCTCACACCAGTAAGGATGGCCAACATCCAAAACACAAAAACAACAAATGTTGGCGAGGATGTGGAGAAAAGGGAACCCTTCTACACTGCTGGTGGGACTGCAAATTAGTTCAACCATTGTGGAAAGCAGTATGGAGGTTGCTCAAAAAACTCAAAATAGAAATACCATTTGACCCAGGAATCCCACTCCTAGGAATTTACCCTAAGAATGCAGCAGCCCAGTTTGAAAAAGACATATGTACCCCTATGTTTATCGCAGCACTATTTACATTAGCCAAGAAATGGAAGCAACCTAAGTGTCCATCAGTAGATGAATGGATAAAGAAGAGGTGGTACATATACACAATGGAATATTATTCAGCCATAAGAAAAAAACAAATCCTACCATTTGCAACAACATGGATGGAGCTAGAGGGTATTATGCTCAGTGAAATAAGCCAGGCAGAGAAAAACAAGTATCAAATGATTTCACTCATATATGGAGTATAAGAACAAAGAAAAAACTGAAGGAACAAAACAGCAGCAGACTCACAGAACCCAAGAAGGGACTAACAGTTACCAAAGGGAAAGGGACTGGGGAGGATGGGTGGGAAGGGAGGGACAAGGGGAAAAAAGGGGCATTATGATTAGCAGACATAATGTGGGGGGGGGGCATGCGGGGAGGGCTGTACAACACAGAGAAGACAAGTAGTGATTCTATAGCATCTCACTACACTGATGGACAGTGACTGTGATGGGGTATGTGGTGGAGACTTGATGATGGGGTGAGTCTAGTAACCATAATGTTGCTCATGTAACTGTAGATTAATGATACCAAAAAAAAAGTATTTCAAGACATTTCTCAACAACAACAAAAAAGAGATAACAAGAAAGACCTGGTCCTATCCTTGTGGAGCTTACAGTCTCAAAACAAAGAAAGGTAAGACAACCAGTTCAATCCTTATAAACTGTAAGTACTGAACCAATGCAGGGGAAGTTCTTCTAGATGGTGGACAGGAAAACTTTTTGACATGTAAGCCAAGTCCTGAAGGAAGGCGTGGAGCTGAACCGAAGGCAAGCGCATTTTGAGTGGGGAATGAATGGTTTTGAGCACCTGAAGGAAGAGGAAAGAACAGTGAGAGCTGAGGTTGGAGGGGAGCGGGTGTCAGGGTCATGTGGGGCCTCAGTGGCCACTCTGAGTAGTGCTGATTTCAAGCTCAGTGCAGCGGGGGGGAGCCATGGAGAGTTTTAAGTGGGCACAGAATGAGTGATACGATCTCATCTGTTTTAAGAAACTGTTTCCGCTGCTGCATGGAGTTGGACAGCAAGGATTGAAGCACTTGTTGAGCGACCCAGTAAGAGATTCCTATAATATTCTAAGTGGTAATGAGTTCACTACAGAGGTGACAGCATAGATGAAAAGTAGGTGCGTATGAGATATGTTGGCAGAACTGACGGACCTGACAGGAGATTGAATATGGAAGAGTGGAGCCAGTGATAAGGAAATGGCAAGAGTTAAGGATGACTCTGAAGCTTTTGGCAGGATGGTGTTTCCATTTCCTGAGATAGGGAAGTGTGTGTGACTGTGTGTGTGGTGGGGGTGGGAGTTGGGCTGGTTAACAGAAGGATGCAGTCCAGGTCTGGTGCTGCAGATCCATGGCCCCATCAAGCCTCAGGCTCCTTCATCTTAGTTTATGGCTTTCATCCTCATGGTCCCAAGATGGCTGCCAGAACTCTTCTCTTTTCATAGTGACTGTATCACAGGGAAGCACGCCAGCAGGCTTGGTGTTCAGCCACCAGTATGCTCACGCCAAATGTCTTGAGAGGATGGCTTAGCCAAACTGAATCTTGGCTCTCTTATCATCCACACTGCCTTATGATTCTTGGAAGGTAAGTATTACCAGATTTAGCTATAAGACAGTCTTCTCATCATAGTCTCCAGGGCAATATGGATGACCTAGGCATATCAGCCAGCCCTTGCCGGCATGTGTCTCTGGGATGCTTGAAGCCTTTATTCTCTGTGCATTACAGGGCCCCTTGTACCTGAACAGAGGAGAGAATTCCCCGGAAGAAAGCAGAGGCCTGTCTAGGAGCTGCAGCCCATTACCCTGACACAAAGATAGACGGTACTCTGCTGGAATCTAATCTGGAAACGTTTAATCCATTTGCAGCACAAGTGCCAGCTACTTTCCTTAGGAGGAGCGATGGTCACTTTTTTTCCCTTAAAGAGAAACTTCAAACTGAATATAAATCAACCTCCTCAATATACCCATCATACCTGATAATGAAAATAGTCTTTAGTGAGGGAATTTTGGTCTCCTGGGAAGAACTTTGGCCAACCATGCAGAGAAAGAGAAGAAAGAGTCCAAAAAAAGGAAGGGAGAGACTCTTACTGTGTTGAATCAGAAATCATTCTTTCTCTAGAAGAAATTCAGCAAATGACTGTCTTGTCAAGTTACTTGAGTGAAAGCAGGGACAATTAAGATAGCACAAACCAGCCCCAAATGCTCGGGTTTGGACTTGTTGAACATCTCAAGCTATTTTCCAAATGTTTGGGGTTTAGCACAGTCTAGACTCCTGGTTGGGAAGTTTTCCTGAAGATCTGTCTAAATGCTCCTATTTTTATTACATTTCCTTGCAGTTCATATCCAGCTAATTCATTTGCTCTGAATTCTGCTTTTGATACATGTTAGATATCTTCAGACTACATGTGTCCATTCACCTTCATGTCGTTGACAGAAATTTTAGAACATTGTCTTCATGCCTGCTTTTCAGAGCAGATGCCCATTCCTGTTCATTTATTCTATGACCTTCTTTGAAGGCCTAGTGAGAGCCAGCTCTAGGCACTCTGGAAAAGGGAGGAGATGGCCTTAGGTGTGGATGGGCACAGCTGGTGAGGCAGCCTATCAGGGGAGGAAAGGCTTCGTGTCCCCTTAGGTAAGGTAGAGAAAACAATAGTGGGTCTCAACATTCCAGCAGGTAACAACCACACATCGACTTTTGTAGCTCAAATTATCCTGGTTTTATTGTGGAATCTGATGCAAATAAATTCAAGAGCCAGATTCAGGAAGTGCATGAAGAGGAATTTGCATTGATAGTCTCAGTGTTTAGCAGTATCATTTAGCATTAAAATCTCATATAGCCATCACAAAAACTCAGAGGAGTAGGAATTTATCTACCCGTTTTACAGGTGAGGAACCTCATCCTACACCTATCAATAAGCCTAATCCTAACCCTATCCATAAGTATAGCCCCGAACACTCACCCTCACCTTCACTCACATGGAACCATAACCATTAATTTAACCATCATGCTGACCCTCAGCTTAAACCCAAATCCTAACCCTAACCCACACCATAACTTCATCCTAAACCTAAACCTAAATCTACACCTAACCCTAACCCTACCTGTACCCCAATTCCCACACCCGCATCATCACCCACACCTCACCATAACCCTAAACCTCAATCTCGCACTTACCCTAACATTAAACCTGGACCCTAACTCTAATCATTACCCAAACCTCCCCGTACACCTCACACAAGACCTAACCCTGACCCTGACCCCTCAACGTATGCCTCACCCTCGTGCTCACCTTCACCTATACCTGACTATAACCTAAATCCTAAATATAACCTGAAACCTCACATTGAAAGCAAACCCTAACTCTAAACGTAACCCTATCCTCACCCTACAGTGAACCCTAAACCTAACCTTAACCCTAATCCTGCCCCTCGACCAAACCTCTCACCCTCATCACCTTCACCCACACCTAACCATAACCCAAATCCTAAATCTAACCCGAACTCTGATGCTGAACCCGAGACCTAACTCTCACCATAACTATATCCTCACCCTGCACATACCGCTAAAACGTTACCCTAATCCTATCCATAAGTCTAGACCCTAACTTTCCCCCTCACCTTAACCCACATGGAACCATAACCATGAACCTAATTCTCATGCTATCCCTCAGCCTACCCCAAATCCTAACTCTAACCCACACCATAACTTCATCCTAAACCTACACCTACACCTAACCCTAACCCTGCCCGTACCCCCATTCCCTCACCCTCATCATCACCCACACCACACCATAACCCCAAACCTCAATCTCGTCCTCACCCTAACATTAAACCCGGACCCTAGGCAAACTGGGTTGTCCAAGATCACACTGCAAATAGCAGCAGAGCCAGGATGCGAGCTTTACTGTCTGACCCCAAGGCCTATGTTCATCATTGCTGAAAGATCTCAGCACCTTGTATTTTTCGAGATTAATTATTTGTCATTATTATTTGCTTGGCAAAGAGCATAACCCAGCTCTTGACCTGAAGCATCTTTTGCTCCCTGAGAATGTCACACACACATCAGAGAAGTCCATAAAAGAGTGAGGCTGAGTCGGCCATATCCCAACAGGAAGAGGAAAGGGAACACTTTCAGAGTAGAGAGCATCATGGACCTGTGTTTGTGAACAGTAACTTATTTTTGTAGGTCTGAGTCCATTTCCAACCATCTTACAAGGTGGGTTCCCACCACTTTGTTCAGATATCTGAGACTTGACTGACTGTATGTCTATGAAGCAAGTCCATCTTACTGCAAATACAACTTCACAAAGTAAGAGTAATTCTCCACGGTCAAAAGACGAGCTCCAGGCCAGACCCACCACCTAACAGCCATGTGATCTCAGGCAGTGTACTTCCCCTCTGAAGGTCAGTTTCCCCGGGTGTCAAATGAGGATGGGACCACCCTCAAAGAATAGGAAAAGTATATGAAGATATTTTGTCATCTGTAGAAGTCTAGTCATATGTATACAGTTAGTCATCATTACTTTAATTCTTCTCTATGGGAATTAGAAAACCTTTTGTTTAAAAACAGGAAAAAAAAGAAAGCCCCAAGTCACAGAGATTTAATAACACGCATGAGTTCATTTTAAAAAACAGACAATTTTTAAATACTATATTATGTGAAAAGGGGAATTTCAAACTGAGTTTCATGATTTCTAATTGAGCTTGAAGGCAGCTTCCTAAAGTAAGAATTGGCTCCTTCAACAATTGGCTCCAACTAGATTATGCATCTCAAAACAATAAGCCCCCAGTTCCAGAAAGCAGAAAAAGAAAAAAATCGATAGCAGCTTCCAGTTTTTCTTGGATTATTAGTTGATACTCTGCAGGATTTCAATATTTTTCTTATGAATGTAACTTCAGAATTACACAAAGCTTAATCCAATTAGAGCTGCCATCACCCAGAGGGTGGAGAGGGGAGAGGAAAAAGAAGCCAAAAATGAGGCCAATCCTGCATTTTCCCTTCTTTCCAGTAGATAACAGAGTATATGAGTGAGGGTACCAGTGAGATAAATTGGGCTTTGCTGACCCCAGGGGGAAATCTTGAAGACCGAGCAGGGTGGGGTGTACCTACCCTTCATGAGCCCTTGAGAGAGGAGAGAGATAGCCTTTGAGCACCGTGGGTGGCTCGGCAAAGGGCTATTGGGAAATGATGTTACCCATTCTTGATGTACTGACGGGAGCTGAGAGTTAATTCTGTCAACTTTTATGTGACAATTACCTAAAAGCGATTTGAGAGTAAAGTCAACAAAATGCAAATGTTCCACCTCTAAATATAAAGAAAACAGCGAATATGTTATAGCCTGCCTAATATGTTTGTTCATAATAATATGTAATTATTTGTTTAAGAGGTAAGGCAGCAATATGAAAAATGTAAATCAATCATGCTATTAAATTATGGTTATCAGATTCAAAATATGTCCTTTTGCTCCATAGTTATAAAACTACCACTTACATTTAATACATATTTCTTTAACATAAAAGGTTTATTTCCAAGTGCTTCTCCAATACCATCGTTTACTTCAAGATCCCAAGCCATTTTTCTACCATACTATTTTATTTTCATAATTATTAGTTAATATAGTGACATATCTTAGGGTTATTTAAGGTTGTTCTTTTGGGGACCCCTATGATGCTCATCACTTCGAATGAAAGAAATACTGTTGGCTGAATGAGTAGTGATGTTAATAAACCCATCATGAGCACATCTTTATGTGCACCTGTGACACACTGGAGGCCCCAGGAGGGTCTTATTTAGGGGGTCCACCTCCTGCTTCTGGGATCTGACTACAGAGATCTTTAGAGATGCTGGTGAGTGTGGGATGGGGAAGAATGGACTGAGATCAAGATGCTGAAATCCCATTTCTGCTTCCCACCAGGGTTTCCCGAGGGGTGGATAAGAAAGAGGGCAGCTTTGCTGCTCTCTGGGGAAGGAGCCACAGCCAGGCCCTCAGAGCCTGGGCAGCCGGCCCGCCCCACGTGGTTGGGAGGGAGGTAACCACAGCAGACCTTTCTTTGCTGGAGTTTAGAGGGAAGTTATCTGGCTGCTCCTCTTATGAACTGAAGACCCTTCCGCTCTGGCACCCTCTCCCCACAATCCTCTTACTTGCTGCCCCTCTGGAGCTCCCTGCCCTCACGGCCCTCCTCAGCCTCCTCTCTCCTTGACTCTGACACTGCTCCGGCCTGCTAATCCTACACACAGAACCACAAAGGACCATGCCCACTGGGCTCCTGGTAACCGCAGAGAAGGGCAACCGTCAGGAAGAGTCGGCTGGCTCAGCGATAGCTTCTTCTGAGCCCCTTGTGCTGCACGTGGCATGGCCACATTCTGGATGGAAGGGGAGTGAGGAGGAGGAGAGAGTGTCCACCTTTCAGAGTTTTACCTCCTGCAGAGTACTCAGCTGCCAGCCGTCATCACCACTACCACCACCATCATTCTTATCACCACAGTTCACATTTACTGAGTACTTATTAGATGGTGTGCAATATTTCAAGCATTCATATTTTTAAATTCTCATGACAAGTCCATGTGGGAGATACTGTCATCCCCATTGTACAGATGAAGAGAGGGACACACTGAGCTCAGGTCATTTAGCCCAGCTGTAAGGAGAGCCAGGACCTCAAATCCCAGGTAGTCTGACTCCAGGGGTCACAGACTCCACTGCTACATCATATTGCCTCTCATAAAATACAGATCGAGTTTGAATATCTGATTCTATTTTTGCATCCTTAAAAAAAAGTTCCCTTATGTATAATGTAATACCCAGTAGAGCTGAGACTTTGATGGTGATGATTGTCATTATTTTAGCAATTTTAGATATGATGTCAGTCTGCCTTTGGAGCAAGCTTTCTGTATTTGGAGGGAAAGAACCAGAAAGGGCTCTTTGGTTATACAAATATAAAACACGTGCTCTTATTTTTCTTGGAGAAAAGTGAGGTTGTCATAAACCGGATATAGATGCTGCAGCCCATCTTATTAAGTTCTGTTTTGTAATACAAATGGAATGTATTTTTAGGATGACTGTATCCTTACAGAATTAAATAAATTTTTTGGTCACTTACTACAAACAAGAACTACATGGTTGGGACAGCCTGCGCAGGGTTGTTAAAGGCTGGACAATTTGGAGGGCAGACCTCACCCTCTGGGCAGTGGTGGGAGTTTCTAACCGAAGGAAATGGCTGTTACCACTGTCAGCCATTCAGTGCTAGGAAGGGAGCAGGAGACCGACTGGGAGCAGACCAATGAAGAGGCTGGAGGCCTCCTGATGGGGCCTGAGTTTCTGGGGATAGGCAGAGAGCTGGGGTGGGAAAGAGGGGGTACCAGGGTGAAGATTAGCCTGTGAGCCCTAAGTGCAACCCCTGTGGTGTTAACCATGTTCCTGTCTGGTATTCTCGGACCATCTCTGGGCTTTCAGCTAAACTCCAGGGCCTGGTCCCAACTGTACTTTGAGCATTTGAAAAATGGACCAGTGCCCCCAATAGGAGCCAGCTTTGGCCGCCGCCCCTATGGAAAAACATGGGTCTGTGCAGGGAGGGCTGCAGGCAGTGCATGGACATGTCAGCATGCTTCCTGGGGCCCAGAACTTACCAGGGGAGAGGCACCCAGTATGAGAAAGGGTAACCCATCCGAAAGAGAAAGAGGCTTGGATTTGGAAGCTTGGATATTCAAAGACATTTGCACAGTTTAAAGGGATCTGGGGATAAATCTAGGTTCTATAGAAATAATTTTTGCTCTGAACAACAGCAGAAAAACCAGCTTGATACATAATGGCAGATGTGATGCATAATTTTCTAAATGAGTATGTCTCAACCTTAAACAGATCTTTATAAAGAAAGAAAAATTCTAGGGATTCTCAGTGTTATTTTTATTATAATATTACTTAAATATATAAAACTATAAAACTAGGTAAAAGTCCTTATCTTTATAGTTCTTAGTCAACCATAAACCCAAAACAAATTTCAGAGCTAATACAAACAAGGTTACAAACGCACACTTTTTCTAACAATAGTAATGTAATGTACCTGATTATGTGTTGTGGTGAAACTAAGTGACCAAACAGCTTAAGAGGAAAAAGTAATAGGCTTAGTTCCAGTTCTACCTCTCGACTCTGGCCAAAGCTAATGAATAGAGTACTTATTAGGATACATATATTGTTAAAAAGTTACAAAGCTTTGTTTTCTAGTCAGGATAAGCGAACCTCAAATTTAGTAACAATAATAACAACAATCATAATTCTGCCCTTGAGCTGTCCTCATATGCCAATCTCAATGATCTACCTCTTAATAGCCATATAAAGCTGCCTTAGATGCTCAAAGTTGAGGCTGTATTTGTGGCATTTTTGAAACTTGCATTCCATGGGAATCTAAGACATGTGAATCAGAAACAGAACATTTTCCATTGTGCATTTCCTCCTCCTTGACTGCAAGCTGTATGAACAAAGAGGCTGCCTGGGTAATATATTTGCTCACTGCCCATGTGAATAGAGACTACTCTTAGCTCTGTGGGGGTGCAGCAGTGGACATCACGGGCTTGTGCTAGCTCCAGTATTCCACCCCACCCCTCTTTTTCCCTTTGCAAAACCTTCATTCACACAGCACGCCTTGTCACTGTCCTCTGTGTGATACAACTATGAACAGAAAACAAAATTGTAAATGCAAGCACCAAATGCAGTGGTATTTCATTATTAGGTGGTTGTTACAGACTGAATGTTTGTGTCTGCCACAAAATTCATACCCTTAAATTCTCATCCCCAATATGGTGGGTGTTTGGAGGTGGAGCGTTTGGCGGCTGATTAGGTTTAGATGATGTGATGAGGTTAGGGCCTCCATGATGGGACTAGTGTCCCAGCTCACCTATTCCTTCTGTGAAAACCACCATAAAGCCCTTTGCTTACACTTCCCCTCTCTCCTTCATACTCCTGCCCAGTCCTGGGGCTTCCCCGTATGGCCTTGCCTGGGGCACAGCCTTCCCTCTTGGGAACTACCAGGAACAAAACATCTTTTTCATGGCAATCATCTCCTGATATGTGGCCTCGCCATACCTGAATAAGACCAAAAGCCCAGGTACATTTGAGAACAACTGGGAAACTGCTATATGGTTGGAGAGAAGGATGGTGAGCTCCTGGGAACAGGGGCCTGATTTTTGTTGTCTTTACATCCTCAAGGCCCAGTGTACTGTTTGGAATCACTGCGAGCCTCAGTAGTCACTGAGATGGGCCCCAATGTACCTTTACTAATACAACCTGTGAACAAAACAAAATTAAATTAAAACAAACCTAACTGGCTCCACCAGCCCAACATGGAAAGGAAGAGTCAGCCTTATTGGGGTGGAGGAGTAGATCCGCAAGATGTATGGTTATCTGTGCCACCTCCCACAGGAACAATAAAAAGAATAACAAAGTCTAGAATCCATAACAAAGTAAATAATTGGGTTTTGGTATATAATTTGATGAATCACAAATCACATCAAGTTCTACCTTCCTTGACTGTGTTGTCACTGCTAGAGTTACGGTGGTTCTAAAACGTCCTCAAATTCTTAGGCTCTCCTCACATCAAGAGGTGGTGTCTATGACTCTTTCCCTCTTATTTTCCTGCTTCTTTGCATCACTGGCAAACTTCAGGTGCCAGACTGGGAGTGTATACCTTTGGGTGCTGGATATATTTGTATTCCTATAAACATTCTTGGACTTTGTTCTGGGACACAGCTGAGTTGGCTGAAAACGGTTTGGTCCTTTCAGGTCTCGCTTTGGAGATTTGCTAGGCAGGACCCGAGCAGCATTTAGCCTAGAGATTCTTATTCCCACTGTTGAATTGAGACCCTTCTGAGGACTCTACTCAATGCCCTGTCAGCTAGGAAGTTTTCCAGTCTGGCTGGGAGAGACAGGCACTGTTCCTGGCCCTGTCTGATTAAAATACTGTTCCTTCTAATCCTTTCAGATAGTTCTTCCCCCAGCTTTGGGGAGTCTCTTCCCAGCATATTCTAATCAATACCCGGCTGTGTCAAAAGGGACCCTCTGCAGATCTCTGCAGTTCTCTAAGTAACTTTTCCCTCTCCAGGACTCTGCCCTATGGACTGGAGCCTCCCTAGACCCTCAGCCTCTGTCTGCTTGACTCAGTGAGTCCACCGGGCTCCTCCTGGGTCCCCCCTACCCAGCTGTTCGGTGGCCCAGAAGCTCTCTCAAGGTGACGGCTGGGACCACTGTAAGGCTCCCCCTGTTTGTTTCCATCTCTTAGGGGTCACTGTCCTTCATTGGCTGCTGCTCAGTGTCTTGAAAAACATTTTTTCATCAAAGTTATCAGATATTTTGTAGTTTTTTTCCAGGCAGGCAGGTAATTTTAGGCCCTATTACTCCATCTGTCCAGAAGTACACATTCCCAAACTGCTTTAGAAAGTTGTTATAGCAACCTACACTCCCAGCCACACTGTATAGAAGTTGTTACTGCCCTACAGTCTCACAAACTTTTAGTATTTTCAGATTTTCTAATTCCTTTAAGGATTAAACTAGTTCACGTAAGGGATTTGATGTGATTCTCCTCACAAAGTGATCTAAATTTAACGGAGAGAGGACAATATTTAATCTAAAGGAATGAATCTCTAATCATGAAATTTCAGGCCATCGGGTACTGGATGGGGAGGATATGCTAGCGCCAGGGGAATTTAGTCTGCTAGTCTTTACCATTAGAGTATTTCTGTCTGTTTTTTTTTTTAAGGAAAGCAAAGTTGTTAACTCATTAAAACTAATAGCTCTGTGAAATGGAGGTAACATTGAGTGCCTGCTATAAATCATACTCCTACAAGCATTTAATTTCATGAATGGAAAGAACCCTAGAGATTCCTGACAAAAATTTCCTACATAAAGTCCAGAAGAAGATACAAAGGTTAAGTGTACATATACACACACAGGATATCCTGGGTCACAGGGGCGGCATCAGCTGGTCACTTTGATCATTTTTCAAAGCTCTTCTGTCTCTGGGGACGGGACTGTGTTGTCACTGTTAAAAGCACTTACAATTGTTTCTTTGAAAATGGCCATATTCCCCAGAGAAGCTCTCAAGGAAGCAACCTAATTATCTTGAAATTATTGAATTCTCTAGGTAACTTCTGGGCAGGCAGAGTCTTCATTTCATTTTAAAAACGTTGTTTGGTATTACTTATAATAGACATTTCTGTCCTCCCCACCACACCACGACCATGGTTTGGAGAGAGAAACAGCAGTATTCTTCAATTCCTCCTCTACACCTGGCCTTCATCAAACTGCAAACACTCAACACTGTGTAGACACATTTGGCTTGAAAAAAAAAAGGGCAACTATTTGATACTAAGCATACTCATTAAACTATGTCTCTGTAATCTTCATTTTATTTAGTTTTAATATTTCTACATCCATAGTCTTCACTCTGAAATAACATTTGCTTTATGGTTGCTGATGGATATGATGAAACGGTCCAAAATCTGCATTCCGCAGTTCTTTACAACAGTCCGAAATAGCATTCTTGTTCACGCTAGGATACTCCAATGTTGGCATGCATTCTGGCCAACTAGCAGAGGCCTAACTGAAAGTAGTTAATCCTTTAGCAGAATATCCTCTGTGTAGTTACAACACTGCTTCCTCCAAGGAAGAAACAAAGCTGCTTTATGTTACCTTTTCCCTTGGTCTAACTCAGGGGGTGCACTTTGCAAGAAATTGGAGACAAGGGTAACCACAGCATTCATCTGGAAATAACATGGTCTTACTGCCTTGTAAATGTGAGTTCCAGGCGTTCACTGATGAAAATTAAGTAAATGTTTTCCACCAAAGAACTTTACTTTGAAGGCTGTAAAACTCAGACTGCCAACCAGCCTTCCTCATAACAAGCCATATTTTGAAGGTTCTCAGATTTTTTTAAAAGAATGGTAACCAGTATGTTTTATGTACTCCTCCAGAAACACTGGTAGCAGAAAGAGGTAGTTCAAATTTGGCTGACAATGTTAGAGTTTTGTCTCCCACTTACTACTGGTTAATCACAGGGAACAAAAGAAGGAGCCGCTGGGTAGGGGCGGGCGGGTGCGGGCAGAGGGGGAGGACTAGTTAAACAACTATTAACTCCTATTCAGTATCTTCCCAAATCCAAAAACAGGAAAGATCTTAAAAATGAGTCCTCTCTAATCATGACATTTCCTTTCTTCAGGAGAATCCAGCATATTCCATACTTAACAGCAGCATCCTCTATTCTAAAATCTAGAAGGGACATTCTTGTCAGATGGACGGGAAGCTTCAATGTTACTGCTCACTTCCCAGCTGCTGGGAGGAAACTTCAGGGTCACTGTCAGTGTACCCTTCCATCCTCCCACATTCAACAACCAACAGTCCTCCCTAGAACTTCCTCTCACCCATTCGCACTGTGAGCTGCTTTCTTCCAGCCCTATCATCATTGTGTGAATAGAGGTCCCAGATGGGTCGCCGTGCTGCCTTCTCTCTTCATTCCCCCCAGTGTGGCCCAATTAATCTTCCAGACACAGCAATCACACTGCATGGTGTCTGTGCATAGGCGTCTCCCCGTTTGTCTTGTAGCCTGACGGCTAGATGACCTTCTGTAGGGAGCCCTCAGGGCCGAGCACACCTCTGGCCTCTCCAAGGAGCTGCTCTTCTTCTATCTCTTGTATTTTGGAGCTTGGATGAAAGAACTTCCCTGCATCCTTGAAGACAGCCCATTTGTTACTTCCTTACTGAACCTTCCTCATCCTCCCCAGTTAACTAGAGCCATTTTCATGCTACCATTGTACATGGTCCTTTTATCACTGAAATCTTCAAGACTTCATTGTCATTTTAGTTGTCTTTCTTCCTGGGACCCTGTTCCTTGGTCTTTGAATCAGTGGCTTTGAGCACAGACTTCTTGGCATGTAGAAGGATTCTCAAATTAATGCTCTTGGTTGTGTTAAACCAAACCTTTTCCCCATGACTTTTATTAATGCCTGTGTATGAGACGTTCTAAATTCAACCTTTAAAAAGAGATAATCAAATAATTTTTTTTAAATCCACTTACCATATACTGGAAAAAGAAAAGAGCCTTTGAAGTGGGGAAGAAAGTTGGCGTGGCTGAATGAAACTGAGAATCTCAACTCATTAACTGAATGAGTCTAAATGAACAGCTCTGAGTTTTGCAAATATCTGCTATTTATGCACCACTGGAAACTCCCAGGAGATTGTAAACCCCCGGAGTGAGCTGAAAACCAGCTGGGTGAGGATGAGACTGACATTTTCCTCTTTATTTTATGTACACCTGAGCCTCACTAAATCAGACTAAAGGTTGGGACAACTGTTTGAATTAATGAAATTCTTCATTATAGGATGTTTTAAATGTAATTGCTTTTTTAACAGTTTAGACTGAGTTTAATGAAAGCACAGGATCATTTGAAATATATGCATTCATCATAAGCGGATTAAACTGTTAACCACTTAAGAAAAGCTTGGGCTAGTATTTGTTTGTATCATTAGTTCCATTACAAACATTATTTTCCAAAGATAGATCAAAGGGAAAGTTCCCAACCCTTTCTCGATGATCAGGGTTCTGAGCTAGGTTCAAATGAATTAATAACATTTCAACATATTTGTCATTTTTCAGCAAATATTCATTAACTCATAGTATTCCCAAGGCTGGAATGAAGAACTGGCCTAGGAAAAGGCAGTTCTGTACTTACTTCATGTTTCCAAATTATTTTCATGGTGAATTAGCCAGTTTTCCATGGCTCACGAAACTCCAGGCTGGCTTGAGTTTCCTGCTTCCTTCCTTGGCAAGACTGAACCAAACTTCTTCAAGAGATGTGTTCTTACTTAAAGGAAAGGGAATATGGGATCCAAGCTGTTTTACATGCACCAGATGCCAAGCACCAAACAAAGCCACCTATCTTTGCAAAGATTTGATACTGTAACTACAGCCACTTGAGTAAAAGCTCAGTCCTGGGATGGCCAAGTTAAATAAGTCAGAACGAGAGCTAAACTGATCTCCACATCTAGTGTTCATAAATCTGCATGAAGAAGTTCTGAATCAAAGAAAATAAATTACAAATGCGTAATATTGGCCTTCCTCCAGTGGATTTGCGTGGTTTGGAGGAGAAACATATGGCTTGGTGGTGTTGTAGGACTGTGTCTTCTCAGGGCAGATTTGAGTTTGAGGCTGATTATAGAGGTAGAGCCAAGAAAACCCTGGAATTCTAGAAGATAGCACCTTAGAAGATTACCCATTTGAAATCCTTGCCACTGGATGAGGAGAAGGAGGGAAGAGTTCTCATTGATATCCTGAGAGCCATCATCACATCAGAGTGACTTTCAGAGAGGAAACAAGGGAGATGCATAGCCCCATCTATCACTCATTACTCATCTCGGCACAAGGATACAGAGCTGGAAAGTCAGACATGTGTCACAGGTCTGGCAGATGGGGGGAATTTCTAGCCCTGGGTAGAGGAAACTTAACTAAGGTCTGGCAAATGAGAGGGAATCATATTGGGAAGGAGTTTGATTTTCTAACAACTGCACTTAGGTATAGTAAACACCTTTTGGTGAAAATTGACAATGGTCTCCTTCTCAGGGAACTATCTCCAGTCAACAGCAAGACCTCCCAGTGCACAAAGTAACTGGGCATCACACATGCAACACGGTGTAAAAAGTGCCCCTGGAGCTGTGCGATGCAGACCCCACAGCCCAGGTTGTAACCTATGACCCTGCCCCCTTGGCTGCCCTTGACTGGGCCAGGGATGAATGCCTGACCATATGGAGACAATCAGAACAATCAGATTCTCTCTTGTAGGAATTTGAAATTTGAATTGAGGAACTTCCAATTGATCTTGACTATTGCCTTATATGAAGACAAGGTAAATATCAGTCTTCTGGAACAGGGTGTGTATATGTATTGGGTGGTGGTTGGGAAGGGGAGATCTTCTCCCTGAGGCTACATATTCCACAGAGGGAAAGAAAGATGTAGGCAATAATTAGAGAGAAGTAGCAACAAGAGACAGAGAGGGGCCCTACTGAGGTGCCTGACAACTTCTCTGCTCCTGACTGCAGACCTCTCCTGAGGTTCAGCTGCATTTCTCTTCCTGGGTTCTGGGAGATCTGCATTACCAAAATTTGCTGAAGTTGGTGGTGGTTACTAGTAACCTAAGAGTATTAATGAAGATACTAAAAATCATTCGTGATAAATTGGTCCTTGTTTCTAGAATAGTCCGACCCCTTTGTAACTGATGCTAGGCTCAGGAACACTGGATGTAAACCAAATCAGGCTTTATAGCATCAATTCATTCATCCTCTAAGATTCCACATTAACTGTATCATCTGGCCTCATAGTTAATATTTCTAGAGTAAATTTATTTGTAGTCAACCTCTGTGTTACATGCTGCAACTTTAGCCTCCTTCTTACTGGTTTTCGTCTAGATGGATTTGGAGAATAAATGACAACCAACCACTCTTGGAATAATAACTTTAAGTGCTAGACATAGAAATAAGCAGAAAATTTGAGCTTGGTTCAACTTGATTCAACCCTCTAATTTGACAAATGAGGAGTCAGAGACCACAGAGACTTATGTGATTTGCCCAAGGTCACATGTCTAATTGTAGCCAGACAGGGACTAGAACCCAGATTACAAACTGCCCCAAAGCCAAATTTCATCGGAAAGAAATGCTAAAGGCAAAACCAGTCATTTTTCTGCTTGTTAATTTTAACTTCCCAGTTATACGATCTGGATAGTTTCTAATTCTGGGACACTTTCACGGGTAAAATTCCTTGGCAAATAACGGAATGGTTTCTCCATTTAATTACTGACTCAAGAGTGTATAGTTAGGTCACTGGGCTTTTAAGATTATCTTGACAATTTTGTACTTGTTAGAATGAAAGGACCTGAATTTTGAATTTGTAGATCTCATTAAAGGACTATGTAGTCAAGATGTCAGTCCAATTTCAGAAATGTATATACTACATGAAGTTAAAATTATCCTAATCCAATATATATATATACTTAACTACGTGTTCATGGTATGCTTTTGAGCCATGATCAAGTCAATTTTCAGTATGAATTGCAGGTGGGAATGTCTCTTATGATTACCATTTAATATGTAGGTTTCAGATAGAGCATAGAAACACATATGTAAGGAGATCTAATCCTGCTAAGTCTATAATGGTTCTCTAACATTGCATTATTCAAAGAAAATGCCAACCTGGACAGCCAAATGCATTCTTCTTCTGGAAAAATAGATTGGGTCATTTGAAGCCAATTAAAATCCCCTTTCTTTCAAATCAACATGGGCTATTATAAAGAAGATTCTTTTTATCAAAGTAAATAAGGGAAAATATTTAATAATATTTAGAATACTAGGTTCAGTGTATGATAGAAAGAGAAAAGAGAATTACTGCTGTGGTTAAGTGTGTGTGTGTGTTAAACTGGGCCTTTGTGCATGGGACTTCCCATAAGAGACAGCTGCTTGGGTGACTCAATCGTGGCTCTGATCCACTTAGAAAAAAATGGGATTTCTAACAGGAAGAGAAACAAAGGAAAGATATTCCAGATAAGGCTCAACATTGTAAACGGAAGGAAGGAAGGAAGAGAGGGTGAGCAACAGACTAAGGCAAAAAACCTTGCCTGATCCAGCCCTGCTGAGAATTTGCTGTGTGTTCTCTAGCTGCTCGCTTTCCTTCTCTGGTGCCCTCCAGGAAGTTTATATTAGAAAACCTGAGGTCTCTACCAACATCTAAAATTCTATGATTCTGGAATATATATCCTGAAAACAAAAATGATAGGGCCTTGAGAAAAGCTATCTGATAAGTAGAAGGTGCTATCCAAAGATATATTTGGAATCCTATACATGACGTAGAATGGCCTCATGTACACCATAGAGCAGGACTGCGTGTACACATGCTGAACTTTAGTCCTCAAGCAGATTGCTCATCAGTTTGACTCTGACTTTCCAAGTGGATAATAGGAAATGAATACAGATCAAAATGACACGAAGGGTTCCATTGAATAGCTTTTCTCTACAAGAAACTCCCGGCAAAGAAATCCTCAGTGAGGGCGGAGCAGCCAGAGTCCAGTGAGAGCACTCCAAGGAGACTGCAGAGCTGGGGCTTTCCTCCTCTCCCTTTGGGTCGGTGGCCCTCCGCAAGGCTGTTGGCCCTTCCAGTTGCTCCAGCCAAGACACACTATTGTAACTCCCAAGAACAAGCCGTGTTCTGTCCTTCTGTCTGCCCCTCCTCCTACCTTCCACAACCACCTCCTAACCTGCGCCCTCCCCACAAAGGCCACCTGTCCTTCAGGACTCGGCTGAGCCATCGTCATGTCTCAGGAACCTCCTCGGGACCCTCAAGCCTCATAGATGTGCCTGCATTGGACCTGGTGTATCAGTCAGTCTTTGCTGTAGACATAAACAGCCACAAAATCTCAGTGTATTACAACAGAAAGTATGTATTTCTCACTCCTTCATCTGCAGGTGGCTGGGAGAGCCCTCGTTCCATGTCTCATTCTGAGGGGCAGCGGTTCACCAGAGCATATTTCTTTCATGATGATGCATAAACTCAAAAATCTAAGGCCAACCCAAGAAAGCCCACTTTAAGCCCCATTGGCCAAAGCAAGACACATGGCCATGCTCGGAACCAAGGGCTGGGAAGTACACTCTACCTTGCCAGCCAGAGAAAGGGTGGATGTATTATCCTGATGCTGCAGGGAAGGAAGGAATTGGATCTGCCCCAGATTGCCCTAGGAATTCCATCTGCCCCACCTATATTAAGAGCACCTATCAGACCATATTGTGATTATTTGTGTAAAGTCTCCCTCTAGATTTGTACCTTCTTAAAAACAGAGACTCTGATTTTCCATCTCTATATTGGCAATATGGTATATAATAGACACATGAAACATTTGAATGAATGAATGAATGAATGGAGACAGGCAGTATTATACCAGGCTCTGTCCCTGGTCCTTCATAATGCCCCTCCTGTGTGCCTACTGAACGTCTTTACTATGGTCACCAAAAGGAGAATAAAATCAGTACGAATGAGATCTGATCCTGCTCAGAGTGGTTCCTGCTGGGGTGAACAGGGAGGCAGGAAAGGATCCATCCTAAGCCACTTGACCTGTATTGGCCCATGTCCTTGACTGACACTAGCAGCCTGCCTAACAAGAGTTCTCATTGTGTCTAACCCAGGTGGGTCATGAGGTCCTACAGGATTGCAGGCTAAAGCGGCAGGGCTCTAGGACACATTTTTAAAAAGCATTCAGAATCTGATCCACTGCTCAGTAATTTGATTTAGAGCAAACAGAGGAAATGGAACACATTTCTAAGCAAATACCTCCCTGATTACTTACACATGCAAATTCACGGGCTAAGTTTAGATGTGTAATTAAGCATCTAGTTATTTTTGAGTCCACTCTAACAGGCCGATTCAGACGCCCAAAGGAGGCACATGGTTGGTCTATTTCCATATATTTGCTTGCATCCTCAACTCTGGACTCTTACCTGGAAAAAAAGGTCACAGCTCAAGGTCTCAATGACTCAGCTGTGGGCCAAAAAGAACAAGATGGTGCCAGGGCATGCCAAGTTTTGTGAAAGATACTTCTGATCAGACTGATGCTTCTCTGGGCAGGGGATGATTCCCTCTTAGAGAATGGGAACTAAAGGCGAAGTAGCCCCATTCCCAGCTGTCACTGTTATTTTTGTTCTGTTTTGTTTTTGCTATTATTAATGTACAATTACATGAGCAATATTATGGTTACTAGACTCCCCCTATTATCAAGTCCCCACCATATATCCCATTACAGTCACTGTCCATCAGCGTAGTGAGATGCTATAGAATCACTACTTGTCTTCTCTGTGTTATACTGCCTTCCCCATGTGCCCCCCCCACTACATTATGTGTACTAATCATAATGCCCCTTTTCCCCCTTATCCCTCCCTTCCCACCCATCCTCCCCTGTCCCTTTCCCTTTGGTAACTGTTAGTCCATTCTTGGGTTCTGTGAGATTGCTGCTGTTTTGTTCCTTCAGTTTTTGCTTTGTTGTTATACTCCACAAATGAGTGAAATCATTTGATACTTGTCTTTCTACGCCTGGCTTATTTCACAGAGCATAATACCCTCTAGCTCCATCCATGTTGTTGCAAATGGTAGGATTTGTTTTCTTCTTATCACTGAATAATATTTCACTGCATAGGTATACCACATCTTCTTTATCCATTCATCTACTAATGGACACTTAGGTTGCTTCCATTTCTTGGCTATTATAAAGAGTGCTGCAATAAACATAGGAGTGCATATGTCTTTTTCAAACTGGGCTGCTGCATTCTTAGGGTAAATTCCGAGGAGTGGAATTTCTGGGTCACATGGTATTTCTATTTTGAGTTTTTTGAGGAACCTTCATACTGTTTTCCACAATGATTGAACTAATTGACATTCCCACCAGCAGTGTAGGAGGGTTCCCCTATCTCCACATCCTTGCCAACATTTGTTGTTTGTCTTTTGGATGGTGGCCATCCTAACGGGTGTGAGGTGATATCTCATTGTGGTTTTAATTTGCATTTCTATGATGATTAGCGATGTGGAGCATCTTTTCATGTGCCTGTTGGCCATCTGAATTTCTTTGGAGAAGTTTCTGTTAAGTTCCTCTGCCCATTTTTTAATTGGCTTATTTGCTTGTTGTTTGTTGAGGTGCAGGAGCTCTTTATACATTTTCGATGTCAACGCCTTATCGGATATGTCATTTATGAATATATTCTCCATTACTGTAGGATGTCTTTTTGTTCTACTGATGGTGTCCTTTGCTGTACAGAAGCTTTTCAGTTTGATATAGTCCCACTTGCTCATTTTTGCCTTTGTTTCCCTTGCCTGGGGAGATATGTTCATGAAGAAGTTGCTCATGTTTATGTCCAAGAGATTTTTGCCTATGTTTTTTTCTAAGAGTTTTATGGTTTCATGACTTACTTTCAGGTCTTTGATTCATCTTGAGTTTACTTTTGTGCATGGGGTTACACAATAATCCAGTTTCATTCTCTTATATGTAGCTGTCTAGTTTTGGCAACACCAGCTGTTGAAGAGCTGTCATTTCCCCATTGTATATCCATGGCTCCTTTATCATATATTAATGGACCATATATGCTTGGGTTTATATCTGGGCTCTCTAGTCTGTTCCATTGGTCTATGGGTCTGTTCTTGTTCCAGTACCAAATTGTCTTGATTACTGTGGCTTTGTAGTCGAGCTTGAAGTCAGGGAGCATAATTCTCCCCACTTTATTCTTCCTTCTCAGGATTGCTTTGGCTATTTGGGGTCTTTTGTGGTCCCATATGAATTTTAGAAGGATTTGCTCTAGTTCATTGAAGAATGCTGTTTGTATTTTGATAGGGATTGCATTGAATCTGTAGATTGCTTTAGACAGGATGGCCATTTTGACAATATTAATTCTTCCTAACCATGAGCACAGGATGTGTTTCCATTTATTGGTATCTTCTTTAATTTCTCTCATGAGTGTCTTGTAGTTTTCAGAGTATAAGTCTTTCACTTCCTTGGTTAGGTTTATTCCTAGGTATTTTATTCTTTTGGATGCAATTGTGAATGGAATTGTTTTCCTGATTTCTCTTTCTGCTAGTTCACCGTTACTGTACAGAAATGCAACAGATTTCTGTGTATTAATTTTGTACCTCGCAACTTTACTGAATTCAGATATTAGATCTAGTTGTTTTGGAGTGGATTCTTTAGAGTTTTTTATGTACAATATCATGTCATCTGCAAACAGGGACAGTTTGACTTCTTCCTTACCAATCTGGATGTCTTTTATTTCCTTGTATTGTCTGATTGCTGTGGCTAGAACCTCTAGAACTATGTTGAATAAAAGTGGGGAGAGTGGGCATCCTTGTCTTGTTCCCAATCTTAAAGGAAAAGCTTTCAGCTTCTTGCTGTTAAGTATAATGTTGGCTGAGGGTTTGTCATATATGGCCTTTATTGTGTTGAGGTACTTGCCCTCTATACCCATTTTGTTGAGAGTTTTTATAATGAATGGATGTGGAATTTTGTCAAATGCTTTTTCAGCATCTATGGAGATGATCATGTGGTTTTTTCCTTTTTGTTGATGTAGTGGATGATGCTGATGGGTTTTTGAATGTTGTACCATCCTTGCATCCCTGAGATGAATCCCACTTGATCATGATGGATGATCTTTTTGATGTATTTTTGAATTCAGTTTGCTAATATTTTGTTGAGTATTTTTGCATCCATATTCATCAGGGATATTGGTCTGTAATTTTCTTTTTTTGTGGTGTCTTTGCCTGGTTTTGGTATTGGAGTGATGTTAGCCTCGTAGAATGAGTTTGGGAGTATTCCCTCCTCTTCTATTTTTTGGAAAACTTTAAGGAGGATGGGTATTAGGTCTTCATTAAATGTTTGATAAAATTCAGCAGTGAAACCGTCTGGAATGGCAGTTTTGTTCTTAGGTAGTTTTTTGATTACCAGGTCAATTTCTTTGCTGGTAATTGGTCTATTCAGATTTTCTGTTTCTTCCTGGGTCAGCCTTGGAAGGGTGTGTTTTTCTAGAAAGTTGTCCATTTCTTCTAGGTTATCCAGTTTATTACCATATACTTTTCATAGTATTCTCTCATAATTCTTTGTATTTCTGTGGTGTCTGTAGTGATTTTTCCTTTCTCATTTCTGATTCTGTTTATGTGTTCAGACTCCCTTTTTTTCTTGATAAGTCTGGCTAGGGGTTTATCTATTTTGTTTATTTTCTCAAAGAACCAGCTCCTGCTTTCATTGATTCTTTCTATTGTTTTATTCTTCTCAATTTTATTTATTTCTGCTTTAATCTTTACTATGTCCCTCCTTCTACTGACTTTGGGCCTCATCTGTTTTTCCTTTTCTAGTTTCATTAATTGTGAGTTTAGACTGTGAGTTTATTTGGGATTGTTCTTCTTTCCTGAGGTAGGCCTGTATTGCAATATATTTCCCTCTTATTACGGCCTTTGCTGCATCCCACTTACTTTGTGGTGTTGGATTATTATTGTCATTTGTTGCCATATATATTGCTTGATCTCTATTTTAATTTGGCCATTGATCCATTGATTATTTAGTAGCATGTTGTGAAGCCTCCATGTGTTTGTGGGCTTTTTCATTTTCTTTGAGTAATTTATTTCTAGTTTCATACCTTTGTGATCTGAGAAGATGGTTGGCACAGTTTCAATCTTTTTGAATTTACTGAGGCTCTTTTTGTGGCCTAGTATATATATGATCTATTCTTGAAAATGTTCCATGTGCACTTGAGAAGAATGTGTATTCTGTTGCTTTTTGTATGGAGTGTTCTGTAGATGTCTGTTAGGTCCATCTGTTCTAATACATTGTTCACTGCCTCTGTCTCTTTATTTATTTTCTGTCTGGTTGATCTGTCCTTTTGAGTGAGTGGTGTGTTGAAGTCTCCCAAAATGGATGAATTGCATTCTATTTCCCCCTTTAATTATGTTAGTATTTTTTCACATATGTAGGTGATCCTGTGTTGGGTGCATAGATGTTTATAATGGTTATATCCTCTTGTTGGACTGACTCCTTTATCATTATGTAGTGTCCTTCTTTGTCTCTTGTGACTTTCTTTGTTTTGAAGTTTATTTTGTCTGATACAAGTACTGCAACTCCTGTTTTTTCTCCCCACTAGTTGCATGAAATATCTTTTTCCATCCCTTTACTCTTAGGCTGTTTATGTCTTTGGGTTTGAAGCGAGTCTCTTGTAGGCAGCATATAGATGGGTCATGTTTCTTTATCCATTCAGTGACCTTACATCTTTTGATTGGTGCATTCAGACCATTTACATTTAGGGTGATTATCGATAGATATGTACTTATTGCCATTGCAGGCTTTAGATTTGTGGTTACCAAGGGTTAAAGGGTAATTCCTTTACTATCTAACAGTCTAATTTAACTCACTTCGTATGCTACTATAAACACAACCTAAAGATTCTTTTTTTTTCCTCCTCTATTCTCTGTATGTTGTGAATCATATTCTGTACTCTTTGTCTATCCCTTGGGTGACATTAGTCTTAGGAATACTTCCATCTATAGGAGTCCCTCCAAAATGCACTGTAGAGGTGGTTTGTGGGAGGTAGATTCTCTCAGCTTTTGCTTATCTGAAAATTGTTTAATCTGTCCTTCAAATTTAAATGATAACCTTGCCAGGTAGAGTATTCTTGGTTCAAGGCCCCTCTGCTTCATAACATTAAATATATCATGCCACTCCCTTCTGGCATGTAAGGTTTCTGTTGAGAAATCTGATGATAGCCTGATGGGTTTTCCTTTGTATGTGATCTTTTTTCTCTCTCTAGTTGCTTTTAAAACTCTGTCTTTATCCTTGATCATTGTCATTTTAATTATTATATGTCTTGATGTTGTCTTCCTTGGGTCCCTTTTGTTGGAAGATCTGTGCACCTCCATGGCTTAGATTCTATCTCCTTCCCCAGATTGGGGAAGTTTTCAGCAATTACCTCCTCAATGACACTTTCTATCCCTTTTTCTCTCTTCTTCTTCTGGTACTCCTATTATGCAAATATTGTTCTGTTTGGATTGGTCACACAGTTCTCTAAATATTCTTTCATTCTTAGAGATTCTTTTTTCTCTGTGTGCCTCAGCTCCCCTGTATTCCTCTTCTCTAATTTCTATTCCATTTACCATGTCTTCTACTACATCTAATTTGCTTTTAAATCCCTCCATTGTATGTTTCATTTCAGATATGGAATTTATTAATGATTGACTCTCCTCTTAAGTTCGTGAGTTCTTGAATATTTTTCTGTACCTCCATTATAAGCATGTTTATGATTTTTATTTTGAACTCTCTTTCAGGAAGATTTGTGAGTTCGGTTTCATTTGGCCGTTTTTCTGGGGTTTGTGAGATTTTGGTCTGAACCATGTTCTGTTGACGTTTCATATTTCTGTGTGGTGCCCTCTATTGCCGAGAAGCTCCAGTCTCTGGAGCTGCTCAACCCCTAGAGTGAGGTTGGGGATGGTATGGGAGCGGAGCTGGTACCTGATGGTAGGCAAGATATGTTTCCTGACTCCTGTCTGCCCTGCCTGTCTCCAGTATCACAGCTAGTGGGCCTAGCACACAGCTGTTGTAGGTGAGGCCTCCCTCTGGCTGGCCTGACGCCAGCACAGTGACTGCCGGTTTGCGAGCTGGTGCTGTCAGGCCAGGAGGAAGGCTCAGCAGGCTGCATATCACAGTGGGGGGCCTCAGAGCTGAGTAGCCAGTCAGGAGGATGGATCACCTTTAGCTCCCCAAAGTTCCCAATCTGCTGGGCAGAGCGCACCCAGACAACCTTGTCCCCCTATCCCTCTCCCGCACAGCAAGTTCCATGTAAACCCCATGCCTTCAGCAGCCCTCTTGCTGCTTGGAAGCCTCTCAGACTGCCTGCCTTTCCCTTGTCCCAGAGCAGCCGGGTGTGGATACTGTCCTCCACAAATGGCCGGAATTTGTCTCTCAACCACTCTGCCTGTCCCAGCTCCCCATCCTCTAGAATACCGCACAATATAGATTTCTGCTCGCAAAGCAGATCTCCAGGGCTAGGTGTTCAACAGCCGCAGGCTTCCACCCCCTCCCCAGCTCCATTTCTCTTCCTCCTGCCAGTGGGCTGGGGTGGGGGAAGGGCCTGGGTCCCACCGGATCAAGGCTTTCATTCATTAGCCTGTTTTGTGAGGTCTGCTCTGTTAGTGAGGTCTGTATGCAGTCTGGTGCAGCCTTCTTTCCAGTTGCTGTTTTAGGGTTAGTTGTATTAACTATATTTTCACACTATCTGTGGTTTTGGGAGGAGTTCTCTGTCTCACCTCTCACGTTGCCTTCTTGAATCCAGCTGTCACTCTTGTAATGAAGAATTAGTGGTCAGCTAGCCAAAGGCAATATTGGTTTCCCATGTTGCAATTAGTTTTTTATATACTTTCATGATCCATATGAAAACATTAATGCCTTGCAATTTTGTGCCAAATGATGTGCTCAAATGTCAGTTTTACAAATGCAAAACAGATGAGAAGTTTTTGAAAGTTTGTATTCATTGTTACTTTGCAAGCAAATGGCGTCTCTCCCTCACCGAGCCACAGTGGCCAACTGTCCAAATTTCTTTTTGCCTTTCTTAAAAGCATCACATGCTTAAGAGTGTCTTCACGGAGCACTCTTGCATTACATGCAAGGCTCTGTGACTGGGAGCTCATCAACAATGGTCATTCAGGTGCCCCTCTGTGGGTGCTGGTGGCCTACTTGCCCTGACTTCCTGCATCAACATTACGGAGAAAACCCTCTTTTGACAGTCACCCAGAGAATGCTCTCTGAGATCTTCTCTGTTTTCAATTCTCTACCCAATCTCTCCCATTCGTTTCCCTACTGTAAGCTTCCCATGAGGATGATTCTATGGCTTGTTCTCTGCTAACTGGGAAAGAGGTCCTCTGTTTTTAAGGGTGTGTGAAACCTATTATTCTGTATGGATGGATAATTTTTTAAGTACCATCCAGTGAGAACATACTATTCACTAGGAACTATGCTTACAGATATTAATGTGTTTGCTCCTCAGGAATAACTCTAACAGCCCTACAAGCCAAACGTCATGATCTCCATGTCACAGATGATGTGAAGCAACATTTCCAAGCCCAAGTAACCAGAAGAGCTGGGATTCAAACCCAAGCCTATCTGAATGCAAATGCTAGGCTCTTAACCAATTATTACAAGCCTCCTCTACTCTCCCCATGGGTACCCAGAGAAGGCTTTGCTAGGCCCCAGTCCAGTTTTGAATCAAAATAATACTTGTTAATAATGCCTTCCTTATAAGACATTTGATTTCTTCATTGTGAAACATCACTGCATCTAAGAAGCAATACACTCAAGTTGGCTGGCAGTTTTTAAGGATGCATAATTTTTCCTGGTTATCTAAAATTCAGACTGTAGACCCCTGCTTGCTTCTACTTTGTCCAAGGTAAAAAGAGTGTGACTGTGTTGAAATGTTATGTTCTCCTATCCACTGCATTTTAACAGGCTTCAGAAGCAAGTAACGTGAGAGCCTCCTATTGTAATATTCATATGCTATGCACATACAGCTGAATAACATCAACTGGCATGTGAAATAAGCCCTTGGAGAGTTATTCCTAGTGAGCTGAGAATAACACCACAAGCAGAAAAACAGAATCTGTGACTTTTCAAAGTATGATCTTATTTCAGACAAGAAGGCTTGTGCTCAGTTTGCAACTGATACCTCTTTGGGTCCATCAGGACTGCATTACATAGGGATTCCTTAGGGTTCCCCAGGGGTGGAGTAGGAGGGTGAGTAGGAGAAGCTGGCCATGTCCCACTGATGAACCAGGAGGATTTACCAAGAGAAAGATGATGGCCTTCAGAGCCCCCAGAGTGGCTGAGAGCCTACGGGTGTATTCTGGATCCTACACCTGTCAGGTAAAGAACACATTGCATACGTCTCCTGCACTGGCAAAAGGAAGAGGAGAGGTAGAGAACCAGGAGCTAATGTCCGATCAAAAAGGAAAATAAGAGGTGTTTATGGCTGATGGAAGCATCCAGAAAACCTGGCAGGGATCACCTTGCTTCCTTTTGTCAGAACTTGGCTTGCCTTTTGTCTCCAAAATTTAGGAGTTGGAAACAGGCCTGGACTTGTGACTGTTCTTGGAAACTGTGGGAACAGCTCTAACTCCAAACACCTTTTGCAGTCCTCACACTAACAACTCCTCTTCCCCTTGAAGGGACGCAGCTGAAACCCTTGGGTGAGTAGCTGTGTGGTTTAGGGCTATTTGCCATCTCTAGTAAACTCAAATGCTGTACCTCTTCTACGTAAAGGTATGAACACCACCAACACAGTACAAAGGTTTTCAGGGCTCTGCTGCTGAAAACAATGTGAAGAATTTATTACATTTATGGAATGAACTATAGTCCAAGTTGGCCATTACACTGCTGCTGGGTTTAAATTTTTTTTCTCTTTATCCTTGTTATTTTAAACTTATATTTTAAGCACAAATGTTCTGTGCTTCTAAATTTTATGTTTCTAGAAAGCTGGTGAATACAGTGTAAATAAGATTTATCTCAGACCCTCCCTGACAGTGAAAACAGGTAAAAAATCTGTTGCCATGGCTTGGATCCCAAATATACAATATCAAGACCCCTTGGTGTCCTGGTTCTCTCACTTTGTGCTTCCATAAAAACTGCTTGCTCTGGGGCACTGTCCATTCTCATCAGCAACATTTCCATTATGAGTACTATACGCCCATAAAAGGAACTGCTCAGGCTCGCCTCCTCCCTGGGCACTCGCTGGGATTTCTTTTGGCACCAGCAGGCTGGTGGCAAATGGGCCCAGAGTCCAAAGTGAAGATTGGCATGACCATCAACACACTTATTTCTTCATCATATACCTTGCTAATTAATTTCTAACTTTTTTAAGAATATGCATAAGAGGAAGGGCATTGACAAGAAAAAGGCTTCCATGGAATATGATTTCGCATTTCTTTCCATTCTGAAAAGTAAAATCTTGCACATCCTTCAAGGTCCAGTTTTAAATGCCACTTCCACCATGAACTCTTCACCAATATCTAAGTCACAAGTTACCTCTTTCTTCCCAGGCTGCCCCAGGCTTCTGAGGATACCTCAGCCACCACACTCATCACATTGGGTCTGATCTGTTAGTTCTTGAATTGCAAAGCTGCTTCAAGACTGTTAACTCCTGGCTGGCATTAAGTCCTGTGCAGCTCTATCTGTACCGTGCATCCAGTGTGTTACTTGCATGTAACAGGTTTTCAATAAATGTGGCACTGAATGACTGAATCTGAAATTATTTTTGAAATGTCATATTCCAAAGATCCTGAGAAGAAGTATTTCAGTGGTTCTGAAACTTTATCATGCATCAGAATTACCTGGAGGGCTTATTCAGTCCACATTGTATGGGTCCTACTCCCAGAGATCTAGGGTAAAGCTCGATAATTTACATTCCTAACAAGTTCCCAAGTGATGTTGGTGATTTTAGTCCAGAGACTACTCTTTGGGGAGCACTGAACTATGTTGTTCACATTTCTGTATCTCTGATAGCAGTTTATGTCTTGAACTTTTGACATGTCAGTCTAATCAACAAATTTTTGCTTTCTTAGTAGTATATACAATAATGGTTTTACAATTGATAGTATCTTAGATTAAATGAAATGTGGTAAGTTTCCCATTACATATTTGAATCTATGTTATAAAGCATAGCACTGAAATGTTTAAAAATGTTGCCCAATACGAGTTCTAGAGAACTCAGGCATAGATTGTGGTACTTTGTCTTTATAATGGTAATACATTAAATTGTCTTTAGGGACTCATATGAGATCCATAGAATAGCAAATTAGCTCAATCTGGCCAGGGATGTCAATACATGAAAGACGGAATCTTCACATTTGTTTTCAGTACCTGCTCATAGTCTCCCTCCTGAGAGTAAAAATTCTGTGAGGTTTGAGTTTATACCTGGTTTTGCTCACCATGGTAGCTCTAGCTCTAAAACTGTTCCTGACACATGCTCAATAAATATTTGTTGAATGAAAAATTTTATTTAAAAAACACTAGAGTTTCAAAGGTTTTTATTAGATATACCGCCAGTTATTGGTAGAATACTCACAAACCGATGCCAGTACTTCTGACCTTCTGTCCTTTTCTATGCTAACAACAACAAAACAAGTCAAGAGCAGTAATGATCAAGCAACCCATTAACTTTGAAAATATTCCAATTAAGCAAGTTTCCCAAGGTCACAGACCAGATGGGTTGTCCTGACACCCTCCTCACAGGGGTGGGCCAGGTTTGCCATCTTCACAAGTGCTGCTTGCTAGGGAATAGTGGGGCAATTAGCCAAACCTAGGCAGATCATAATCAAATTGCTGTAAACCAAACACGAAGAGCACATCTTAAAAACAGCTGGAGGAGAAAAGACACATTAACCATAGAGGGAAAACTATACAAGTGAAGGATGACTTCTCACAGAAACAATGAAACCCAGAAGACTATGAAATGGCATTTTTGAAGTGTTGAAAGGAGAATACTGTCAGCCTAGAATTCTACAAAAATAACCTTAAGAAATTAAAGTGAAATAAAAGACATTTTCAGAAAGACATAAGCTACGAAGATTCATCTCTAGCAGACTTACACTACAAGAAATGAAAAGGAAAAAAAGAATGAAGAACAGCAGACAGGGTAAATGCCTACATAAATACAGAAGAACCATTTCCTTTTCTAATATACATTTACATAGATATGTAGATAGAGGCATATACAGACATGTATATAAATACATAGATGTTATCTTTTGAAAGATTATTCACTGAATCAAAAATAACAATCTATTGTGGAGTTTTTAGATTATGTAGAAGTAGAATATAAGAAAAATATCACAAAGGATGGGAAGAGTGTAAGTGAAATTATGTAGTTGGAATATTCTTACATTGATTTTGAAGTATATTATTGACAATAGTTTATGCTAGGTTAAGAGTTATACAATAATATCTAAAACAACTCCAAAAAAATCAGCTGTTACAAAGAGGCAGAGCTTAAACATCAATACAGGAAATCAAATCAAATCAAAGTGATTTACCCTCCCTCAGTAAAGGCAGAATAAAGAAATGAGAAGAGATATTGAGAGAGAGAGAAAAAATGCTTCAAAATAAAGCAAAACCAGAGAGAAGATGGGAGAAATGGGAAAAAAAAGACAAATCTAAAACCATAGCTAGTATTTTAACACTTTCTCATATCAAAGAGAAAAATTACGAAAAAAAGACAATAAAAATTTAAAAGGTTTGAAAACATTATCAACCAACTTGACCTAATTGACGTCATAGAATACTATTACCAACAACAGCAGAATATGCATTCTTTTTAGCTGCACATGGACCATTAACCAAAATAGATGAAAGACACTGAGCCATAAAACAAGACTCATTAAAATTACAAGGATTGAAATTACAGAGTATATTTTATGACCATAATGGTATTAATATAGAAATCAATAGCAATAAGACATTTGAAAAATATCCCACATATTTGAAAATTAAACAGTGTGTATCTAAATAATCTATTGTCAAAGGAGAAATCACAGAGGAAATTAGAAATATTTTTAATTAAATGATAATGATAGCTTTAAATTAGAAAAAAGGAAGGGATAGAATAAATTATCTAAGCCTCCATATTAAGAAGCTAGAAAAAGAAAAACAAATAAAAACCAAAGTAGAAAAAAGGAAAAGTGGTGAAGGTGAGAATGATAATCAATGAAATGGAAAAGTGACAAATAACAAAGTCAACAAGTTTTATTTTTTAAAGATTAATAAAATCCCAGGCAAGACTGATCAAGTAAAACAGAGAAAATGCTATTATCAACATTAGGAATGAAAAAAGGGGGCATGTCTATAGTTTGATCATACAATTATACAAAAGATAGTAAGGAAATACTATGAACAACTTTATGCCAATATTAAATGAAATAGAAAAGTAATTTGAAAAGCACAACTTACTGCAATAGGTATCAGAATATGTAACAAAATAAATAAATATTCCCCTGTTGATTCAAGTAACTGAATTCATTTTCAAAAATCTTTCTACAAAGAAAACTTGAGACCAAAGTGATTTCACTAATGAAATCTATCATCATTTAAAGAAGAAATAATGCCAGTTCAATACAAGCTCTTTCAAAAACAGAGGGGGAAAAATTCCCAACTCATTGGGATGGGCTTAAAAAAAGAAGTTATGAAGCTAACATGATTCCAATACCAAATACTGACAAAGATATATGTAATAAACAGTGTAATAAAATAACATGCAATATTCCTCATGAACATAGATGAAAAATTCCTAACAAAATATTAGAAAAATAATCCAGCTATGTATTTACATCATAACTAAGTGAGGTTGTCAAGGAATGCAAGGCTGGCTTAACATTAGAAAATTAGTCGATGAAATTAAAGAACAGAGGAAATCTATATGATCATCTCAGTAGATGCATTAAAAAAAACTGACAAAAGTCAACACCCATTCAAGATAAAAATGCTGAGAAAATTGGAAATAGAATGAACTTCCTCAAACTGCTAAAAGGCATCTCTAAATATCTATAGCTAACATAGTACTTAATGATATTTCCTCCTAAACTAGGAACAAGTCAAGAATGTCCATTTTCACCATTTCTATTTAATGTTTAACTCGCGGTTCTAGCCAATGTAGCAAGGCAAGAAAAAAAGGTACACAGATAAAAGGCACAAGGAAAGAAGTAAAATTGTCATTCTTTGCAAGTGACATGATAATATATGCAGAAAACTAGAATATACAAAACAATTATGAGAATTAATGAGTGAATTTAACAGGGTCAGTATACAAAAATCAACTGTATTTCTATATACTAACAATAAATTATTGGAAAACAAAAATTTTTAAATATCATTTGCAATAGCATCAAAAAATATCAAATACTTAGGAAAACATAATAAAATATAAACAATTCTTCTATAATAAAAAACATACACATTATTTTGAGAAATTAAAGATCAGACAAAATGGAAAGATATATGCTCCTGAGTTGAAAATTCAATGTTGTTAAGTCATCCATTCTCCCTGGATTTATTTATGGATTTAATGCAGTCCTTATCAAAATTCCAGTAGGTTTTTTTGGAGAAATTGGCAAGCTAGGTCTAAAACTGATGTGGAAATGCCAGAATAATTTGAAGAAGAATAAAGTTGGATTTAAAAACTGAATATAAACTGGATATTTCAAAACTGGTTATAATGAATATATATTTCAAAACTGAATATAATGCTAGATGAATCAAAACATTGTTGTATTGATAATGACATTGAGGAATGGCAAATATCAATAAAACAATCTGGAAATAGATGCAACACATATAGAGTCATCTGATTTTTGACTAAAAGTAACAAGATAATAAAATGAAGAAAGGAAGACATGCTAACAAATGGTACTGGAACAACTGGATAGCCATATGAAAAGCAAAAATAAACTTGATTTCTGTCTCACCCTAACAATAAGATTAGTTTGAGATGGACTGCAGAATAAAACAACCTAGAGCAGTACAGTTTCTAATAGAAAACATAAAATAATATCTTTCCAGCACTGGGTTGGGCAAAGAATCCATAGAAAGGACACCAAAAGCACTGTTAAAAATGATAATTGGCTCTGTCAAAATAAAAATTTTGCATACTGAAACACAGCATAAAGAAAATGAATGGGAAAACCAGTCCCTATATCTGACAAGTTGTTTGTATCCAGTATAAACTCCAAGTCAATAACAAGACAACCTATTTTCTAATTTATTAATTAAATAACTTACTTTAATTAATTTATCTAAATTGGTCAATTTAATTTTTAAGATGGGCAAAACATTGGAGCAGCCATTTCACAAAAGAAGATATGACCAACAAGCACACAAAATATTTTCAATATCATTAGTCATCACAGATATATAAATTAATACCATGATGAGATATCATTTTATACTCATTTAAATGGCTAAAATATAAAGTATGACGATACCAAAAATTGAAGGGGATGTGGGGAACTAGAACTCTCTACATTACTAAGAAACAGAAAATAGTACAACCACTTAGGAAAACAGTTTGTCAGTTTCTTATAAAAATTAACTTCTACAATTATCCTATGACTTAGAAATTCTATACGCAGTCTTTCTCAAAACAAATGAAAACATATATCTACATAGAGATTTGTACAAGAATATTCAAAGAAGCTTTATTCATAATTGCCTTAAATAGAAAATAGGCCAAATGCTCATCAGCAGAAAAGTAGATAAAACCTATTATGGTGTATTCATAAAGTAGAATAGTAATCAGAAAGAAAATAGTAATCAGAATAAAAAATCACTGACAATGCAATGACATGGATGAATCTTAAGCCTTCCAGTTATGCTAAGTGAAAGAAGCTAACCAAAAAGATATATACCATATGATTCCATTTATATGAAGTCCAAAATAGCAAAATTCATTCATGGTGAATAAAATACATGAACAGTAGTTATCTCTTGTGTGATGCATTCAAGTGATGTGATGTATTCAATTGTGAAAATCACTGAACAGAAGATTTAATACTTTTTGATGGGTTGTATGTAAATTATACCTCAATTAAAAAAAAAGAACAACTCAGTCTGGTAGGTATCAACTACATAAATAACAACATAGGTAAAGTTTGTTCATCCAACAAACATTATCAAAAACTTATTATGTGCCAAGCACCATGCTAATCTCTGGGAAGACAAAACTCTGTATTAGACCCAATCCCAGCATTGAAGAATGCATAGATTTGGGGGAAAGCGAAGTCAAGAGATTCCAAAACAAGCACTTTAATACAGCAATTGACTAGGGTTGTATGTGGAAGCAGAGAGGAGTGAATAAGATACGAGAACAAGTGAACAAGAATAGGATAATGGCCTCTTCTCTGACCACTGTGGCTGAATCATTGCTTGAGGAAAGAATGGGATACTGCCTTTTATTTTTTAGCCTTCGGGATGTGGGGTGATAGTTTAGCAGGTGTAAGGATTCAAAACAACAGTTCCTAAAACTCCTTTTCAGAGTAGGAGACTGAAGAGACTTTTTCATCTCAAAGACAAACAGACAAGGCCAAACACTTCCTGCATAATAGGTTTAGGGGGAAGCAGTTCCCTCAAGCCAGGGTCCCTATGCCATGCTGCAGAGCAGCCCATAAAACACCCTAGAGGATGTGGCTTGCTGTCCACACCCCCTGGGTCATGACAGCCCTGCCAAAGAATGTAGAGCCCCAACAAAGAATGTTCTGAAAGCCATTTAAGAGCCTTCCAGGGAAACCACAGTCAGCAGCAATCCACCGCTTGCAGTGTGTGTGGGTGGGCTGCTGCTTCTCCCTTCCTTCCTTAGCTCCCTGAGCTCCCACCAAATCCCGGTTCTGCTCAAAAGGAGGTGCAGGGCCAGATACAATTTGCTTGCTGGTGATGTAGAGGACAAGGCACCTGCCTGGCAGTCTCCAAGGACAGTGTTAGGGAGCCTGGCTGAGTGACTTCAGGTCTCCCTTAGAAGTCCAGCTTCCGTAGGCCCAGGGTTGTGACTCTCCACAGAGAGACCACCCAGAGAGAGGTGGCTATGGGGGAAGTTCCAGCAGTCCTTTCCAGCCACGACCTTACTACTTTTCTATTGTTGCTATAACAAATTACCACAAACTTAAAGGCTTAAAACAACACAAATGTGTTATCTTACTATTCTGGAGGTACCAAGTCTAGAAGGGGTCCACAGGGCTGCATTCCAGGAGAGAATCTGTTTCCTTGCCCGTTTCAGCTTTCAAAGGTGGCCTACATCTTTTGGCTCTTGGACCCTCCCATCCTCTTCAAAGTCTTCAGTCTTTTTCTTGGTGCCTCTGCTCCTGTCATCATATCACCCTCTGTCTGCCGGACTCCTTCTTCACCCTCCTACAAAAACCCTTGTGTTTGCATCAAGTCCTTTGGTGACCCAGGATGATCTCCCCATCTCAAAATGCTTAATCTGAATACATCTGCAAAGCCACTTCTGTGATTTAAGTTACATTCACAGGTTCCAAGGATTAGTATGACATCTATGGGGAATCATTATTCAGCCTGTCACCACAAATCTAATCCATTCTTACCTCAAGAACCACAATAATAGTAAAAGATCCAGCCATTGAGTACTTATTATATGATATAAATATAGATATGGAGACTGACAGAGATAATATTATCTAGATATATTTATGCATACATTTAGATTGATAGATGATCATACACAGATAGACATAAACATATATACATATGTATGTATATATGTAATCATCTATCTGTATGTATATAAAATCATCTATCAGTTGGAATCTTGAAAGTTAAGGCTTTTTATCTCACTGTCTTCTATTTCTGTTCCCCATTTCAGTGAGAAACTCAGACTATGAATTCCTGTGAAAATAACCTCAACTTAATTTTTTTTTCTAGTTTGGACTAGCCACATCTGTGGTTGGGAAGACTAGAATGGGTTAATTCCCAGTTGACCACATCTACAGAAAGCATATACAATTATCCATACTCTCCTCATAAATGAAACTGTTGCTTATCTATAGTGTCTTATTTCTTTTCTTGTTTTACCTTCCTCAGTGTTTTTTAATCTTTCCTTATGTTTCTCCAACCCCAACAGAGGATGCATTCCCAAGCAGAACCATTCACCAACCTCAAATTTTCCTTCACTTTTGAAATCTGCTTCATCAAACAACCTATCAAGAATTATCCAAGCATCCTGGAAAATTAAGTTCAGTAATACCACAGTAAAGGAAACAAAAGTGGAAGCTGAAAAATATAAACACATCAAACCATAGTTTAAAAATAAAATAAAATAGGAATTGTATCCCATGAAACAGAAGTGAAGGAAGATTTATTTTAATAGTGTCAGCTAGACAGCACCCATTTTCAGTATTCTTCACTGGAGCTTATTTTTAAATATATTAATGTGTGGATTAAATCAGAATCATTAAATTTTTAGAAGACAGAATCCCTTTCTCAGAGACAATCCTTAAATGGCAATAGCTGATCTGTGTTTGTGAGAGTCTGCTCCTTTCCATTTGCTCGGCTGAGCCTTTTGTTGAAGACAAGAATGAAATATGTTTCTGATTTTTATATGCCTCTGACATTGTCAGAGCATGTGCTTTAGGGATTCTGGCTCATGCTGCATAGACATATATTTTTATTACTGCCTCCTCAACAAATGGTTCCTGAGTACTATTGATAAGTATCATCAGATTAAAGTCTGGATCATGAATAAATTATTTCAAATGAAATTGGGAAAACCTAGAGCAGGAGAGGAAGGAAGGTAATGAATCAAGTTCTGGGACTTAAAAGACCTAGACAATATCCTGGACCAGGTAAGTACAACAAGGTAAGCCTCACTGAGTGTCCTCTGGTGGCCCGACAGCGACCTCCTGCCCCTTGCCTTACTTGAAACTTCCTCCTCTCTACCTTCCACTGCAAGGACCATAGCAGGACTGTTAAAGTTTAAACCAAAATAGTAGAATTATTCTGGTTGCAGCATGAATCATCATAATGGAGAAATAGGTTTTTTAGATTTTTATCTGAAATGCTGCCTTAATGCTTGAAATAGAGTTAATCAGAAGAGGATTAAGTGATAAATGAACATCTTTTTGAAGATTTCATGGGGAATGTCTGTGTCATTTGAAGATCATCAGAGACTTTTAATCCTCATAATATGCTATTTTTACTTCAGTCTATTGAACTGGCCCTGCAACATGTTTGCATCCCTCCAACTGGTTTTCTATCCTGAAGTTAGAATTGTTTCAAAATGGAAATCTGATCAGATCTCAGTGCTCTCCACCCCTACCCCCAAACACACACACCCTGTTCACCTAGTTACCTCCTCCTCCTTGGTCAGACCTCAGTTCAGGTCAGCAATTCCTCAGAGAAGCCTTCCGTGATTCCCTACACTGGGTGAGGCCCCCTGACGCATGTTCACATCACCTGGTGATCTGTGATGTCTGGCACAGGGTAGGTATGTGAGAAACATTTTAGCAAGAGTAAATTAGCAAATCTATTCTTTTATTGCTACACATGTATCACCAGCACAAGTTGAATATGGGGCCATATTCAAATTCAAAGAATTCAGAGGTAGATTGGGATTTGTGTATAGGAAGGGGTTATCTGAGGTAAAAGGCATCTCTGAACTTGGAATGTCCAGGAAAATACTGAAGCCTGGGAGAGCAAAGTCCCTTGTTCCTATCAGCTTGGGAGTTCATTTAGGAAGAACAACGCGATCACGGGGAGGGAAGGGGAAGCAGGAGTAACCAACATTTCATAAACCTTTTATGTAGTTGAAATCTTGTTCCCAAAGGTTTTAGAGAGTTCTTACAAAGATGCAGACAACACAGGAAAATAAAATACATTCAAATAAAAAATAAATATGAGAAAAACAATTTATATGCATGGGATTTGCAGAGTATCTGCAGTAAAGATATAAAGCTTTAGCCAATGCTTCATTTGGAAATATAGGAACTATTCCATTGACTTCTGAAGAAGCTGTCTACAAACTGTATGGAAATCCATAATAGTAGATAACACTTTCATAAAAACTGTATGTGTCCATGTTTGTATGTATTTTTTAAGTATGGAAACAATTGGGGTGTGCACGTCAAATACTATAGTTAGCTCTGGGGAGAGAGGGATGGGGTGAAAACTGGATGTAAAAAGGTTTAATTTTTTTTGCCTTACATATGTCTGCATTTTTCACAATTAGCTTACATTCATGTCTGACTTTGATCATTTAATGGTAATAATACAGCCTCTACAAAGAAGCCAGCAGGATTCACCTTACATACTGAGAGATGTTTATTGTCTCTGTATGGATCTAGTCATCACTGAGACCAAATAATATCATTCAAAGCACTTCTCACTGTCAGAAGGTTTACATCTATTATTGTGCCTCAGCCTCTCAACAACCCTCTGAAGCAGGCAGCACCAGGTGAGGCAGACCCCACTTCATTATCCCCACTTGAAAAATGAACCAGAGGCAAGGAGCCGGTGAGTGACCAGCTTTGGCCATGAGCTAGAGAACAGCCGAGTTTGCAAAGGAAATTAGCCTTTCCGATTCTTTCCATTTCTTTTGATCCACAGTGTGGTTGGAAGTCTTTGTGTTTTAAAGCTGAAATAAGGAGAAGTCTTTTGTTTGTTGCATTTAACTGCTCATAAAAATATTTCATTGTAAACTGTCCTATAACTTCTGAATTATGCTACATAAACGGTTTGAGGGTTTCTTATTATTACAGAAGAGGAAAATTTACTGCTTTCATTTAAGCCCTAGTGCTATCTAAAGAAAAGTTGCAGTAGCCAAATATTTTTATTATACCCTTGCCCTCAGAGCTAGTATCCTGATAAACATTACTGGTTGCAGACAATAATGTTCAGGGTAAGGCATTTCTTGATTCAGAGTCCTAAGGTGCTAAAGCATAGCAGCCTCATTGATAATCTGAGCAAATCGCAGTTCAGCTTATTTGCTTCCCTTTTAATCATGAACAGCGACGTTTGCCTGGGTGTTTGCATCACGTGTATGAGGTGGTGCCTTAGTCAGCCAAGGCACTAAGTGTAGGTAATCTTTCTTCTCTCCTGTTTTAGTTTGTCTGTGAACAGCTGCAACAGTACCTCCCACTCCTGTACATGCATGCCACCATTTCCATCAAGAGCTGGAGTCTATTTTCCCTTTTTCTGAGCTGGGCTGGCCTTGTGATTTGCATTTTTCAGTAGGATGTGCTGTAAGTGACATGTTGCTGGTGCCAGGCTTAGACCTCAAGAGCTGCCAGTATTATCTTGTCCTTCTGGGTCCAGCCACTACTTAAGAACCCAGACTAGAATACTGAATGATGTGAGGCCCCATCAAGAGAGGCCCTGGAGGAAGAGTGGCCATCCTGGATGGAGCTCCCTACTGAGTGCAGTCTTGTGAATGACTCCAGCCAATATTGTATGTAGCAGAAGGACCTCCCAGTGGAGCCCAGTCACCCCACTGGAAAATGAGAAACCATAAATTATTGTTTTAAGCCACTAAGTTTTGGGGTCATTTGTTACACAGCAAATGAGAACTAAAACATGAAACAACCTCTTTCTCCCTCTTCACTAGCTATATCCCTGACCATCTTTTATGCTCATTTTCTGTACCATCATTTCTGCTTGAGGAAAAGAGAACATTCTTTCAACAATTCTTCTTGTCCAACTCATACTTCTCCAGTCCTTTCCATAAACTGGGTTCTGGGTGAGGCTGTGGCAACATGGAATGACGACAGCATTGCCCCGTTTCATGTGGCCCTTAGATCAGTGAAGGAGACACATGCAAAAAAGTGAATCTTCTCACTCGTAACTACCCGGTCCCAGCCTGGGACTCACAATTCTAAGCCTAAGAAGGAAGAGGAATATTCAAGCAGAGGTGGTGCTGGTCATGAGCAGAGGTCGGGCAGGCGGTTGGGGGTTAGAGAAACCTGGCACAGGGTATTAGGGAGCCTGGTGTTTAGGGACAGGAAATCCCAGTACTAAAGGGAAGAGGATGAAGCAAAAACAAAACCATAAAGGAACTGTCTTTCGAACACATATAGCTTTTACATCTTTCAAATCATTTTCACGTGCATTGTTTCCTTTGTCTTGACCAAAAACCCGTGCCATAAATAGGGCAGTTGTCATTATTCCCATTTGACAGGTGAGGGTGAAGCCAGATTATGGAAGGCTCTGAAAGACAGGAAGAAATGCTGAGACTTTGGTGCCGGGGACTACAGGAGGTCATTGTGAAAAGTTAAGTGTGGGAGGAAACTAAGATGAACATTTAAGATTCACCTCTTAAGTGCCTGATGTCCTGGATCTTCCTAACACATTACTCCTATGTTAAAATGCCTTTCTATTTTGGAAATATTTATTTGTTTGTTGACCTTTTAAATTAGTCAAATGCCCAAGGTGCAATATCCATATCAGAAGCACTCAGGCAAAAATCAGAAGGCTTGAAAGGTCATTGGAAGTTGGAATGTCTTAGGGAAAAACCATATCTTTCAGAAATTCACTTTGCTCCCTGTAAATGACTTCAGAAATCATTTCTCCATAACAAGCAGGAGCCAAGCCAGTTTTACTTAGGTGGTTCTTAGCATTTGTTTGTTTCCTTGACCTCTCTATTTCCCCCCACTAGGTCTTCATTACCATTGTAGAATAAAACTTGAAATATTCTGACTCATTACACAAGTATCTTCTGGCTAACTTCCTGGTTGATGCATAGTTTTAGATAAAAGCATATATTCAGATATTTTGGAGCCATGTTTGCCAGTCTGGCTTCCATTCACCCCAGAGCTTATGAAGTTCATGGGAGTTGCTGCCTGGAGGCCCCATCATGGACTCCATTGCCACCATGGTCCCATGAAGCTAAAATCACCAATATCAACCACCCCTGACCAGAGCTACTTAAGGCTATACCCAAACCCTTGCCCTGCCTTTTCCTAAATTCCATGGGGAATTCTCAAAGCCAGCTGACCCTACCAAGCTTGAAGGTTGTATCATCCTCAGTTCCAAAAGAATGCTATCATGGTCCCTTTCCCCTCCCACACACTTAATCTCACATGACTGTAGGCCTCCTGTCTCTGGCCAGCCCCTCCTCCCTGCCTCCTGCCTCAAAGCTATCAAGTGTGTCCTCTGAATTCCATGCCCTGATAACCCAACCACCCTGTCTCCAATCTCTTCACAGATGCTCCCTCCATTTCCTGGCTTTAACTGAAACTGGCTCTCCCTTGAGGACATGGCTTTCCCAAGGAGCCTTCTCCATTTGAAGGAGTTCCTATATCCACTCAAACTCCAAAAGGACAAAATTGAACCAATCATCTTCCCTGTATCATCCATTCTTTCCCCTGCCTCCATGACACAATGATACAGAAGTCACCCCATCATCCTGCCAAGAATCTGGGGGTCCATCTAGACTCATCTTTTTCTTTCATTTTCCACATTCTATCACTCACCAAGCCTTGACCATTTTTCCTGCTAAATAGTTCTGTAATCCATTTCTTCTCTTGTGCTTCTATTATTAAAATCTAGTTCAAGTCTGCAGTCATCTCGGCCTAAACAGTCACACGCTTTTCATGCTTTTAATTCAACCCAGGACTCCCGGCTGCCAGAGGGATCTCTCTAACACAGAACTGACCACAGTATTCCTTTGCCTTTGTAGATCAGTGACTCTCCCAAGCTTGGCTCAGGGAGAACAGAACCCCCTTGATCTGTACCTTCCTACCTCTCCATTCTTATCTCCCAAAATTCTACTTCCCACTTTATGCTCTAAACAACTTGTCCTTTGCTGCACTCATGCTAAAATAATCCTGTGCTTTTCTTCATGCAATTCCCCTTGCCTGAGATGCCATTCTCACTTTACCCCATTCTGCACCTGGTTGTCTCTTACACAGGTGTAAGAGCTTTGATTGGTGTCATCTCACCCATGAGCCATTTCCTGAGTGACTGTGCTGAGCTCAGTAACCCTCCCTGTGATCCCCCAGCATCCTCTATGGAGGATGTTGGGTTTGTATTAACTATATGAATATGTGTGCAGTTTCCCCTGTATCTGTTTTTCTGGGGGTCAGAGACTGCATTTTTTACATTTTTGCTTTTCACATTTCCATCTGGTGGGTGTAGCAAAGTGACAGGTACATATTTAGATGCTTAATAAATATTTAATGCACCAAAATAATTTTCACTGAAAGTGGATTTGCCAAGTTCCAGTGGCCTTCATGCATGTGAGCATTCATTTACTCATTCAATAATAGAATACCTACTAAATATTTATATCTTATTTATCCAGTGTTCTTGACCTCTCTGCTCTTTAGATATGCCCTAACTTCTTGAAATGTCTCAAATTCAGTTTCATTCAGAAGCATTCCTCTCATGTGAACTACAGTGTCTGGCATATGCAAAATAATTGGCACAGGTGATCTGGAAGGAGGCAAAACTAGGATAGCCTGTGTCCCCATGAATTTACAATCTGATATGACTATATACATCTGCAGTATTTGGCAATACATTCTTTTTAAAAACCTTTCAGCAAATTTAAATTAATAAAACACGTACTGAATACCTAAATGTCTAGAGAACTTGGAGCAAAAAAAAGCCAGACCTGGATGAATTTAGTAAAAACTGGCTTCAGTTTTTACTAAAAATAAGGTTGTCTTTAATGTGAAAGCTGTGAACATGAATGGCTTAAGAGAAAGGAAATAACATTGCAAGTTAAAGAAATGGCAAGAGAAAAAGCAAGAAGATAAAAGAGAACAGCAAATCCATGTTTGACTGGGCTACAGAATCCAAGCTCGGTATGAGAACAGGGGTCAGTATGCTGGACCTGGGCAAAATAAATCTATAAAGCAGAATTAGTCCTTAGGGCCAACTGTCATAGAAAGTCTCCAAATCAAGACTATTCTCTCTTTTTTCCCTAGGGGGAGGGAGGTAGATTATCTGGGAGGACCCTAAATTCAATGAGAAGAATCTTTATAACAGACAGAAGAGGAGGAGACACAGAGAGAAAGCCATGTGAAGACCAAGGCAGAGACTGGAGTGAGCAGTCACAAGCCAAGGAATGCTGCCAGCCGCCAGAAGCAGAGACAAGGAGTGAAATCTCTCCAAGAGCCTCTGGAGGGAGCACAGCCTTGCTGATACCTTGATTTCAAAAGTCTGGTCTCCAGAAATATGAGAGAATAAATTTCTGTTGTTTTAAGCCAAGTTTGTGGTAATTTGTTACAGCAGCTCTAGAAAGCTAAAACAGATGGGTTCTATTTTTATCGCTATTCTTCAGATAAGGAGACTAAGTTACTTAATGGCATTAAAAAGAAAGACACAGGCCCAACACAGTGTCACTTCTGCTAGGCCAAGCAACCAAATCAGGGCTTAATACCTAACCTAACTGCAGTTTCAACTTCCCCCAGAAATGTAGTCAGTCGGTAATTTTCCAGTAAGCACTGGCCAAATAATGCCGCATGGGCTCTCTCCAACCCCCAAATGAATCCACCTAATATGGATTTTTGTCCCCAGATGAAAGTAACCTCACTCAAAATAATCCTTTTTTTCTGTTTATGACCTCCTTATACTGCCTGTAAAAACCTCTCCCTGTCTGTTGCCCTTCAGAGCAACTCTGCTTGTTAAGGGAGATGATGCTTGATTCATGAGTTGCTTAATAAAGCCAATTAGATCTTCAAATTTACTTGGTTGAATCTTGTTTTTTAACAATGATCACATAACTTGCCAAAGTCACACAGTAATAGGCAGAGGATGAGGACTGAATGTAAGCAATCTGTAGGCTTCCATTTTACCCATTGTCATGGATTGCTCCCACTTCCTTGCACTCTGTATCCATCTTTCCAGCATCCAACCTATCGGAAATACCCTGCTTGCACCGAAGTGTCATGAAAGGGTGTAATACTTCAGTCACGGTATATTATTAATTCTCAATAACAGTTTAGTTTTTGAGCCCTCCTGGGACATGACAGTAATTACATCTTTTTAGGAGAAAGAACAGAGTCCACTGGAATGCAATGCAAATAGTAAAGTTGTAAGTTTCAACTATAGGCAGATAGAGGAGATATTTAGCAACCAAAAATTTTTCATTTGTTTCTCCTAATTTGTCATGTAATATTAGGTTAGATATGTGAGAAATTTAGAGCCCCCTAATCTATAAGTTCTCAAAAGGCAGTATTCAGGTTTAATCTACAGGTATTTCTACTATAGTGTAATATATACATAGGTGAAAAAATGAGTTCTACCAAAATTATGTACAAAAATGCAACAGGAATTATGGAACTAGATAGGGACCTTGGGACCCAAGGAATGACACAGTAGTCAGTACCCAAGGAATGACACAGTAGTCAGTTCCCTGGGTTTTCTTTTTACCTCATATGTCCCAGACTTGGAGTTGAAGAGGCCAATAATCCCAGGAATGCCAATGGTGCAGGCAAAAGGGCCCCCCAAAAGCCTGATCCTTTTACCCAAAGGACTAGAAATGAGAAAGCCTCAGAATACAGAAATTAAAAATATTATACTACTTACAATCATTCCAAATAATGAAATGCTTTGGTATAAATATACCAAAACATATACGACACTTTATGCTGAAAACTACAAACTGAAAGAAATCAAACAAGATCTAAATAAATGGAGAGACATACCATGTTAACGGATGGGAAGCTCAACGTACTACAGATGTCAGTTCTTCCCAGGTTGATATACAGGTTTAACACAGTTTCTATCAAAATTCTAGAAAAATTTTTATACATATAGATAAGATTACCTAAACTTTATATATAAAGGTAAAGCAACTAGAATAGTTAACACAGTCTTGAAAAAGAATAAAATGGGAGGAATCAGCCTACCTGATTTCAAGCTATGTAACCATAGCCACAGTAATTAAGACCGTGTGGTATTGTTAAAGGGATAGACACATAGATCAGTGGAACACAGTAAGCAACCCAGAAACAGACTCACACGAATGTGCCCAACTGATTTTTGCTGAAAGTGCAAAAACAATTCAATGGAATTTTCAACAAGTGGTGCTGGAGCAGTTGGACATCCACAGGCAAAAACATGAAATACCATAAACCTCACACCTCATACAAAAATCAATTCAAAATGGATTGCAGACTTAAATATCCAATGTAAAACTATAAAGCTTCTCTTTTAAAAAACATAGAAAATCTTTGGGATCTCGGGCTAAGAAAAGAACTCAGACATGACTCCAAAAGCACAATCCATAAAAGAAAAAACTGATTAATTGGACTTCATCAAAATTAAAAATATTTGCTCTACAAGACTCTGTTGAGAGGGCGTAAAGACAAACCGCAAACTGCAGAGTAGGAAGAAAGAAAAACAATCCAATTAGAAAATGGGAAAAAGACACAAAGAGCAATTTCACTGAAGATGACATATAGGTGGCAAATAAGAACATGAAAAGATGTTCAGTATTGTTAGATATTAGAGAAATTCCAATTTACATAATGAGATACCAATGGATACCTATCAGAATGTCCAAAATGAAAAATAGTGATAATACCAAATGTGGGCAAGGATGCAGAAAATTGGATTGCTGAAAGCTCAGCATGTAAAATGGTACAACTGATCTGGAAAACAATTTGGCAGTTGTTTAAAAACCTAAATATCAGACTCTCATACAAGCCAGAGATTGCATTCCTGGACATTTATCCCCGAGAAATGGAAACCTCACAAATGTTTATATCAGCTGCATTCATAATAGTCAAAAACTAGAAACAACCCAGATGTCCTTCAACAAGTGAATGGTTAAACAAACTGGTACATCCATACTACAGAATACTACTCAGCAACAAAAAGGAATGAGCCAGTGATTACACACACAGTTTGGGTGAATATCCAGAGAATTATGCTGTGTGAAAAAGGCCAATCCCAAAAAGTTGCATGCTGTAGGCTTCCATTTACACAACATTCTTACAGTGACAAAATTATAGAAATAGAGGACGGATTAGTGTTTACAGGTATTCAGGAGGGTGTGGGGAGGTAAGTGGTTATGGCTATAAAATGGCAACGGATCCTTGTGGTGATGGAAATATTCTGTATCTTCACTATCTCACCATCAATATCCTGTCTGTGATATTGTATTATAGTTTTTGCAAGTTATTACCAGTGGAGGAAACTGGGTAAATTGCATGGGGAATCTTGATGATCAAGAAACTTTCCAGTAATAAACCCTTCCAAGATCAACCCTTTTGCATCAGAGCATGTGGCCAAACTGAGTAAAGAGCAAAACATGCAGTGATTGGGCATGGTGTACCATACTGGCTAGTTGCGTTCAGCTGTAGCAGTGTCCTTTGTGTTCCAAGTGTTCAATACTATTATTTAGTGACACAAAATGTTAATATATGGAAAACGCGTATGCCAACATGATTCTGCATTATTCTGATATCATTCTTCCGTTTACCAGTCATGTATAAACTGACTTGCATTATAGAAACGGTTGTTACAAGAGATTGTGTTTCTTTATTTCCAAGTAACTATGCTGGCATAAAGTAGGTAAACCATATGGGGAGGGCAGGGGAATTGAATGAAAGAATGAACGGAAGCCAAAGGTATGTAGATGAAATTAGAAAATCACGTTTGAGGAAGTTCAGCTAGCTGCTGACTGTAAGATGTAACACATTAAGCTGAGACAGAAAACATAACAATTATCTAAGTTTTTGTTAAAGTCTAATTAGGGGTAATGAAAACCTGATGGGGGCTGGTAAGTTATTCAAAAAGAAATTAGCAAAATTGATAAGGGATTGGATGTTGGATGTCAAAAAAGCCTGAAGTTTTTATTTAGGGAATAGGGAAAGCCAAGTGGTTCTCTTGATAGTAATGAAAAAATACTATGAAGGTGACATTCTTTAATTTATTTATAAAGTTAAATATGAAGCATAAACACATTTAAATAACACTCTCCTGCAGGCAAGTGAAGATGTGGAATAAAAGCCACTTAAACAGCAGTATTAGTAGGTGGTACAGGTAAGGAAAAGTTCCCCAAAGAAATGAATCATTGTCCCACATACGGGGTCTGTGGGACTGGATTAGGGTCCAATCCCCCTACCCAACAAGAAGAGATTTTGGTTGGACTGAACTCATATGTTAAGATAAATTACTCCATTTTTAAAGGCTAGAGAAATAGATGGAGCAAAATCCAAACAAAAAAATAAATTAACATTTCAAATGCAATATAATTAAGGGTAAATTCTCAGTCTTCCCCTCACCAAGTCTCCTGCCTAATTGTATGATAAAGCTGGAAGCATTGCCAAAGCCCTGCTCTAACTGTGCACTGACAACACTATCTCAGGCTGTTTCCTCTTCCCACCCCCAAAACCGTTAACTCTCACTTCTTCAGCTATCCCATCTCAAAAATTAATCTTTCAAGACCTCCATAGCTACTGTAGAATTCCTCATGTAGGTGTAACACCCACCACAGCAAATCTTCCACAAGTTCTCTCAATAATTAGTTTCATAGAATACTGCGTTTGCTGGAATATTCTACCAACAGCTCCAACTTGCCTAGCAATTAAATAAAGAATAGGTGTTTCTTTTGCCAACACTGTCACCACAAGATCATCTTAATACAAGTTCAATTAATTGTATGCAACACAATAAATAGTACCCATAAATGGTGAATAGAAATGGCAATTCATGGTCTAGCCAAAATCCTACATCCGTATAGATGCATTTTTTTCCACCTCACTATAGTGACTGATGAGGTGGAAAGTACAGCATTTCTGAGAAAATCTCAGCCATATATGTATTCAACTTCCTGGTATCCTGAGAAATGTGCTTTTCCAACATATTAATGGAAGGGCAGATGGAAAAGCCTTCTTTCTTTGATTTGTGTAATCCCACTGGACACTTCCTCCATTAAAGGTCACTCCAATTCTCATCTTCTCTTGAAACAATCTAGCACCATGGCTTGCCTCATCCAGCTCTACCTTGGGCTGCTGGCCATTCACTTTAAGTTTACTGGGTAGATCTCCAGGGGCACTGTCCCCTCCCTAGAACTCTGATGCTTTCACACTGAAACCTCAGCAGAAGGTTGTGTGTCCCTCTACTCTCATATTCCTTAATTCACCCCATTCCATTAACAACACAAGGCTGTTGGACTTGACCAATGGTTTTGGAGATAGAGAATTATAATTTTTAATATTAAAAATGATCCTAGACATCCTAGGATCTATAAAAAAGTTAAAGAACAAGTTAAATCCTTCACATAGATCCACTCATTAGGTCCCCTGGTTCCTAGCCTTGCTTCCCTGTCTCTTCTCAGAAATAGAGAATGAACTTTTTTAAATTAGTCATGTTGCAAATCTCTACCTTGCCATGGAAAATTTATCCCTATACTTAAGGGGATTGGTCTTATCCTAAAATATGATTCTCCACTTCCAATGAAGGCAATCCATGATTTATAATAGCTCACAGCAGTATCTCCACCCAAAGACTAAATTGTTCAATCTGGAACAACATTTTGGACCTTCAGCCAAACAACATACACACTTACCCATTGAGAACAAGTATAGTCAAAAATCCCTTTTAAAGAACAGAAACATTTCCCTAAAGACAAAGTGATCTGCACAGCTTGCCCCAGATGGCAAAGAAGATGGCATTTTTACATTATTTACAAAAAAAATATCAATCCCTTTTTCCTACTCTCCTGTTTTCAGACCTTGACTAGGCTTTTTCCCTTTGTAAGCCAACCAGCTAGCCAACAAAGGAGCCCATTACACCATCTCTGAGAAAAACAGTGCCATCAACCGAACTGCTACCTCGTAGCTTTTCTTATGTTGGACCAAATCCAATTCTAGTCAAGATTTCCTCCCATTTTAGTATTGGAAATAGGGCGAAGACTAACACAGAGATGCATGTTCCACCAAGGCCATCGGCTCTTTCTCTGCAGGACTGCTTTTTTTGGATTCCTGTTTTATTGGGATGGAGTAACATTTAGCTTCCCTGCAAGGCTCTTTCCCGTTATTCCTCAGATTTCATTCCCTCCCTGGGTTGTACCCTATCCCCCGTCAGTGAGACCCCATAGCTAATCTGGCACCCTATTGGCTACTTATAGCTTGAGTTAAGGAAGTTTTATTAGTACAGCTTTTTCTTTAACACTTTCTCTAACACTGAGCTTGCTCTCTCCAAAGCCATTCAAAATCATCTGACAACGTACTCTCTGTCTCTCACCTTCTAAACCCCTCACCTTCAAAACCCACGTTCTCTGAGTCCCGTTATTAGTCCCCATTTCCTTGTCAGATTTTACTTTTCCTCCTCAGATAACTGACTTCTTCCAACTCCTCTGCCCACATCATTTTTTTGTTCCTAGGATTCTCTTTTACTGCCTTTTTTCTACCCCACATTTGTACATTTTTTTTCAAGTCACCTGACCTTCCTCTCAAACACCTTCTCATTTCTATCTGACCAGCCCACTCTCTCAGCTATTAAAATTCGTGAAATTTCCCAACCAACCCAAAGCACCCTAGAGCCAACAGTGGCAGAATCAGTACTGTTGTCTCTAGACAGTTCTATAGTTCAAAATAAATATTGCTTCATTAATCTGAGCCTTGATGATTATGTTACGACAGCCTAATACATGCATCACTTCAGCTACCTTATGAAATAGAAACATACTCCAGCTGCATTACTAATTAAACAGCCTTTGTGAGATAATCCTAGACTCTAACCACCATTTATAACATTATCTGTTTGGGAAAACGAGGCCTCTGTTTTAAATAACCACAAACGAATGTTTGAAACGTGACTGGTTCACCCTGGCATCTTGTAGATATTGCTGTAATTTCCCACCTACACGCAAGCTTCACCTGGTGCAGGAAGCAGCAGCTTTTCTGTTTGAAAGATTTGGAAAGACCCAGGAAAAATGCATTGTTGCACACTGGAGGAAGCCCACTTGCCGATAATAATTACAAAATATTGATTTCTGTGTATTTTCACCTTTTCATCACACCTAGTTTTCAGTCACCCTGAATATACTTAGAGCAAATAGCATGGATTTGGGCAGAGAGCAAATTATTTAGAAACAGGGGACCTCGGTGAAGGCCTGGCTCCACTGTGTATTAGTTGTCTAGTTGGCCGAGTCACTTAACCCTTCTGAGCTTCCGTTTCCCTAACAGTAAAGCAATAGTGGTAACAACAATGGTGATATCATCCCAATTCAGTTTCATGATTCTCAGTGAAGCATGGCAGCAGGACACGTTGTAAGTGGGTGGGGCTGCTGGGACAGGTGGGGGGACTAGGGTGACAACAGAAATTCAAACAAGCAGGTAGGGCTTGGCAACTAAGGGAATTAAGCCATGTCCAGACATAATGCAGCCAAACGTCAGGTTAGAAGGCAGAAACATCATGATGTCCTCAGTTGAGCTCAAAGCCTGATGAAGAAAACTGAGTGGGTGGTCATCACCATCCCATTATTCCATGGAGGTCTCTACAGAGCCAAGTGTCCCACCCATTGGGAAGAGAGCCTGGCATTAAAAATTATAAGGAGATAGACTAGAATGAGAACCCAAAGGAAGCCCAGGTGTGTAAAAGGCAGGGGACAAAGGACACTTGGAAATAGGTGGCAAACTATTGTGACACTCTAGAGTAGCTTACCATGATTTAAGACAAATAAATGATTGAAGTGATATCTCTGACCCTGCCTAGCAGCAAAAGAAGCTTGGAGCACAGTGCTGAAGTTCACACAGTATCAGCACAAGGTGTGGGTTTTAGGAACAGACACTGAGTCAGCAGAGGGTGGTTTGATAAAAAACATTTTCCAGTAGAATTAAGTTGACTTTAGCTCAGTTGGTCAGGTTTCTGTGTGCTTAGCCAGACACTCAGTCTCAGAGCAGGTGAGTCCATGTCACTGCCCTGTGACCACAAGCCTCTTTTTGCTCCTGCCAGGCACTCTGGATACTGGGTGCCAGGGTACTCCCGCGGGGGGGAGGCAGACCAGCATCACAGCAGATGCTCAACGAGTGTTCGTCAGTACATGGACAGAAGACTGACTAATGAAGGCAGCAAGTGAAAATCCACTCACGACTAGAGGGGACACAGACGCAGTAGCTTTTTGTGCAAAGAAGAGCCTGTGCTTTTTCTCTCGTGCAAAGGAAATTTAAGGACAGTGTCTCATCCCTTGTGCCTGCAGACGTCCTAATCCTCTGTTCTCTGCACTTTGGAAGATAAAATGCAGCAGCCCTGTGAGTGCATTTTGAGAGCTGTCTGGGAAAAGACAAACAAGCTTCGAAGAATTCAGTAAAAAATGAAAATCCAATTGCCAACAAGTTCAGAGTTCCTATTTGAGGCCAGGCCAAAGTATGTGTTAAATGAAAAATGTGTTAGGCAGAAAGAGTTAATCACCTAGTTAATACTTTAATATCATCTGAAAGTGACTAACTTATCAGTCCTGATATATCTCCTTTGCAATGCATTTAAGGAGGCTACTACAGGAAGGAATCCAAGGCGTAGTGATCTGTATACTGGTGATTATGTGAGGAATGTGGGTCAGACCCGTGAGCCTTGAGGATCTGCCCTTGAGCCTTGCAGGATCAAAACCTGTGTGAGCCTCAATGAGTCCCCTTCTTGGGGAGAGGCATGTGGACCTGTGCTGCCCTGTGTCCATCCCCAGCATAGGGGCCTTCCCATTTCCTAATTAGGTTACACTCAATGCTCACAGGCTGGTGACGGATGAGAAGCTGAAGTGTAATCACAACTGATATTATTCATGTCCCAGGAATGTGTGGCTAAGGCTGCTCTGCTAGCTCCAGCAGAAAACAATGGTGTAGTTGACAAGTAGCCTCTTTACATTTTAGATTCTAGTCCGGATTTACTTTATTTGGTCTTTTCTGCAAAACAGGTACCTAGAGAGGAGAAATAAACATGTTGTAAGTTCCATTTCCTGGTTGTATGAGCGTCATTAAGTCATGTAAAGACTGGCATAGTCTGAGTGTTAGAATGTCCAGAAATGGGGCCTTGAGATGTTTGGTTGCCTAGAGGCCCAAGTAACCACAGAAAGGGCAATTAACTTGATCAACAAGTGTTGTGCCAGGCATTGTGATAAAATAAAGATGAAGATAAGCTGCCTATTCTGAAATGGCGAGCCATCAGGTGAAAACGCGAGACAAAGCATGCCAGCAGCTACAGTAGTTCCCCCCACCCCGTGGTTTCACTCTCTGTGGTTTCAGTGACCCACGGTCAATGGGGGTTTGGAAGCAGTTGACCCTCCTTCCGGCATATTGTCAGAAGGTCAATAGTAGCCTGATGCTATGTCACAATGCCCAGCTCATTCACCTCACTTCCTCTCATCACATAAGCATTTGATCACCTCACATCGTCACAAGAAGGATGAGTCCAGTACAATAAGATATTGCGAGAAAGAGGGGCCGTATTCACATAACTTTATTACAGTGTATTGGTATAATTGTTCTATTTTATTATTTGTTATTGCTGTTAATCTCTTACTGTGTCTTGTTTTTTAAAGTAAACTTTGTCATAGATGTGAATGTATAGGAAAAAAACATAGTATCTATAGGGTTCGGCACTCTCCTTAGTTTTAGGCATCCACTGGTGGTCCTGGGGTGTTTGTCCCATGGATAAGGCAATACTGCTGAAGTGCAAGTCAGATGCACCTCAGAACTATAATAGAGAAAATCTTAATGATTTCCTGGAGCAGGAGAAGATTAAGTTTGACTAAAGGGAGGAGGACTCCCAAAAGTGAGTCTTAAAGAATGAGTTAAGAGTCTGTGAAGGTGGGGAGAGTACATTCCAGGACATAAGAAATGGGGACAGAGACATGGGAAAGGAGCTATAAAAACACAGACTAGGGAATCACCCAGCAGACAGGAGCCCAGAACACTTGACAGAGGAAGTCAGCCTTGGAAGATATAGAGGTGGTCGTCGGATGGAGGGCGGCAGGCAGGGCATTCTAGAAAGGTGGCGCTGCTCATGAAGAGGTGACAGGACATGGCAGTGTTGAATACCACAAGTAACTCAGTATGTTTGGAACCCGAGGATGGTTCAGAAGATGAGACTGGAGACACAGGCAATCCATTTGTACAGGACAAAAGTGAGCAGGAGTTTTTTGTCAAATTTTCAGGATATCCACCCACCTATTTATTGATACCTGAGGGTCCAGGTTCACCAGGATTCTCTCAGGTCATCCATTTCCCAATCATGTTCCAAAGCCAGTAGCATTTTACATACGGAAGGTATATAGCAACATAGACTATAACTGAATTTAAAGTTTACTTTTGTCACAGAAATTTCATATTTTTGTTTCACTAATGCAACTCAATACTGCAATGATCAATCCTTATCATCAGTATGGACAAAAGTATAAAAGTCCTAGACTTTTGTACACATATAAACCCCTGTTTTTGCTGGTTTAATTGTTTACTTCCAGTTTTCTGAGAGAAAGATTTTCAGGTCTTTATTTATGATGAGCTGAAATTTATTCTTTTTTAATTATTGAAAGTTAAATAGTCAAGCTTACTATTATAGAACCATGAGTTAAAGACAAAAGCCAGCTCTAAGCAAAATAAGTGAGTCCAGACACTCTTCCCAGCACTTTTTAAAAATAACCTTTTTAATTTTAAAATAGTTCTAGACTTACAGAAAAATCGAGAAGATACACAGAGTTCCCATATACCATTTCCCTGTTATTAATGTCTTACATTCAAATGGTACATTTGTGACAGTGAATTGACACATTATTTTTAACTGAAGTCTAAATGAAACACTTTGTTCAGATTTCTTTACTTTTTACCGAATATCCTTTTACTGTTCTAGGATCCTGTCCAGCATAGCACGTTATGTTTTGTCATTATGGCTCCTTAGAATCTTTGCTATGGTTTCTAATACTCTCCTTGTTTTTGATGACCTTGACTGCTTTGAGGAGTATTGGTCAAGTATTTTGTAGAATGTCCCTCCAGCAGGAACCATCTGATGTTTTTCTCACGATTAGACCATGGCTATGCATTTTTTTGAAGGAAGACCACAGAGGTGACGTGCCATTATCATCATGTCACAGCAAGGCTGCATACTATCAACATGATTTATGACTGTTGTTGACCTTGGTCACCTGGCTGAGGTACTGATCGTCAGGTTTCTCTCCTGATTATTCTTTGCAAGGAAGTCACTCTATGTAGCCCATAATCAAGGAGTAGGGAGTTACACTCTATCTCTTTGACAGCAAAATAGTTACATAAATTATTTGGAATTCTTTGGCAGGGGAGTTTTATCTATTGTCCCCCACTTATTTATTTATTCAATCATTTATTTATATCAGTAGGACACATGCATATTTATTTTATGCTTTGGGTTAAAACCCAGTTCTACTTTATATTCCTGCTCAAATTGTTCCAGCTTTGGCCATTGACAGTTCTTTCAGTTGGTCCTGTGTCACTTAAAATACTCCAGTAATTGTGAGGTTCTGTTGAGCATTCCCTTACTTTGTAAGACTACAAGATGCTCCAGGCTCATTATGTATATTTCCTGCCCCAGCCCTAGAATCAAGCATTTTTCCAAGGAGCCCTGGTTCTTTTACAGGAGAATGGTATTAGAGACCATCACCTCAGTGTGCTGGATGCCACCATGGTGTTGCTGCTTCTAGGCCCTCTCAGCTAATAGAGAAGGAATTACACGCTATACATTAACACCTGATTATACACATGTATCTATACAAATTTCTACATGTAACTATCTATATCTATGTTAAACTAAATAGGGCTCACACTGTCTCCAGCTCTAACCCAGCACTACATGGATCATTCTAGCCTTCTCCCTTCGCCTGTCTCTATCCTTTCCTCTACCATGAGAAACCTTGGCTCCCACCATCAGCCATCTATTTCTTAATTGCTCAATTCCAGTGTACTATAGAGTACTTACATAACTGTTAACAGATAACCTCATAGAAAATAACTATAATTTTGCCTTTAATTTTCCAGATTCCATTTATTTCTAAATTTACTTAGGTCAGCACTATTCCCCCATCCTCCTTTAGTGAGTTGGTTCACATATTTATAATAAAGTTAGATTCTTTTGTCATATTTTACATCCCACCCAGGGATCCTACAACCTCCTAAATGATTTTTTTAATTTGCATAATTAAGGTTCACCCTTTGTGCCTTAAAGTTCTATGGGTTTTGACAAGTCTATAGTGTCATAGATCTCCCATTTTTACAGCATCATAGTTAGGCCACCCTAAAGTAATCCCCAGTGGTTTATCTACTCAACTCTTTTCTCACCTTGAATTCCTGGCCAACACTAATCTGTTTACTATCTCTATAAGAGTTTTGACTTTTCAAGATGTCACAAAGTGGAATTATACAATATTCCTTTAGAGACTATCACCTTTAAAGACTGCCTTCTTTCACTTAGCAATGTATTTTTTTAATCCACCACTGTCTGTGTGGTTTGATAGCTCAGTCTGCCGTATGAATGTATCACAGTTTGTTTAGACATCCACCTGTTGAAGGTTGCTCCTAGTTCTGGGTAGTCAGGAATAAAACTGCTATTTACATTCTCATGCTAGTTTCCGTGTGGATATAAGTTTTCAACTCAGTTGAGTAAATATTTAGGAGTATGATTGCTAGGTTCTGTTTTAGGACTTTGTTTAAACTTGGAAGAAACTGCTAAACTGTTTTCCAAGTGGCTATTACCATTTTGAATTCACACCAGCATTGAATGAGAGTTCCTACTATCCACAAATAAGACTATCCTTACCAGCAAATAGTATTGTCAGTTTTTTGGATTTTAACCATTCTAATAGGTGAAGGATAGTGAGTATCTCATTGTTCTATTTGAAATATGAAAAGTTTGTCAGTGAATGAGAGTAAAATTTAAAAACTAAGCAAGAAATATGAATCATTTGTCTTGAGAACATTTTTGAAATAGCTCAGGCTGGAAGAGGAGAGGTGCATCTCTTTGGGGTCATATTAGAAATGGGGTGTAGAAACCATCAACTTGTTTCCTACATTTGACCTTAGCTCCTATGTTCTCCATCCTCAAATAAGAGAGCAAAAAAGATGTAGGGGCTAATGCCTTACATAAAATACATGAGACAGAGAGAGAAATTGAGAAATGCAGAAAGTAACTTCTCAGAACATAGGAAAATATCAATTCTGACTCACAATGAAAATATGCTCAATAAGGGAAGAGAGGGCTGTTGTCTAGTTAGGACAATCCTAGAAACCTTGATGGCTCGTGGGAGTTTAAGGGCACCTGGGATTTGTTTTGATCAGGTGTGGTAAGATACACAGACAAAAAAAAGACTGTTGTGAAGGAAGTTCTTATATTCATAGATCCTTGGAAACAAGAGGCAAGGCATACCTCAGTAACACATGGGTCAGCACCATGCCCACTACAAGGAAGAAGTGTGGGGGAAACATGGACAAGAGATTACATCGAAGTTTCCATGTGGAAAGCAAGTCAAGGCAGGGTAAGCAGGCCTAGGATTGACTAGTTTGAATAATTTCTGCAGGTTCTGGGGTATTAGAGCAGGGAGCCTCTCCTGCTTTCTGGTACCTGGCCTCCAGCCGGCTAGGGCCAGGAAATAGTGGGTTCCCAGTGAAAGCCCTGCTGGAGCATAGGAAAGGAGGTGGTTAAGGTATGGGCTCCCGACTGATTAGTTTGCATTTAACAGTGCGCTCCCAGGCAGGCTGCTTGCTATCTCTGGGAATTACCTACCCCTGGGAGGGACAGTTTCTTCCAGTACCAGCATGGCCCCAACACATCAAAGCATCAAAGCAAAAAGACAGTCTTAATACACTCCACCTCGTGGAGTCTTTATTGTTAGGTCTGTTTTCACTGGGGCCACCTGGGATTGTACTCAGTCCCTTCCCCCTTGACCTCCCTGGTTCCTGAGGGGCTGAGCAGCATAAGCCTCTCCGGATGCTTGGCAACCTTCCCTTCGAATCCTAGGAAGAAAAGGCTGCTTCTGGTGGTGATGGCCCCTGCACACCTGTTCTGTACTTCATGCTTTGCAAGACATATCAAGTGCCCCTGTTGTGTGGTCCCATGTGACCTCCTGGAGGTGGGGGGAATTCCTCCCTCTCTGTTATTGCCATTTCACATTTCTCAAATCTGCACTTGCCTGAGAATCTAAGTATTTACTGATTTCCCTTATCCAGATATTATCTCCTGATTCTTTTTTTTCCCCTCAGCTTTATGTGCTATTGGTTCTCCTAGGCTGCTCCCGAGGCTTCATTCATCCAACACACATTTGTTGCACACAGACTCTGTAACAGGGATTGTCCAGGTCCCAGGGACACACAAATAAGACTATCCCTGTGGGGTAGAAAAAATAGATCTGGGCATACTTTTGGAGGTTTGATAATATGCCAGTCACATTCATAAAAACTGTTTCACTCAATCTTCATATCCACTCTCAAGATGAATTCTGTGATAACCTCCCCTCATCACCCCCATTCTTATAGATAAAGAACTAAGGCTCAGAGAACTTATGCAGTGGCTCCAAAGTCACATAGCTAACCAGTGGAGATCTGGGGCATGAACCCAGATGTCTGACTCCAGAGACATAATTCAGAGCAGAGCACTTTCCCATCCTGACTCTGGTAGGGATGAACCTTTTTTTTCTTTTCAAACAGAAGCAGAATTGCTCAGCAAACAACAACAAAGGAGCTTTCTGGGCTAGGAGCCACCAATTAACTGGACAACCTTGAGAAAATCATTAAAACTTTTCCCAGGCTCCCATTGCTTGTGCTGTAAAATGGGAGGGCAGGCCTACTGACTCCTGAGGTTCCATCCTTCTCTGATGTTCTTTCAATCAATCAGAAGATGTCCGCAGCACCATTTTAGAGGACCATTTGCTTGGAGGCTGAGACATAAAGGAAGAGGAAAGCCAAGAAAGGCCAGGTGCTGGCCTGGTGGCAAGAAACGTCTCAAAATCTTCTTCGCTGATGTTTCTCTGTCAAATATGTCTTTTAATGTTGCAGACTCAGTGTATTGAAACCATTATGTGCTGGCACCTGGGGTAAAACAGAAGCAATGCATTTCAAAGGCCAATTTTTATTAACTAGAAAACATATGTGGAATACAAACACCTCCTACAACCAGGAACCACCTCCAGGCTGGCTGAACTCACGTGGGAATTCCCGGGGATCCATTCCATGCTGGCACCCCCACGGGCTCCCCTCTGCTGGCTCCCCTGGGGCCAGCCACAGCTTGGTGAAGTGGCCTCCAGCTACCAGCCAGCCTGGGCTCCATCTTGTTCTTGGACACAAGCTGTATTTTTTAGCCTCTGTTTGTGTCATTCTTACTGACGAATTACCCTCCTTCCAGCCTTCATATTTGTATTAGTTTGCTAGGACCACTGCAAGAAATACCACCAACTGGGTGACTTCAACAACAGAAATGTATTTTCTCACAGTTCTGGAGGCTGGATGTCCAAGATGCAGATGCCAGCAGGATATTGGTTTCTCCTAAGGCCTCTCTCCTTGTTTTGCAGACAGCTGCCTCTTGCTGTATCTTCAGAGGGCCTTTTCTCTATGCACACAGTCTGATGTCTTTTCCTTTTCTTATAAGGACATCAGTCATATTGGATTCGGGTCCACCCATATGACTACATTGATTACCTCTTTAAAAGCTCTGTCTCCAAATACAGTCATATTCTGAGGTTTGGGAGAGTAAGACTTCAACACATGGAGTTTGAGGGACACAATTCCATCCATGACAACATTGGAATCTTGCCCATCCTTCTTATCCCTCCTCATGTGTCTTCTCTTCAAGAAGCCAGTTGGAATCTCTCCTTCCTTATAACTGCTCTGCTCCAGTCCACTACTTAACAAAAGGCCCTAATGGTATATAAGCTTTCTGAACGACTAAACGATGTCTTATTTTACAAACTGTTTCTCATATTAATATAATTCCTAATTGCATTTAATGCTTTATTCAGAGTAAAAACCCAACAAATATTCAGTAGAATGGATAAATAAACTGGTACATCCTGACAATGGCATATTATTCAGTGCTAAAAGGAAATCATCTATCAAGCCATGAAAACACATGGTGGAAACCTAAATGCATATTACTAAGTGAAAGACACCAATCTGAAAAGGCTCCATACTGTAGGATTCCAACTCTGTGACAGTCTGGAAAAGGCAAAACTATGGAGACAGTAAAAAGATCAGTGGTTGCCAGGAATAAAAGGGGTGGGGAGGGATGAATAGATGGGGCACACAGGGTTTTTAGGGCATTAAAAATACTCTGTGTGATATCATAATGATTGTTCCCTGTCATTAGAGATTTGTCCACACCCACAACATGTACAACGCCAAGAGCAAACTCTAATGCAAACTATGGCTTGGGTAACAATGACGTGTCAGTATGTTCACTCAGTGTAACAGACATGCCCCTCTGGGCAGGATGTTGATAAGGAGGCTGTATGTGTGTGGGAAGAAGGTATATGGAAACTCTCTTACTTGCTGCTCAATTTTGCTCTGAACCTGACTGCTCTAAAAAACAAAGGAAAAAGAACTTAAATACATTTTTTAATTGAATTAAATGTTCTGCACAGCCCTCTCACATTTGTAAATCTGGGTATGACTTCATCTTTGGGTTTTCCATCACCCCTGCTTTCCAGTATGTATAACTGAGTCAGTAGCTTGCAAGGAATAATAAAGCTAATTGCATTCTCATCAGGAGAACGGTGTCTGAGACTTGGTCATTCCTCCACCTTAATCCTAATATTTGGATATTTCAGGAGAGCATGAACTTCAAAGTAGGCAGTCCACCTCCCAAGAAATGGCAATTGTACTCCAAGGTAGTATAAAACTTTGATGAGTCAGAATGCTATGCTAAAGGACTGGGGTTCCAGTTCATCGGTTCTATGGCTCCTGAGTATGTCCTCCCTCCAAAGGCTGCCCAGCTTGGAAGAAAGCAGGTATTCCCTGAAGATGGCGATGTTCACTCATTGTTGCAATGAGCTGGGTATGTGCTTCTGGGGTTTGTTGCTCAAGAAATAAATATTAGAACCCCTGTTAGTGCTGTTGCTGGCAAAGGACAAATATTCAGAGGAGCTGAGGTTCTGAGCTGAAAAAGAGACAGTGGAAAGTCCATTATAGTGGGATAGAGAGTAGGAAGAGCAAGGAAGAGAAAGAGAGGAGGCCAGAGATGAACCTCAGATCCTTCACCACTGTGAAACTTACTAATGAAGTGCTGGATCCTCACTGACATTTACCAGGGTTTGAAGATCTGTGCCTAGCGTAGGTGTGCTCAGACCACATGCCCCAGCCCCGTAAAAAGGAAAGTCCAGTGATTGCCCTATACTAAGACCCACTTCAAATATCACCTCCTCCATCAGGTCATCCTGATCACCCTAACCAGAAGTAATCTTTCCACATTCCGATCATCTTGCCATGATTCAAGTGTATTTCTTAGAGCCCATGAGAGTCGGGAAGGAGTTTCAAGGAACTCCTTGGCGAAAGGGTGGGGGGCTCCCCACTACAGCTCAGCCAGAGCAGCTTCACTTTCACCTGGAACGTTCATCAGGGTCCTTCCTACAATTTCACTTACAAAGGGGAAATTTCAAAACCACTAATGTACAGTGAAATAACAGCATTACAGGGTATCCATCTCAGATACTCCAGAAAGCCTCAATTTGGATACATGCTGTCCCATTGTCACATAACAGATCAGAATATGTGTCCCTACTTGGAATTTGGAAAATACAGAGTTGATGATATTTGCTGTATATTGTCTTAAATTATAGAGACTTGTGTGCTTGTCTTATCATCTCTACAAATTTTAAACTGCTTAAGCGTAGGAAGCATATTCTTGGCATCCTTTAGAGCACCTGTCACAGTGCCTTATACTCAGGTGTTCAACAAAAGTAAGTAGAATGACCTTGAACAATTCACAGACCTTTCTTTAGTTCATTCATTAAAGTTTTGTTTTATTCAACAAATACTTATTGTTTGCCAGGTATTTGTACTAAGTAAGCACTAAGGATTCATTCACTCAAATATTTAGTAAAGTCCCTACTGTGTACCAAGCACTGATCAAGTCGTTGGGATGTAGCAGTGAATAAAATTGGCAGTTTCTGCCCTCACAGAACTCACATTCTATTGGTTTGGGGTGGGGAGATAATAAAAAAATATATGGTATGCAAGGTAAGTGCTCTAAAGAATGAAGGGGTAAGAGATAAAAAGGGTTGCGAGTGATACTTTAGATAGGATGCCTGGGAAGGTCTCTAGGGAGTTAAGAGTTAAGCAAAGGCCTGAGTAAAGCTAAGTAGGGAGACATGCAGGTATCTGGAGAAGGAGCACATGGCAGGGAGTATAATAGGGAATGACTTTTTACATACAAAAGCCTTTTAAGTTACCTTCTGGAAAGAGGCAAAGTATAAATCAATCCTAAGAGCTTTACCTACCCAACATGGACAAACAGCCTAAGATGAGGAAGAAATGAGGTGAACATAAAAGTTTTTAAAGCACAGAAGACTATATAAACGGAAGATAATGCTATTCATTAGTCACCGGTTTCCAGTCCACAGTCAGAATCAAGCATGCATCCATATTTGAAAGCCTTATCCACAAATAAAAATGCTGAGTTCAAAAGCTAATTCAAATGCCAAAAGAGTCCCAGCATTTGTTGGTTACTGTAACTGTCTCACCTGCTCAAACTTTATGCTAGGCTTGCAGTCTGCATGCTCACATCTGCTAGCATCCCATTTCCTGCTGCTCTTGATGAGGTGAAACTGACACCTCCTAACCAAGATGTGACCTGTAGTTCTTTCCTTACAAGGAAATCACTGCCTAGAAGAATCCTTAGCTGTTGGTAATTGTTCAGCCAAATTCAGTAGCACAGGTTAAGTTTATTTCCAGGGCTGGTGAAATTCTAATTGGGTAGCAAAGAGAGGAATCCTCCAGCTACAAGGATATTTTCATTCAAAATCTCCCTTCCTAGCGTCTCTTAACATTTCTCCTTAAATCTAACTTAGGGGAATAATCGAGAAAATACACACACAAATTCAGTCTGAATGTGGTATTTTGTAGGAAACCCCAGCTGAGTACACGAGGGTGTTTCAGCTTTGCTAGAAGAAAAATAGTTACGCATTATACGTGGACTATAAAGACATTTTTTTTGTAGGCCTTCGGTAAAATGTTTGAATTGGAGAACTTAAAATGTTCCATGTGTTCGGTATTTCTTGTTCAGATAGACTAAAGAAAAGCAGTTGAAAATGCAGTCTTAGCATACGTGTGGCATATTTCAGGACTGTTTAATCTGTTATTATTTCTGGAGCTTTGGAGTTTGTGAACACAGCTTTTAGACCTATTACTGGTTGTTGTCAAGGGGTTCTTTATTCAAAAATATTTATTAAGTACCTACTGTGTGACAGGTCGCGTTTTAGATACAGAAGATACAGCAGCAAAGTCGGCACATTAGAGGAAACAGGCCACAAATGCATTTATAAATTTATGTAATGACAGGTAATGAAGAAATTTTTCCTGCTTTAAGCAGGGAAAGGGAATGTGGGTGGGGCTGCTATTTTACAGGAAAAGCATCTCCCCTGTCTTCTCATTTGAATAAAGCCCTTAAATGGCTCCTTTTGGTTATCTGGGGAAGATTGCCCAGGCAAATGGAGCACCTGGGGAAGAATCCCCAGGCACTGTTGGAATTCCTGGAAAAGCCTGAAGGCAGCGTAGCCTGGACAGAGTGAGGAAGAGGAAGAGCTAGTAATCAGAAATGAGGTCTTAACATAAAACCACATGTCACAGAGTTCCTGTGCCTCCAAAGTAGAAGGACCCCTGATTCCACAGCTGTTTTATTTTTTGGAGGTTCAATGATAATGAGGTTGCAAAGGGAGCCTGCTATCAAACTACAATCTTATTAAGTTTCCCCTTACTCTATATAAAAATGGGTATTTGTTGCTTTACCTTCTGGGCCTATGACCTATGCATTTCTCCTGCCTGAAATGCCCTTTCTGACTCCTCTCCCTATTCAAGTTCTCCCATATTTCAAAGTTTAAGCTCTGCCCAGACCCCCCACGCCCCACAGCCCAAGTCCCTTGGCCAACATTGAGTGTCTCTTCTGGCTCTGTAACTGTTGGCCTTTACAGAGGACTTCCTCACCATCAATAGATTGGTGTTCAGGAGAAACCCTGAAATTGAATGCAAAAGAGTTTATGTATAATTCTTTGTGTGTTTTCCTGACAAGTGTTCGTAAATCCCGAGATTTTTAAATGAGCCTCTGACTTCAAAAAATTAGAACCACTACTCTTGACCAATGCTTCTCAAACATCAAATGTGCACACAAACCACCTACATTTCATTAAAATGAAGATTCCAATTCAGTAGCTCCGCAACGAGGCCCAGGGCTGCTGGTCCCAGGGCCACACTTGGGGACAAGAGGCTAGCATATTTCTAGCCAGACTCGCCTGCAAGCACCCATGTGCGGCTCTCTGCCGTTTTGGTAGATTGCAGGTTTCTGGAACGCCAAGGTACTGCTGACACTTCCTGGTTTTTCTTCCACAGTCAGGACTAATAGAAAAATAGTCCAATGCTTGCTCTACAGATACTAGTGCATTAATTAGACCTGATTACAATAACTTTTACGTCCACTTTCTTAGTCTCTCTTGAGCTTCTAAGATTTCCACCATTTGCTCAAGGCTAAACCTTTCGGTACTTCAGAGCGGAATCCCAGAACCCAAGTCTTCTTGAAGCAAAGCTTTTCTTTCTTTTCCATATGGAAATCAAAATCCAATGACCATAATAGCCACCATAGTTAGTATAGGAAATGCACTTGTTTGGAAGGATAATTCACTGTATCTATAAGGACATTCTCCATCACCGGAGATGTTCAGTGTCAAAATGTTCAGTACAAATATGTGGCCGACTAAAGATGCCAGCGTAAATCACATCAGCACCAGCAGGCCCTTGAAGGGGCAGGTTCTGGATAAATAGTTTAGAGCCCAGAAGTGAAGTCTGATAATGAAAGAGCAAAGAGGGAAAATAATCTGTGAGGTGAGGAACGCTGTAGAAAAGTGAAAATGGGGTTTTGGAATAAATGCTACTTCAAAAAATCTACCACTCTACATTTGCCAAAGCTATAAAAGAAGTTACTTATTTAGTCATGTGGAAATAGAATGTTTTTAACAGCGGCTAACAGTAGAGCAAAATGAAAAAAAAACTGCACACAAGACATATGTGTAAAGAATGTCTTTGGGTGTGCACAAAGAAATTTTCATGTGGTATTTAATTAATATATATACATAGTATTTGTACTTATAAAAATACCATATGCAATGAAAGCTATGCATATTTATAAAAATACCTTTATCTAAGTAGGCCAGTAACATTTAATATTTTTCAATAAATCCAAACATAAAATATATACATTAGTGCCAAATGGAACATATATTTTGAAATATGAACCCCAAGTAAAACTCAGGAATCTGGAATGAAATCCAGGCATCTGCCAAAGGAAACTTCGGAGCAGTTGTCATTTGAAGAAAGGAAACAATGCCGGGTCTCTTATCTTCATGGGCTGTTTTGCTTGTCAGATTTCTAACATCGCTTCAGCTGAGTTTTATATTTGACTTCCAACCTCATGGCCATTTGACCTGCCAACTACTATTTTCTTTAAGGCTTTTAACACTCCACCCAAGCATTTTGCTTTCCAGGGCAGTTGTGTCCGTTTCCTTTTCACTTCACCTTAACGTCAGCCGTGGTTTACAGCGTTGGCTTAACGTGCATCCTCTAAGGTTTTAGACAGACCGAGGGGCGTTGCAGGACGATCTCAAGCTGATGGCTATCTCTCTGGAAAGTCAAGGTCCCCTGGAGGGTCTCTGCTTTGTGCCAGGGTTTCTCTCCAACCTGAGTCCCAGCAGGGAGGCCAGGCTGGCAGCCCTCTCCCCCAGGCCTACCGCGCGGGCTGGGACCTCACAGCCGGGAAATACCGCCCTTTCCTGTCGCCAACTCGGGCCCCAGGCCAACTACCCGGGGAGGAAGAGACAGAGACAGATTAAGAAAATTAATTAACCGGGTGCACTATCAGCCCCCGGCGGAGGGGCGGGGCGTGCTGCGCGGTCTCCAGAATGACCGGCGGGCGCAGGTGCCGCCAAAGGCGGAATTTTATGCTCCCGGGTTGGCAGTTACGCCACTTGAGCCTGGTCGCGGATAGGAGGCCGCCGCCACTCGTTTGTCCCAGCTTTAGGCAAGTCTCTTTCAGGGACCCCGCAGGAGAAGAAACCCCCCACCCCACCCCCGCCCTGGACTGGAAAAACCTGCAGCGTCGGCTGTTCGGGTGCCAGCCCCCGGCGTCTCCAGTGCACGAAATCCACTCTCCGGGTTTTGGCTGCAGCTGCAAAGCGAGCGAGCTGGAAATTGACAGACCCTTCCCCCACCCCGGGCTACGAGTGACCAGGGGACCCGCGACCGCGCAGAAGCAGCGCGGTCAGGTGGCTCCGCTGCCCGGAGTCACCTGCCCACGGTGCCCGAGGTTCGCCGGGCTAGGTCGGCTTGTTGGGACGAGGAGAGGTGGGCGCACGAGGTTTAGTGCAGGTGTCCTGGGTGCGGGCGGAGTCCCTTTGTCCTCGGGCACCCAAGCGCTAGCTCCTAGGGGTCCCTTTTCTAACCGAGCGTCCCGCGACCTTTCTTTGTGCCGAGGGAGCTGAAAGCAGCTTCTCCGAAGGAAGCCCCTGGGGTCGGCGCTGGAAGGGTAACAATGGGAGCCCACTGTCCTCAGGGGACCTGCAGGCCGTGACGCTGACCCCCGCCCGGCTCAGGCCGGGGTGCAGGTACCACTGCAGGCTGGCAGGCTCTCAGCCCGCGCCCTCGGCCCCGCCCCGGCCCGCCCCCCGCGCCGCCGGCCCCTCCCCGCCCCGCCCTTCACAGGTTCAGTCCTCGCGTCCGGCCGCGGCGCGCTCAGTCTGACTCACATCTTCGCTCGCGGACCCCAGCGGGGAGCGAGCTTGGAGACCGGCGGCCTCGTGTTCCTTCACTCAGTCTCGGGGCCAATAATGCTGTGAGAAGGTGCCGCGTCCGCCGACCCCACAGCGTCTGCGCTTAGAGGGCAGAAACTGCGTGCGCCCTCGGGAGGCGTCGGTCCCGGGCTCCCGGCCCCGGGGCAGCGGCTGGGATTCTCGGGGCTGCTGGTGAGTTGCAGCCGATCCACGGCTGTTTCCTCTCTGCCTGTCTGTGAGTCTGTCCGACCCGCCGTGGCCGCTTCCAGCGCGTGTGGGGTGCTAGGCTTGGCAGCGTACTAGGAGCGGGGATACCGAGGGCATCGTCTTCCCAGCTAGTGTCCAAAGGACTAAAGGGGATGTAAAGCAAACTGGGAGGCGGGCAGCAAGACCGGGAGGCAGAGCTCCACCATTTGTGTCAACCACTTTTCAGGGTGGGGCTGCACGGCTACACCGCACCCTCCGAGCTATTGACAGCCATTCTGGGCGCGTATTGCATTTTTCCATCTGAGAACAAGCAGCACATGGCTACCGCTCCCCTCCCATCGTGGATTGGCACCCGGGCCGCACTTGGGTGCACCGTGCAGATCTGCGGCGGCGGTAGCCGATGGGTGCCCTCCCCTCACTTGACAGGGAGCATTGTGGCTGGGGCCCCAAACTGCAAATCTTGCCGCTGATTTTTTTGGACGGTGATTTCGGAACAGCTGAAGCGTTTTCAAGATTTTTTTTCTTTCCTCTTGCAACTGCCTTGACACATTCAAGTACCGAACATGTAAGGACGAATGAATCTAGCCAGTCATTTTTCGTTATGAATTATTGGACTCGATCCCCTTCTCGACTTTGGGAGGCATGTGTTTCATCTTATAAATAGAAAGTAGCATATTTTTTGGCAGGACCTCCTTTATACTGTACAGTCTGGCAGAGGTCAGTTTAAAAATAAATACGCACTTGAATGTTACATTACCGAGAGCCAGGCTGTGGCTGGGACAAGCTGCATGGACAGCAGCATCAAAGCCAGGAGCGCAGCTGTGTTGAAAGGAGTAAAAGCCCCAGAGTACAGTCCAGGCTGACAGTCCAGTAATTACATTTTGTTTTTTTTTTAAAAAAAGTGAGTGAATTAAAATGAGGGCGGAATAGGAATGTCAGGAGGGTATTGCAACATGAATCTTTACAGCCCTCTGTATTTGCGGAAGTCGCTGCTGATGTATGTATGCTGAGGGCCTAGGGGTTCTGGAGAGGGAGGTGCTAATTGATGAATGCGTTAGGGAGACAAAGATTTCGTCCCCACCCGCAACTCTTAGGCCTCAACAATATCCGTGAGTTTCCTGGGGCTGCTGTCTGGTGAAAAGAACAAAAATTAGGAGAGGAGTGCACGTCCACATTTGAATAGCAAAGGCAGTCTTGGAGACTTATCTTTAATACCACAGGGAACAAAAGGCTCACGGGGAAGCTCTGATGATGCCCTAGAGGTATCCCTAAGGCAATTTAGAAGACTCGTACAATGTGCTAACTTAGAAAAAACCTTTCGTCTAACAGCCAGGAAATGCAGTTTCTCCTTTTCTGGACAGTTCAGAGGTCTTCTCTTTGATATCACCTGCACTTGAATGTGCTCTTGCTGGCAGTTAAGGATAAGCTCTATAGGTATGTGTGTGACACAAACCCTTTCCACAGCAGATTTAAGCACTCAGAGATAAGTTGGGGCATTTGTGAAAAATTTAGCACCGCCACATGTGAAATAAATGATAAAGACTATTTGTATAGTCAAGGAAGAGTTGAAAGTGCTTCATGTCTCCCAAAGAATGTAGGTTTCCCAGTTAGCCTCACTCATTGAATAAAACACTCAGAAGCAGCTCCTGGGCTTGCAGATAAGAGCTTGTGAGAAGAAACTGGGAAGCCTTTCTGGTTCCATGGCAGTTTCTGTTTTCCAGTGGTATCATCTGCAAGAGATTTACATGATGAATTCCGTGATTGGAACATGTGCTGTGGCTGAGGCAGCAGCTACAGACATGAAGTAAGATGAGCTCCCCTTCCCTCAAAATCTGAGCAGTGAAATCCTGTTTTGTATCTCAATGGAGCATGTAAAGACAGCTAGAGTAATGAGCATTGCACATTTTTTTTTTGCTTTTTATGGTAAATTTGAATGTAGTGCAAGATGAGTAAATACAAAGCCGTAAGAATTACTGCAGCAGTGCTCACATGAGCTAGTTTGTCTGCTCTCCAGCTTTTCCTTTAATGTGGTATTTTTGTTTTATGTCCAACATGTTTACAAAAGCTGCCCCTTTTCAATTCTGAAATTCATGGTATTCAACAGCCTGGGGGAAAAGTTTTAACCTGTATCACCCAAAGATTGTTTACCAGGCCGTAAATCTTGCACAAGCTCTTTGCCCAGTAACCATAGCATTTATCCAGTGGGTTGAATACAATTCATAACCTGAAAAGACTCCAGGAAGATTGCTTCAGTGGGGTTTTTTTGTTGTTAATTATTAAAATTCTTACCTGAAGTATAATTTCCTTTAGGCCTGGCCTACTTTCTAACTAGGATCCTGTGGACCTGTTTATTCATTGATTGAATAAGAAATCTTTTTTTCAATGCAGTATGTTTGCCAGAGAACAAGTACAGTCATTTGAAACTGCTAGCTACAGGCAGTCATACAGTCTTTTGCCAAGCACTGAAGCCCAAGAGCTCTCCGAATGTATCACACTTTTCAGGACCTTAGGTGTTAAGGGTCCTTCCTTCCTACACGGAGCCCATCCTAAGTGCCAAGCAGTCTTTTACCTTGATTAACTCATTTATTTCTAATAAACATTCTGTAAAGAAGGAACTGTTAATATCCCCATTTTACAGGTGTAGAAAGTGAAAACAGGTCTGCTATATAACTTGCCCCAAAGTACACAATAAAGAACATACCTAAACATGCATATGCAGTTTAACAACCCATATGTGTATGCACGAGTGGCTAACCTACAGGGAAGGCAACACTTTTGGGGTAAGGAGACGGTGGTGGGGCAGGGGGAGGGAAAGCCCTGAGGTTAAGAAGCCTCACTCAGTCAGGCTGACTGGGCCCTATCCTAGCTCTGGTGCTTAATGATTATGTGACTTTGGGTAAATTACTTAGCCTTTGTGCCTCAGTTTACCAACTATAAAAAGAGGGTAATAATACTACTCTGAGGATTAAATGAGTTAAAAAATGTACTCAGAAGAGTGAGTATAATAATGTACTCAGAACAGTGCCTGGGCCGGAGCGGGCACCATAAAGAGTTGATGATTTCATTTCGCCTTTGTTTTTTTCCCTAGGCACTTAATACTGGTTCTCTCATTTACTGTTCATAACTACTCTTCGACGTAGATAGTATTGTTCTTGTTTTTCAGACGAGAACACAGACCCAGAATAACTTGGCCAAGGTCACACAGCTAAGTAAGTAGCAGAATAAGGTTTGAATTCAGGTCTGTTGACCTCGTACTAAATGCCACACACACCCCCTGCAGGGAGGAGAGCAAGGAAAGCTATTCAACCTGACTCCCTGGCAGGGAACTCGTTTCATGGTAACTCTGTGTCTCACAGTACCACTGCCCAGAGAAAGGTGACAGTAGCAGCCAGCCTTAGTGAATACCATGTGCATCATTTTCTTATTGTAGTTCCATCTCACTGGTACAGCAACAGTCTTCTGCAGTGGGCCCAGCGTCAAACTGCTAGAGTTGACATGAGCAGTATAATTTGTACCATAAACAAAGAGACTTACTAGGACTCTGGGATGAGGAAGAAAGCCCTGTCACAGCAAGGAACAAGGAATTTCAAGGGCCAGGGATGAGGGGAGAGCTTAGCGTGGACCATCTCCTTGCCTTCAAGTTCCAGAATCAGGGGTTGTAGGGTCCAGTAATCAGCCTGAACGGTCACCTGCTTGAGGCCAGTGACCACATCCACTGCCTGCCCCTTCATTCCCTGGTACTCAGTGGACATTTAATATGTTTCGTAACGAGGTTGCTCCAAGAGGAGCTAAAGCGACAGGCAGAGCCATGGTAAACTAGGCAGGAAGGATCTGTCCCTGGCGGAAGTCAGGCCTCATTACAGTTCTAAGTTCTGCACATGCCCCGGGCCCTGCCAGATAAACTTCTGGTGTGAAAGATAGAGTACGGAGGCCTTTCTGGAGGGGTGCCCCGGATAACCCATGGGGGCCTGCCTGGCCGCTACTGCCTTTAATACTGTGGGTTTGTGATTAGCTGTGGGAGGCTGCCCAGGAGACTCCTGACTGAAGTAGGGGTCCTGGAAAGGACAGCTTGAAATAACCCAGGTTACCTCAAAGCAAGCGCAGGAGCTTTAGAGCTGTCCACCTTCATTTCCCTTCTCCTATCCCCATGCTTTAAAGGTCACAAAACAAACTGTATACCCCAAAATAAGTAAGTAGCCATATGGTTTGGTAACAACAGTCAGGTATGTTCCTTTCCTTTTAAAAAAATGTCTTCCTTGTCCTTGATACATTTCTGGTATCACCAGAGTTTCATCTCACCAAGTCTTCCCAGGTTTCATCAGTCTCATGATGTTGGACTGAGTTTGACAGCGTCTCTGGTGGAAAAGAGGTTTTTAAAATTTAACCGTACAGTTTTATAATACGAATCATGGTACTGATTTTAAGAAGTTTGTTATTTCTGAATAGCCAAGCATACTGATGAGTTTGAAATCTGAGGAGTTTCTTATTAGCATTTGCGTGATCCTTACTACTTGCCCAAGTCATAAATTTATAGAACCCTTGAATCTTAAATTTAAAATGAGAAAAAAAAACAGATTTCCAGGTATTTGGGTTCTATTTGCATATTTGGGAAGTCATTACTAGCCTTTTTAGCCTTTGGTTCTTTGCCAAATGTGTTGCAAGGATGGCGTACCTGCAATTAGCTAATACAGCACCACCTAACCCGTACCCCAAGGCATAAATAGCATTAGGAAAGGATTCTCTGGGAAGCCAGTTTAATTAAGACCCTTTCTGCAGACCTTTTCAGAGCATTTAATATGTCACTGAGTACAGAGAATCTCCGCAGGGAGATGGTGATCAGAGTCTCTCAAATTGTTTTGCCTACAAAGCAGCTGGCAGGACCAGTGTGGCAGGAAGCACTCTAGGAACCAACGAGCCAGAGGCAGAAGCCACACACTGCAGGTTGCCTTAGAGAGCTGAAGGACCCCAGGGATGCTTCAGAGAACCCCAGGGTGTATGGGAATAGAGCCACAAGAACACACTGCAAGATGCCGCAGACGCGCTATCCCACCCTATCATTATGCTGCTTGATAAAAATAATGCCGAACTGAGTGGAGATAATCACAGAGGGACTGGAGATGAGAAAACATAGGTTCTAGTCTTAGCCCTGAGCCAAGCTGTGCAACTGTGACCTCGCCAAGTCCTTTTCTCATCTCTGTGATGAGGCATTTGGCACCATGATTTCGGACAGTTCTAGAATGCAGTGAATCAGGATCAGTGACACCTATTAATGTTATACATCTGAACTGACCCTTGGCGAAAAAAAAGTTTAAAAAAGTAATAGCAGTCTTACTACTAAAAATATAAAAACAGACCAGTGGGTGGAAAAATAGACCAATGCAGATCTTTGACAGAGCAGCCTGAACCAGCATGGAAGGCAGGGAACTTCAAAGTCAAGTCTCTATTTAGACAGCTTCCACATTTGGGAATCTGTCATGTTCTGGTGACAACTTGAAGGTCATATTTGTAGACACGTCATGCCAGTGATAGATCACTGTGTGTTTAGTTGAAAAAGACCTTTTCTGTTCAAATCCATTATCATCATTTAGGCTACACACATTTTTTAAACAAGCAAAGGCATTTTTGGTGAAATATGGCTTTGCTGTTTTAGAATATATTTTATTTCATTCCCTTTTTATTTGTTTTTTTTAATCTTTTTTTTGTTTGCCAGGGGTCAGTTCAGACATATAACATTGATTTTTAACACAGCAGGAGACAAGCTCTAAGCCCTCGACTGGCCAGCTTTTTCATGAGGCAAATCCCTGCCGTCCTTGGGCTAGGTTCTGTTCCCTCATTTGTGAAGCAGTAGAAGGGGAGGGATGTTCTCCAAGCTCTCTCCTGGCTCTCAACTATGATTCTATTACTCTATTTTCCCCTTGTATTATACCATTTCTGTAGTGTCTTGTACCTTCTCCTGCTGTAACACTCACTGCACTTACACGATCATTTATTGACCTTTGTGGCTGCCTAGACTCCTGGCTCCTCAAGGTAGGGCCTGAACCTGGTTTATCTTGGCATTCATCTTTTCTATAGTAGGACTTAATGAAAAAGCAGACAATCTAGCCTAGCCATGTTAACTGAGTGTTGTCAAGCCAGAAACCATTTCACTTACCTAGTTTATTTAAGTCCTACCATAGTGAAATTATTCCTTCCCAGGCTACAAAACATTCTAACTCAAAGGGAGGCACCTTCAGTCCTCTGGAATTTCTGCTGGTAATCATCACCCAAGGTACTCTGAAACTCAGGCCACCACCAAAACTTTTTCAAAGTCTCAGCTGGGCAGGTGTCCACCAAAGCTTTCTTGTGTCTGGGTGTGACTATGGTGGCTCAGTACCATGTGTCCCCTTAGGAGACAGCCTAGGTAGCCACAACGGTATGTGCACTTACGTATTGGTACACTTGTGATCACACACACTGGAGTGTAAGGTCCCAGCTCATTGTTGCTGGAGCCCCAGCTCCTAGAGCAATGCCTGGCCCTCGGTAGGTGTTCGTTGTTGACTAGCCAGGGGCTGGATGAAGGCACATGGAAGGCTCCCCCCAAAGCCTGCTTCTCCCTGAGTAAATGTGCCCAAGCCGCATGTCCCACTGCGCATGTCAGCACCAAACTGGAAACTGTGTCCTTGCTCTCAGATGACTTCAGAATGAAATGTCTGCCCAGTAAGGTTTATTTGGGGCCTTATATAAGTTTATGCTCATGGATGGATTTTGTTCTGTATTCCTTGTGGAGAAGCCCTCAGTAGTGGGCTCATCTTGGGGCCAGTGGGGTGCTCCCCGTGCCAGCCTGGTGGAGGCCCCCTGCCTTCATATCCCAGGAGTATTGTGCTGAGTAGAACAATCACTTCTTTCCAATTCCAGCTCTTTTCTCAGAATGAGGAATTACATTTGGAGCCAGAACATTTGGGAGCTTTCACACTATTTGAAACGATCAGCTTAGGTGGCCAGATCCCAAGATCCAAAAGCAATTAACTTTGGGGAAAAAAATCCCAACAGTGAACTTCCAGCCTGTCTTGTTACTTACACGGCTCTAGCTTGGGGGGATCATTTCAAATAATAGCGGCCCCTCGTGTTCATTGTCAGTGCATTGCCTAACAGAACTTTGTCAAGCACTTTGTGTGTGTCCCCTCCTGAGAAGACACACAGCACGACTTCTATCTCTATCTCCTCAGATGAACAAACTGAGGCTCCCAGAGAAAGTCACTGGCATTGTTTTGTATCCTAAATTTAATATCAGGAAAGGTGCAAAAAGATGATGAAAATTTTATAAGTTGTTAAAAAGGAATTTTGATTCTAAGAATAGTCTTAACTATATTAAAAAGTACTATATTTTTTTCTTAAAATTCTCTAGAGGTTAGATGTTTCCGCAGACTTGTAGAATCACAGAACCCTAACATTTCACAGATGGAAGGCTCCTTATCTTGGCCCCACTTTTCTCATTTTGACAGGATAAAACTAAGGCCCTAAGTGTTTGAAGGACAGCATGAATCCTCCTTGGTCCAGTTCCCTTTCCAACCATTTTTCTTTTCTTTCTTTCTTTTTTTTTAGTCCAAGGCAAAGAAAGAAAATTTTAAGTAAGTGCAATATCTTAGTAGATAATGGAATCTCTTTGGTTAATGAGGAGAGAGGGTACAAGTAGGGAGGTTGGCCCTACTTTCTCAGTCTCCCTTCACCAGTGTCTCAGAGGGGACTTTTCTGATCCCTAAGGTTCCCAGGAAACATCATGTGAAGAACCACTGTCCTAAAATACTTTGTAATATTAAGTGTAAATAAATCTTAAGCACATATCTGATTTTATTGTCTCTGTATGCCCACGGATCTGACATGCACATAGCAGGAGCTGTACTTGAAATTAGAACGTGCGCTGGAGGAAATCACCCTACCTCCTCTCCCAGTGCTGGGATACTCTCTTTCCCTCCCTCCCCCCTGGAATCCCTCTACTTCTCAGACTCTGCAAGAAAACTTCCCATGATGGGCCCAGTGGCCAAGGGGATTCACTCAGGTTTCCTCTTATCCAGACCCCGCCCCCCCCCCAACTGGCTTCCCCATGAACCTTCATCACATGCCTAGTTCTTCCCTTGGGGCCATACAGATTCCCTTACACCTGACAGTTTGCCAACTATTTAACAAAAATAACTACAATAATATACTATATATTGTAATAATAAGTACACCCTTAATTTTTTTCTTCATCTGAATGATAATGGTTGATTGCAATTTTCCCAACTCAAAGAAGTCCCATTTGTTTTTGAGGCTGGAAGAACTGCATGTGGAGATAAAAGGGTGCGTGTACATTTATAGAAGTTTGCCCCATGTCCTCTTGACAGAAGGAATTCTCTGATCAAGCTGAAGGTAGGCATCCCTTCCAACTGTGGAGATTGTTCACAGGGCCAACACGAACCATCATAGCCCCGTCTGCAACCATTGTTTTGGTGACTGTAACCGACAACATTTAGGGAGACAATGGAAGTGGTTATTTTGGCAATTAGAATGGTTCCTCTTCTTCATATTGAATTTCAGTAGATGTTCTGGTTTTTTATTTGAGATAAAGATAATGCTTTGTGTTTGCACTGTGCTCAGCTCTTATAATCATCTGTGAGACAGGCGGGTTTGCAGTAATTACCTCCATTTACCCAGAAGATAACCAGCCAACCCACATGTATCTGGAGTTCTACAGGGATCCTACAAGGCTGGCTCAAAGTTCTGGCCCAGTTCTTCTCTCCTAACGCCCAGAAAAGCAGCAAGAGCTCTATCTGCTCTTTTGTTTGCCCATGCGTTCATTCATTTATTTGACAGTGTCTTTTTTTTAAAGTACCTGCTCTGTGCTGGTCATACATTGATAATTCAAAACAAATCTTTCCTATAGAATGTCCATTTTAGTTTCTTGAGGTTCCTTTATATGTCTTGGGCCAAATAAATTAAGTTTCCCATTAACCCATTAACTTTTGAAAGGAAAGGTCAGGAGAGGGAGCTCATTGTTTCTCCAGAGCCTCATTCTTCAAGACTGACTTAAATATAACTAGCAAGTTTGCATTCAGGGGAATGTATTCCCAACTTTTTCTGGAGTTTTACCTGTTTCTCTAAGACTGTTTGCACATTGCCATCATGGATAGTAGCCCTTTTTCTTTCAAAAGGCTCAGCAACAAATATTCTTTGCCTTGATCCCAAAGATCTGTGAGTGCCAGTAGAATTACTGTGGCTTGCATTGATAGGCTGTAAAATTCTTATCCTGTGGGATGGAGAACGGTTAAAATGTCTCAAAGATGGAAAAATGAAAAACAGCCTTTGCCATGGCTGTGGCAAAAGAGGCTACAACTCCTTTGTTAAATTTTTTTTTTTCCCCTGTAGAAGTCATAGGAACAATCCGTCTTGCATTTTCAGCAGAGCAGGCAGGGTTGAAAAGGAAGGAAATAAAGGCAGTCTCTTTAAGACTTTCTCATTTGTTTGTTCATTCAACAAACATTTATTTAGTCCCAACTATGAATTAAATAGTTGTCTCTTCCCAGAAGCCTAGTGGGGAGGAAACAAGTAGTGATTGGAGATAATAGGATAGTTGGTAGGTTTGAGGTGTAAACAAGGTACTATAGGAGCTGGGTTTTAAAGACTTTGGGGGAAACTGGCAGGAGATGTAGCTGCAGCCTGGGCAGGACCCAGCTTGCTAAAGGGGACCTCCCAAGCTATCTTATCTCCAGCCTGTAAGGGCGGGCCTGCCATTGAGTAGGAGAGTAACAAGGTTTCTTGAGCATTCTAGATGGCTCACTCTGATATAGATTGGAAGATAAAGTGGAAGGAGATGTGGCTGGAGGTAAGGAAACAGTGGGTGGGGAACAAATGGCCCTCCTGCAGGAGACCAAGAGAGGGCTAGAAGTAAGGCGGGACGGTGGGATGGACAAGAGGACACAGAATTGATGTCGGGAATTGGAGCGGGGTGGGGATGGGGGGTTGCAGTGTGACAAGCTTGATTGTTATGGCAGTATCAAAAAGTTTCTAGCAGCTTACTTTCAATTTCTTTACTTATCTCAGCATGGACTGGCCCTGACCTACTTTGAGTACTGGTCTAGAGTATCGGTGGGCTGAAAACACTGATTTGGAAGTTATAATTACAGGTGGTAGTTGAAGCCATGTGGGGTTGTTGAGGGCTAAGGGATGGACAACCACCATGCAACCCTATTGGAAATGCCAACGTCAAAGGCAGGGACTCAAACTTTTTCTGTAAAGGGTCATTTTGTATTTTAGACTTTGAGGGCCACATACAGTCTGTCATAACTACTCAACTCTGTCCTACTACTATGAAAACATCTCTTCCAGGGTTTCCCAACCTCAGCACTACTTAGAATTGGAGCCAGGCAATTCTTTGCTGTGGAGGCTGTCCTGTCCACTGGAGAATGTTAAGCAGCATTTCTGCCTCCACCCACTAGATGCCCAGTTTTGAGCACCACCACCCCCAGTCATGAGAATCAAAAATATCTCCAGACATTGTCAAATGTCACTTGGGAGCTGAAGTCACCCTCAGTTGAGAACCACTGAGCTCTAGATAATACATAAATGAATGGGCACAGATGTGTTCCAATAAAACCTTATTTACAAAAACAGTCAGTTTGGCCCACCAACCATAACTTGTAGACCCTCAATTTAGGGAATAGGCAGAGGGAAAACAAAGAGCTCATTCAATAAAATTTGAGCACCTCTGCCCACCTTATACTTACAAAGTTTACTCCCTACCTGGAGATAACAGACATAAAATCACAAAACCAGAGAACAGGAAAATAACAGAAATATAAGCTCTTCAGGAGTCCTAAGAAAACCTCCAAGCAAGGCAGTGCCGAGCCTGGATTGTGTGAGGTGTGTTAGAGAATTCCTCCAGGAAGGAAGTGACTGGTCTTGGAGGATGTTATGAATAGTGGTTGATGGTAAGAAGGTGGAAGGACATTCCATGTAAGAAACATGGTTCTTAGTTTCGGAAAGTGAGGAGGGAAGTGAAGTGTCAATGAAGGGGGCAGCTGTTGTCCCCTGCGAAAGCCATGTGATTGTACACAGCCCCATGCACGTGCTTCCTCTGGGAAAAGAATTAATGACACTTAATGCAATTTTCTAAGAACAGGATGTTTGTTTTTCTCCTTGAGACTCAGGGGGCTTTTATGACTTCAAAATTTGAATCTTTTGGCTTTTCTTTTACATAAATTCAAATCCTTTTTGAGATTTTTTTTTTTTTTGACAAGAACAGAACCATTGGGAAGTCCTAGTGAGTTAGAGTTAACAGGGCTGGTATCTGGGACCATTTTACTCATTCTTGGTTCTTGACAAGAATGTGTCTCACTGATGTTGAGGTCATAGTGTATCATTTCCTCTTGGTGCTGTCGGACTTCAGGACAGTCTGGAACGGCATTCCGTTCTCTCCCATTGCCATGGCAGTCCTCACATTTTGACAGATGGACCTAAGATACAAATTTAAATCTAAGATTATTTCCTAAGAGGTGTGTTCTAATATTTGCCTGCCTGGCCTGCAGCAAGCACTCAGAGGTCAGAAACTAATATTCACAAGTGTAAGTTCCTTAGAGAACCAGGCATTTTAAATTTGCCATTTTCTAGAGGTGCCCCATAGACTGGGAGTGGGGACTGATGCAAACCAACTCGTGTCTCATGGTGGAAGGTCCAGCAGATCTAACTTCTTAACTTGAAGTTCTCTGTGTGCCATGTGCAAATGGAGGCAAATAGATGAAGAAGACCCAGTTCACGTTCACAGAAGAGCCCAGCCTGGTCTGAGGGGCACATGCATTCATTCATTGGACCAATATTTGTGCACAGATAACCAGGGGAGCCTGCATGGACATGAAAGTGGAATGGCCACTGCCAGGTTCCAAATACACGCAGTGCTGGTCTGATGCAGAGAAGCCGTGTTTCAGCCCGCTCAGTGAGCATGGATTGTTGAGGACCCAAGCAGGGTGGGAGAAGACCATAAAAAACCCTTATCTATCCCTTCTCCTCATTAGCGAAAATAGAGTATTCAAGGTGCCTAAATTTGAGGATGTGCTATAAAGACAAAGGATGAGGAACTCAGTTCTCTATGGGTCATGTGGGTCATGTGACTGGAGTCTACATTTCTGGACACCTGTCAAGCCTGTTATTTTGGGTCACTTGCTATTACTATTGCTGGGGCTGGAATTTTCAGAGAATAATCACCAACTTAAATGTTAATAGGTTTTTTTGTGTGTGAACCACCAAGCGACTTCCCAAGTTACTTGCTTGTCAGCACAGTTTAGAAGGAATATCCTTGCTGAGTAATGCTGAAAACTTTGGGATCAGGTTCTTTTCCTGTACTCATGTTGTCCTTGCAGCTTTGCAGATCAAGTGGGACCCCTTAGTTATAGAAGCATGCAAATAATTCATGATATGGCCTTTTAAGCCTGCCTTGGTCCTTCTGACCAGCCCTGAGGCTGAGCCAGACATTTTGAGAAAACCTGTCTGCCTGCCAGAGATCAATGTCCATATATTGCATCTTCCCCAGTAATTCATTTTAATAGGGAGAAAGGGTGTAATAGCCACTCTTCAAAAGGGCAGACTTGGTACTTTGTGAGGTGGATGTTCTGTCTTTCAATTTTGCCTCTAAAAAGTCTTTCAGATAGTATAATTAGATCCCATAAATGTAAGGAGTGTACGTAAATAAGCAGTGAGTCTCCTGGATGGTATTTGTGGGTTTCTCTATAATCAGGGTTGTAAAAGAAAAATAAATACAACCTGTAGTTGAATCATAAGTGAGAAGTCTATTTATAAATGATTGAAGGTGAGGTGAATCATAGACTTTTTGAGTGGGTCTATAAAATACAGTCAGCTCCGTCTGGCTGTAAGTTCATCTGCATAACAGCTAGGCAGCTGGGAACTATGCAAATGGAGTTTTACAGTCTTGCAGCATATAGCTATGCCCTCAGTTTTGATGATGTGGGGAAAGGATCAGAATCTAAAAATAGAAAAGTCATCTTCTTATCTTCTCAGGGGTGGAGTGCACAGACTGAAAATCTGTAAAGCATCCCTTCAGGATGCTGTTTACCAGGTGTTCTCTGGTTACATTTATTTGTCTTAGATTATCACTTAAGTTCAATGTTGGATTTCTAATACTATGACTTTTTTCCCTTGAATATTAGAATTCTTTGTCTGACCCAGAGAAGCCCTCCTACAGAAGTCTGCACAAGACCTGGCATGAATATTCACACTGTAGTCATATTTTAGTGTTTTTGATACAGAAGGTTGGCTGGTCATCCCTTTATGAGTAAAAACACAGCCATCTTCAAATGGAAAGTCTTCTGGGGATGTCTCTGAGCGTTTTTACAGGTGAACGAGACATGGGGCCTTGAAGAAATTAGCAGAAACAATCTTCTTGCATAGGAAGCTCAGACCCAACAGGGATGAAACACCATCTGCCAACTCATTAGTGGGGAGGCCCAGCCACGCCTGGTTGCTGCCCCGCATGAGGTCCTGGGCCCCACACTGTGGTCACCCGTCCCCTCCCCATGAAAACACATTGCATCTTTAGAGAAATGTGGGTTCTCCCTTGGAGAAACCAAACTCTGTTTCTCTGTAGCTTCTGCTTAGTAACCCTAGGGCCCCACAGAACAGGTTAATCCTTTTCCATTACACTTCAATGAATCCTTCAGATCCCTAGAGATTCATTTTCCCAGGTATTTGACTTGTCTGTAAACTGCTTCACGTGTCATGACCAAGTTCCTTCCTCTCCCAGCTGGATGCCTCAGAACATGTAGAAACATGTCCCGGGTAGCTTTTATTCCTTCTCCAGGTGGAGCCCAGGGTCAAACACAGTGTTCCAGGCTTATCAGCATGGAGTTATCTTCGCCTTGTTGGCAGCAGGGAGAATACCCAGGAGATGGTGAGGTGGAGCGGGAGGGGTCTTGGCAGAGTGGAACATCCTTCCCTGGACTGTGGGCTCAGACTCAGGACGAATCGTCGAGCATCTTTGCTTGGGGCCCAGATGATGCAGTGGTGCTGAGTCTGGGTGTTTAGGAAGGAGAGCACGTGGATACTACGCTGAGACAAAGCCAAAAGGGATCAGAAGATAGGATGTCCTTGAAGGACGTGACAGCTGAGCCAGAAAGAGGAAGTCCAGCACATGCGCACTTCCCGCATGTGGAAGAAAGGAAAAGGCCCACAGATCCCTCAGGACATTTATCCACTCACACACCTGCTCCCGTTTTCGTGCATGTGTGTTTTAAATTAACATTGCAACCGATTTTGCAGAATCCAAGACATTTTTTACCCACTCTTTCCACTAAGGATTACTCTAAGCACAATTAGTAAACAAACCAAACATTCCTTTCTTAAAATAAATGGAATTTTTTAAATCATAACCTCTTTGTTCTTTCTGGAACCGGTGGAGTTGCCAGGACAGTCAACGCTCAATAATTCAGGAATTGATCTTTCCACGTGTCTCCCTTTAATAAGCCATCGTTTGTCCCCCCCTCCTGGCCACTGCTCTGCTTTGGTCTTTCAGCACCATTCTCTTTACCAAAAGGATGATAAGGCCATGAAGCAAAGGGCTGCTTCAGTTTTTTCTTCATTGAATTCTTTTTGCTGTGATGATTTCTCTTATTAACACTGTCACTTGTGCTTCAATCAGTCACAAGAAACTAGAATTGTCCAGCCTAGTGCAGGAGCTACTGGCCTTTCTTATCACACCGAGGCTGTAACTTCCTCTTGAGGCCTTCTGTGTTCTTGGAACTCTAGGATCTGTCACCAGTTCCTGTAAGCGGGGGCCTGTGCACTTGCCCCTCGTCTGCAGGCCCACTCATCTGCCGGACACTCTCTAACCCTGACAGAGGATGACAAGCAACTGACTGGGGAGTTGAACCCTTTTGTTGGGAAATTCATCCTCTGGTGCCCAGGAACAGAAACCTGTGTTTTCAAAAGAATCTAATTTCCCAGATGAATATTATCTTGAGCGTCATCTAAGTGGGGATAGAGAGGCAGTGATCCAAGAGCGCAGAGAAAGGGATTCAACCATCATGGAGTGTTCAGATTTCAGGGTCAAGGGGAGGGTTTTTGAGAAAGAGCTACACATAAGAGATTTCTCTCTTATTTTTTCTCCTTCTCTTCTTTCTATCTCTTGCCTTCCTTCCTTCCTTTCTTTCCTAAATGGAGTAGAAGGATAGAAGCCCAGGGAGCCGGGGGAAGCCCAAGGTGGGGTAGGAGGGCAGCATCCTCAGATGGCTCAGCGCCTGTGAATTTGTGATGGTCGTGGAGTCTTGGCTGATACACAAAGGCTAGAAATTCTCTTCATTTGGCTTGTGAATCCAAGGAAGTCTCGCTCACCAGTTCTAGTCCCATCTAATCTATAAGCCTTTCCTCTTCTCCCCCCACCAGCCTTGTATAGGTACATCCCACTTCCTTCTGGGCAGACAGCAAAGCCTCCCAGGTGTCCCCCTCCTCAGGCTTGCCCACTCGGATTCACTTTGCCTGATGCCCTGTTGGTCAGCCACCAGCAGTATTCTGGAGCCCAAGCCTCCTTTTCTGAAAATGATGAGAAGGGACAAGATTTCACGTGGCATTTAGGACCCCTCCATCATGGCACATTGTCTGTGTCACTGGCCACCTGCCCAACAAGGAGCTGTGCACAGGAGCCCCCCACCACCCCCGCCTGCCCCTTCCCTCCACATGGATGCCCTGCTGGCACCAAGAGGCAGCATCTTGCCTCTTGTTTCCCTCTGACAAAACAAATTGTTCTCTTCTGAGATTCTTTCCATTCTGCACAGTACACACTGGTACCGCCCCTTGGGAGAGCACCTGATCACAGCAGGAGCAGGTGGTGTGTGCCCCTTCTGGGCTCAGGCAGGCAAGGCTCAGCCTCTCCTGAGGTCTTCATGAATCCCCACGCTGCCATTCTGGGCTCAGGTAGACAAGGCTCAGCCTCTCCCGAGGTCTTCATGAATCCCCACGCTGCCATTCTGGGCTCAGGTAGACAAGGCTCAGCCTCTCCCGAGGTCTTCATGAATCCCCACGCTGCCATTCTGGGCTCAGGTAGGCAAGGCTCAGCCTCTCCCGAGGTCTTCATGAATCCCCACGCTGCCATTCTGGGCTCAGGCAGGCAAGGCTCAGCCTCTCCCGAGGTCTTCATGAATCCCCACGCTGCCATTCTGGGCTCAGGTAGACAAGGCTCAGCCTCTCCTGAGGTCTTCATGAATCCCCACGCTGCCATCCCAGATTTAGGTTTTTTGAATACAGTTGCCATGAAAATGTTTATATTATGATCAGTGACTCATAGTTTCAGTAGGTTTTTCAGGACCTAGGTATAGAATTGGCTGTGCAAGAAAGTGCAATCTGAGCCCTAAGCAACCTATTTACTTGTTCAAAATTGCTAATTCATTCACATGGTTCGAAAATCCAAAACCATAAAAGGATATATAGTGGAGAGTTTCTCTCCTAACTTTGTCCTCCTCCATCTACTCCCTCTCCCTCTGGGCAGTCATTGTTACTAGTTTCTTGTGTATGCTTCTGGAGATATTTTACAGACATACAAGCCCATATAAATGTTATCTACATGCTTTTGCACCTATTTTTTTCCCCTTTGAGGATGTAGATCTTTGAGCTTTTTCTGTAACAACATAAAAAGAGCTGCTTCACTCTTTTTAAGACGAGTATGATATTCATGTGTATGCATGCACATTCACTGAACCTCTGTCAGTGGGTGATGAGGTCATCTCCAACTCTAGGCTGTTAAGCTGCTGGATCGATGACCTTGTACATGTATTATTTCCCATATATGTTAACTTGATAAATCTCTGTAAGTAGAATTCTGAGGCCAATGGCATGTGATTACAGTTTTGATAGTTAGTGCCAAACCACCTTCCATTGAGCTTAGACCTGTTCCTCCTTCCACCACCATCAGCGTATGCAAGGCCTGTACCCCCCCCATCCCTTATCAGCCCATTGTATTAGCACAGATTTGTATCTTAAACAGGCTGTGGAATGTACCCAATTTATAATTGGGGAGCTGACTGAATTCCCAGGGAGTGTGCTCATTAAGTATCAAAACCTCAGACTGGAGCCTGCCACTTGGTGACTGGTAGCCTGTGGCCCTGGCAAAGCGACTCACCGTCTGTGCCTCAGGGCCTCATTTGTAAAATGGGGATATTCACAGTCCCCTTGTGGGTTCTTGTGAGTGAGCCAGTACCCATCAAAGGTTGGACCAGTGCCTGGCACACAGAGACGCTCCCTACAAACACTGACTGTCTCTTCAGTGCTGGAGGTTCCCAGGAGCCCACACAGGCCCACTCCAGGGCCAGCCACTCTGCTACCAGTGAAGATGCTTCTCATTAGATGGAAGACTGTGAACAGTCAGCCTGGGAAGGGAAAGGGGAGGCCCTTTGATTAACCAGGGAGCCCGGAAAATTCAGGAAGGAGGGGAGAAGCAGCCAGTGTAAGAAATTAGTATTGGATTGTCTCTCCTGAGATAAGCATGGTTGCCCCTGAGCTGAAGGAGGAAAATAATAGATAAGATAGAGCGATGGGGTCAGAGATCTCAGATATTTCCCTAGCTTCACATCAGAAACATCAATTTGTCTTAAATTGTAAAACTGACATTTTTGCCCCAAATTCTGTTTTTTAAACTTCCAGTGTATTTGAGACTCTTAGCTTTGGCACATAGTATAAATTCAGTACAAATTGTTATTTTCAGAGTCCTAGAAGCCTACATCCCTGTCATGCAGTAAATACTATGTAAATATTTATAGAAGGAAAGAAAATGCCTTTTAAGGTATCTTCTTTCCTCTCCCATTGTCCAGAATCTCATTGCCTGCAGCTTATCTAGCCTCCCCTTACCAATCCTCTCCTTACTTTTTTTCTCTATTTATTATCTCTTCCCTCCCATCTCTGCGTCTACACCACTGACATAAAATCCGACTTCTACCAGGCAAGTGAGCCTTTGGCGAAGGGCCTGCAGGGCCTGTGGCCATGGCCATGGCCAGGCAGGAACTGAGGACTGGGTGTTCCTCCCCTGAGCCTTCTCAGGGCAACAAGTGCTTCCTCCCTCTTCTCCTCGCTTTCCTCTGCAGCACCCCCAGTTGTTGTTCAAACACATGGGGAATGTCAGTGATCCACTCAGGGAAAGAGAGCCATTCTCAGGCTGCATGATGTCTTCCTTTTTCTAAAGAATTTGAATGTTCTGGCCTTGCATGACCCTGGCTCCACCAGCTGACCACAGGCAGCCCTCACGTGCCCGAGTTGCAGTGGACACACTGTATCTTTCTATGGCAGCTGGCTTCTGGGTTGTGTGTGCCGAGGACACCACTCCAGTGGACAGCTGTGCCTCAGGGCTGCATCCCCTCTTCTGTGGGCTCAGCACCCCAGCTGCTCCTCCTATAAGCAGTCCTCGCACTGTGCCCGGGGAGCAGGAAGGCAGTGCTCCAGAGTGTTGGGCACTTAGGGGAAGTCCCGATGTTGGGACCCAGGGTTTAAATGTTTGTTCCTGCTAACAAGACTCAAATTACAGTTAAAACTCAGAGAGAATGTCCAGGCCCACAAGCATGGCTTCCTATGCTTGGTTTCCTGTCTTTTCTCTTGGTGTCAAGCATCTCTTCTAATAACACAGTTGTCTCTGTGTGTTCCCAATCTGAAGTAGGCAGGCGGAACTGTGGGGCTCCTTTGTGTGGCCTAAGCAGCAGTACATCTGGGAGGTTGTTTGAGCCAGTGCCTTAGTTGGGATCAAAGAGAAAGCGAGAGACAGTGAGCGTGTGGTCTGCTTGGCTTCGGGGTTAGCCCACTCTGGGTGCAAACCCCCTCCTGCTGCCCAGCCCTCCCACTCACACACAAAGCCAGTGTAGGACGGGTCTCTTGCTCATCATTCTCTGCCTTCCTCAGGCCTGGGTGAAAGCCACTCCCCAAACTGAGCTAGTTACTGGCTTGCCAGCAGGTGCCTGGGTACAGTTCTGACCACCTGCCACAGGGAAATGAATTTAAAACTTGCCAAAAGGAAGGAAGTTCAGGCAAATGCAGGGGGCCTCCAGCTCTACAAAGCAAATGTGGCTCTTTGCAAGCCACCGTCTGACCCAGCCTTCAGAATATTGATTGTTTTGCGCTCCAGCCATAGGGAGGAGAGCCCGATAGGAGAGGTTCTCAGCAAAGCCACTAAAGGAATTCCTGCAGTGGGAAAGGTTTAACTTGTCCATGTCACCTGAGGTGACTGAAAAGTTAGAGGATTATTTTTAAGAGAGAGAGTTTCTCATCTGTAAAAGGAGACCCTGAGAGCCCCAAGCCCTCTTCTGGCTCATTACTTCTAATCATGTCATATAGCTTGTGCAGGGAGGATGTGTTCATTTTCTAGGCTAGTAACAAATTGCCACAAACTTAGGGACTGGGACTTCCAACACTACCTGATTATTGTCTCAGTTTCTATGGGTGATGAGTCTAGCAGGGCTCAGCTCCAGAGTCTCAGCAGGTTGTGAGCCAGATGTCAGGGCTGTGGATCTCATCAGAGGCTCAGCTGGAGAGAGACCCACATCCAGATTCCTCCAGTTGCTGGCAAAATTCATCTCCACAGGAAATCTCTGCTAAGATGAAATCTTATATGACATAAGCTAATCAAGGTGTTACATCCCATCACCTTTGCCATAATCCTCTGGTTAGAAGCAGGTCACCGGGTTTTTCCACAAAGGCATTAACACAAGACACAGATCATGGGGGCTACTTGGAATTCTTCATAGTACAGAATTATCACTAATGTTCAAAAAGTATTTCCAACTGAAGTTCTAACCTATAATATATGATTGCACTGTTTTATCCTTGAAAATAAGTAGTTTTGTTCTTTTTCTTCCACCTCAGAATGCCTCCAAATCCCAAAATCCTTGACAGCCCAGTTCTCTGACACTTCATTCCAGTCCCAGCTCTTTATCGGCTGTATGTTTTTGAGAAAGGGTGATTTTCTTTTTTGACAACTGAATCTGTTTTCTTATATGTAAGCATGTATTTTGCTAAAATTTTGTTGGCCACCAGCATATATAGTCACTGTCACTTAGTAAATGGTATTGCCAGCCCTTTTCTTTATGGGACTATTCCTTTTTTTGCATTAATTTTGTGTATATGCAGAACTCAACAACAAAATAATTGTCAGTCTTGCTAGCATGAACACCAAAGCAAAAGAGAAGATGTATTTTTAAATAAAGCCAGTTGTCTGCAAGGAGCTTAAATCACTCTGGTCATGTGCCAGCAGCAGTTCTTATTGTAGAGGAAAAGGACTAAAAGCTTAGACATGTCCAGAAAATTGTGTCCATGGCCATGTTTAAAAAGCGCTGATGTCATATAAGTTTGGGGTTTTTACATCTCTCTCTTGCTCTCCTTGTTTTTTCTTTCTTCCCCCTGAAGAAGAGTAAGATTAGCGGACCCTTGTCAAGATGAAAGTTTTTATCCTACTTAATGGAGGAAAAAAAAAATAAAGCTTGGTTTCTAGTGGGAACTGGTCCTGTCATTATCTAACAGGCTCTTGTGAGAAAGGCAAGCTTGCATGGACCAACTGTGAAGCCTCAGCCTCAGCTAATTACAACCTGTTTGGGTTTCTTTTCCAGGTTTCTCCATGTTGTGGAAGGGATTGGATGATGTAATGGGCTCCCCAGAAAACCCCTCTTGGTTCTAACTTCAGAAAGGTCTTAGACCCCATCTCATTTCACAGCCACTTTTGAAGTTCCTTGAGAAAAATGATGTGACAGTTGCTGTCAAGGAAGGTTTTCAGAAATACTTAACATCTGTGAAGAAAGTGGCCCTATTTCCCTTTTGTAAAATAAAACGTTCTCAAATTCCAAAATGCCAGCCAAGACCCCAATTTACCTGAAAGCTGCCAATAACAAGAAAGGAAAGAAATTTAAACTGAGGGACATTTTGTCCCCCGACATGATTAGCCCTCCCCTTGGAGACTTTCGCCACACCATCCACATCGGCAAAGAGGGCCAGCACGATGTCTTTGGAGATATTTCCTTCCTTCAAGGGAACTATGAGCTCTTACCTGGAAACCAGGAGAAAGCACGCCTGGGCCAGTTCCCTGGGCACAACGAGTTCTTACGGGCCAACAGCACCTCCGACTCTGTGTTCACAGAGACGCCCTCCCCGGTGCTCAAAAATGCCATCTCCCTCCCCACCATCGGAGGGTCCCAAGCGCTCATGCTGCCCTTGTTGTCACCAGTGACATTTAATTCCAAACAGGAGACCTTTGGTCCGGCAAAGCTGCCCAGGCTTAGCTGTGAGCCCGTCATGGAGGAAAAGGCTCCAGAGAAAAACAAACTGTTGGCGAATGGGACTGTCCACCAGGGAGATGTCTCGTGGGGCTCCAGCGGGTCAGCGTCGCAGTCCAGCCAGGGTAGAGACAGCCACTCCTCCAGCCTCTCCGAACAGTACCCTGACTGGCCGGCCGAGGACATGTTTGACCACCCTGCCCCATGCGAGCTCGTCAAGGACAAGACTAAATCAGAGGAGTCCCTCTCTGACCTCACGGGTTCCCTCCTCTCCCTGCAGCTCGATCTTGGGCCCTCATTTTTGGATGAGGTGCTGAATGTCATGGATAAAAATAAGTAACAGGATGGCCACCAGCTCTTTTCCTTTGGAGTACAAGGTATCAAAAACAAAAACAAAACTAACCACGATCAAAGAGAAGAACCTCACTCACTATATTGCAATTGTGTGATGGATTTTCTAAAATAATGTTCCTACAAAATATTTTTTTACCTGTTAGGCCCTGTTTGCAAAAACAGATTCAAACAAACAAACAAAAAACCTGTCCTGGCAAAAAGAGAAAGTGAGTCAGTCAGAACCGATTTTCAGCAGGCACTGCTGATCTTCAGCTCAAATTTTTTGTTTCCAGACATGTAAGAAATCTGGCTTGGCCAGGATTGGCACTGGCTATGAAGGGCTGCATGAGTCACATTAAGGAACTTTACAGTACTCCAGCATTCTCTGAGCAAGAGGAAGTCAACATTTATTTAACACCTAAGCCTTTTTTCTACTCTTTTCTATATTATATCGTTTGGGCTCACCATAGCAAATTCTTCAGTGTTCAAGACTTTTCTCTGTTTTCACATTTGAACAACTTTATGGGTTTGGGGATTTTCTTGTAACTCTCATATATCCCTATATATTATTATCTATATTGAGGAATTTTGACTGTCAGCTACATGTTGGTAAGACACAAGCAAAGTATTACTGTAACTAAGTTATTTTTAAAGTTAAAATATATTTTTATGTGCCTTTGGCTTTTTATTGCAGAGTCTACATTTTATAGATATTACATCAAACGTTGTCATTTGACTTGTTTCCATTGTAAACTGTGTATATGTTTGGAAGTGTGTATTCATACTTAGCTTTGTTATTTTTTTCCTTCATTTGCTATCATACTTTTCACAGCAGCCAACGATGGATTATAAAGCATAAAGGCACAGGTTACCATGCTTCTGCAGAGACTGTGGGCTACACCACATAATGTTACTTGGAAATATGGGTATTTTAGTGCAGTACATACTTGCATTACATAGGTACTTCATACAACACAATAAAGAGTAAATGTTAAAATGAACTTGCTTGTTTATAGTAATAAACAAAAACAAAGGAGTATTGTTTCCTTTAAGGCCAGGACTAGAAAAATGCTTCTCTAACATGTATATGAACCTCTAAAATGAGATAAGGGGTGATTTCTATCCACTCTGTAATTTTGATTATTTCCCAAAGGTCTGAGATTCCAGAAACAGGGCCCCTCAATTTTAGGAAACATGAAACGTGTGAAATCAGATTTTTTACAGTCAACCCTGAAGCCACCTCTCAAAACTCATTTTGATGAATCTCCTCCCTTCTTTTAACACACTCAACTGCAAACTCCTACAACCACAACTCCCACAGGACATTCCCTACAGGACAGATGGTTCCACACTGCAGGCACCGTACACACAGCTAAGGAGGCTACAAAGAAGACAGCAGAGAGCACTTTGCCCAGAGGAGCCAGAGACGACCTAAGGATGTCAGTTAAGGAAACAGGAACAGGAAATGTACACACCAATTCCTGTCTTGTTGTCAGCCACCCCACCCCACCTCCCAGATAAACACTTGCACACAGTAACTTTCATTTCTCCTTGAAATGTATCCCTGAAGTGTCTCCCAAACACTTCATTGACTGACTCTCTTACTGGTTTGGACTTGTAATTCAATCATCTGAAATAACCTTGGAATTGCAGGTGAAGCACATTAGGACAACCGAGTTAGCAGAAGAGGAAACTCGTTCCCTTAGGGCACTGAGAGCCTGCCTTCGTTTCCCAGTTATCATCCTACATCACGGTTTTGCAGTGTCCTCCTGTTCAGCCACACCCGACTCACAGCTCACAGTTACCATACAGATTTCTTACCCTCTTCTAAATTTTGTGAATGAGGAAGAGTCCCATATATCTCAATTTTTAGCCAGACTCTTTCAACACTTTGCCCCATCTTAATTATTATTGATCAGATTCATTCTCATTTTACTCATCTGCAGTGTGACCTCAAGTTAAAGATTAGCCTACTAGGTGAAATGTGAAAGGATGAGGAATGTGTGTGCATTTCCTCTGCTCTCTCTGACAAATACAGAGAACAGATCTGCAGTACTGAATGTTTGATAGTATCTAAGCAATAATGCATCCTTGCAGATATGTTGCCGTTCATACTTTCTCTCCAAGCCTACACCTACAGTCTCTCCCATTAGGTGAGGTATAACAGAGATGGTATAACAAACATGCCCCTTTTAGGAAACAGAGCCACCTTGGTTTATAAACAATTTTATGGTCAGTTCTCTGGTGGCAGCCCTTCTAATACCTGGTTCCTTCTCCAGGGGGCAGGTGCAGGGCTGATGGTGGCTTTCTCCTACAAAAACATGTTCAACTTGCACCTGCTGAGAGCTGCATTGATGTTTTCATTCTCCCACTTTTAACTTAATTTATCAGGATGCACTGTGTTTGTAAACTCAGAAGGGTGTGAGTCACCTGTGACCCAACAACCAGAAAAAAGACCATGCCATTTGAATAAGTAGAGGCCCTTAGTGTTGTAGAAGGCAAGGTTCCTGTGGGTGATCTTTCCCCTGGTCAGCCAGATCTAAAAAGGACAAGATACATTATTTCTGCCTAAAATAATCTGCTGAAAAGATCAAAATACCAGGTACTTAGCTCTTCACAAATGTTAAATCACAATCACTGTTCAGTAAGTCAAAATCAGTCAACAAACACCAACAAAAGACAGCTGGCTGAACAGACACAAGAATCAAGACCACCCAAATCAGTCTATTTCTTTTTCATGTTCCTGAAAGTTACTGGTTTTTGATCTAGTGTCCCTCCAGAACACTTCAAGTCATGGAATGGAGGAAGTACACGACTCCATGAATTACCTTGGTGAGTATTTTAAAACAGACAAGAAAAGTACACATTAGGTGATGGTTCTGATTCTCCTAATGGATCCTGGAGAGACTGATTTTTACTACGAAATATGTAAGCACAATAGAACTATGTGTTTATATATTATAATTTTACTGTGAAATATAAACATGATGGTTTCTCTCCAATAAGAGTTTCCCCTTTGGAAACTGTTACTTCCTAGTCCCAAAGTTGAGAGTTCTAATAAAGTTCTCAGACTAGAATTTGCCCATCAGACTAATATGATTACCTTTTGTTTTTTTCTTGGCCAAGTCAATAAAACTATACAAATAGGGATGTTAGGTGCTCCCCTTTGATTCCCATCTACACTTTTGGGTTAGACCCAGGAAAATAAGAGAAGT